>OY284491.1:18699444-19899444 GCA_958336395.1 Ctenicera cuprea
TGTCTTTACTGAACTCGTAGGCTTTCAGCAGTCGCCTACGGTTCGTGCTGAAGTATGGTTAGAAATTTCAATTATTTAACAAATTGCATACAATAATGGTTATAGTACTTAAGTTATTGATGCACTATATAAAAAAAATTATAAATTATCTATTCAGAAAATTTATCCAACTACTTCATCAGATAAAATGAAATAAGCGTTACTTCCATATTTTGGCAATAAATCAAAAAATATTGCCAAAATTATAAAGAAAACAAATAAATGTAAAATAATTTTTAAAACAACAAAAAACATTTTAAACACTTTGTTTAATGCTAAAGAAAAAACAGACAAATTACTTAAATCAGACATCTACAAATTCAATTGCTCGCACTGTAATTCGATTTATATAGGACAAACAATTAGAAATTTTGATATTAGGTATAAAGAACACGTACGTTGTTACAAGTATAAACACCCCCATAAATCAAATTATGCTAAACACTTATTAGAACATAATCATTCAATGACATCTAATAACACTATAAAATGTTTACATTTTTAAGATGATAAACGTAAGTTGGATATATTAGAAGCATTTAAAATTTACAAACATTTAAAATCTGTACCTACCTTTAAAGAATGAACAAATTGATCTCTGAAATTCACCGTTATTGGACGTTTTGAAATGAGAAATCAAGTCTTCTGAACACAGATATAGAAAATCAAGTTTAAGTTATGAAGATTTATTGTTCCTATAGCAACACCGAGTGTTTACTTGTAATCTTAGTTTTGATAATGACGTGTAAACACGTTGAAATACGTATAAGGCTAAAACAAAAAACCTGTTGAAGTTAAGAATCGTTTTATTTACAGAAAATTAAAATAAACTTCAACGAAGTAAAGCTCGAACTTTGTAATAAAACCATTACATCACTTGATTGTATACTTATTAAGGGCTATGAAATAATATGACAATTTATATCGACTGGATA
The DNA here is from genome assembly GCA_958336395.1 of Ctenicera cuprea. Taxonomy (NCBI): domain Eukaryota; kingdom Metazoa; phylum Arthropoda; class Insecta; order Coleoptera; family Elateridae; genus Ctenicera; species Ctenicera cuprea. Next base: position 18,700,419 of record OY284491.1, read on the forward strand.
TATTATTTTTGAGTAAACGGGCATTAAAATAAAAATTTTCAAAAATTGTAGCGGTTTTAGTTTTGAAGGTACAGCATCCGGAAAAAAACCGTTTGATTTGCCTTGAGTTTCATTACAATTTACAACACTGTTTTTAAAATTATTAAAAAGTGTTTATAAAAGAAATGTATACCAAAGAATCATGACTTATTTCCGTTATCGGTTCAGGTTCCAGTTAACGACCTTACAAAAAAACTACCTGCAACTAAAATACTTCTACATACTAAATCTTATAAAAATCAGTCAAAACGTTGTAACGTGGCAAACTGGAGTTTACTTAAAAATGGCGTTCAAATTTTTATTTAATATTAATCCATCCTCCTGGTTGGTTCTTTGGCTCGTGGTTGCTACGTTGTGTTTATTAATTTGTTTTAGCTCGGATTGGTTGGATTTGCATATTTATCAGCAGTGGGGCAGCTTATACCCTCTGGCAGGATCTTGTATTGAAGTAAGCTGAGTAACACAGGTGATGAAATAAAAACACTACTTATATTTGAGGTACGTTTAGTTTATTAATTTAATAGACAACGGCGACTTATTGCAGGTAGGTCCCACATCGGTGGAAGGCGTTCCAAGGATCCAAGACATCGTAATGTAAGTGTTTTCAATTCGCAAGACATTGCAGGTTGCATCTTCAGAGTGAATAAAACACAGTGTTCTATTCACTCTGAAGATGCAAGCTGCAATCTCTTGCAAAACGTTAGTTTGTATGGGTTCCCAAACAGCTAACAGGCATAAGACAATTAAGTATTATTGTCCTGGCAAACAAAATACATTAAGATCAAATCCTTGTCCGCCCCAAGGTTTAAATAATCTAAGCAGACAGCCCTGTTTAGGCAGGCAGGATCTACAAACAAATATTGCTCAAACTTCTAGAGCAAATGCTTGTAAAGACAGACAAGCTACAGGTAGGTGCTTACCTGATTATGATGGGTGTAGTTCCTAAATGACGACGCAGTCTAAGCCGAAAGTAAATTGTAATATTAACAGTTCGAAAAACCGCGAAAGCCTGAAAGAATATATTTTATGGAACCTTATTAATCTAAACAAAATAACAATCCAATACTTATTACCTAAAATTGTCAATTCAACGAAACTTTGGATATACCCATAATTAATGATTCTAATCAATTTCTCTTAATAACTTTTTTGTAAAGAGAGTGCCTAATATTTTTTTTTTCAATTTTCGTCTTTTATTGTTTCTAGTATAGACCTGTTTGTTACTTGTAAATATGAAAAGTTATTTAACGCTGTGTTAAAAAAAAAGTTTAGTTTTTTTTTAAATTACAAAATTATTCTTTTTATAAAGAATTAAGAGGCCGTGCACGACTCCATGATTCCCATCCCACCCCCTTACCCGGGCTCAGCGCACTTAGCGCTATTCACCGGTCTAACATGCCCCACCCCGTAAAGACATGCAGCCCAACATACACACCACACACACCGTCCATGGACACGCCGGGTTTAACTTATTTATAAAAATTTCCCACTGGCAGAGGATTGGAACCTACTGCCGTTAGGAGCCTAGTTCTAGTCGTTGGGACTCTAGCCACTGGACCATCGCTGGCCCACAAAATTATTGAGGTATTTGCAGCAAAAATAGTACATTTTTGTTTATTATTTATTCTTATGTAATTATATTTTTTTGCTTAAATTACATAAACAATGAACCGGTATGAATATAATTTACCTTAAATGAAACTTTTTGCTTTTGCAGATTAAATCTGAAACTGGATGTTTAATTCTAGATTTGATCAACTGAACTAATCAGAAAATAAAATCCTGTGATCCAATTATACACATGCAATTATCTGAACCACCAGACAAGCCTGAAATTGTAACTTTTATCAGCATGATCTGACATGGTTACTAAGGATTTTGCTGTTTCAAAAGGACAATTTAATCATTATGCAACATTAATTTATTTCATCTCTCGCAGAAGTATTAAAACTTTTTAGATATTATATTTTTAAGACCTGAGAAATAAACTGAGTGCTGTAATACTTTACTCAACACTAATTGTCTTAAAAGCATAGCCACCATTTCACGTGACTTAACATTGTTATGCCCACCTAAACTCTCGTTAATATTTTATGATCATATTAAAGTACAAAATAAAATAACATTGCCGAAAGATATAAGTATCTTTTAATAGTTCAACGCAAACACAAGTCAAAATAAGTTAACCTTGATGTAAATTCTACTTAAATCGACGTACAACAATATTTACAAGCGTAAATTTATAAATATTTGCTAAAATTCCGTTTCCGTTAGTGAACCCATCTGAAAGTTATTTTCATCACATCACATTTTCTTGGTAGAAGTTATAGAGATGGTTTAATTTAATTTACCGCAACAGCGTTCCTAAGTTGAAACAAGTATTAAAGGCTCAATAGAATTATATCGGTCTGTTCTTGACAACACATTTCATTTCTCTTCAGTATTGTGTCTTAAATGGCCTGAAGATTAACTTGTGAACTTTATTCCGATATACAATAAAAGCAATAAAGACAAAGTAGGAGAAACTTTCTACGTGTCTAGAAAGTTTTGCTTTGTTTTAGTTGAGGTATTTAATGTCATAAGTACCCATCAGTGGCGGCTGGTGCAGGAAGGGGCAATGGGGCGACGCGCGCCGTGCCGATTAAAAATCCACTCACTTTAACAATTTTTTTTGTTTACTTATACTTAACTAATTAATTCTCAATTATAAACAAACTTTTTCACTAGTACAATATTTGATATTACGTAGTAGTGTTACAAGGATGTATTATCATGCCTTTGGGCCATTGTTGAACAGCTTGTGTGTGGCCCAGAGGGGTGTTAGGGAAGCGGGATCTTGCGTTTAGTTGTGATAACTATATCTAATTTGCGGGAAATCTCTACGTGGCCCCAGCTATAAGACGCTCTACCATGTCGTTAAACGAAAAACCGATTCACTTTAACAATAATAGAAAAAGCATCTTACGTGAGCGTGTTTTATGGTGACGGAAGAGAGAGAAATAAAGTGAAATATAGGCAACAAAATGACAATTTATTTTAACCGAGTAAGGCAATTTTAAAAGATAACGTAGATATAGCATAAATTAATATTCACTCACTCTTTTCGTTCAATATTTAAGTTTAGTTTAGTTTAGGTGAATAGAGCTCCGCGACTGAAAAGTAGAGAGTAGAGTGCCGCTTGTTTAAACTTCAAAGAGTTAACTAGTCCTTCTGATCTAGTTTTGTTATAAACTTGAACATTGGAGTGATCAAAGTTCGTTTGTAAGAATTCCAGAGAATCTGTTAGCTATTTTAAATTTCCTTTAAACCTAAACTTAAATTTCAACGACAGTGCTGAATTTAGTACGAATTGAAGCTATTCGGAATTACTGCTTCCGAGTTTGTCTCCAAATTGAGCTATGAAAAACTCGCTGCTCCTTAGAAACAATACTTGAAGCGAACGCCAATATACTTAAGTTAGTATAATCCCGAATAAAACTTTACAACCCGTTGGCAGTAATTTTAGCAATATAATTTTCCGTGGTTTTGTCAAAAGTACCTTCGGCTGTGTGTGTGTGAACAAAGCGAAATAATTTTTGATAAAACAAAGAAAAATGTGTCGTGTTATGAGATTTTTACGAATGATGTTCAAACGAAAATATTGTAGCTAAGGTGAACAGCCCTCATCATCACGTGTACATAGGAATGTAACCACTGTTCTATCAAGATAAACGAATATAGTATTATCACCTCATAGCAGAAATGCACATGGAGGTTTATTACACTTTATTAAATTATAATTTACCTGCTCGAATTGTCGTCAATAGTAGCTCAAATATTCGAAGTTCATTAATTAAAATCCCAAAGTTCACTAATTAATAACTCGAATTTCCGAATATTTATCGTTCTTTAAGTTTATGTTTTTAAGGACAATAAAATTTCAATGGTGACCCTCCAGCTGTACCGGCATAATTTTTGTGCACTAAAATACGTCGTAAGTTATAACATTGATTGATTAGGTTACTCAGCTGCCATATCATTCAGCAAAGTAGATTTATTTCTGGTATTTGAAGTAAAATCGTTTGATGTGTTAGTACCTTACTTTAATGACTGAGAGTGCAGTCACGTAGTACGTAAACGATCTCTGTTGGGAAGCCATTGAATTTATAAGCAATTCCTTTTGCTACAACTAGCAGCAAAAAAAATGAACCTAAGAACCAAGTCTTAGTACAAAAGAAATCATTTAAAAATACATTACACCGGCAACTTAGATTTTATTTTTATGTTTCAGATTATAATAACAAATGATAGGGTTCTTAATCATATCTTCTATTATTCAGGCAATTACTTAAAAAAACACAACCATTGGTAAACGAATGTAATGTTACTCATACATGCAAACTAAAATATGTCCAGCAATGATAACTTTTAATTAAGTCTGATCTATTTCTATTATATTTTTTACTACACACTCTTCGTTTAACCCTAAATTAGATAATTACCAGCTCAGGAAAAATGCCGAAAAATTATTAAGTGTTGCTTACGTTTATTATGTTATAGTTTGCTCAATACGTATTGCTTTTGCCAGGAAACAAAGTATAGGTAAATGTTACGGGAATAAGTCGTAGCGTGTTTTGTCGGTGAAATAATGAAAAGCGGAAAGTAGGTTCCCTATTTGATCACTGTTAGGTTAAATTAATTGCCTTTAAACTGCCTTGAAAGCAAATGAAAGGAAACTTAATAGGCGGTATTTCATGGCTTCGCAAAGTTTAGTAACAGTAGTAGAGTTACATCACTCAAATTGCTGTATAAAATCCCTCGTTAAAACTAAAATTAAATTCCGATTCACAACTTATTTAACTTGTTTCAAATTATGTTATTTAAATTTTTAAGTGGAAGTTTTCATCAAGCTTTATTTATAGTATGGTCCACATTAAGACGACGAGTAAAAAGTACCGCATTTTAAATTTTGTAAATATTGGTGGTATGAAAAAAATCCGTCATAAAAGTTGTTTGATGAACATCAGCGCAAACTTTGCAGATGTTCATTTCTTTATACGATTTTTTACCTTCCTCGCTATACAAAGTATAGCTATAGACTAGCGTCTGGTGAGTTCGTGTAACAGCCGTTCCTATTTGAACTTTCATGACTTGCGCAACCTCATCTAATATTGGCGCGCTTTGTGCAGTGTTAGCTTGTCAATGTGGTTGATAATAGATTAAATAGTAAGTAAAACCAAAAGTTAGAAATCCAAAATTAAAAACACCGTTTTCTATTTAATTTATTTTGTAGAGCTCTTTAAAAAATAATTATTAAATAATAATTTGCATTTTATATTGTACGTCTTTTTATTATTTAACTTTTAAAGCAAAACACCACAAAGGTAGTCGTACAACTGACGTTTTAAATTTTAAAACACGTCCGTGTGATTAAGGAAGGTTACGATCTCTGCTGACGGCGAGTTCGGACGGTTTCTTAAATTTTTCGAAATTTTTACAATAATTAAGTTTTTCAAATTGTTCGCAATTATCAAAATTTTAAGAGCTTTTAAAATTTTCAAAATTTTAAAAATTTTGTAATCATTTTTAAAAATTTGAGTTAAAAATGTATTAAAATTTAGAAAATTTGTGAAAAAGATATGAGAATTTTTAAAAACTATTTATAGTTCAAAAAAATGTTGAAAATTACGTAAATTTTAATATATGAATTGTGATATTTAAGAAAATTTTGAAAAATACAAATCTGAGGTTTTTCTCCGGGCGCATCTATTTTCAAGTAAGCTACCCCCTTCCTCCCATGCTTCATGCTTCATGATATATTGTGTTTTCTAGTTGCAACTAATGTTTATCCCTTAAAATCTCAAAACCGATTTAATAATTTGGCGATTATCCAATTAAAGTGTTCAGGTAAACCACCAAAAGGAAACCTCCCAGTAGATGTTTTTCAATGGAAAGTTGAGCCTATTGCCCTTTAACATGCTCATACTGATTTTGAAGCCAAAACTAGTAATTTTTTGAAAAAACAACAAAATCGAGGGTGGGGGAAGTAGGCGGGGAGGGTGATTCGGAAATTACGGTTATACAGATCGGCTATTAGACAGGAGTAGAATTCTAATCTAATGTTCTTTTTCGATCGCATCTATCTTGAAGTAGAGCAACCTTCTCACGCCCCCAATTTTTTATTGCAGTCGTCTTCTTTTATGATATTTGTGTTTTTTAGTTGCAACCAATGTTTTTCAATAAAATTACAAACTCAATTTTTCACATCCTATAGACCTTTGGCTGATAGGCATGTTTCTGCAAACACTTAATTCTGTTCAGGTAAACGACCAAAATGAAACCTTTTAGTGATGTTTTAAATTAGAAGATCGCGTTTGCGCAGATCGGCTCTTCGACATGCGTAGAATACAAATTTAAGGTTCTTTTTCGAGCACGTCTATTTCGACAGACCATCCCTTCCTCCCCTTTTTTTGGCGCACCAACCTCATTGTTTTGGGGTGTTATTTTATTACAATTAGCAATCTTTTTGCCAAATTTAGTTTTTCTGCGATGAAGCGTCTGGACTGTAAAGTGTATACAGTCACACAGGCAGACATACACACAGACACCGTTGCAGCTTTATCGGTCTCCCAAGGCCCTAAAACCTGCTTATTTTTTGAAATGTTTAAGTTAAAAATATTTGCCAAAAAGTACCTTTCTTTTAAGCGTAACTCGTATATCGGTCAGTAAACTCAAAGCGAAAAAGCTTCGCTGAATGAACGCAATTGCTCCAAATCCAATCCGACGATCACAATACCTTCCTCTATAGCTAACTAGCGTCTGATGAGTTCGTGCAACAACCGTTTCTACTTCTTATTCGAACTTTCATGACTTGCGCACCTCAGCATGCAGCTGGCATGTCTGTAAAGCTACCGTCCGAACTCGCCGTCAGCAGAGATCGTAACCTTCCTTAATCACACGCACGTGTTTTAAAATTGAAAACGTCAGTTGTACGACTACCTTTTTGGTGTTTTGGTTTAAAAGTTAAATAATAAAAAAGACGTACAATATAAAATGCAAATTATTATTTAATAATTATTTTTTAAAGAGCTCTACAAAATAAATTAAATAGAAAACGGTGTTTTTAATTTTGGATTCTAATTTTTGCAATTACTTAATATTTATTCTATTATCAACCACATTGACAAGCTAACACTGCACAAAGCGCGCCAATATTTGATGAGGTTGCGCAAGTCATGAAAGTTCAAATAGGAACGGCTGTTGCACGAACTCACCAGACGCTAGTCTATCGCTATACTTTGTATAGCGAGGAAGGTAAAAAATTGTATAAAGAAATGAACATCTGCAAAGTTTGCGCTGATATTCATCAAACAACTTTTATGACGGATTTGAAAATTTTCAATGTATTCAAATATTTTCAAAAAGTATAAAAACTTTTAATACTTTTCAATGTTTATCTATTATTTCTATCTATCTATCTATATTTTCATTAATAATTTTTTTTAATTTGCACAGTAATAACTATTTTCCAAAAATTTTGGAAATAAGCAAAATGCTTAAATTTGAAAAAAAACGTCTGGTATAAAATATATTTTAAAATATTCTAAATTTCTGTACAATATTCAAAAATTTTTATAAATGCGAAGAAAGTCTCGTGGCGGTTGCCTGACAGCTTTTTTATTTGGTTTCACGTTTTTGGATTCAGTAATTGTTCCTCTAACTGGTAGAATTTTTTATAGGACTACATATCACAATTTTTTAACGGAATGCCTTTGAAGTTCAAAAATTTCCCAGTTGCCAAAGCAATCAAATAACGAACCACATTAAAAACTGTACATCAACAGAGTACGTGCGCTGAAATTTACGAAACATTGTTTATTCAGGCTATTTTTTCACAGAAGCAAAATTTACGGAATTTTACGTTACTCTTTACTAACTCTCAACAATTTAACAATATTAAATAAGTTAAATTTTACCTTAAAAATTAATCCTTTTATGTTTGGAAAAACCTTATACCTTTCTTGAATGTCTACTTACCAACTTCAACCCAACGTTCACCTATTTGAAACTTTGCAGAGAAAACATCAAGATAAATGTTTTTGCTGTAAACGCTCTGGCTGTCACAGAACTCCCTTATGTTACAGTTTTCTTTTTATTTCAGAGCAATTTTACCTTGTAACCTCTCAACTTTAATAGCCTTGAGTAAACTCTATTCTGCTAACAATAAAAGCTTTTATTTTTCAACTCATATTAGAGATTTGTCAATAAACCAGTAATAACTTTCTCTAACGAGGAAGGTAAAATAATTGGGTGCTATTTTTCTGATAGATAGGAAATATGCCTATTTTGTGCAACAAAGTTTTAATGATTTTCTAAACAAATTACTAGTAGATGCAAATAAAGTGATTCTTCGTTAGTAAACCACATCCATGGAATTGTTGATCGTTTTCGAAACATAGGCTGTATTTCTAAAGGAATGTAGTGTATCCTGACATACGAGATCGATTCTATCGAAGTCCAAACGAATTTATTTGAATACTAGCCTTTCAAACACATTTAAATTCAAAAAAGAATTTATACCGGGAGGGCTTTGTAAGACAGCTACAATCTTGGAATTTACACGTGTTGTAGTTCCTATCGCGTACGTTTGCCCTAAACGTGTAGGTCGCGACCTATGCACCAAATGTTACCTAAATTATTTAGACCACTTAATGTAAACCTTCACCTAGGTCGGGTCAAGTTTTTACATGATCTGACCCAAATTAGGACCGACCCAAACACTAATTTAGCGGATGTAAACTCTAATTGTTCAAAGAGGGCCAGCGGGTGGTCTAGTGATTAAAGTCCCAGGCTTTGAAAGTAGACTCCTAACGGCAGTAGGTTCCAGTCTCCTGCTAGTCAAAAATTTGTCTGAATAAATTTAATCCGGCGTGTCCATGGATGTTGTGTGTGGTGTGTATGTTGGGTTGCATGTCTTTCAGGGGTGGGGCATGTTAGACCGGTGTATAGCACTTAGTGTGCTGAGCCCGGGTAAGGGGGTTGGATAGGAATCATGGAGTCGTGCTCACGCACGGCCTCATGATTCTTTAGAAAAAAAATGCTCAAAGCAAAAAAATCTACCTAACACGTAATACGTGACTTGTTAGCTGCTTTACCGGTCGTATTCTGTTAAGTTTACGGGATAGAAAAAAAATCAATTGTTTCGACGATGAAACTCACGCGTTGTTAGAATTTCGTAACAAAACAAGCAAGTATCCGAACTTTAATACGATTTTGCAGCATATACAAATTGCTAACAGATTACGTTTATGCTGGGTCATAGTGGCCTGCTAAACAGGGCCGTGTTAACCCATACGAACTAACGTTCCTCAATAAATTGCAGCTTTCATCTTCAGGGTGATTAGAGCACTGAATCTAAAACGGGCAAAACGATGGAGCTCTAGTTGGCTGCCACCGTTGAGCGGAGACAGATCCGGTGAAGCGTAATCGTGAAATCTATAGCGCTTATGAGTCCTTAGAGGACGAACTACTGGAGTTTAAACTATACTGAGTCTACAACCGTCTTACTGTTTATGTTAGTTGTTTCTTAATTTTATTTACTTCACGTGTGATTTAAGGGAAGTGTTGTCCATTTTATGTCGAGTTAAACCAGCATGTTCGGCCACCGCAGATTTAGTGATGCGACTGTGTTTCCAATCACCTTTGTGCTATCGAATTCTTTATTCAACTAAGCGACCAGCTTGTCCGATGTAGTTTGAACCGCAAGAGCAAAAAATGTTGTAGATACTAACTAATTTTAAGTTTGTTATTTAGTCTTTTGTGAATCTGAAACCGTTTCCCACAAATTCTTTAGTCTTAAAGACTGTGTATACGCTGTACCTTCTGAGAACATGCTCTATCTTATAAAGAAATGCACATTCCTTCTTAGCTTTGGGCTGATTAGCGTTGCGGATTGCTTTGTGTATTTCTGTGGCTGTATAACAGTTTTGTTGTAAAGCCTCGTCCAGACGGGACGCATGTTGCCAGCAATAAGTCGTCGGCGACACATTCGTGGTGTTGCTAGCAACATGTTTTCCAGTGTAGACTACAATTTGCAGGGTTTGCTCTGTTTGTCGCAAACACATGAAACGCTGCAAATTAGTTCTCTCTGAAAGCAGCAAATTGAAACAGATCAAAGTGTAGTTGCAAGCAACGTTTGTCGCAGCTGCTGTTTCACATAAAAATTTCTAAATCAAGCAAATTCGAGGAAATAGTAAGAAACACATGACACATGCGCGCGATGCAGATTGCCGCTGTGGTGTTGGTAGGGGATGTTTATTATTTGATTAAATAAAACACTAGTTCCCAAATAACCAACTATATTTTATTAATGGTAACTTAACACTGGTGAACCAAAATGGGTCAGTGCGCAATGCATAAAAATAATTATGCGCAAGCCCAAAACTATAAATCTGTATAATACAAGAATGGGTACATCACCCTCCTTTTATAAAAATAATAAAGTGAACAAAATCAAATAATACTTTTTTTTTTCACTTGTATTTAAGTACTTCAGGAGGTTTGACCAATCTTCCATATTGGGTTACAATGTTTGTATATGTACAGGGTTCATTATCTTTAAACAAACTGTTATCTAAATCTAAATCATCGTCACTTAAATTATTTACATTTTCTTCGATTTTTACAATTTCATTATTGGCAGAAAGAGGATGACCTAAGGGTTCTATAGAAATAAATTTGCGATTCCTGTCAAGAACATTTCCTCCCTCCAGCTGTATTTTGTAAGACCTGGGAGTAGGATTCTTTCTAATAATTACACCCTTATGCCATTCTCTTCCTCTCTGCACTCTAACATTTTGACCTGCATCTAAATTTTTTAATGGTTTTGCATGCAAATCATAGTAGAACTTTTGTTTGTTCTGCTTTGCGCCTAGAATGTTTTTAATATTATCTAAATTTACCGGTTTGGGCATTAATTTTTGATCTGTGGTTGGTAGAATACCTCTCAGTCGTCTACCCATTAATATTTGGGCTGGTGAACCTATACCGTCTCCTATAGGGGTATTTCTGTACTCGAGTAGTACTAAATATGGGTCTTTGGCATCAAGAACAGCCTTTTTAACATCATTTTTACAGTTTTGATGGCTCTCTCTACCATACCATTTGATTGTGGGTATGTTGGGGTCGAGTTTACAATTTCAAAGTCCCATAATTTAGAAAAGTTTTTGAAATATTCACTGGAAAACTGAGGTCCATTATCAGACACAACTGTTTCAGGAATACCATTTTTCGCAAAAATTGATTTTAAGTGGTTTATGACAGATAAACTAGTAGTACTTTGTAATATAGAAAGTTCAACAAATTTAGATAAATAATCAATTACTAATAAATAATATTTGTTTCTTAATTGAAAAATATCAATCCCTACTTTTTGCCACGGTCTTTCGGGAATAGTATGAGGTATCAGGGGTTCTTTTTGTTTTGAACTTTGGTAAAAATTACAAGTTTCGCAAGATGCTACTAATTTTTCAATGTCAGTAGACATTCCCGGCCAATATATGTATTCTCTAGCGCGAGATTTACTTTTTTCTTGGCCTAAATGAGGGTAATGCACTCGATTTAACATTTCTTTGCGAAGGTTTTTCGGAACAATTAACTTATCTTCTTTAAAAAGTAATCCGTTGATTTCAGTTATATCATTTCTAAATTTATAATATGGTTTTACACTTTGATCTAATTCTGAGAATTCCGGCCACCCATTTTTTGTATAACTGTTTAAAGTTTTTAAAATTACATCAGTTTTAGTTTCATTTTGAAAATTTTTAAACTGATTAGCAGACATGGGTAACGATTGAATTACAATTTCTTCTTGAGATCTCAAAATACTGTCTATTTCGTGGTTTTCTTCATCAGTTAAATATGCTCTACTTAACGTATCGGCAATGAATTGTTCTTTTCCGGGCTTATATGTAACAAATAAGTGAAAAGGTTGCAACTTTATAAGCATTCTTTGAATTCTAGCCGTTGTTGAATTAAGAGGTTTGTTAAAAATACCTACGAGTGGTTTATGGTCAGTTTGAACTACTACTTTCTTACCATAAATGTACTGATAAAACTTTTCGCAAGCAAAGACAATAGCATAAAGCTCCTTTTCGATTTGAGCGTAATTTTTCTGAGTAGCTGTCAGAGCTTTCGAGGCATAAGCTACTGGTAAATTTTCTTGTAATAGGCAAGATCCTATACCGTTTTGTGAGCTGTCCGTTGATATCACCACGGGCTTATCAACGTCATAATACCTCAAAACCGGTGCATTGCTTAAAGCCTTCTTTAATTCGTTAAAAGCTTTGTTATGAATGTCATACCAGTGCCACACAACATTTTTATGACATAACTCTCGTAAAGGGGTACTAATTTCAGAAAAATTTGGAATATAACGACTAACGTAATTAGCCAATCCCTAAAAATCTTTCTACTGCTTTTTTATCCTTAGGAGTTGGCATATTCCTAATCGCTTTAACCTTATTTTCGTCAACAACAACACCATTTCGGGTTAACTGGTGACCCATATAAACGATTTCTTGAACACAAAATTTACATTTTTCTTTATTTAATTTCAAATTGTATTTCGATATTCGCTCTAGTACTTGTTCCAGACGCTTATCATGTTGTTCCTTAGTGACACCAAACACTAAAATATCATCAATATATGTATGAACACCCTCAATATTATCTAGAATTTGTTTAATTGTTCTATGAAAAATTTCAGGGGCTGAGTTTAAACCCATCGGAAGCCTTAAATAGCGGTACCTACCGAATGGGGTATTAAATGTACATAATTTGGAACTATCGTTATCTAATCTGATCTGATAAAAACCTTGACTCGCGTCCAAAATGCTAAACCACTTTGCTCCTGAAAGTTTTCCAAAGATTTCGTCTGCAGTGGGAATTTGAAAATGTTCCCTTTGAATTGCTTTGTTTAGCTCCCTAGGATCTAAACAAATTCGTATTTTGCCAGATGGTTTTCTGACAATAACAACAGAGTTTACCCACGGTGTGGGTTCTTCAATCTTAGAAATAATACCTAAATTTTCTAAATTATCTAATTCATTTTTGTATTCGTTTTTTAAAGCTAGCGGTACTTTTCTTGGAGCATGCACCACTGGTTTTACACTGGCATCAATAACAATACAATAAGGTTTAACTTTTAGACAGCCAACACCATCAAAAATGTGTTGATACTTTTTTAATATTTCGTTTCTATCTAAAATTGTCATTAGGCGGTTGATAAGATTTAACTCTTCGCATGCTTCGATGCCCAAAACCGGAGGTGCATTCTCCTTCACAACGAAAAAATCTAGAACATAATTAGCATTTTTGTATTCACATTTTAAATTACAGTGTCCCAAAACTGTTATTAATGAACCTGTGTATGTACTAATTTTATCATTAGTTTCTTCCAAAAGAATGTTATTATTATTGTTTTGTAATATCTCAAAACTTGAAAGCGGTAGGCAATTTACCTGTGCCCCCGTATCTACTCTAAAGTCAAATTTCACGTTGTTGGAAAATTTTAAAGAAACAATCCAATTTTTTGATTTATTGACGTTAATCGAGTTAATCATACCTAAAAATAGATTTTCCATACTATTTTCCAAAGTGTTAACTGTGCGCACTTTATACAATTTATCTTGAGTACACTTAGACTCGAAATGACCTTTGGTTTTGCAATGTCTACAAAAATGTTGAAACGCCGGGCATTTGAATCTGCGATGGTGACCTCCGCATCGCCAGCAGGTGCCATTCGTTGATCGAGTACGAATCGTCGAAGATGTTGCGCCAGCTGGGATCATTTCGCGGTCATTTCTTGCACTTCGCTGTGGAGTATACGTACGTTTTTTGGCACTTGCGCGATTTACTTCGAGGGACGAGGACATTTCGCACATTCCTGAAACACCCGCGATGCTTTGAGCTTGTTGTTTCGAAATTTCCGAAGCCCTGCACGTAGTTAGCGCTTTCTCTAATGTGAGATCACTATCTTCGAGCAATTTTTCTCGAAGTCGCGCACTTTTCACTCCACATACCAATCTATCCCGTATTAGATCGTTGCACAAATCCTTAAATTCGCAATTAGCTGCTAAGGACTTTAACTCCGTCACATAAAAGTCAATGGACTCCTCGGGAAGTTGATTTCGGATGAAAAATTTGTGGCGTTCGAATGTAATGTTTTTTTTCGGATTAAAATACGTACTAAATTTTGCGATAAGAACGTTAATTTTGTTCTTTTCTGCTTCCGTAAAAGTAAACGTACTATAAATTTCAAAGCACTCTTCTCCGATGTAATGTAGGAGTACCGCGCACTGATTTTCCTCAGGCTTTTTGCTAACATCACTGGCGATTAGATAGTTTTTGAATCTTCTAATCCATTTTTGCCAGTTTTCGTTCAGGTTGCCGCTCATTGCCATTGGCGATAAAGTACGGTCCGCCATTATGCACGCCGTAAATTTTACGAAAAATATGATTCTTTATCTCAAACTATTATTACTTTTACTGTGATTTTTTGCACAATAACGTATAGTAGTTCTTAAAAAACCGACTGCGCCATGTGGTGTTGGTAGAGGATGTTTATTATTTGATTAAATAAAACACTAGTTCCCAAATAACCAACTATATTTTATTAATGGTAACTTAACACTGGTGAACCAAAATGGGTCAGTGCGCAATACATAAAAATAATTATGCGCAAGCCCAAAACTATAAATCTGTATAATACAAGAATGGGTACAGCCGCCATTTGTTCCATAGTGTGGACAGCATCAGAAACATCTTGGCAGCAACACATATTGCCGGCAACATGAGTCCCCGTCTAGACGAGTCTTTATAAGGACATTAACAGATGTGTTTTTTCTCGTTGTAAATGTTGTGCATTTAAGATTCTGACTGCTCTGATTGCTAGAGTTTTAAGCACATTAGCTTTCTGCATAGAGTAGTGATGCAAGTTTGCATTTTTTGTATCTATCTGTGTATGTCTTATTTCTGTAAACTGCGTGTCTCAAGGTATCATCTTGTTTACGCGTAACATGTACAATTGTACATCTAAGAACAGAATATTGCCATTTTCCTCTACTTTTAGTTGGATGTTACTCTGAACTGAGTTGAGGTGAGGTGGTTTAATTTATAGCGTCCACATATCTAAACCAGGATTTGGGTTTTAGATCAGGTGCTGCCAGAATGTGTTTATTAAACTTATTTCGACTTATTGCATTAGATCTGTACATAGTTTATCTCTTAGGATCTCTAACATTATCTACGGGTACTTTTGTGACAAAAGAAACAACGTCAACGCTGACTAAAATATTTCTTTCAAACAACTACTAGCTTGTAATATTGTTGACAAAGTTGCAGGTATCCCGTAGCACCGTATTACACTATAAAAGATTTTCGACAAAAGTCTTTGATAAAAGATCTGTTGTAAAATATGTTTCAGTGTTATGGGGTATCTTTTATAAAATTTGACTATAATAAACTTGCGCCCGACTGACTCAAAGAGGTTTAAATACCTCCGCATCCCGGACTGCAATTAAGTGCTCTGATCACCCTGAAGATGTAAAGCGCTATGTCTTTCAAAACGTTAGTTTGTATGTGTTCTCAGGCAGGTAACAGACATAAGCTGATTAGGTATTCTTGTTTTGACAAACTAGTATACTAAAATACAGTCCTTGTCCGCCCCAAGGTTTAAATAATCTAAGCACACGGCCCTGTTTAGGCAGGACGGGCCTACGAACCACTATGGTTCAAACAATAAAATCAAATGCTTGTAAATGCAATTACACGATACAGGTCGGTCCTTACTTGATTATGCTGAGCGCAATCCTCAAATTCCGACGCGGTCTAAGCCAAAAGTAAATTTTTATTACGATGGTTTAAACACCGCCAAAGTCTTAAAAATATATAACAATTAATTCTTTTTTATAATAATAATCGAACCTGCTACAAATCGATTATTTCACTTAATTTTTAAAAGGTAAGTCTCTTTTAATTATTGTCTTTCTTTGCCTATCTTTTATTATTCGTCTTTCTCCGTTTCTAAACAAAGACGCTTGCAACGGCGTTGAGACGGTCACTTTGTATGATGTCAACTCGGTACGTTCAACCTCTCATTTACTACTTCTAAAAATGAGTACTAACACCTGAGCGACGCCAACAACGGTACGTTCTCTCTGGAATTGTCACATACTCACTCCCTAGTCGTGAGTATAAACAGCCTGCGTCCTTGTCATTATGTCGGGAAGACCCTACATGTTATAAATTTGACTAGGCGATAAGTGGGTGGTTGGAGGCCATCGGTGAGCAGGCAAAGGTGTCTCACGTCCATAATCAAAGTGTTGAACCTGGGTGCTTTCATTCTCGCCACTGTTCAGGTGCCGGTTACTATAAAACTGGCTATCGACGTATCTGGGCGACGCAAGAAGCCTAAACTGGGAGATGCAGTTTGAGCTACTTTTAAAAATTTTACTAGTGACTATAAAGAGTGCCAGGATAGCCCTGCAAAGAAATCGCAGCCTGGGTATGGAGGTAGGACCCCTGGGAGGAAGAGTTATTGAACTGTGAACGTATGTATCCGTTGTCAATGGTACCTTGGCGTATCAAGCTTGTGGTAGTCCCAGCCCTAATTGTTTTGTACGATTTTATTTTGTTGAAAAAATTGATTCAAAACAATATTTCAAAAATGTATATAAGGAGAAATTCCCGGAAAGTACCACAGAAAAAAGTGCCTGGAAAAAAATAAAGTACCGCGCAAAAAAGTGCCGCCGGAAAAAAGTGCCGCCGGAAAAAAGTACCGCGGAAAAAAATGCCGTGTAGGTGCCTAACCTAACCTAACTCTATTATCTGTTATTCCAGCCTTCCGTCTGCTTATTCGTGCGATCTTTTTCATTATTTGTTGCTTTTTGCACGTTCCATAGACGTGGTGGAAACATAGGAGGAAAATTACGTAGCCTGAAAACACCATTTTCGCTATTTGCTCCAATCCTCCTGTATTATATTATTATTAAGTATAACGGCATCTATATTGTTTATATTATTTTATTTTGCAAGTGTAAATGTCAAATTCAAATTCCGCCGCACTTTTTTTCCGGCGGCACTTCTTTCCAAGGCACTTTTTTCCGCGACACTCTTTTCCGCGGAACTTTTTTCCGCCACCCTATCACATCATTATTATTTAAAATATTTAGAAATAATTTTGATTTAAAACAATATCAGAAATGGTCACCACATGACTGCTCCCAAAAAAAGTATTGTGCCATCCTACGAAATGGTGTCCCCATCACCCCAAAATTAAAAATTTGACGGCATGCTTGTGCAAAAATATATTTTTTTGTCAATTTTTATTGTACATGACCGCAGATCTCGCCCAATATCACAATGCATTACGTTTATAAGGGAAGTTGGAAATAATACTAAAAAATATATATATATAGAAATAAACAGCTAGAGAAACCTCCAACAAAAGCTATTATTCTCCATTACTTATTTTAGTAGAGAGAAATGGATTTGGCATGGTCTCTCCAAGAACGGAAACAAATTTAAATGAACTCTTTTTAATGATCGCTTCAACAAGACGAAACTGCATGCTTTTACTTCCTTTTTCGCAATCATGGTTTTGAACATCGAGCAGATATAAGGACGCGTTCCTATAATTTAGACTTTAAAAGTGGGATTACACTGCCGATTTATATCCCAGAAGAGGACTTAGGTTGCGGTAAGTTTGTTTTGAAATATAAACGCATGACTGAACATTCTCATGGGAAATTTCAACTCATTGCTGTGTGGAAAGATACAATATTCGTGTAAAATCTCAGCTTTATTTGGTTTTTCCGTTTTTATAAAGCATTAGTGAAGAGTTTTATCGTGCAGCAAATTTATACAATGTATTAAATATTTACGTTAATGTATCACCTAATTTTTTGTTTGCATTTTTATCGCGTTATTAGCTTTTACCTCAATTTTCTAATTTAGTAACAACTTCAAATTAAATAATTTACATAATGAAATATATTGGAACGCTTTTACTGCATTGCGTAACGTGGTATTTATTGCAAGATAAGGTTAATGTATGTAAACCTACTATTATGGTAATATATGGATTGAAGTGAATTTTTTATGAAGACCCCAAATTTCTTATATGTTCTGTATAAATTGTAAAGTATAAAAGGATTTTTTGATCTACTTTTGGTTTAATAGCTGTAAATACAATATTTAACAATACAACACAGCAACTGGGTCACCAAAACTTTAGGGTTGTACAGTAGGTGAATTAAAAGCGACCAAGCTAATTTACATCCTTCAACATTATTTTCGTGCGTTATTGTTGCAAATGTAACTGAGTTTGTGTAGCATGACCGAACTATTTACTTTCGACCTATTTATATCTACGTACCTTGGAATTTCTATTGCGCCTTAATTTTATGTTTTCAATATTTTTCTGGAAATTTCTTACTTTAATATATTATGTACCTTACTTGGTTAATAGTTATTTAAGTATCAAGGAATGTAAGGACGTAATAACATCCGAGGTAGGCGAATACGAGCTGAGGCGGAGCCGAAGCTTGTCGCCTGCATATGATGTTATTAGTCGATACATTCCGTGTTACTTATTAAATTTTTCACGCTACCGGCAATGTAAGTAGGCCTACAGGTAGAAATTTAATCATATTTTTAAAAGTTCGTTTTGACAGCTGTCATCGGAATTATTTTTTAAAAGCCCCATTATTCTAAGTTGTCTGTGTTTGTTACCATATCAACGAACAGTTAAAATCAACATTATTTTCCTAGGAACGTAAGTGACACTATTAAGTTCCGTCGTCAAGGGTAACTAGTACACGAATGTTATCAGCCACTTACGATCCCTGTAGCTATGGATGTAAGGCCTACTTACACTGCCGGTAGCGTGAAAAGTAATTTATTGTGTTTTTACAAGTTTGCATTAGCTCCACTTTCTTGCTTGGTGTTGTGTTGGATGCGACTGCGCAGCACGAGCACAATTTCGAAGCAAAGTGAGAAGTGGCACAAGTTAATGCTTTGGCAAACATTTTCTGGATGATTTTTGCTAGTCTATTCAACAAACAAAAAAATATAGTTTCTTATAATTATAAAGATTTTTTCGTTCAATTCAAGTTACAATATATAAAAGCTGTCGGGCAATCGCTACGGGACCATCCTGGCAGTTATTAAAATATTTGAAAAATTGTGATGATTCGAAAATTTTGTCAATTTTATGAAAAATTTCAAATATATGTTATACCAGATGTTTTGTAGAAAATTAACATTATGCTTTTTGCAAAATTTTTGGAATATTTTGATTACTATGAAGTTTTTAAAAATAATAAAAATTTTGAAAAATAATAAAAAATTTGAAGTTATAGTTCTACTAAATGAAAAATATACGCAAGAATACATTTTGCGGAGGATATTTGCCGAAACCGAGAATATTGTAAACAAGAGACCTCTGACACGCATATCAACAGATCCAGACGAACTAAATGACATTTTAACGCCAAATCACTTCATTATTGGTCGTCTAAGTGCATCATTTACTTGCGCTGAAACAAACAAGAACGACAGATTCTATTTAAACAAATGGAAAGATGCACAATATTGGGTGGATGGAATTTTATGAAATTTTTGAATTTTGAATATTTTTAAAGTTTTGAAAATTTTACTAACTCTGGAAACTTTACAAAACATTTAAAAAAGTATTAAATGTTTTAAATGAATTTATTTGCTAAAATCACGCCATTAACGAGGCTATAGATGCAAAAAAATATTGTTCGGCAGCTTTTTTAGATGTGAGCCAGGCCTTTGACAAGTCTGGCATGATGGATCATTACATAAAATTAAACAGTGCCTTCCAACTTCGTACTATACCTTACTAAAATCTTATCTGGCAGATAAACAGTTCAGAACAAGAGTAAATGAAGCAACTTCTGAATTCCAATCCATCAAATCTGGAGTACCACAGGGCAGTGTTCTGGGGCCAATGCTGTACCTAATCTATACATCTGATCTCCCAACCACTGATTATACCATAACGGGAACGTTTGCAGACGACACGGCCCTCTTGGTAATCCACGAAGACTCGGTAGTAGCGAGTTCGAACCTTCAGCAATATCTCTTTCTGTTAGAAGAATGGCTCAAAAACTGGAAAATAAAAATAAACGAAACTAAATCTCAACACCTTACATTCACCGTAAGAAAACAACAATGTCCGCCAGTTTTCATCAATAATATAGAAATCCCAAGAACATCAAGTGTAAAGTACCTAGGAATCCATCTTGATAGCAAATTGATTTGGAGGGAACACATAAAGAAGAACCAAAAACAGTTTGAAATAAAAATGAGAGAACTATGTTGGTTACTAGGCAGAAATTCAAAAATGTTACTAGGAAATAAAACCTTGATATATAAAGCCATAATTGTGCCCATATGGACCTATGGCATAGAACTGTGGGGCTGTGCCAGTAAATCCAGCATTGCCATTATGCAACGTGCACAATCAAAAATCCTCCGCGCAATAACTGACGCCCCATGGTATATCACAAACCAGAGACTCCACCAAGATCTTAATGTACCAACCGTTTAAGAAGTAATTCAGGAAAGAAGCAGCAAACACCATGAAAAGCTAGAATCCCATGACAACCCTCTCCTTCAACCGCTCTTGCAGGAACACAACAACGGAAGACTAAAAAGGAAGTGGCCAATGGACCTTAAGTGAGGTAGAAGAGGTTTTCTCGATGAAGACGCCTCATCAAGACAGAAAAGCGGCTATCTTCAGATAGTTTCTAAGTTAGCACAATAGCTTAAAGAACGTAATTTCTGATTACATTAAATAAATAAAAAAAAAATTTGATAAAATGGTTTAATTTCATATTGATAATTTTTTTGTATATTTAAAATTGGTTAACTTTAATTAAATAATATAATTGTTGCTATTTAAACAATATTTTTATACACTATGCAATTTAAACATAAAATAACTCCTTTCCCTGTTTCGGGTAATGTGTTTTTTAATTCTTTAATGCCTTTATTTAGCAGCTACAAAATTAATAATTAAAACTTAGTTTGTGTTATTCACTAAGTTTCTCAACATGTCAATATGTAATATGGCGTTTAAAACTAAAGTACTAATATTTTATTGAATATAATAATAATTTTAAGTAAAATCTGCGAATTTATTAATATTTAAACCATCCCTATTTTAAGAGTTTTGGGTACCTATTTACCACACGAATATTATTAATTTAAAGCCATCTTTTAAATCTAAACCTTGGATATCATTTATGTGGTACGTAATAAAATAAATATTCTAAATGGTTGCTCATTTGCCACCTCTCAAGGTTGATTAATTTGCTTATTATATGCAAAGACCGGATTTTTAGTCGCAGAAGAGCAAAAAGTTTCGTTCAAATTCAATAAATGAACAAAAAACATGGGCATACTCAAATCCATTATGTTATACGTGAAACATATTGGAAAAGAGAACTAAGTTGTCGGATAAGAATTTAAAAAATGTTGTTATTGGGTACTGCAATTCTTAAGTTTTTTATTCAATGATAGTTTTCCGTCTCTTATACAGAATAACAACGCAGAATCCAAGATGCTTAAGTTATTAAATACGCCCCATATTACATCAAAACAACCAAAACGTCTTGGATTCTGCGTCAGTATTCTAATTTAATTTTTCTTTACTAAAGCGCCATCTCTTGACCGCCGCAAGAAAAGTGGCTAGGGTTCTCCTAGCCACTCTGTAGTTCTTTGTTTTTTGTAGAACTTCGTCGTTGTATTAATGAGTTTACACGTTCTGTGTTCATTAATTTGCGGTTGTTATTTCACACTTCAATTAAAAAAATATTGTTGCAGTTTTATAAAATTGTTTCGTGAAGTACTTTTAAAACTAAGACCATTCATATTCTACGATTATGGACCCTGATTTATTTACTATTACACAAGCATTAATTCCAGCTGACCAAATAAATATTAACTTATCCACACATGTTACATAAGGTCACACATATGAAGGTGCTACCATTCTAAGCTCGTAGATAATTTGTTTACAATTTAATATATGCGCCAACTATATATTTAAAAATGTTTATTTAACGTTGTCAATTATGTCTCCTAATACCTACATAGAGCACCTCTTACGATAATCCTTTTGTATAATAAGTTGTAGAAGGCTTGAAATACTTATATATAATAGTTATTTATGTTACTACTGGGATAAAAACATTATTATAACACGAGATTGAAAGTTGCACGACGAGGTCGTAGACCGAGCTGTGTAACCAAACGAGTGCCATAATAATGCATTATCCCACGTGTGGTCTACAAAATTTTATCTACGACTGCTCAAAATTTGTTAAAAATCGAATTTATTTACTTGAAATGATATTTGACATTTTGCATTAATTTATTTGCAAATGTAAAGTCACTTTTAAAACACATTTCTTAATTTTGAAATCAAGAAAACGAGATAGATTTGATTTGTTCAATACTATGGCAACCAGCCAGTTTTTCAATAATGAATAAACAAACCTTCAGTTTTGTTTGTGTAAATAAAATGAGTTAGGTAATGAATCCATTATCTCACTAGTGAGATAATAAACTTCATTACCCAACGCAAATGAATGACATAATAAGTCCATATCCAAGCAGTCGTAGATAAAGTATTATATAATGATATGAGTTATATCGATTTAGTACAAACTTACGTGATTCTGTACCTTATTGATTTTTCAAATATTAACTTGCATATCACCGCCAGAACACCTGTATCTGAAAAGCCTATTAATGTAAACATGATCCGACTATTATAATTTATGCGATATTCAAGTACCTACCTAATGTGATTCAGGTTGCTGCATTATTATCTCTGCAAAACGGGTCAACCAACAGTAAATAAGGATTCTCGAGTGAAATCCTTTGTGGAACGAGCGCGTGAACCTGTGCTTGAAGCTACATAAGGTAGCACATACTACTAAAGAGTAAAGATATGAAATTTCAAGAGCTCACGCTTAATAAGGGGAAAGGGTGTAATTTATTGTGTTATCGCGGGAAATTTAATGCGGCCTACATTTTCGTTTGTTACCTCGTATTTTCCGAACCAACGTGATGCGATAGTCCGATTTTGAAGAAACTTGATATGAGTAGGTATACGTGTGCATCACATCGGAAGAATAGGTTTCAAAAAAAATTTGAAACCGGAAGCTGAGGTTATATGGGGCGCCAAGTCAAAAGTCAAAATTTGATGTGCATTTTACGGTATTTAAGGCGATTTGTTCCAATATTTATTATATATACACACATTTAGCTAAATGCTTTTTATTTTAATAAATCGTTGTAGATTTAAATGAATCCTTAAACATTTGGTTTAAATATTCCAATATTTAATAAAGCATTAGAGATTTAAATACATCTTAAAGCATTTACTTTAAATTTTCAACTATTTAGTAAATCTTTATGTATTTAGATAAATCTGCACATAGTTTTTTTAATCTTTCAATATTTAATAAATATTCGCAGATTTATATAAATCTTTACCGATATAAATAAATCCTTACGGAATTAAATAAATATTTCAACATTTAATTTTAAGCTGTCATATTTAATGTTAACTTGTCATATTTACTTGACCTTGGTAGGCCCAGCCTACATAGAAAACCGAGGCCGTTCAAACTGGTGGTAACGTTCAACAATTATGAACACGTTTTCCGTATTTCAAGAATGTGTGCAATTAATGTTAGTTCAATCATTAATAACAACATATTTAAGAATATAAACATTGCATAATTTATTATTCAACCAAAAAATTTCCTCAGCATTCCCTTGAGAATGTAATTTTAGTCTGTTTTGTTTAAGCGCTGAACGCTCCAACAATGACCCTGCCTTGCGCCTTACTATCGGTGCAAACCACTGAACTATACTTATACTGGAAAGCGCGCTCGGCCCGCCAGCCCGATCCGAGGGAGAGGGCCGCAAGGATCATCTTTGTCCTACTCTCGAGAGTATGTTCATGCGTAGAGCAGTCGATTGTCATGATTTGACAGCTTTACCGCTGTCTTCTCCCTCGCGCAGCGCATGCGCGGAGCGGTACGAAAAGGACAAGAATGATCCTTGCTCGCTATCTCTCTCGGCTCGCTTCTTTTCTATGGCAGAGACCGCCAGTGCGCGTTCCAGTATAAGTATAGTTCAGTGGTGCAAACGGTCTTAGTGTCCTAAGTGGGCTGGGCTCACCAAGGTCAAATAAAAATGACAGGTTAACATTAAATGTGACAG
Source organism: Ctenicera cuprea (assembly GCA_958336395.1). Taxonomy (NCBI): domain Eukaryota; kingdom Metazoa; phylum Arthropoda; class Insecta; order Coleoptera; family Elateridae; genus Ctenicera; species Ctenicera cuprea. Next base: position 18,724,767 of record OY284491.1, read on the forward strand.
CTTAAACTTAAATGTTGAAACATTTATTAAAATCTGTAAGGATTTATTTATATCGGTAAAAATGTATTTAAATCTGCAAATATTAATTAAATATTAAAAGATTTAAAACAAATATGAAGGTTTACTAAATATTTAAAAATGTAAAATAAATGTTTTAGGATTTATTTAAATCTCTAATGCTTTATTCAATATTGGAATATTTAAACCAAATGTTTAAGAATTTATTTAAATCTAAAATGATTTATTAAAATAAAAAGCATTTAGCTAAATGTGTGTATATATAATAAATATTGGGACAAATTGCTCTAAATACCGTGAAATGCACAGCAAATTTTCACTTTACACTTGGCGCCTTATAAGGTTAGACCTGTTAATTAATCATCATCAATCATGCCTTTCAGAATCTGAATTTTGAAAATACAAAAACGGGACCAGCTCGAACGCTCTTTTCCCAAACTCTCTAGCTTGAAAATGATGGCTCTTGCAATATTTTGACTTGAATGTCTATTCGCCCCAAATCTAATGAGCAGATCAGGATCAAAATTAGTATCACAACAGCAGGGCGGAATGATTTTGCATTTCAGTATTTTTAAGCCACGAAAAATGTGAAGAAAATAAAATTCAAAATTTTGAGAATTTTCATAAAAACCACACGATTTTATTAAAAATGTATAGCCTTATAGAACTGGAATTAAGTTATACATAATTTGGTTTTATCTCGGCCTACGATAGATAAGGTCACCGCATTCAATTACAATGACGGAGTGCGGAGTCATAAAAAGCTTCTCCGTTCTACTGCAGTTACGCACAGGCTGAACATATTAAGCAGTGTATTGCGTAATACTCCTAAATATTGAAACAATATTATGCATCCAGTTAGAGGAGTAATCTACTTAGGTTTAAGACAAAAGCATAAAATAAAATTTTAAATGAAGTTGAAAAAAGTTACAATGAAAAAAGATCAGAGCAATTTGCAGAAAAAAGAAATAAAAAAACGCGCGCCGTGACTTTTGACTCAAAACGTTGCAAAAACCATAACAGACATGAAAAAATTTTTAGAACAAAAGTTGTAGGAAATTAAATTTTCTACAAAAAATGTTAGTAGTGCAATATGTCTATTTTTAGTTGTTTGGACGTGAAAGGCGTCTAAAGTCGCGACCTATGAAAATCATTTTGGCCGAATTCGTGCGATGAATCTTTTCGTTTTTCAATATCGACAGATTTTAAATAAAAAATTTGAAAAAGTTCACCGTAAAACTAGACAGTTTAAAAAACTATTCTAGGAGTTAAAATGTTTTGTTTCGCCTGTACAATTAACATTCTAACAATCATGGTAATTAAATGAAATTGTTATTACGATTATTTTATTTTTGCATATATTCTAGAGAACTATTTTTACAGCAACATTAAATAAAAAAACGCATTTGTTAGAAATTTTGTCCTCTGAAAAATCGGCCATTTGTTATTGCATAGTGTCACCATTATAATCAAACTAAATTATAGCAATATTATGCATCTAGAAACAGAAGTATTTATTTAAATTTAAGGCAAAAGCTATTTTGAAGAAATAGTTATTTAAGTATCAAGGAATGTAAGGACGTAATAACATCCGAGGTAGGCGAATACGAGCTGAGGCGGAGCCGAAGCTTGTCGCCTGCCGAGGAAGTTATTAGTCGATTCATTCCGTGTTACTTATTAAATTTTTCAGGCTACCGGCAATGTAAGTAGGCCTACAGGTAGAAATTTAATCATATTTTTAAAAGTTCGTTTTGACAGCTGTCATCGGAATTATTTTATAAAAGCCCCATTATTCTAAGTTGTCTGTGCTTATTACCATATCAACGAACAGTTAAAATCAACATTATTTTCCTAGGAATGTAAGTGACACTATTAAGTTCCGTCGTCAAGGGTAACTAGTACACGAATGTTATCAGCCACTTACGATCCCTGTAGCTATGGATGTAAGGCCTACTTACATTGCCGGTAGCGTGAAAAATACATTTTATTTCTACGACAACATAAAAATCTGGGAAGTATATGAATTTTACTAAAGAAATAATAACATACAGGGTGTAAATAAAATAGAGATAAAATGTGCATCTTTACTTTACGACCGTCCAGAGTTTAGTTTTCCCGTAAATTTGGTTTAAAATTTCTAGACGCCTTCCACGTCCAAACAATTGAAAATAGACATATTGCTCCAGGGACTTTTTTGTAGGAAATTTAATTTCCTACAACTTTTGTATTTGAATTTTTTCATATCTGTGACGGTTTCTGCAGAGGTTTGTCTAAAGGTGGCGGCGCGCGTTTTTTTTTAATTTTTTTGCAAATTGCGCTGACCTTATTTTCATTGTAACTTTTTTAAATTTTCTTTAAAATTTTATTTTATGCTTTTAGCTTAAATCTAAATAGGTTACCCCTCTACATGGATGCATAATATTAATATAAAATGCGGTGGCCTGATCTATCGTAGGTCTCGTTTTAAGCCTAATATGCCAATTATTTACTTTTCTATACTGTCAGTATGGATCTCACGCAAATTTTTAAACTTGAAATTTTTACGGAAATGCACTTTTAGACCTCCAGAAACCCAAAAACTGTCTGGTTGTGAGTGGGTGGGTATGTATCAGTAGCGGTCCGTCGTATTGGGGCGATTAGGCCTGACCTAACTCTAATTACAAAATAAAATAGGAACGTTTTCCTAATATTATTATATAAATTTTATTTAACTTTCCTTTTCTGAAATTAGTATAACAGTAAATATCAGGAAATTATTTATTGATAATAATGTATCGTTCTGCACTTCTGCATAATATATTATAAATATTTCGTTGCATAGGCAGCAGTGATAGCAGGCCTTGCAGTTAAACAGTTAAATCGTGTTCATGAGCGGATCGCACCGCATGTTTAATGGCATGCCTCCGCTGATCTGCTATGCAGCCAGCTGCGGTACCCTATCATACATGTAGGCCAGCCTCGGGCTGAGCTTTAGTCATGTACCTAATTAGTAAATATAGAGAAAAACTGCATCGATTATCGATTTTATACTTAAATCGTCTTTTTCGCGATTAAGTTTTGAGTAACCATTTGATATTAAGAATATAAGAAAGTGTACACCCGCATTAGAACAATTAGTATGCGGTGCATCATAACTACCAAACGGATAATCGGATTTTAATGAGCTTTGGAATTTAGGGGTTATATCAAAAATTCACCGACAAATCCGAATCCAAAAACGGAAGTTAGACATTTTTTTTGGTTACATTATTTTCAGACCCAAAATTTTATACATTTAAACGGAATTCCATAGAAGACTTTAGAGCAAATCCAAAGCTTTTTTCCGAACCTTCTAGCTTCAAATTGGCAACCTGAACGATTTTTTGAAAATTTTGATTTTACTTAAAACCAGTTTTACAGATTGAGTTCAAATATTTTGTCGTAATAACCCTATGGAGACACAATGTTATTGTGCACAAACAGTTTTGAAAAGCTCAAGTAAAAATTATTTACAAAATTTAGCAATTTTTCAAGTACATAGTGCTAAGAAACAAGCCACGCGATTTTTTTTTTCAATTTGTAAACTGAGGATGAGCTACAATTTCTTTGTGGCGCCTTCTATGAATTTTTGAATTCATGCCTTTCTTTAATAAATGGGGATCGATAAAAGTGTTCTGTTTAAGCTGAGTTGCTCATAAGTAATAGTAAAATAAGATTCAAATTTTAATTTTTAGGCGTAGCAATATTTATGACGGGAAAATTTTTCTCCTCCTTCCCTAATTTTGGAAAACGCATTTTTCCTTTCGTTGTTTGTTGTTGTTTAATCCTGAAAAATCCTGTTTCCAAAATATCAAAAAATCGGTTTTGTTGCTAAAAACAATTTCCGTCCCAGCGCAGGAGTTTTAATGATAACTTCAGCAGAGGCAAGGTAGATTGCGAAACATGTAGTACAAAAGAAACGTATCTGCGCCCAAACGTCCCTGCGTCCTAACATCCCTGCGCTGAAACGTCCCTGCGTCCAAACATCCCTGCGCTGAAACGTCCCTGCGCTCAAACAGCCGCGCCCAAACGTCCTAGACCGTCCAAAACGTATTTTCGTCAAAATCTCATAATCGAACATTTTCGCGATCACATATTAACTAATTAAGTTCAACAAATAATCTCAGTACTGTAAAAATTTGTCCACCTGTGAGCTTAAACTACCCACCACCTGTGGAAACTAAAAATGTAATGAATTAAATCAGAGAAGGAGGTGAAAATGTTGGGGTACTATCGTACTAATGAAAGCCAGCGTTATTCGAGGAAGTTCTCTTACTATCTTTCAACTTTTAAAAACAAGGCCATGAAAATTCTAGTTATTTGTGGGAATTCGTGTTCATTACGATTATCCATAATTTATAAGTAATAAATAATTCATACTGGTTCTTCAATAAGAAGCATAAAATAAGGAATCAAACAACTAAAATAAATTCGATTCGGGCTTTGTTCGAGGTAGATTTAACCACTTTCTATCAAATCTGGAAATCTTTAATTATCTTTTACTAAAATAAACTCGTAGCCTAAATCAAGTAAATTGATTTAGTTGATTTCTTTTCTTTTAATTTTGTAACAACTCAAATTTGTGAGCCAGTTACCATCTACCGGCTGTACTAAAATACATTAAAAGCAAGCTTTGTTACAGGGTTTGAAACTAGACTGAATACATGAAATGTTTGCTGAAAAAGCTCCCTTGAATAATTACGTTAGCACACCGTAAAAGTAATCGTGTTTAAGATTTTCATGAAACTAGCCCCATAGCACTAAATAGATAATTCACTTTTTCTGCAAAGCAAAGCAAGTGAAATTGCTGGAAATTGGAAAACTAGCCCTATTCCGTGGCAATAAAAAAGACGCCGTAAATTGAGAGAAACAAATGGCATTAATCTCAACATTTACGGTTTCCGTGCGCCTACTTCAAATTCTCGAGTCTGGTCCTTGATATACTAATTGTGAGGGTTGTACAAAGACAAACTGAAAAGACAGTAACTTTTAGTACTATTTAAAGTGCGTGGAGAACCATCAGTTTTTTGAACCACCACAAAGCTGATCGGAATGTTATTGCGTATTTTGGTGCCTTGAACGAGTAATTAAATTTTGCACGATAATTCTGAATTACCTTGTATATTAAAAATAACCAAATATCAGAAATATTGAAGTAGACCCACAAAACTTCGTAAACAACCAAACATAAGATTTAAAAAAATCAATTAAATTTAAAGAAAATAATATTAATATCAGAACGAAATTGTAAATTGTACAAATTTCTAATCAGAACTTAAATCTATTAGAATTTAAATTTCACTAAATTTAGTACATTCAACAGAAGAAGAGAAACTTCGAAAAACAGACATTTTAACAGGCAATTAGTTACACGTTGTCATACTTACCTACACAATTATTAAAATTTTTAGAACTTGAAAGTAACGTAGAACTCTTAAAACGAGATTTCGTTCAAAAATTTCATTACATTGGTCCTGCCACCGCTAATGTTCTTTTATTCTTAATATCTCGTTTTAGTTTCACGCGTCCACAAATACCTACCAAACGAATCACGTTAAAAATGTTTTATTTAAATTTTTTTCGTTTTCTAATTACATTTTCAAAAATCTTCATCGCTGTCATCTGAAGTCTTTAAGTAAAAATAGGGTGTTTTTGAAATTTTCATGTTGTTATGCGCTCAATGATAGTATAATTTTAAACCTTGATAATTTTCAAAAATAGTTTTCATTTTCTTCATCGACGTACAAAATATACTTAAGAAACGGCATTGAGTTTATGATACTTAACGAAGTTTACTGTTTTGAAATATTATTTTAGGCTTGAGGTACTGTATAAACAGTTTTCTTTATGTAAGTATTGTTTTAAAACTCACACGATGGTGCTGGCAATATTACATTTGCAAAAGTCAATAAGGTTTAACGATTTCCCTTAAACTGTTCAGATATATGTTGCGAGATGGCACAACCAACCAACCAATTTCCTGTGTAATCCTTATTCTAAGCGTCTAAAGCTTTAGTGAATGCAGTAGGAGAGGATCCTGGGCTTCTCTGAAATTTACTGTGTCCCCTGCGTGCTTCCCCCTAATGACACCTTAAAGTTTGATGGCGCCATCAAATTAATATGGTTAAAAAATACCCACAATAATTTAGGTTTCCTGCAAAATTTTAAATTATTGCTAGAATGGACACACTACAATTGCATAGGTATTTCTCAAAATTTAATTAACCTTTGTGTTCTGTTCTGGGTACATTTGGTCCAAATAAAACTTTAAGTATTTACTATGTAATAATTAACTAAGATACGGATCTTATAGGTACCGTGACTTTTATTATTTAGATGTAAGTTACTATATTCAGCACTTAAAATATCTACATCTCAAGTGATTTACGCCTTATGACTTTTGTAACGTCGAGTACGTTGGGGGTACATTTGGTCCGGCCAATAAAATTAACATAAATTAATACAAAAATTTTTAAATTATTTAAGAATATAGGTAAATCAAATAGAATAATCAAACTAATAAATATCTTTTACTTATTCCTAGTAATATAACATGTTAAAACTAGTGCGGACCAAATGTACCCACAACGTACTCAGTGGGAGAAATTTTCGACAGAACACAGAGGTTAAATAATGTTTATTTCTAGAAACTAACTTAAAAAGCCAAAGACCGAAATAAAAAAATCGATTCAATGTTTAAACTTTTTAAAGTATTAGATCAATATCATGATGCGTTTGAAACGATGTATTATATCTAATTAAAAATTGCAGTAACCTCACTTTTCTCATTCAAAAGGTCATTTTTTAGTTTAAAGAGAATCGAAACCTGTCTTCCTGTCCATTTTATTTACTGAAAAAGAAATTGCCAAGGTACATTTTAATAAAGTAGTGGATTATGCGTTTACCTAGACTCATAAAAGGGGACATGAATTTTCAATAATTCATAGAAGACACAACAAGTGAATTGGAACACGAAACAAATAGTAGCCACACCCGAGCTCTATAAGCTTACAAAGTTTACGAAAATCGTGAGGCCAGTCATTGCGCAATAGTTTTTTGACATGGTCCAAACTTTTGAAAATATTTCCGCTTCACAGATTTGTAAAAAAAATTGTCTTATATAGTACCATTATATTTCTCTAGGGCTATTGTAATACCAAACTTAATCTCGATCTGTCAACTCATTTCTGAGGAAATAGGTGTTAAAGCGGAAATTGTGTTACCATCGTAATGGTCACCATTTTAAAGCTAGAGTGCTCAAAAAAGCAACTTCCGATATTCTGTTTTAACGTTTTTGCAGTTCCGTTTGTGAAAAGAAGCTACCAACAAAAAGCATGTGGCAAAAATGAAAATTTCGGCAATCACAATACATTTCCATATTGGAAGCATGGGAAAGTAAAGAAGCGCACGGATCCTTAATCCTATGCCTTTCTACCGTTAGGTGCGTTAGGTGTAAGGCGGGGTGGAGTTGGATTTGTTATGTCGATGTAGTGCTGCACTTTTCTTTCCATCGTTTCCTATCCTGGGCCACTTGTTTTATTCCTTCCCATCTTATTCCCTTGCTCGTTGCTACCTTTCCTCTTCCCAAGTTTTCCTGGGTCTTCCTCTTTTGTTTTTTCCCGGCACTCGCGTTTCTAGCACTCTTTTTGTTAATCTGTCCCTTGGCATGCGGCACACATGTCCGAACCACCTTAACTTCTACTATTTTCTCCGTTACGGGCTCCATCTGTAGGTTTTGTCTGTATGTATCATTTCTTATCCTATCTCTTTTCGTTTTATTTTCTATCCTTCTTAGAAACCGCATCTCGATTGCATTTAGTCTTGTTTTATGTTTTTCTTTTAAGGTCCATGTTTCACTGCTATACATTATTGTCGGTCTTAATACTTTTTTAACTACTTCTGTTTTTATTTTTCTAGGAACTTCTTTCTTTCCCAAAAAGGTCGTTTTCATCATGTTGTATATTTTTCCTGTTTTTCCCATCCTGTCGTTGATTTCTTTGTCTATTTTACCATTATTCTCAATTATGGATCCTAGATATTTAAAGCTTTCTACTTGTTCTATTTGTTTCCCTTGTAATTTTATGCTATGTGTTTTATTCTTCCTCGACACTACCATACTTTTTGTTTTCGCTAGGTTTATTTTCATGTTTATTTTCTGTAATTCTTTTTCTAGCACCTCCAGGTTATGTTGTAGGTTCTTTTCAGAGTCGGTCATTATAGCCATGTCATCTGCGAACATAAGTTCGTTTATTTCTGTTTGTTCCATTTGCCAATATCCCAATTTTAATGTCATCATCTTTTTCTTAGCATTTTTAATTGCTTCATCTATCACTATTGAAAACAAAAGGGGACTTAACACATATTCTTGCTTTACTCCTATCTCTGTTACAAACTCTCTTGACTCTTCATTATTCGTCCTTACTATGTTTATGTTACTTCTATACATTGCTTGTAATATTTCTATCGTTCTTTTATCTATCTTTCTTTTTTCTAGTGTTGTCCATATTTGTTCTTTGTGTATCCTATCAAAGGCCTTTTCATGATCTATGAAGCACATATGTATATCTCTTCCTTTCTTAATAAGTTTTTCACTGACTTGTCTAATGGTAAATATTAAATCCTGGGTGCTTCTCCCCTTCCTAAAACCACATTGGGTTTCCTCTATTGTATTTTCTATTCTATTCCTTATTCTTTTCTCGATTATTCTGGCAAAAACTTTCGCGGGGACGCTTATTAGCGTTATCCCTCTGCAATTATCGCATACTCTTTTATCTCTTGTCTTATGTATGGGGAGTATGATTCCTACATTCCATTCTCTTGGTATTACCGTGGTCTTCATTATTTCGTTTAGCAACTCTGTAAATTTGGTTATTCCTTCTTTTCCCATATACTTTATCATCTCCGGTGTTATTTTGTCCCTTCCTGCTGCTTTTCCTAGCTTTATCTTCTGTATGGCCTCCCTAACTTCTTTCTCTTGGATTTCTTCTATTACTTCCCTTTCGCTTAACTCTTCTTGTTCATCCGTTATGTTGTTTTCTGCTTTTGTTCGTTCTTCGAAATGTTGTCTCCATCTTTCCATTATTTGATCTTCTTCTGTTATTATGTTTCCGTCCTTTCCCTTTATGTTCATCATATTAAATTCCTTTTTCTTCCTAAGTTGTTTTAGTGTTGCATAGAATAGTTTTTGGTTGTCTCTAAAGTTTTCTGTCATCTTTTCCCCAAATTTTATCCATGACTCTTTTTTTGCATTATTGATTTTGTTTTTCACCTCTGTTCTTTTTTCTTTGTATTTTTCGTAGTCTTCTGTCTTTTTTGTATTTAAGTATCTTTCCCAAGCGTATTTTTTCTCTTTAATTTTTGATTTAATTTCTGAGTTCCACCATTCTGTATTTTTCATGTTTTTATTCACTATTTTCCTTTTCCCGCAGTTCTCCATCGCAGCATCTAATAAATTATTTTTAAACTTTTCCCATTTTTCTTCTACTCCTTTTGTATTTTCTGTTTCTCTAAATTTTTCGCTTAGTTTTTCAATGTATCTTCTTTGATATTCAGGTTCTTTTAGTTTATGGTTTTTTATATTTTCTTGGGTCTTTTTTCGTCTTTTGTCTGCTTTTTCTTCTTTTTCCTTCTTTAGGTCCATTTTTACCAAGTAGTGGTCACTCCCTATCTCTGCTAGTCTTGTTGCTTTGACATCTTGTACATTTTTCCATTTATGTTTACTTATTAGAAAGTAGTCAATAATTGACTTCTCATTTCTGCTTTCTAAAACTCTTGTAAATTTGTGTATATCTTTATGCTTAAATTTCGTGTTTGCTATCACTAGGTTGTTTTCTATACTTATTTCTATTATTCTGTCTCCATTATTGTTTTTAGTCATTTCTCCTTCGTTTCCTACATATTCTGCTATACCTACATTTTGTTTTCCTACTCGTCCGTTTAAATCTCCCATAACAAGTACATTTTCTCCCCCGTCATCTATTGCTTTTTGTACCTTCTCAAAAATCTTATCTTTTTGTTCCTTGTTTGCATCCTCGTTTTCCCCGTATGCTATTATCACATTCCATGTTTCTTCTCCTAGTAGTTTCATTTAAATCTTCAATAGTCTTTCGTTTATATATTCTTCCTTTATAATGTCTTTTAACATATTTGGTGCTATTACTAGTCCTACTCCACACCTTGCTCCTTCCGTTTCTTTCACACCTGACCAAAATAGTCAGTATCCCTTATGTATTCGTTTCATACCATTTCCTTTCTTTTTGGTTTCTGTAATTCCTAGGACTTCTATTTGATGTTTTATCATTTCTTCCACTAATTCTTCTCCTTTCCCTGTGATACTCCTCACATTCCATGTTCCCATTTTCATCTTTTCGCCTTTTTCTTTATCGTCCTTTAGTTTTTCCTTTTCTTTGTCTTCTCTCTTACTATTCACTTTGCTTTGCGTTTTGTTATATATATTAGGTTGGTTATCGTCGTCCGTGTCCTTCGCAAAATTCGTCTTAGTTTTAGTTCGGTTCGTTTTTGTTATCAGTTTTTTGTTTTCTCTATTACCCCGCACGGACTAACTAAAATTCGAGGAAGTACTAACGCACTGTACACGCATCAATTTTGTTGTTTGTTATTCTTCCTCCAACTCGCAATATTTATTGTTTATGTTAAACAAACTAACCGATTCGTTTTATCTCAGAGCGTGCCGTAAACGTAAGGTGTGTAAATTGTTTGCTGCTTCTCCCCGTGTCTGTGTCGCAAATGAATGCCAGTTAAGAGTGAACAGAGAAGCGGGAACATCATTTTCTCCTAAAAGCTAACACTGAACGCCTTTATAATATAGATTTGATATATAGATGAATAGTTCTTAACTAGTGCTTAACTTGATCTTGTCGTTCTATAAGTTGATCTTAATTCTGCGTACAGAAACGGGATGGAATTTTAAATTGTGCAAAAAAAACATTTGTACAATGAAACAAAATTTTGTATTCTAAATTGTCCAATTAAACAAAAATGTTGTCTTTGTGATGTAATCTAGTTTGATATGAGACAGTTAAACTTAAGCTCTTTAATTATTCACGGCAATATTAAATGTCAATAGTATAGTTTTGACTTTCACAGTTTTCTTGGGAAATGCAGCAAACCTCATTAGTTTTTATCCGTTTATTTTTGACGTTTTTGGATTAATTAAAATTATAACGAAACCTTAATACACTTTGTAAAATAGAAATAAAGCCCTTATAAGTTTTTCTGAAAAAAATTTGTTTACTGTTAATAGAAATAAACATTATGATGGAAATAAAATGTTGTCGGAAACATACATTTTGTATGTGGTTTGGTAAAAATTTAATTTTGATGGCACAATACAAAAACTTATAAAGACAATGAAACGAAACAGTAGTTTCTTCTAAAGTATTAAACTGAAATTTAACTGAGAATATGCAATGCCAGCTTAATAATTCCTAACTGGTAGTCCAATTTTGCAAACTAAAATACTAAAAATCAAATTTAAATTACAATGTCGTATTCATCACCAAAATTAAAAATTAATTTTAATCATTAGTTGGTTTTTGGAACGTAAACGCCTTTACAGAATGCGAGATTTATTATCTAAGTTTATTTTTAAGTAACTTTTTTGTCTATCGAATATTTAAAGTAAAAACACTCAAACTGTGGAATAACAACACTTGAAAAATACAGCACCCTTCCAAACAAGTAACTAAATACCATTATGTATTTCGACAGCTAAGCTATCATCATCAGTGGTAAACTGACATTGTATGTCAGTTTACCACTGATGATGATATTAAATAACCACTATTAAAAATTAAATTTAAGACGTCAATCGTAAAAATTTGCCCATTGTTTACCAAATTTGGACTTCACTTTCAAAGTTTAAACATTAATCATCAAATCACGTTTTTAATCATAAAATTCAAAAGTTACACTAAAATATTTGTTTTGTTTATACACCTATAAAATCAGAACATTGACCTATTACATCTCTTTTAATATTCGGAAAGAATGTTTATCTTAACGTTTACGCTAATAACAAAAATGTTTAAGAACCATTTTAGCTTTATTTGTGAAATGTAAGTAAAGTTTTCGAAATTTTACCTTCATAAGTTATTATTGCCTGCCAAAACAAGTTTAACGCCAATAAGTAGAAATGTTAAAAAATTAATGCAATTATTGTAAAACCAACAGCTGAAATTAGTGGAATCTCTATAAAATTAACAATGATTACCTACTTTGTTTAAAATTAGGAGACTGGTTCAGCTTTATTGATTTTTGATAATGTAGAATAGCCAGCACCATCCTGCGAGTTTTAAAGCAATATCTAAACAATTCTGCTGCATAAAATAGTAATCTTCTTAAAATATTTTTCGTAAACTGCATTTTATGGAGTATGAAACTATACTATAATTGATTTTCATATATTATCTATTAAGTGCTTGTTTTGATTTCCGGAAATTTACCGCCTGGACTGTCGAGTTGTTTTTTGCTGTGAAAATAACGAGTCGAAGACGAGTTGTAATTTTTTTGTAGCAAAAATTAAAATTTTATAAATAACATTTATTGCGCGTAACTAAGGACACAAAACGGAAACATGCGAAAAATTAGAAGCACGTTAGTGATTTTCGGAAATCACCATGATGAGATGAGTTTCAGTGAAATCAACGTCTGATTGTCAGATAAGCTTAATATATTCAAACCTGATTGGTTGAAAAAGTGAAACATATGAAATGCGATTTTCAAAGTAAACACAGACAACATAAAAACATGAAAATCTCATGAATAACAGCATTTTAATACCTAAAGCCTGTAATTGTCAAAGCTAAAAATATCAGAAAACACAAATAGGAAAAAATTTAAAAAACCATTTCAAATCTAAACTAAACAGTATGATGTAAAATAAAAGCTTTTTAGAAATATTTAAGTTTCGCATTTAAAACTTTAAAATATTACGTAAAATTATGCGGTTTTGGTATAAATTTAAGTTCGGTGGCACAATTTAAAATTTAAAATGGATAATTGCATTCGTAATAATATATCGACCAATAACTACGTCGCATATGCCGTTTCAGCAGCCAATAGAAGAGCTTATCTCTGATAATTTTGACGTATAACATTTTATCACGAATAAATTGAACCAAACTACTAATTTGATTTATTTTGCTAGCCTTAAAAATGCGGTTATTTTGGCAATTCAATATATTATGCAAGAAGTAATCCACAGGTGAACTGGAAAAATCGTGTTTATTATTCTTAAATGTTTTTTTTTGAGGTACCAAATTTTCTACCAAATAAATTTAAGCAAATTACTGCTTTATCTGTTTTTAAAATAAAATAAATTTGACTGTTGGGCACATTGTTCGTGAAATAATGCAATCGTATGCCACTCGCGAATTGAAAAATAAGCAAGGATAATGACTCAAACTTCCTGCCTGGCAACACGTGTTTCTTTTGCTTAACGCGCCTAGAAGAATTTTCAAGCGAAGCTAGCTAACACAAGTTACTAGTTTCCCTGATTTTTGCGCGTTTTTTTTTTTTCAATTCACTTGTTGTATTACTGTTGATTTTTCAGGCGTATTAAATAAACGATTTGCAACACAAATTAGAAATTAGAAAATAATGCAATACCAACCCAATATTTGTGAATTGTTGGAGTTTCCATTTCTGCAAATTGAATTGATAATTAAATTTTAACTATAACTTTGGATTAGATTCAAAATCAATTTTACAATTACTTCCCAAAACCAGTTTACAACCAAATTTTTATTTTTGCACGATCGGTCATTTCTATGGCACGCCGAATGGGACATAAATAAATAGCGTGTTATGATATAAATATATCCTGTTAGGGTATAAAATAAGACAATATAGTGAATTTTTTCTTGTTAGGATATAAAGTTTCTTATTAGTACATAAAGTTTTCTTGTTAGGATATATAATTTCTTATTAGTACATAAAGTTTTCTTGTTAGGATATATAATTTCTTATTAGTACATAAAGTTTTCTTGTTAGGATATATAATTTCTCACGTTAATATATAAACTTTTCGCGTTAGGATATAAAGTTTTAGAGCGCACGTCGATGCGCAGCGAAGGCGTGTCATATGACTCGTCATGGTGCCGACGTTATGAGGAACACCGAATGGAGCCGAAGTGCGTGGCCAGATCAACTTATGCTCAGTCTATTTCAATACTCGTTAGTAGTTAAGGCTGCTCTAGGTACTTCCCCCTAGAAGCCTGCAATTCCAATTGATGTGTACATGAGCTGACCGAGTGTTTTTGATAAATTGCTGCTTTAACTATCAACCCGTTTTGGTAAGTAGATACTACATATGCTTATATACTTAATAAATGTGGTTCAGTAATTTGAGGGTTGTTTCAATTATTATAACAGCTGAGTTTCAATATTTACCTGATGGTAGGTTCCCAGGATGGCTGAAGATCTAAATAATACAATCAACGAAATTTTGAGGAATCCCTTATTTAGAGCAGGGCTAACAACAGCTGTTCAACAACAGCAAAGTGCTCTTTGCCCTACACCTATTCAACCTCAACAACAAAATGTTGCTGATGAAATTCGTCGACTTTTTCCATCTGTACGACCATCGGTAAGTAAATATGAAATACTATATGAAAGACCTCGACACCTTAGGGTACATGAGGATAGATTATGATGATATATTATACATGGTATTCCAGCGAAAACGTTACCCTCAAATATCTCCTACAGGAATTGAGCTATCAAGTTGAAAGTTCGGGAAATTATTAAATAGACAGGGAGAATCGACCAATTGTCACTCTTTCATCCTCAAAAAGCACATCATTGCAAAGACCTTTAAAAACGATAAACGCTTCTTCAATGATGATAAAGAAAGAAATTTTGTTGTTGATTTGTTTTGGTTTGAATTACATTTTTAAATTTTAATTGATTTGACTTATGCGGAGCTAGGGGTAAATAGTACTTTGTAGCCCTCCCACTATCCCAATATACAGGGTGTTTAAAAATTACACCGACAAACTTCGGCAGGTGATTCCTTAGGTCATTTTAATAAACAAATTTCCTCTAGATGTGGGTCCGAAAACGCTTCGTTACGAAGTTACACCTATGTGGTCACTTTTTTGTTGATAACTTCGACAATAGTTGCATTACCATTTGGAAAAACCCTAGGTATTGTTTAACAAACTGTTAAAAAACTCGAAGGTGCTGTAACTCTGTAATGAAGCATTTTATGATCCATATCCATATGAACTTGTTTTATCGTTTTGATGTCTTAAATCCACTCTGAGAGTTACATCCACATAATATGAATAATCCAAATTTTCTTGGTCAGTAGATTTTGATAAAAATTGAATTATCTCGAAAACGGTTGCGTTTATTAAATTTCAACCAGAGTACCTTTTTTGTGTATTTTTGTATGGCGATTGGGATTTTTAAGACAAAAATAAAAATATTGTAAAGATGTAGAAAATATCGACAATAATAACGCACGACCGCCCATATGATACGCCTCTGGTGCGTGTATGAAAACAAAATTAAGCATAAACAATCAACTAGATGAGAACCGTCAGCATAAAAATGTTCGAAACGATAATGCAACTATTGTTGAAATTATCAACAAAAAAGTGATTGGAAAGGTGTAACTTCCGAGGGCTGTAACTCCGTAACGAAGCGTTTCCGGACCGACGCGACGTCTATAGAAACGTTTTTTCTTAACATGACCTAAGGAATCACCTCCCGAAGTTTGGCAGTGTAATTTTTAAACGCCCTGTAGATTATTGGATTATTCTTCATAAATTTATTCAGTCTACTGATCAGTCCTATTTGTTGTATCTACTTGCTGCAGCATATGTTTATTTCAAAATCTGAATGAATGAATTGCAAGTTTCAAGATAAATGTTTTACAACGTATGTGTGTTACTAGGCAACCACAACGCCTCATCGCAGCACATCACTATCGACTGTGCCAAGCTCAAGATCCGCCAGGAAAAGGAAGTATAAAGAAGCATACTGCAGTTTCAGCAAAGATGTTATACTTTTAACTAATTCAGCATGTACAAATACCTTTAAAGGGGCAACAAAATCAAAAGCGTTTGATAGGGGGTTCGGAGTCCTTTCAGTGCGATTTCAAAAAAACTGGGACAAGAGCTGCGTTGAAAACCACATACGAGAGGTTTTTGCAGGGAAATTACCAAGCAATGTTGAAATAGAACTTCTGCTACCTATGTCTGGAAAATTAGTAAAACCGACCATGGCACCTGGTGAAGAATGGGACGGTGTTAATGTATGCAAAAATTTTGCCCAGAAAATAATTTATGTTAGACCTAAGCAAAATATACCAGGTGACGAAACAAGTATTGATAGTACAAGCAGTGTGGAGGAATTACCTATACCTCTCTGTTCTGAAACTAACTTAACCACCACTCTAATTGATGCAGAAGATAATTTCGATAATGATATTGCCACTGCTATTCACAACAGCCTGCAAAGTGACAGTACCGATGATCAGACACTAACCCAGATTATGCAACAACTACAGGAACAAGTAAATTCTGAAGCTACCACAACATTTAACATTAATAGAGAAGACAGTTTTCAATGTGCACTGCGTGCAATGCACAGAAGATCTTTCTCTCCAGTCAATAAGCCTTACGTAAAATTTACAGATGTAAATGATGTATCGGAGGGAGCGATTGATAATGGTGGTCCAACCAGAGAATTATGGAGGTTGTTGTTAAACTATATGAAAAATAGTAACATATTTGAAGGCCCAGAGAATGCAAAGACCTTGTCCTTAGACAACGATAATCTGCAGAAGCGATATTATTTTGAAGCTGGTAGAATCATATCAATGTCCCTCGTTCACGGAGGACCCGGTCCAGAATTCTTTTCAGAAAATTTGTATATTTGTCTTACTAAAGGATACGAAGCAGCTCAGCCTACAATGGCAGATATAACAGATTATGATATTCATACACAAATATTAGCAGCACAGAATGCAGTCACTTTAGACGATTTAAAAGAAGCTGTTGGACAAAGTCCTTTCCTGCAGTTAGCGGGTTGCACATACGTTGGTGATCTTCACAAAAAGGAACAAATTGTAAAAGGTAAGTAATTTGTAAATAACATTGTTATATTAGTATAATTTTATTATGCTTAATTCAGTTTCAATAATTTGTAGAAACAAAATGAAAATCATGTTATCGATAATGCTACGGAGACCTAATGGTTGAGTTTCTAGGATAAGTTTGCATTTTACCAAGATTATATTATAATACTGTGCATTTTATTAGGAGCAATTGAATTCTATGCCATTCATCGTCTGCGGCCGTCCATAGATCAATTTAAAGAGGGCTTATCAGTATTGCACGTTTTTGAGAATATACGAAGATTTCCAGAAATTTTTCATCCTATTATGTGCTTTGAAAATAGCAACTTAACAGCAAGTCAAATTGATAAACTATTTTTAATTATGCATAGTGAAGCTGGCAGCAATAACAAAAATTCTGAAAATCAAATTATTGGGTTCTGGAGAGATTTTCTTCAAGACTGTGAAGGTGGGTAAACAGTAGCTAAATAACTACCATTGCTACCCAGAGACTATTCCTGATTTAATGTGTGAAAATTCGACCACTTTCTTTCTGTTTATCATCGCTGGTTAATATTTATGAGCAGCACATGTTACTTAAATTTATGGTGTGAATTTTTTCATGGGGTTTGTATGTTGTCCAATTTGCAAATTATCAAAGCCTGAATGAAATATGTAGAAATTGAGTGAGTTTCTGAGCATGAAAGAAACAAATAGTTTGAACAACTGTATGATTTACATACTGCAGGATAAAGGTAAAGTTTTATTCGAAATCACTAGATGCACCTGATATTGTTGTGCTAATTGAAATTTAAATCTCATGAACATATTAATCCAATATTATTGCTCGTCAGTTTATTTCATTAACAGGAATAACTATTTTTTTCAGACAATGAATCTGAAACTACCCTCTGTGAGGTTATGGCTTTCGCAACAGGTTCTGATAAAATACCTCCATTAGGGTTTAGAGAACAACCATCAATAACATTTCTTCATGGAGATATGTGCCCATATCCCAAAAGCAATACATGTTCTGTTGAGTTACAGTTGCCAGTGGTTCATCAAGAATATGAGAAATTTTCAAACCACATGACCTTTGGTATAAAAAATGGTATGGTATTTGGCTATGCATAAAGCTAGCTATGCTTCGGTTCCTTAGAGACACTGCGTCGTGTTACGAGATTTTGATTATTGTATTACTAAAGTAAGAGATTATCTTCAAATATGTTTTCCTTTGCTGTTGCAAGCCGACTAGCATATACAGGCCGAGTCAAGCTATACACCTTCTTTTTAATGAGTTTATTAGTAGAATATTATCAACTATTTTTGGTATACATATGTTTCGAGGGGTGTTCTATAACCCTGCGCAGTCAGATTTTTCATCAGACGTCAAATGTCAAAGTAGCATCTTTCAACTGTTTTTTTAATGGAACGAGACAACTTTGCTTGGTTAACTAAGCTGGAAGATGTTTTTAATATGGAATGTAGTTTTTCCAATATATTGACCTAAAATATGCATTTATTATTTTAGTTTAGTAGGCTGGGTTTTGCAGAATACGTCTCGATGTTTTAGCATAAAACGAATCAATGATTCCTAATAACATAGTAAAATAATTCTATTATGTCATAATGTGTATAGCGTGACTCAGCCTGTATATGTTAAACAGTGCTACCATGAAACGGGGTAACTTTCAATAATTTGGTCACATTTCATTCCATAACTTTTGGCATTTTTAAACAAATTTTATAAAATAATCATGTAAATCAAAGTTCATGTGGGGAATGCGATTATGACAGTTATTTTAGTGTTTATTTACATTTACATTCATACCTAACAAAAAAATAAAATTCGTGTTTAAAGTTACCCTGCTCCTTGGGTTGATTCTTGGAGTGTCAGTGGCTAATGTATTTTTGCAAGTTTACTTTACTTGTAGATGCTGTAAATAAAGCCGTAATTATGTGTTCTACTTATTTATTTATTTGGCTCACATGAACGTAGGTAATTTTACAGTAATATTAATGCTGTGTACATTTGATTACATTAACAATCTGTCGTCATTACAAAGTATGAATTTAGTTCGTGCATATAAAATTTTATTTCAAAGTATTCTTAGGTGTTTGCAATGATGGTCTTCACAATTTGACGAAGATTAAGATAATGTGCAATTCCATTGTAACCATCGTCTACTAGTGGGTCGGGAACAGCTTCAGAAAACCATTGCATATGGATATCTGTAAAATCTATTTCCAAATCTGGTACTACTATATTATTTGTTGTTTGTATTTGTGGAAGCGGACCGCTATCATCAACTCCATACAACTCCTGATTACTTGGGTATGCAGGATCTTCGTTACTAATAATATTTTGCTGCAATACTCCTAGCTGCCAAAGTTGAAGTGGTGATCTTCCTTGTGTTGTCCTCATGCTATGAAGATTCCACTGCCTAACAAACAGTTGTAAACGTCTACGTATTCTTGGAAGATAAACATAGTGTAGACAGAACAAATCATATTCGTCATTCTCATCTAACAACTCTTCATTTTCTAAAGCAATAAATATTTCTTTAAATTGTTTCGATACAATACGATTTATTTCAGCCCATAATCTTTCTATACGCTGATTATGCACTGAACGCCCAACTATAAAAGATCCTCGATTTAGTCCACGTCGTTCCAACATATACCTTGCGATGAGGATATTTTCTGTACCTCTGTCACTTCTAACTCTACTTGGCAAACCAAATCTTCTTACACCGTCTTCAAATAATTGTAAGGCGCTATCTGCTCTGTTATTACTGAGACACTCTACATATACAATGCAACGGCTGTAACCATCTATACATCCATGAAATACAAATCGAAAAGATGTCAGCTTGTGATTGGAATCTATATGCCTATAAAACAAGTAGGTACCTATTACAACGCAGTTGCCTCAGTCGCAAATCGAAAGGCGGTTAGGCACAGTATAGCATTAAAAATTCAGCTTGCTTTATTACAAATATGTTTCCATCTATACACTGAGTTTTTCTTTTTTGTATACATACCACCTATGTATACGTTTATAAAAACCCTGTCAATGCATTGTTTTACTGCAATCTATAGGCAACCAACTATACACTAAATTTAAAAGCTTTAATTTTTGAAAAGAATAGTCTGCTGTGGAAACAGTAATCAAATTGTTTAATGTCAAATTAATAGGAATTAGTTTTGATTTTTTGAGTTTAGCATAAAATTGTGATTTAAAATGTATTAAAAAATCACAATTTTATGCTAAACTGAAAAAATCAAAACTAATTGCTATTAATTTGACATTAAACAATTTGATTACTGTTTCCACAGCAGACTATTCTTTTCAAAAATTGAAGCTTTAAATTTAGTGTATAGTTGGTTGCCTATAGATTGGTATGCATTGACAAGGTTTTTATAAACGTATACATAGCTGATATGTATACAAAAAAGAAAAACTCACTCACTCACTGTATTTACTTTACGAAAGAGAAAATTTACCACGCTGCCACAGGGAACTACTGTAGTAATCTGATAAGTACTAAATTGAACTGATAATACTGTAATTTAAAAAATTGTACGTACCATAAGTAATTAGGTCCTTTTACATTATAAGTCCTTCTACGGATTACATTTCGTCTTCGTAACGCTCTACCAATGGGGTCTAGTATATTTAACCGTTCACGTATTCTCCACCTTGGTAATTTTATATTTCTTGCTCGAATACCTCCAATTACATAAACTTCTCCCGCATTTGGCATTTCTGTTAAAAGTCCACGTATTACTTCATCTAAATCACAATCTGACATGACCGATACTGGTTCATCAAAATCTTGTGACTGTCGGTGCCTATAGAGGGTTCTTCTTGAAACATTTAAAACATCCGCAATACTTATCCAATCCAGTCCCGTGGATCGTAAAATGCTTATCTGATCTCCAATGATATTAAATTTTGGCCTGCCTACAATTCCGTTTCTTGTCACAGGGCACATGTAACTATTAGTGATGGGCAAGTTCGATGTTGTGGGCATCACTGACTCTAACGTTCTCTCACAATCGGTATATAATCTCCATACACAATCGTACACAGTCAATAAAAGACTTTTTAATTCCTCTACATCTACAGCTAGAATTAAAACGTTGATGGTACGGCAGTGGTCTTCCAATCTAGCATGACATTGTTCCAAAACATTTGGATCATCAATAAAAATATTTCTACGGGCTTCGTCAAAGTCCCGCATGAGTTCAGAAAAATAATCATAAATAACATCACCCTGTCTACTCATATTAGAAAAACCAGAAACCTGCAAAGAAAATTATCATAATATACAAAGAAGGTAAATTCTAAAATACAAAATTTTAAACATAAGGAAATTATAAATTCCTCTTTCTATACATATATAAGTAGCTAAATACGGACCTGGAGACTAAACATGGTTGGGCTCTAATGTTGTCGCTCTCTCTGCTGAGAAAAAGTTACAAGAGTGGCTTAACGATTCGGCCTAAATTTTGCCGCAGTAATATTTAAAGTACTTGCTGACAGGGCCTACAACCTTCTGGTGCCAAAGGGCTGGGCTGACTGAGGGCCGATTCCTAAAGTAATTATTAAATGAAATAAAATATAGTCCAGAGTGGACGCGCATGTACGTGCAATTTGGGTAATAAAATATTTTAATTGTTTATATCTCCTATCACTCTAGCATAGTAGGGCCGATCAAAATTCAAATTAACCGGACAGATTTAATAGTTCCAGTTAGCCCTGCCTGCTGCTGGTAAGTTACACCAAGTTTACTGACGTTTAAAGACATAAATAATGTGATTATCTGTTTTACGAATTTTTTAAACATAATTTATAACTATCGAACTTTTTTACTTCCAATGTTCGAAATAAAGGATTTGTTAATAGTTATTTAAGTATCAAGGAATGTAAGGACGTAATAACATCCGAGGTAGGCGAATACGAGCTGAGGCGGAGCCGAAGCTTGTCGCCTGCCGAGGATGTTATTAGTCGATACATTCCGTGTTACTTATTAAATTTTTCACGCTACCGGCAATGTACGTAGGCCTACAGGTAGAAATTTAATCATATTTTTAAAAGTTCGTTTTGACAGCTGTCATCGGAATTATTTTTTAAAAGCTCCATTATTCTAAGTTGTCTGTGTTTGTTACCATATCAACGAACAGTTAAAATCAACATTATTTTCCTAGGAACGTAAGTGACACTATTAAGTTCCGTCGTCAAGGGTAACTAGTACACGAATGTTATCAGCCACTTACGATCCCTGTAGCTATGGATGTAAGGCCTACTTACACTGCCGGTAGCGTGAAAAAGTTTATTGATGGTTTTGTTTTAATGTTCAGCTATCCCTTGGTACATTCCTAGGTAAATATTAATTGAAACTCAGCTGTCATAATTGAAACAACCTTCAAATTACTGAACACATTAAGTATAAAATCATATGTATATCTATCTACTTACCAAAAGGAATTTATCAGAAACAACACTCACAAGTTATCAAAAACACTCGGTCAGCTGATGTACACATCATATGGAATTGCAGGCTTCTAGGGGGAAGTACCTAGAGCAGCCTTAACTACTAACGAGTATTGAAATAGACTGAGCATAAGTTGATCTGGCCACGCACTTCGGCTCCATTCGGTGTTCCTCATAACGTCGGCACCATGACGAGTCATATGACACGCCTTCGCTGCGCATCGACGTGCGCTCTAAAACTTTATATCCTAACGCGAAAAGTTTATATATTAACGTGAGAAATTATATATCCTAACAAGAAAACTTTATGTACTAATAAGAAATTATATATCCTAACAAGAAAACTTTATGTACTAATAAGAAATTATATATCCTAACAAGAAAACTTTATGTACTAATAAGAAACTTTATATCCTAACAAGAAAAAAATCACTATATTGTCTTATTTTATACCCTAACAGGATATATTTATATCATAACACGCTATTTATTTATGTCCCATTCGGCGTGCCATACATTTCTGACTATTTGCCATGGGTGTTTCCATGACAGTAAGTGGAATTTACCAGTTGCTATAACTACGACAACAACAAAATTACTTACCGATCTAAAAACTGAACAGCAAAAAAACTTACCGACGCGTTTTTAAAAAACAATCAAGTCTTACATTAAATTTAATCTTTATTATTTAATATTGTCACACTAAACGTACAATTTGTGCTGTTGTTTCCTATAGGAAGTACACGTTTTTCATTTATACCTGAAGCAATAGAGACCGATGTGTTTGAAGATGCACTTTCGTTTTTCTTAACACATTCCAAGCGAACGTCGACGTCACCATCAGTAGATAAACTTTTATCAGCAAATTCAATCTTGTTCTGTAAAGAATCTTCCACATCCACCATGCCTTTTTAAACCTAATACCTCTACTCCTTTATTAACCAAAAAAGTAGCTGATGTGCACCGAAATCCATGACCTGTATAGTCGTTTGGTTCCTCTAATTTCAAATATGTTGCAATTTTTGATGGCCATTTGCAAATCGTCCCTTTTCCAACTACTTGTTGGGAGCATTTTCCGTTGCGCTAATTTAAGAACAGATGTGTCGAAACTGCGTTGGTCGGTCGAAGTTTAATGTATTTGCGATAAATGTCCAAATATGAAACTTTGTCGTCCACTTTACTTGTTACAGTAAATGTCCGTTGTATATTGGTCTTCGAGTTAGGACTTTTTACTACAAGAAGTGCCCCATGGTCTTCAATATCTGCCATTTTCATATTGTACAGCTCCTCTCTCCTGCAAGCCCCTGCCACGCCAACAATCATGGCTGCCTATAAATGCGAAACATATAATAAATAGCTAATCAAATTTATTTTTTTAACTTACTTTGTGGATGAGGAACATTTCATCCGGCGCTTCATTTAAAAATTTAATCATATCATTCTTCGTGAAGACCTTAGCCTGTGACCAACACTTGTTCGTTTAATATAGGCAATTAGCGTAGAAAATGTCAAAATATTAACAGAATCATACAAAAATATGGTGCTTTTTAGCATTGAATATTCTGCCCATAAACTTCCTAGACTCTTTAGCTTACTACTTCTTTTAACGAAATAAGCCAACAAAACCTTCTCAGTAATACCTGCATTTTTTTCACTGCACCACCGTTTAATAATTTTGTAGGTATTCTCGTAACGGCCCCTTGACTTTTCCGGTATTACCGCCGCACATCCAATGCCCCATGCCTCTTCTATTTCGTCTATTTCAAACTGTACATCACTTTCGGAATCGCTCATAACTGAAGTGCAAAGCTAGCAAAAGAGCCACATGCACAATTTTATGAAAATTTTTTCACTTTTTACAAATAACAAATTGGTTACCTAGTGATGTGTGCCATACCACTTCCATCATTTCGATGTATTTTGCTCGTTTTAATTTCTCAGTAGAAAATTTATATTTTTCTGTATAATTTTAATTCCGATCGTGCAAAAAACGTTATAAGCACGTCGAACGTTAAGGGTTACCGTTCTCAGGCAATAATTGGAGTCGTCGCTTCGCTCCTCCTCCAAACAATTGTCTTCGAACGGTAAAACTCCCTTACCGTTCTCCATACTTAATATACTATTTAGTATTGCCCTGTAGACAGTTTTGTATTTTGTTTTCATATTTTAATCTATATATTAAATCGGGAAATGTCTCGACTTTACGCGACGACCGGTTCGCACTACTAAAAGGCACATGTTTAACGGCTGCTACCTCTTATCGTCAGTTATTTCCAAACTCCGTGGGCTGCAGATGCGTAGGTCGTAGGCTACGGGTTTAGCTAGTTTTATTTATTTCTGCAAAATTTTCATAACTCTAACTAATTGAAAATAGTTTTTTTCAATATTTTAAACTAGCAAAACCCGTGGACTACTCCGCGCGCGCGCTTTCATTGTTATTTTTTGTAAATAATAAATAAGCTAATTAAGTAGGTGCTATAACGGACCGTGGATTGAAGCCCTAGTATTATTATTTATTTTGCAATAGTTTTAATTATTTTAATCGTAAGTATACTAAAATGGGAGCTGGTTAGTTTAAACGCAGCGACCACGAATTAGTTTCTGACTACTTTCTTCAGAAAGTGAAACTCTTTTTTATTATTACCAGCTAGACTTCTGGGTTATGCTCTACGCTACCAAATTTAAATAAAAAAAATAGTAGTTTAATTAGTACATTTATTAATTACCAGTATAAAGCAATTTTTAACGATTACTCTACGCAAGCTTTTGAAATCAATTGCCGCGACTCTAGTCCACCCACTGTCCAGCCCGTGGCCTTGGCCTAGGTTACTTTTAAATAAACATCGACGCCGGCCGCTCGGTTTGCATGTTTTCTTCTCCGAGATTGTTTCCGTAACGACCGCCAGCAGCAGATTGTATTCCAATAATACAAACATACAGTGTAAACCTAATTTTCTTATTTGCTTCGAAAACTGTACAGGGCCGATACATAAAAAGTACATACGAATATGCGCCCTATATAATGGGCTTGCAAAGATCTGCCTTCCAGTAGTGGGGGCTCGCCGTCGCGTTAAGGTGAAGCAAGTAGAAAAGATCCGGATTGGCCTGCTTTTCTCTAATTTTAACATCCGAATATTAAATTTATTAAAAAAATAAATATCATTTCTGCTCTTATCATTTTCGTTTTTCAGAAAAGTAACGATCTGCACCCTTTCTAGAACCGCTTAATATCCTTGTGACACAACATTTTTTATTACTAAGCAAGCCATAAGAAATGCAAAATAGAAAAAAATTTCCTGTTTTTTATTTCTGCGTAGTTATGTAGCGGGGTCTTGAAATTGCACATTGTCTGCTCTCTTAAGCCCAACGACCTACGCGGGTTAAGTTGAAAACTTTATTGCCTATTTGTTGGTCCCCAAATTGCGAGTTTCCTACCCAAGCTGAAAATTATTACTCATTTCAAATCTTTAGGCAAATTCTAACTACTTTTAAATATTCTGTGAAAAATTAAAACCAGTTTTATGAATTTTTCATGATTTCTAAAAAAAAGGTAAGCCTATACCGACTATTATAATAACTTGCAACTGATGTTTCGAAGAAACCAGCAGCACCCATTTATCATCCTTCATAAAATTTCAGAGCTTTCAAAGTACGCTTGTTTATCTCTAGTCAT
The DNA here is from genome assembly GCA_958336395.1 of Ctenicera cuprea. NCBI lineage: Eukaryota > Metazoa > Arthropoda > Insecta > Coleoptera > Elateridae > Ctenicera > Ctenicera cuprea. The sequence continues at coordinate 18,751,062 of OY284491.1, forward strand.
AAAGCAGAACAAGAGTTAAGGACGATCTTCGCAACACTCGCAAAATAAAATTTCAGGATGTATAAGGAGACCAAGCAATCTCTTATAAACAATTTATGGTGCTCATATATGCCCTCCTTATGTGGGTCGGCATGTTACTCTGACCATAAACGCCGCAGATATTGCACAAAAAGCGTCGTATGCAAAGCTTCACGCATGAAAATGGCTGAATTACTCCCTTTCATTACTCGACGAAAGCGGCCGCATGGAAATTAATAAAGCTGCAGCGAGCTCATCACGGGGGTCATGACAGGTTAAAGGCCTAATAAAAGACTGTGACCATACAATTTGTTAAGTCAAATATTTGACCGAGGGGTTGGAAGGTATTAAATGCATCATTAACGATTGCATCCTCATTGGGGGATGTTACTTCGCTAATTGTTTGATCTTTGATAATTGCGACAAATGTTTAATTTATGGGTTCAAATAAATCATCAATAATATTGTAATAATATAACACCCTCATTTTCATGTTTGAGAGCAAAGCGGAGGAAAATATAAAGTGCAAGTAATACAGAAACTCCGCTAATTCATTAAAATCTTGAATGTAAATTAAATGGATTTTCACTTTGCATACATAATTAATTTGAAATGCTTTAAAATTATTGCATTTTAATATTGCATTCAGATGACGCAATAATCAACATTTATTTCGTCTATAATAATTTTAAAATGCTTCAGCTTTATTCACATTTTTACTACTCTACATAAAACGTTAAACTTATACGAACTTTATTTTTAAAGCAAATACCCTTATTTGTTCTATATCAAAAGTTTAGAACTAAATAAAGCTTACTTTGTCTTTAAATTTAAAGTTCAACAGAATTCACAAATTCTAAACGAAGCTAATTTTGAAAAATAAAGTCGTTGTGAATCTCATGAAAGTCTCAAAACGAAATTATAATAAACATCTGAAAAATATTATTTTTTCTATAGCAACTGTTAAAACGTGCTATTATAACTAAAATTAGAGGGAAAAGTAGCACTTTACCATCAAGGGTAGATAAAGTAGTACTTTAACAGCAAGGATAGATAAAGTATTTCATTTTTTTTTCTACATTAAATACACTAAATAGCAACCAAAAAGTTATTAAAGCCACCTACTCATTTTTTCGTGAAACTGTTTTTTTCCTGACACTTTTAAATTAAATTTATCATTGATTTTTCTTCATTTTTTGGTCTTCTTTAACAATTGCTATAGAAAAAAATGTTGTATTCCACACGACGATAAAATTTCATTATCTTCTCGATGCTTATTAGCGTCTCGGCTGACGCCTCGACGCTAAAATCCCTCTCGAAGATAAAGTGCAATTTTATCATCTTGTACAATAAATAACTATTTACTGCAATTAAGTTGGAGAGATTAAATTTAAAATTGCGCAATTGAGATTAAGTTTAGAAATATTGATATTAAGCCTTAGAAATAAAAGTAATTAAAAATCGTTCAATTATCAACAAAATAGACGTTAACAAAAAAACTGTGAAGTATTAAAATTTAATTAAAAAAAATTTACACAAAATTAAAGCATCACAAACATACTAAAATGCAACAATTTCTACACTAAAACTGGCAAATTTTAGGAACCAATCTTTTATGATTTAACAATAATCAAATTCGCACATTAAAATTTAATAGAAAATCAAATTTCTTAAGAATTAATGTAAAAGTTCCAAAGCTAAAAACTTAACACCGTTAGTCTGAATGTCTTTTATTTATTTTATAAAATTATATACTATTTACAATAACAAAATAAATAGAATAAAGAAACTTAATTATAGGAACACTTTCCCTCTTAAGGGATAATGATGAAGACATCGAGAGGCAGCGGCCTCCTGTGTTGTAAGTTCTCTGGGATGTCGGAGTTTATGATATGCAACTAGGACCGGCCGGCGCGGCTGGATAAGTCTAGGTCCACGTTCAAATCAGTAAGGGGGCTGGTAAATACTGCTTTCTTCCTTCCTTTTTTCGGTTGGATTGCGTTGAAAGAAGTGGACTGATAACGCTTGTCACCGCAGCACCTCGAAAGTGAGTCTGCCGGGGAGCTGCAGGGTTCAGGGGGAACTTTTTGTGCTATGTTCCCCGAACCCAGAGCTTGATCTGTAAGCAGGACTCTAGGAACAGCCTGAGACGATGGTTTGCTCAACACCGTTAGCTAATGCTCGATCTAAAAGCTGATTCTCAGGCGATTGTGCATCTACACTTGATGCTAAGTACCGGTCATTAAAATCAGACCAGTTAACGACCTATCTAGGCCTAGATAGGCGTTACGTAGTTGTCCAGTACTGGGCACTGCGAATAGCCCAAATGATAAAGTTAGCTTCGGCTGTTCCAAAAGTACAACCAGTAACTTTATTGACTGGTACCACGAGCACCGAGTCCGAGCTCGCGGGGAAATGGCAGCTCCCGTCTCGGTCACAGCGTAAAACTCGTGGTGTCAGTAGTAAGTCTATGCAAAGTAAGGTCGTTTTGGTGCGGCTCGACGGGTAAGCTGCGTTTCAACTCGGGCATTGATCTGCAGAATTAGTAGAAATGTAGATAATCTCTCTCCGCTAGACCATTACAGCCTACTCTTTAGTTTAACGTAGCGGCACCTAGCGCTAGCCTTATCCGCCACGTCCTTTTGTAAACCGGCTTGATTTGCGCTCAATCAGCGTGCTGCTTAAGTTAAGAACAGTTTAACGAAAACATGCTACTAGTCTTGACATCAGGCTATGAGCCCAAGGTTTCTACTCGTCAGGGTAGACTACCAAAATCCCTACTGGTTCTGCACGTCAGTGCCCGAGCTGAAAAGGCAGCTCACCCGTCAAACCCCATTAAAACGACCTTAGCTTGCATAGGCTTTCTACTGCCACCCTACACCGTAACCAAGACAGGGGCTGCTGTTCCTCCGCGGACTCGGACTTGGCCCTTGTAGTACCAGTCAAAGCCACTGGTTGGCTTTTCGGAGCAAGCACCTGCCGAAACAGTGCTACTTTTACCAGTTTAGGCTCATTGCAATCATTAGTACTGGTCGACTACGCACCGTCCAGATTAGTCGGTAACCGATCTGATAGTGATCGATACCTTAACAGCGCACGACCCCCTGGGTCCACACTTTGATAGTAAAGGTCGATCTCCAACTACCCAGTATATTGCTTAGGCAAATTTATAATTCACCTTGACGCAGTGACTGGAAGACAGGCAAATTGTTAGCCACCGCTAGAGAGCGGGAATCCCAGTACAGAAAACACGCTGGTGTTAGCTACCCATACTGCGGGCTTGCAACATCTTGACTCGTGAAATCACTCACTCAGGTTGTCCATGGTCCCAATGACGGTAAGCGTTGAACCTTTCCGGAGTGACCGTTACAACGCCGACCCCCAGAAGGTGTCTTTGTTCACGCATCTCACCTAAGTGAGCGTCTTTGGTCGTCCCCCTTTGCCCCATTGCAGACTTTGGGCTCGCAGCCTAACGTCATGACTGGTAGCTTGAACCGTCGCGTCGTTAACTTGGGCAAGCGCGCTGATTGTAATTAAAAATTGATTATCAATACAGAACTGCAGGGCACGCAAAAGTTGTGCAAATGTATAGTCATTCATCTGTACGGCGTAGCCCACGGGTTTAGCTAGTTCTTCTTAAATGTCATCTGGTAGTGTAAACGCAGCAGTTTGTTCCCAGCATGCTCAAGCTTAAATAACTTGCCAGCACCTTTGTTATTGTAACTCGAGCTCTCAATACCTGTGTCAAGTTTAGTTTCTGATTATGAATTTTTAGCCTATTAAAATAACCGTATTTAATTTACAAATTTATGAGCAAATACCGCTTATAAATTAATTGTTCAATATCTGTTTGGCCAATTACTGCCGTGACTTGTACACATCTTAAGGAATGTTTTATATTTCAACAATTTTTTATTTATTTTGTAACATTTCTACAAGTGCATAATGTATATGCCCGTACTCTCGAGGGTCAATTAACTTTCCGCTGATCGGCTTGCGTCGACTGCGGTGTTAGAAGTTTGTTTTCTTAGTTAGAAGACAGCTATCAGCAGATTGTATTTCAATAATGCAAACAAACAGTATTAATCCGAAGTTACTCATCTGCATTGAAAACTGTAGCGGGCCACTGTACTCAGGTAAATGCGCTTTATATAATGGACTCGTAAATATGTAGGTTTTATTAGCTAAGGCCTCTTACCATTAAAATTTAAAGCAGGTGACAGTGTTCCGAATTCAATGTATAGATACATAATGAAACACCTGGTGCTGATGTTACAATTTGTGAAACAAACATTAAGTGAGAGCGGTATCCAGCATCTGCACGAGATTGTGGAACAGAAGTCACCGTTCTAAAAGTTTGTAGAAAAATATTTTAAGTATCCTATTCAAGAAAAGTTCCTGTTTTTTTCTATACACAGTATTAAAGAACAGAAATATATCTTGTCAAGCAAAGATCTACCAACTTTCACTACTTGCACATGAAGCGGCGATAACTAAGACGTGTAAAGCAGTACTTTAAAAATTAGAGATTCTAAAACAGTTTTTTACTTACCACGTTAAAACGGTGAATAGCAATTGTCTTTTGCGTCTCACACGCCTGTGGGTTTGAATTGATGATTCAGAAAACTAGATAGATTTTCATTATTGACTTAATGTAGATTAAAAAGAATAGAAAAGTGAAAGTCGGAAACTGTTTAGCAATTTCCACATTTTACGCTTCGCCTCTAGCTTCGTTTCGCAGCGTGCAGCGGCAGGAGTTTGAGATTCATACACCATTCTACAAATTATCGAGTGTTGTTACTTTGTATAGAATTGCTTGAAAATGACAGAATTACATTCGTATTAGTAAGAATTGCGTGATTGTAATTACGGAAATTGTTTTGAAATTAAAGAGGTCAATTAATAGTTATATCCCCAGAAGAGAAGTACAACAATATTCCGTTACATTATGCACGACAGATTATTTACACAGTTTTGATTGTCAACTGTCTTCAATACATCATAATTTAATAAAATTCTGAGACTGCAGGTTGCGGGATATTATTTAATAGTTATTTATGTATTAAGGGCGTAAAGAGGCTTTTATGGCGTAAGACGTAATTTTGAGCCCGAGGCGGCAGCCGTGGGCTTAGAATACGTCGAAGGCCATAAAAGCAAGTTACGCCCGTGGTACATACACAACTTTATGCACGGATGAAGATTTCTTAATTTAAAAATATTTCTAAAATAAATTGAAAATATTTATAAAATAAATTAAATTTTCCACCCACATCTAGCGTTGCTTTGATTAAATTTGAGATTTGAAGCGTAACTATGGTAGCGGGTAAACAACGGTAGCCATATTGCCTAAAATCTTTCATTTTGCAAGTGTTTAAACTGTTTCTGTTAGGTATGATATTGTTGTTTGACGTTTCATTATAGCACATGGGCAATAAAGAAGTCCATAAGCTATAAAAAGCCGTTTATGACAAAGAAATTCGTGTATAATTGTCAATTTATGATACATCCATGCATAAAAACTATTATGTACTCGTACAGAAGCGTTTGTTATAAAAGCAAAATATAGTCTGCAGTCCACAGTTTTCACCCGACGAAATTTGTGTTCGAAAGGTATACGGCAAGATTTTTTTTATAAATGCAGAGCTATCATTAGTTAGAAGTGATATTTGAAGATATGAATGAAATGATCAGGTTAAATAATTTAAAATAGCCAAAATTGGTAATTAGAAAATTAGTAATTAACAAATTGATGTATTTACTTTGACGTTTAAAGTATATTATTTAACAAGCGTGTAATAATGCCCATTATTCATGAGAATGAAGTTTACGAACTCAGTCATCCGAATGAATAACAGGCATACACGCGAGTAGAATACTATACTTTTTCTACGACTATTTAATAGAAAGTTTGGTCTGGATAACTTTGACCAAAATAATGTTTTATTATTATTAAAGTTTGTGTGATTTTATTTATACTTGTTACATTTATTAGTAACAATATTAATAGTAATATTAGAACAATTTGTAAAATTTAATGAAGAAGTTGAATTAATATCAAAATTAATAATTTCATTTGTAGTTGATGTCTTTTGTGTATAAAATTGAAACTGACGTATCTATCTTATTCCTCGTGGAATTATCTGTATATCCTTCTGCCACCGATGTGGACCTTCACCCACCATGTTTTTTTAACGAAGTGATATCCCCATCTACATCAATAAACATTGAGTGCAGTTAATTTGCACGACAAGCACCTGTTATTCCCATAATTAATGCAACCTTTAAAAGAATCGATATTATGCACTTAAAAGCTTATAATTTATGGATTTCTTACCTTTCTTGCAATATATATTTTGTCGGGTGTTGTTGGTAAGGAAGAAAATTATTTTTAGAAAAAAGATGCCTTAATATTAAAAAAAGGACATCAGAAATCAAAAAATTAATTGGTCAGAACAAAATTGGGGGAGATGGGGAGGATTAGCGACACTACATATTGCTCATCTGAAAATGTTTATAATTGTTTTCCGTTATTATACCGATAAGCAGTTCCGTTAAAAGTGAAACATTTTATTGTTCCCCGTTTATTACTTAATTTACAATACTTTAAAAATTTATTGAATGCCTCAGCGAAATTAGCGCAATGGAACAACAAATCAAATTGGAACTTATTTCTAACTCTATGAGCTTACGGTGAACAGTTTTTGAGCAATAATATGTTTTTATATATAGTCAAAAGTTTTTTCCTCTTTTTCTTTCACAGTTTTCAACAATTTTTAGTTAGTAATATTGTGCTCTGTTGAGGGCTTTGTCGTAGCCTCCTATTCCGATTGGACAAGCCGTTTCAGAGATATGAGAAAACGAAAGCACCAACCTATCCATAGACGAATATTTTTTAAGTATCAGCTTTTTGAGTTCCAGTAGGTCTAGTACATGGATTTCCATAATTTTCATAAAATTAATATTTTCCTATACGAAGTATGCGAAGGTTAAATCTGTAAAAGTTTAATGTACCAGTAAAATCTAATGAATAACACAGTCAGTGGTGTCAAATAAAAGCAAAATAGTGGAAACTAAGTTGAAACTGAATAGAAGAACGTTTTATAAATAAATAAATATTAAAGAATATTGCAAAGGAACTTCGGAGATTTAAAAAATGGGGAAAAAGAAAAGTTTGTGTGAGCAAACACGCCTGTCGATATGTGTGGGTGGGTACGTGTGTTGCGTTTGCGCAGATGTGTTCGTGTGTGCATGTGTGAGCGTGCATGCTTCTTTACGAAGATGGCGATACTGTGCAATTTCCAAAGTTTCCAGTCTTTACAAAAATTCATATAAAAGTTATTTGCTTCACAATTTTGTACTTTGTTCATTGCTAAATTAAAAAAAAATTGTAGCTGCATATTAAGGCAAAATTAAAATATTTTGAAAAAACTGTAATTAAAACAAATCCGGCTCTAATACAGAAAATCTGTTACTAACTCAATGTTGTACTGTACAAAAAGGAACACTTTTGTTCATTTTTATTCCCAGCAGATAATACAAGGACCGTAAACCCAATACGGTGTACAAAATAAACCCAAATGTAGTCCTCGGGGATGCTTTGCATACGGTACGTGTGCATCACCAGGCGAGTGGGCGCGATCTTTTTTGTCGGAAAATTATGAATACGTGGTGAGGGTAAACGAAAAAGCTTTTAGCTAAAACGGGAAGTGAAGACTTTCCAAATGGTTACAAAAGCCCTTCTATTCTTATTTGAAGACTCCGTCACTTTTCTGGTTCGTTTAACCGTTGCCCTATCAACTTCCGATTACCTTCAGGCTTAGCAAGAAAAGGGCAATTACAGTTACTGTCGAAAGTTTGAAAATAATTTAAGTTAGTAACATTTTAACGCTCCCTTGTTAAGGTAAATTACTCTGGTATTCCGCCGCGATAAGAACAGCGCGATGCACGCAAGCCTAAGGGTGGAGAAATGCGCCCATTGGGGTTGGTGTAGGCGTTGCGACGCTCAGATCGCTGCCGTTTCACATCGAAATACGACGCGCTTTTACCCGAAGTAAACATTACGCGCGAAACAACTGCGAAAGCTTTTATTAACTGCTGTATTAAACTAAACATAATCCATTTCAGCAGTTTTAATTGTAAGTGCAAGTTTTTGGGAACTTCAAGGAGTTTTTGATTTTCTGAAAAGTCGTGTCGTTTTACGGCAAAGTGTTGTTTAAAAAAATGTTGCCGTACTTCCTATTTGCTGTGTTTTATTTTTCTACTGCTGGTGAGTAAAAGTTTTTAAACCAATTTGAAAGGAAACAGTAGTGATATAAGAAGTCATGAAATTAAGCTCAAGAAATCAAGAACAACTTGTTGATATTGGATAATAATCTGAATATAATAACTGGGGGCGATTGTAATAATAAAATTGTTTTTGTATGACGTTCGCTAAGGGATGACTCTAATGGCCGAAGGAAAACAAACCCATTTGGTTTAATGATAATTGTGTTTTTTGTTTATCTGTGGGTTGTAATGTAACATAGAGACCTGATAATGAATTGCTTTTGAAATTGCGAAACTGTGAGGGTTGGAGGCAAAAATTACCGGCATTCCCGCTAGCATTACAGAAGATAAATTGCAAACCTTCATAAGTTCTTGGAAAAATTTGTCATCTATAGTTGTAAATCTAGTTTGCAGTTATTTAAGGAAATTAATTATTAATTAAATTAAATATAAATTATTTAGAAGTTGCTTCTTTTTTCAGGATTTCTATAAAAAGTTTGTAATAAATAATAAATGAGTAAATTTAAGGTCACATTTCAAAACATTTTCTGCGTTTTTTTTTTAATTTGTACGTCAAAAACATGAAAAAGGCCTGAATGATTTTGGAAATTAAGGTTGTATTCTAAAAACAGTGCTTATATTGTCAAGAACCACACACTTCTGACTGCTTAGGAATTCCACCCTTAATATGAATCAGCTGAAGCGTCGGATTTTCCACATGATGTCCCAATTCGAAAGGAAGCAAAACAAAACTTTATTGTGTTTCGCATACCCCTACTCATTGTCCCTAAAAGATCTATGCATCAACTAAATAATAATTCTGGTAGTAATCTGAAAGTTTTCTGAGTTATTCGATTTTCATGAATCGCAGTCGAAGACAATAACAGCAAAAATAATTAAATCTAATAATTTATAATAAAAATAAAATTGTAAATAAACCACAAATGGAAATTTAATACTTTCCCAAACGTAATTCGAAAAAGATTGTATAACAAATTGAAAGTTATCCTTGGATTATAAATGTTGAACATTTAGGGCAACAGGTGCAGACGATCCTTTGGGAATTTCTGTGGGGGCGACATATTGATTAGCTTGGCTGCAAATGAAAATTGCTACACAGAAAATATAGAGTTATGACAGGTATGCAGAAGTTTTGCGGCAAATTTCTCTGTAACCCAATAATAATTGAAATGCAAAATATTTAATAACTAAACAATGTTATGCCAAAGAATTAAATTAATATTAAACTGCTACGTTATGATTCCATACATCTTATACTGGGCGTTTTCTTTTTATTTAATATTGACGCTTATGCCCGGAATACAAAACACCAAAAACTTCTCAAAATAAAAAGTCTTCTTTATGACCGATTACGAAAAAGCAAAAAAAAAGTAACCGAAAGCTCAAAAGCGTAATACTTGGAAAATGCACAATAGCCACTTAAGAGACACAAAATGTAGTGAAGTCTCTCTACAAGACCACAATAAGAAATAAAGAAAAGTCTGAAGAAAAAGTGCGAGCAATTGTTGTAAATCAGTAATAAATAATGCGATCAAAACATTCACCATGTCATGAAACTGCCCAAAGCTCTTCAAACTCTTCAGTTTCATTTTATTACCGGTTACTACTTCCAAAATGGCTTAAATTATTTAAAATGTTTTTTTCTGTAAAGTAAAGAACGACAAATTTAGCTTGAAAACTGTTATGTGCGCTAGAAAAATGTACATAGAATACATTAAAAGAACTTTTGTATTTATTACTATTATTGGTATTACTTCCAATATTTTTAAAGAACATTAATCAAACCTAGCGTTTACGTTTCATTACTTGGCTCCGGTGCTCTACTCTGCAACGTAATCTTCCTTGGTGCTAAAGTGCAGCACGAGGGACCTACAGTTTAACGTTAAATCCGGACGACTAATACCAGGGGTTTTAGGAATTAGGGCTCCACGGCAGCCTACACCAAATTGGAGAATTGAGTAGCGGGCTGCTGCATAGATTATATTGCTATATTTTAGTACCTGTAGCGACCGACCTCAGACCTTTCACGTTTGAAGCAAGTGCCGGTCCCCTAAGCCACCACCACATTACCTTAATTTACATAAAAACACTTCAACGTCATAATTAAAATTTATTGCGAATTTTTTGTAATACTGTGATTACCTACAATACACAGCGATATATAAATTTTGCAAGTCAGTTGCTCACCATTTCCAGCAATTTCTCTGCGGTATCATTTCCATTACCTTAGGTTAGTCTAAATTTACTGCATCCAACCTAAATCAAATATAAAATTTAGAAACATGCAAATATTTTGAAAAACTCCTTAAATGTTTACAGGAGCTCAGGTTCTTCTAGACTAATTTTAAAGAAATTTGGGTCATCTACATATAACGAAACTTCATAAGCAAAACGTTTTTAAAACGATTTGGAACTTGAAGCAAAATAATTAGCAAAGCACTATACCTGGACTTCTCTATACTTTCCTTTTTTATTTCCAAAAATATCTTATTACATACATATAGACCCTTTTCTCTAAACTTTTTTATTTACTAGAACTGGTTTTAGTCGGTTCTTAGGCCATCTTCAACGGAATACACAATACTTTCTCAGACCATCTTCAGCGGAACAAGCAACTATTGCTTGTTTGGCTGAAGATGATCTGGAAACAGATCGAAATCGGTTCCACATTAAATAATCTAAAAGAAGCAGAGAAAAGGCCGTTTTATTATTAATTAAGAATATATACAAGTTAACTACTACATATTATCAGATAAACAGAAAATAAACGTATATAAAATGCTGACAACTAGTGATGAGATATTTCAAACAAAAATAATCGAACCATTCGATTATAAAAATATCTCGAGATATCTCGAGCGGTTACAGGAAACCCTTCGAATGATTTTACGATTATATTGAAGCAATACCCTCTTACAGAAGATGCCCAATGCAGATACATGATACAATGATACCACCAGTCGTGGTATTATGATGCGAATACAGAAATATCTGCAATGCGATTGCATTAACACGACCTCGGTCGCATCTTTCCCGCGCAGCACAACGAGATAACAATGCTTTGTCTAAAATATTACTATTTATTAGAAATAGCAAATACAATAGTTTTAACTGCACGGATTTGTTTCTCGTGGTATTTTCAACGGGGTGGGGGGGGGTGTATTTGAAAATTTTAAATTTTAATATTGCTCCAAAATGAATAATAATGAAAAATAGGAAAATATAAGGAAATGTATTAATATTTAAAATAGTACTGCATTACTGTTGATAGAAACAAGTGGTACACTACTACTTTTAACCGCATAGAAACATCCGAATGAATTATTCGATGATTAGCTACTTTCTAACGTCACTCATTCGATTATGCCAATCACTACTGTCAACATAAATCTAAACACAAAATCGTGTTTTTCTCCATATTGCACGAAATGCAGATACGACCATTCGTCATAACACGGCAGTGCTATAAACAGAGAAAGTGCTCAAACAGAAACTGTTTCGTTTCAACAGCAGCTTGAGCTTGACATACTGAAAAATCATTTGTTGTAAGATCATTCCTTGAAATTAAAAAAAAACGATAAAATAGCAAATTCATGACCAAAAAATAAGCGAAGTACTACAACTAGATTTTCCTATACTTCCCATATCACATTTTTAAAAGTATTTTTGTGTTAACGTTTTATGATAACGCGTTTTTTACCCCTGCGAAGTCAAATCGGAGCGGAGCCGAACACAAACGCTCGTCGGCTTTCTAGTACGACATAGCTACAGCTACAGCAGAAGCGGTCCTGCAATATAGTATATAAAAAATTTTTTGATATTTGGAAAAATTCTCCTTATAAACTTAAAGAAAAGCAGAAGCGATATAACGAATTCATCAGCCAAAATTTGAGACGGAGGGGCAAAATTACCGCCCCTAGATATTGCTACACCTAAAAATGAAGTTTTACAACTTTACTCCAATTTATTAAATTTCTAAAAATTAAAGAAATTCAAACATTGAGACACCAACTAAATTGTAGGGTATCCCTAGCTCTATGAGCGTACAAAATGTTAAAAACTATTGGGTGGCCAGTTTTTTCTAATGTTTCGAAAATTTTCATGTTCAGTAACTTTGTGTATAAAACTAATCTATAAACTTGTTTTTGAATAATAAGGCGTTAAGAATAAATATTTCAAAAATTCGTAGCAGCAGCCACTTTAAAGCTAGAAAATTTGGAAAAAGAGTTGGATTAACCATAACATTTTCTATGAGATTGCCCTTTCAGATTTAAAAATTTGTCTTTTGGGAAAACGCTACCCAAAAAGCATGTCTAACGTCTGTTTTAAATTTTGGATTATTTTTAAAACTTTATTATGGTATTGAATTTTTTTTGCAATGCTCTTCAAAATCGAATTATTTGTTTGGAAGTTACGAGGCATCACAAAGAAATTAGATGTTAGTACATCAACCAAATTATATATTATACCTAGTTGTATAGGCGTACAAAATTTTTAAAAACCCTACAGACATATTTTTGAAAAATTCCAAAATTGTAAAACATTTTTGATTTCAAGAGTTTAAAAAATGTCTGTAGATAGTAACATTGTGTGCTTGTAGAACTATTACAAAAACTAAAATTTGTTTCAATCTAAAAACTCAAAGTCACTGGGCCGCATTTTGCATTCGTCGGGCCAGGCTGGGCCTGAATATTTCTTCATTTGCTCACCTCTATCAAGGACAATATGTCATAACCTTCTTAACTACCTGACTAAAAATGGTATCGGTATTTTGAATTTATCATGATTTAATAATTATCACAGCGCTACGGTGGGTTAGAATTTAGAAAATATAAAATAAGAATGTTTTTAAGTATGGAAAAATTCAGGCAAAAAAATTCGCTTATTCTACAAATCAGTGATCGAATTACATCGAAATTATTACAATATTTCTTTTGATTGCCCGTTGTTTGCCTAGCTTAGTAGTTTAATTAAGCAAATTACAACAATAAAAAAAGCCATTAGCACTAAAACAAAATGAGAACATCAGATTCTATCTTTTTCAGCACGGTTTCATAGGATTATAAAATTAATACGTTTGTTCTCTTTGATTAACCAGTTTTCTTCAATATTCTAGCAGAAACCCTCAAGCTAGTTACATAATTTTATCCTTGTGCATGAACGCAATAATTGTGTAAAATTACGTAATATTGTTAAGCCCCTAATTGAATAACAGGGTTGCCAGGTTAACGAACCTTGCTACTTCACGAATTTAATCAAGTCTAATTACACCTTAACGCTTGGAACTTAATATCGGCATGGTAATGTACCACCCACATTGTAATCTAATGTGTGGTTTCTTAAAATGTGTCCCAAACTCAAACATCCTGATGAATCAATTTCCCTTAAAGTTCACATTACAGTTTCCAGAAAACAAATAAAAAGTTATTCTCGCGTTCAGACTCGCAATGATGAAAGGAAAGTTGAATAAAAGCACACTTGAACAGCTTTTTACTTCCCAGCTTAAAGTAATTTTAACTGCTTGATTTGACTTTTAATCTAAATAAAAGTTTCCTAAACCAACAAGTTAAAAAAAGCAATTTTTACGCTTTCATAAATCAAAATCTTGCAATTCAGATTTATATTGATTATATTATCTAAACGCGAAAATCAGAACGTATGCTTCACTGTTGCCCGTCGAACTGCCCTGGCCACGAAGAAGCAAAAAATTCAAAAAATTTGCATTTTATTTCGTTTAACTTCTGGCCCGAACATATAAAGTGAATAATCACTTCCAAATGCAAAATAACTATTGCGTCATTAATCAATTTTGGACAAATAGAATTTACACGACCTGCACTCGTGGAGATAGACGTTATGAGAGATAAACAGACAGCTTTCGTATTGTTTACATGTTAGGACTTATCTGCTTTATCTATTTCGCAGGATTGTAACCGAAATTAAAGGCATATTGTACAATATGCAAAATGTTACCCATGTTAGGGGAAACTTGATACGGATACAATCAGTGTTTGCAAAATTTAATGCCTCTGCATAGGCACATGGTTAAATAATAGATAATCAAAAAATAATGAATTAGATAATAATTTAAATGTATGTATTATGTTACTGAAGGCGCATTTGCATCAAAAATAATCATATTAATAAACCAAATTGGTTTTAGAAAATATTATTACGATTATTACAAATATCAAGGGAACGCTAACTATTCGCAAAAATAAATAGACATTTGGTACTCCTAAAAAGATATATTTAGCACTCTTCTTTTTAACATTACCATACAGGGTCTAGCATAACATCTAGTGTTTTTTTAAAGAAAGTAATTATGCATCAGCAAACATCAAATTTTAATCAAACTCGTCAAAATACTTAATAAATAATAATGATTGATACACCAATTGAAGAAAAAATTTATAAATTAACTATTCAGAAAATGTATCCCACTACTTCATTAGATACATTGAAATACGCCTCAATTCCATATTTCGACAATCAACCAGAAAAAATTGCCAAAATTATAAATAAAACAAATAAATGTAAAATAACTTTTAAACCAACAAAATCCATTTTAAACACTTTGTTTAATGCTAAAGAAAAAACAGACAATTTACTAAAATCTGGTATCTACAAATTAAATTGCTCGCACTGTAATTCGGTTTATATAGGACAAACAATTGGAAATTTTGATATTAGGTACAAGGAACACGTACCTTGTTACAAATATAAACACCCCCATAAATCCAATTACGCTAAACACTTATTAGAACACAATCATTTAATGACAACGTAAGTTGGATATACTAGAAGCATTTGAAATTCATAAACATTTAAAATCTGTACCTTTAATGAATGAACAAATTGATTTCTTAAATTCACCGTTATTAGACGTTTTGGAATGAGAAGTCAAGTCATTTGGATGCAGATATAAAAAACCAAGATCAAGCTATGAAGATTTATTGTTCCTATAGCAACACCAACTGTTTACTTTTAATCTTGCTTTTGATAATGACGTGAAACACGTTGAAAAACGTATAAAGCTAAAATAGAAAACCTGTTAAAGTTAAGAATTGTTATATTTACAATAAATTAATAATGAATAGAGTTTGAAATTTATAAGCTAACTATTAAAATTACGTTTCTTACATGAAGTTATCTAGAAGTCTAGCATTACACCATTTTAAGCGCAGCCGTATCCATTAGTCAACGAAACAATTGAATTAGAATATTATTAATTTCGTAACTAATCCTATTTTTTTCGTTAAGGGCGTGTTTGATATACTTTATTTTTTAAATAGCCCATTACTCGTCTGTCACAATTGTTTACTTTAACGTGGTGGCACCTACCTTTGCGGTTTAATCGCTACTGTCATCAAAATGAAAACATGCAATCAAGCATCCTTCTCTAAGATAACACAAGAACAGGCTACCAGTACGAAATCAAGCTGCGAGCCTTAATTCCCACTGGTGGAAGTGGGTCGGGTTGACTATCTAAATCTCTAAAGATTCTCCACATCAGTATCCCAGCTGAAACGCAGCTCACCCTCCGAGTCGCACAAAAACGACCCTTGCCTCAACAGACTTGCCACTGCGACCACGAGTCTTTTTCGCGACCAAAACGAAAGCTGCAGTTCTGTTGCCAGAACAATTTGGTCTCTGTGGTACCAGTGAAATCACTGATTAGACTTGTCAGAAAGCCAAGGCTGCCCACCACCATCGGCTACTCGCAGTCTTAGTACTGGTATGCACCCCCAGATGGGTTGGTAGCCGGTTTGATCATATTGACCGGTACCTGAACAACATTGAAATTGTGAGCCCCCTGAATCGACACTTTGTAAGCAGGTAAAGTGATACCATACTCTTAGAGCCAAGACTCACAACTCCGCTCCATACTGAATGTCACTTTCACCTGTTTATGAATGGCCTCCAGCCACCCAGTTGATCACCTAGGCAAATTTATAACACGTTAGTTTTTTTTAACGCAATGACTGGTACGCAAGAAAATTTTAAGCTTCAGCCAGGAAGCGGATCTTGCTAAAACCATATGTATTTTAATAAAAAAAAATTACGCGTCATCTGGTAACAGTCCGCTGTACTAGTGAAGTTAATTTCCGCATTTACAATTAGATTGCGCGTGCCGCGTATTATAAATTGTAACAATTACGCTTCCACTATTTCAAAATGTACAGGTACCGCATACCACAGCCCTATCAATCACTTAACACAAAGTGCTATAGTGTTAGTAATAAGTGCATTGATACAGATTATGAAAGTCTGATATGTAATTAAAAGTTACTGCAAGCTTGTCAGTTTGCATGCGTAAGCCATGGCGTAGTGATGATTTGTGTGCGCCTGAGCCCACAGCGCATTTAATAGCGCAAAATTCAGTTATACTTTGAGCTAAAGACGCGAAAAGTATAGGATAGTATTTATAAACGCATTTAAAGAAAGTTTTGATGAAGTTTGTTTGAAAAAATGCATTGAAACATTTTATGGCTCACAGCACTAGCTGTAACTGTTACGGTTTGGCCATCATCATCTTGAAGAAGTAAGGTTCAACAATACAAAACTTATGTAGATTAACCTGCTTGGCTTTTGACCGTTCGTTAGTTTGGTCTCAAAGCGAGTTTGGAGCTCTTGGAAAAGCTGGAGACTCTTTAGGTCTTAGAAAAGCCTTTGGGGATACGGGTGCAGCTCTAGTATGAACTGGTGGGTTAGTTTGTTGCTTTGCACTGTTCTGTTAGATTTTAAAACAGTTTTCTCACGTTTGTTTTCTTTAGACTGTTCTATCTTGAAGAATAAATTGTTTTTTTCCGTGCAAATGAGTCTGTTTATATACTCTTCCTCCAAAACCCGTTGCGTAGCAATATAAACAAACATCTACAAATGAAGGGGGAGCATTTATTATAAAAGAGAAAGGGAAAAGTTACGCCTGCAAAATTCAAACATGCACTAACTTCGACTGTTTTATTAAGTATTAGTAGGTCACACAATAAAAAAAGTTAATACTAGGTGTACAGAACACATACACTGTTACAAATATAAACACCCACATAAATCCAGTTTGTTGTTGAATAGAACACACATATTTATAAATTAGTAAATTAGATGTACTGGAAGCATTTTAAATTCACAAATGTTTAAAAACTGTACTTTTAATCAATGAACAAATTGATTTCTTAATTTCGCCATGATTAGAAGTTTTGGAGAAAAAAATAAAAGCATACATACATATACAAGATCAAGTAATCGAGTGCGATGGTTCCCATAGCAACACCAACTGTTTACATTTAATTTGCCGCAGATAATGACGTGCAAACACGTTGAAATTCATATAAAGTTAAAATAGATAAATACTTGTTGACGTAATTAATTAATATTATTTATAAACAAACATTATAGACCAAGCGACAGGGCATAAAATCGGCTAGAAGTGTACACAAATAATGTCAATAATTTAATTGTTTTAAACACTCATTTGAGTGTGATTTGCAAAATCTTAAGTTTAAATTATTTTTTTCTATAGCAACTGGTAAAACGTGCTATTATTAACTAAAATTAGAGGGAAAAGTAGCACTTTACCATCAAGGATAGATAAAGTAGTACTTTGACAGCAAGGATAGATAAAGTATTTTATTTTTTTTTTCTACATTAAATACACTAAATAGCAACCAAAAAGTTATTAAAGCCACCTACTCATTTTTTCGTGAAACTGTTTTTTTCCTGACACTTTTAAATTAAATTTATCATTGATTTTTCTTCATTTTTTGGTCTTCTTTAACAATTGCTATAGAAAAAAATATTGTATTCCTCACGACGATAAAATTTCATTATCTTCTCGATGCTTATTAGCGTCTCGGCTGACGCCTCGACGCTAAAATCGCTCTCGAAGATAAAGTGCAATTTTATCATCTTGTACAATAAATAACTATTTTTCGCTAATAACTTGTCGTATGGCAAAAATAGTTAAATAAAATTCTATACAAAGTAGGTCCTATACATATTTTTGTAAGACCTATACTTTGAGATCAGTAGCTACGCGAAGTTGATCAAGCGTAAAAAATATGTAAAAATGTGGAGAATTCCATCAGCTTTAATTTTATATAAAACTATTTTCACCGTACGACAAAGAGAACACGAGTTATTGGCGAAAATCCGATTTACTGTACGTTTTCTGCACCAAGGTGGATAGCACCGACCTCGGGGGAAGGGAAAAATCTAAGATTTCTGTAATAAATCGTTTAAGCATTAAATCTGCTCCAACTTTTTTCTTTAAATTATATTGTTGTAAATAAGGGCTTGGATTGTTAATCATTTTGGTATGAATCCTAGAAAAGGAGGGATTCCTCTTAGTGGTCAAAGGGTCTTAGGGGTCAAACTTAACTGCCGATCGCTTGGTTTATTTACAGACGGAGAAAACGTAATATTTAGTTTTCGTTTTCTAACAACGTATTGAGGAGGAGGGGAGTTAATATTTGCAAAACAGAAGTCTCCCTTGCCTAGTTAGCAACGTATAATATATTTAAACCTACTTAACTGTTGTTATTTATATAATAATTCTATTTGGACATTGTAGAAAGCTGATCGAAGACGGTCGACGGCATAGAATTGATATGTTATGTACGTGGAAGTGCAAAATCCTTCAAATGCGACTGTCTAATATTCTAAGAAACACGTGGATTGTTGCAAAGTTGATCTTGTTGGACTTGCCTGAATGCATTTTAAGTTTCTTAATAATGTTTTTAGGTGTACGCACAGAAAACGACCTACCAGGTGGTTTATATTCTTTATGGGTTGTTCCTGGCGCCATTTACAAACCTATAAATGGATTATTTGCTACTAGATACGTCACGCGTAGTAAATATTTGTCAAAAATTTGTCTCAATAAACAACTCCACCACATGAACCCGTTGTTGCACAATATACCGTCCCATCGCAAGCAGAACTCCAACTACTGTAACAATCGATATTAGTTGTAACATGCAAGTTATTTGCTTACCTTTTTATTTTGTTCTCTTTCAAAAACAACTAGATGTTTATGTCTACAGAAATTAATGTTTCGGATTTATTGCCACTCTTCAGTGTAGCGTTGTTTTTAGCCGTTTATGGGCATTAACCTTTTTCTTTATTACTCAGTTTACTGAGATACTTTCTATGTGAAACAATGTTTATTCATCTCCTAAAACATTCAGATTTATAGAAATGCCCTGAAGTGCCTCGTTTTTAATAATAATACGCTCGAACCACCACTTAGAGTAGCTTCACCCTCTAGAGAAATACAAATTTTTGAAAATTATAATTTTTATACTATTTTAGTAAAAAGCTTTTTGTGCAATCCCCTAAAATATGTTATCATAAATATCTTGTTTCAAACTACCCCCCTAAGCAATTCTTCAGTATATTCCCCCAATAAATAAATTCGCCCAAGCATTTAGAAACATCATTTTGCTTTAAAATATCACCCCACTACCTTAAAAATTTAAAAATTTACCAAGTTTTTTCATATTTCCTTATTCCAGGTATACCTTCTTCTTTTTAAAATTGTCATTAGTATTTATATTTGATGAGTTTTATAAACTTAGCTTGAAAGCTCCTTTAAGTTATATCTTAACTTATTAAAACAAAATTAAACCTTGAGCCACGTTTCGTTAAGTGATTATTGATTTTTAACTTAGTTTCCTCTTTATTTTTAGAACTACTATTTACGTTCTTTACCTAAAAATACCTTCGGCAAAAGAATCCTAGACAGATTGGCGTTCCGATATCAGGAATCGCCTTATTAAAGTCTTTACGACCATAATTACCCCATCACACTTAATCGTGAAAATTGCGTGTCCAAGTCGCGATAGAAAATTTAGTGTAAACACAACTTTTATTACGTTTTCATGACGAAGTAACCTTGACCGAGCCACGGTAAATTTGTAATCCCCCCTCGTCTGCAAAACCTGCACGTAAAGCTTTATGGGAATCTTATTACCTGGTGGCCACCCACGTATCTACAATTGAATTAAAAACAGGTCATAATTAATTTCAAAGCTAAATTTCTAAACTTTCGGTTTTCTTAATTCAACATGTGGAAAAGAAAAAATGTTCTGTATGAAAAGTTTAATTTTTTTAATAAACAGCTTAGAAAACTTTGTTTGCATGCCTAAAACTAATTTTGTTAGATGATTTTTGTCGCTAAATGTAGCTTTGGGAAAAATTGTGGGTTTTAATTAAAATTGAGAATATTTGTTAAAACCCATCCTTAAAAGTAATTATGATAATAACAGCATAAGTTGCAAGTCATAAGTATTGATTTTTAAAGCTATTTATATCAGATTATTACGTTTGCTGAAGGAATTACCAAACTCTTTTAATAAAATTGATTGAACTTAAATATTTTATTATTTTCGCATTACGGAAAAAATATTAATAAATTATGGAAAAAATTTCATTTTATTCCTCATCACTTTTCCAATTTAAACATTTTTGTTACACTTTACAACCAATTCGAGTAAAATTAAACGCAGATTTACACATAGTAATTTTTCAGTGAAAATAAAACAAAACCAGAAACGCATGTTCCAAATAATTCACGAAGCATATTTAATTATTTCTGATTTGTCACCAAAACACTCGCTTTTAGCTTTTAAAAGATAAAATATGTTCACGGAAGTCAGAAAATACTAATTAAAAATTCTTCTCTTCTACAAATTTTCATGCAGATTTAGAAAGATAAATACTTTTTTATTCAGAGCAAGAACATTAAATATTAATATTTAATTTAACTAAATATATTTGCACTGATAAAAGGATAACCACAATTGCTGTTCAAACGTGGTATGGCTCCAGACTATTTTATTCGGAATGGGGTCGTATACAGCCCCAAGTGAATTGTAAAACTCGGTTTTATTCAGAGAACTCATGTAACAAGCTTCAAAGTTAAAGCTACAGATAACCTTTACAAAAACGGGGAAATTTGAGTAAAATATGATCGCTGGGGCTTTATGCAAAATTAGGAAATTTTGAATTTCCGAATTTAAACCATTTATTAGAAATTTTCGTTGTAAATTTTTTGTAATAACAAAATTATTACTTTAATTACACTTTTTGCCTGTTTTATGCATGTAGTTTTATAATCCAATAATAACTACACTTTCAATCTTTATCGCTTTGAAAAATAAAAACTGCAAGAATTTGGATAAAAAATATGCATGTCTAAGTTGTTCTTTATGATGGATTTATTGTTATATACTAGATTTACTTGCATCTTTAGTTAGGGCCTGCGTGACTTGTTCGTAGAATAGTTCGACTTCTTCCTCTGCGTACGTTGATGTGGGAGCGCATACTTGTATAATTTTTAAATTCAATTTATCCGTAATTTTTAGGGTTAGGTATACTACTCTGTTCGATTTTCCTACATATTTCTTGATGTTATTAGCAATGTTTTTCTTTATCATGAAGCCGACACCCCCTTCAGTTGTGTTGTCATTTTCTTTATAGTATAAGGTACAGAGTGAGCATAAAAGGTCAAGAACCACGTGACCACGTAACATAGGCAACCCATTGTACAGAAGTGACTACCCTGCTTCGGGAAACTAAATCTGACAGTTGTAGCAATTGCCATTGGCGTAGCACGTCAAATTAGGGCACAGAAAACATATTTTCATAAAAAAAATCAATTCGGCACGTCACAAATTGAAGAAAACTCTGTAAAAACATTTAATAAAGCAAAAGTAAATGATAGGATTTATTTAAGAATATTATTGTAGAAACACATATTTGATTTATAAATTACAATAGCTGCTCAAAATAGGTGCAGGAACGCCAATGAAATACTATGACATTGCAAAAGGATATGAGCACGGCAGGCAACATTGGAAAATAAAACTCACTACAATTAAATTAATTAATGGCCACGTGGTTCTTAACCTTTTATGCTCGCTTTGTATCTACAGATAATAGTTTTATCAGTCGTTCGCTTTTTCTTCTCCGTTCGCTTATACCTAGAATGTCCCACTTTATTCATTTCAATTCTTCTTATAGTTAGTAAAGTTTTTTCGTCTTTTAACATTGATCTTATGTTACATGTATATATTTCAAGGTTTGTTACATTGCGGTCTGAACGGGGTTTCGTCAGTTTTTTGCCTCCCCAGAATTCGTGAAGCAGACTCGTAATTTAGGATACCCCCAACGCTGTTTTGTAACTTCTTTTTAAACAATTGTTTAATAAATAAGCTGCGTCGAGATGTAAGACATGTACTTAAGGTATCCAACAGTATTATCTATACTCGACTACGCACGACTACGAGTCAGCGATTACAAAATAAATGCTGATTTTAATATGCGTAATTACTAATTAATTATGTTAACGGTATTTTTTTGGAGTAACATCTTGACCCAGTGAAAATGATATCAAATAAATATTAAAAGAAATGCACCCACTTTTCCTTAAAATTGGCCCCGTTTATTAGTGTTTCCAGCACATGCTATGTATAAATGTGGGATTCTGGGCTTATAGCTGTACCCACCTGGGGTAATTGCGTTGTACAAACTTGCA
This sequence comes from Ctenicera cuprea, assembly GCA_958336395.1. Taxonomy (NCBI): domain Eukaryota; kingdom Metazoa; phylum Arthropoda; class Insecta; order Coleoptera; family Elateridae; genus Ctenicera; species Ctenicera cuprea. The sequence continues at coordinate 18,773,905 of OY284491.1, forward strand.
TTTTCAAATTAAGGGGGGGGGGCATTGGCAGTAAAACACTACGCTTGCCGGGCGTCTTGGTGAGTGAGTTGCAACCAATCTTACTATGACCTTGGTCGTTGCCTTTGATATGCAATGAGATTCTTTCGCCACCGATCCTATCGATATCTTACAACTCTCAACTTACTAAATCTTTATTAAATTCGGCATTAGTAAATAGCCCTAGTAGGTTTATTACTAGTTTTGGTCCGCTTCGGATATTTTATTTCTCCGGTACCCGCAATATCTAGCATTTCCCGATCCGCTATCTGTGGAGGCGCCCGAAGAGGGATCTAGTAAGCCCACCTGAATTCTATAGAAAATACAATTTTTCAAAAATTATATATAAAGGAAATAATAAATAAACATCATCGATTTAAAAGTCAGGAAAAGGGCATTTTAACTGAAACTGTTCCAGAATTAGATATGGCGGAAATATTAAAATACTTCGCTGATTTGAAAACCAGTAAATAGGGCATTTTAAAATGCTGTAATAATGACGCAATAAATATATTAAAAAATATTTGGTTATTTTTATGTAACAGTAACAGCCATTACGATACACGTTTTGTTATCCACTTATCCTATTTTTCTTGAACTATCCAGACCTCACAATAAAAATGTTTTAATATTTTTTACAGCTTTTATTAAGGCAATTACAATTACTTCTTCTTCTTTTTTATTTATAGGACGTTGTCCTGTTTTATTGTCAAAGATTGGGTGGTGATTCCATTGACGATGACATCCAACTTCGCATTTTTGTTGCGGCCGGCCTGATTGTCTTCTTCCTGTTGGTTTATTGCCTCTGCAGATCTTAGCTATTCTTGTATCTTCCGTCTCCTCCCCCTCGCTCTTGACCATTTTCCCGCATCTTCTATACCGCTTTACTTATTTCTGTGTTTCGTATTCTATCGTGTAATGTTACTCCAAGAATGGATTTCAATGTTTTCATCTCCGTTGCTCTTGTCATCTGTTTGGTTTTTTTTTCTGTTCGCGTTTCTATTGCGTATGTCATTACTGGGTGCATTACTGTTTTATAGATTTCGACTTTACTTACGATGTTTAGATAATGTCTCTGAGGCACCCATATGTTTGTTGGGTTTTTGTACCAATAGTACGTGGTTCTTGTTTTGCATCTTGTTGGTTGTTTGACAATTACTAGGCTGTCTGTCTGTTTTGTTTAGTGCTATATCTACGTTATATTTCTTGGCAATATGGTGAATAGATTTCGGGAGTATTTGTAGTTTGTCTTCCTAGTCAGCTATTAGTATGGCTTCATCGACCTAGCACATGATGTTGATATACTATGGTTTCCCATTCTGTATCCCGGTTACGTTTGCGCATTTTCTATTATTCCGTTCATTACCAATATGTTAGAAAATAAAATATTGCTGTATAAGACTGTCATCAAACCTATTTGGATGTATGGAGCCGAGCTTTGGGGATGTGCGAGTAAATCAAATATAGCAATAATCCAAAGTAGCCAATCAAAAATACTACGGATGATCACAAATGCACCATGGTACGTCTCAAACCAAACCTTACACAATGACCTGAAAGTGCCCTTGGTTAAGGACGTGATTAAGGAACGAAGCGTTAACCACCACGAAAAACTGGAAAGTCAGCAACATCCTCCTACGTCCACTACTAGAAGAACACAATAGTCGACGTTTAAAGAGATACTGACCAGCTGACTTAATAAATGGTTGAAGAGGACACCTTCGCTGGAAGGGAGCTCATCATGTCATAGTTAGTACTGTAATTAGTACTTAAGTTAGCACATTAGCTCATAGAACTATAAATTCTGATTGCTAATAAATCTGATAATTATGGAAAAAAAATTACCAATATCACTGTATAGGGCTCAATGAGTTAGCCTACCTTATTCCAGATGATATGTCTATTTTTCCAGCAATGATGTTGTGACTGTTAATTTGTGTGGTGTTGTTGGTGTTTAAATCTTTTATTATTGTAATTATTTGCGTGGGGACATTCTCTTCTAGTAGTATGTTTAGAACGTTTTTTAGTTGTATGGTATCAAAGACCTTCAAGTCCACAAAACCATATATGCCGGTACGTTATAATCCATAGCTTTTTCAGCGATCTGTAGCGTTATAAAGATGGCGTCGAATTTGTTTCGATTTTCACTAAAACCTTGTTGTGTTTCGTAGATTGTTACAATTTTCTTAAGTTTTTGTTGCAGCAATTCTGTAAACAGTTTCAACGATGGGTTTAATAATGCAAACGCTTTATAATTACTTAGTTGTGCTTTACTTCCCTCCTTAAATATAGGTATGGTTGTTAATGTTGTCTTTCCATTCCTTAGGTGATATGCGGTCTGCCAGTACTTTATTAAAAAAACTGTTTAAGTTCTTCGGTTAATTTATTGCCTCCGTATTTTATAAATTGATTGGAGATTCTGTCTGGTTTCGGCGTTTTTCTATTTTTAATTTTGGTGATGGCGTCTTGTATTTCTTCTAGTGTTAATTTAACCAGTTCTATATTATCGATGCGATTCTGTACTTCTAGTGTTTTTTCTCCCGTTTGGAAGTTTTTTCCTTTTTGTCCTTCCATTTTTCTTCACTTATTTTATTCGTTTAAAAGTTCTTGTTTAAGTTATTCTTTCCATGTTTATTTTCCACACTTTTTTTTGGCTTCCATGCAGATCATTTTCCATATTTTTGTAAATTTCTCCCAGCTTTTTTATGTCTCTGAGTTATGTGTTTACGTCATTTCGTATTTGCTGTATTTTAGGTGTTCTTGTTTATTTGGCTTTGTTTTCTATGCAAGATGTGCCTTCTTCTTTTCCTCTGCTATTTGTTTTACTTCTTTTGTGAACCAAAGTGTTTTATTATCTGCATTTATGTTTACTTTCCTTTTACCTATTGCCTTGCCAGCTGCATTAATAACATTATGTATGGTCTTTTTCCACATTTCTTCTACCGAATTACATGTCATTATTTTATCTTCTGTTATTTTTTCCTATAGTCTGTTCTTGTATAGTACTTTTGTACTCTCGTCATTGAAGTTCTCTATATTGAATTTTTTTACGTAACATGGTTTTTGCTTGTGTGTTTTAATGGTCAATCTTACTTAATACTAGACCATGGTCGCTGCCAATGTTGGCTAATGTAAGGGTTCGTACATCCGGGATTGTATTGGCTTAAATTGGGATGTTTGTTTATTGATTATATAATTAATAGTTGATTTATGTCTTCTTGTATTGTTTCATATTGTTCTTGGTATTGGTAAAAAGAATTGTTAATCCTTAACTCATTTTGTACGCAGAAATGTATTAGTGCTTCCTTTTCATCATTGATAACATGTTCATTGAATTTTTGCTTCATTCCTGCAATTATCTCTTTACTTATATATTCGTCCATTAAAGTCGCCTAATATGATCGTCTTTTTGTTTTTTGGTTTTTTTATGTATACTTCTTCAAGCTTTTCATAAACGTTATTATTTCTTCTAGTGGTTACCCTGCATCAGGTGCATAGACGCTTATGATATTCAGTTTTTGTTTGTCTGACAGCATCGATACTTTCAGTATTCGTTCATTTGCATTTTCTGTATTTAGTATATTATCATAGTATTTTTTGCTTATCAACAGTAGCGCAATATAAAGCTTTTCCTGTCTAAATATCAACCTCACCGTCACCTGGTACACCGTGTCACACTAACGAGGCTCTGGTGACGGAGCAAGGGCGGAAGACCATCAGAGTTGCCCTAATTACCACTTCACCAAATGGGATGTCTGGGACCCTTGAATGACAGCCCCATCTCCAGATAGTCGATGGGATCAGGCTACCTCCCTACCTGAAGACTCAAAACCTTTAATCAAATGCTCATGGAAATTCGAAGGATATAGCCGGGCGGAATAACACGAAGACGAACAATGCGTGGACATGAAAAGAACAATTACAATAACTGTAACGCATGATGGAGTGGCGGTAGCTTAGAGGTTGGGCGCTCAGTCTCTAACGCTGAAGGTCTAGGGTTCGATTCCCCGCCGAAGCCATGCAGCAATAAAAATCTATGCCGCAACCCGCCACTCACATTCCCCAATGAAACCTTCTCTGGAATTTAGTCGTTCGGATTCGACGTTAAACTGTAGGTCCCCCGTACTCCATCTTAGCGCTAAGGAGAGTACGTGGCAGAGAAGAGTGCCGGTGCCCAGCAGTGGGACGTAAAGGCTGAATACGATTACGATTACGTAACGCATTATTATTCACAACAAGCATTACATTAAACACGTCTTTGAAGTTTACTGAAGAGAACACTTTAAAACCATAATATAAGGTTTCATTACCATAAAATAATTATGACCTCCTTCTTCTTTAATACCCGATTGTAACCTCAGTCTCCACAGTAACTTACTCCTACCAGAGTTTCAGAAGTTCTCTTAGTACCAGGGCTTACTGAATTTTGTTTTCAGGTCGATTAAAAAAAACAATAACTAAAGACATCAACTCGTTATTAACGAAAAAGAATATTTTAATAATCTTGCAAAAATTTTTATGAATCTACCCTTTTTTTTTGCTTTTTCTGAAAACATTACGAAGCATCAAAGTTTAGAACTTTGTCTAAAAATTCAGATGTTGGCTACGTCTTTGAGTAGTTTAATACTTGTAGAAATAGGCTTACTTTTAATTTTCCTCATTAATAATAATGAAAACAATAAATTCTGGCGTAATTCTGTCATTTCCATCCGCCCTTGACTGTCGTACGCCCTTTTTGCATTAATTCGATGTCTTTGCAGTACAACAAAGACATGATTTATAATCCGGTAATCCACCCAACAAAGTCATTTCTACGCATTAGCCAAATTTGGTGACACGTAAATGACATCGTTCGTTCGATGGGATTAAATAAATCATAAAAAGCCCTGTAATTCCTTAGGTAATCAATTTCGCAGACACGGAACGCGTTGGTTAATCAATATAACGTACAAACATTATTTATCCACGTATCATCCAAACGGCACGCTTTCCCACATCAGTTTGAAAATAAATTGGTCAAAACTCCAGCTATGTTCGTGCTTTGGGAACTAACCTTAGATAAGAGATTTGCGGGACGATGTGGATTGGTTTATGAACTTGCTTTCGTGCAGTTAATAACAAGAAAGTGTTCTTTTATTTTATTGGAGAACATGTTTAAAGTTACATACTTTTTCTTTTTAAACGAATAGGTTAGTCGATAATTTTGGATTTTGTCATAGAACTCATAAAATATAATAAAGTTTGATATGAAAGATACTGTAAAAGAAATGAAGTAAAGGTCAAACTCATTCAGGAAATTGCGACTCAGTTTTATACAAACTTTTGGAGATTAATCAAAACTTGTACAAATGTACAAAATAATTTTTTTTATACATAAAGCATAAACCACACCGACGCTTTATTTTTCCTTTAAACGGTATAACTGTGGAAAAGTAACGACACTATGAAAAGTGAATAATTTAAGTGTTACGTTGGAAGGCAAGAGGGTATTTTAGAAATCTGTAACGTAATTTTTTTAAACTGAACCCCAGTGTTTCAATAACATTCAAACTTCATGTGTAATTTGTATACACGCTATTTCATTGTACAGGGTATCTGCTAACATGTCTCAAAATTTAAAGGCCGATTCTACCCTCCAAAAACAAGAAAAAAATATAAAAACCAAGTTTTTGCAAATCAGCCAGAGCTACAGCTCTTATTAATAAAAAAAAGAAGTTAATAAATATTAGTTTTAAATTACAATGCGCAAGTTACAAGTAGGCGAATGTCGAAAGAGGTGGTTGAAGTAAAACTAGTGTTGTTGATTTCTTATAATCAGAACAGTGCAGCTTGCTACTGTCAAAATTCCTGAAGAACGGGAATCAGCACATGTTTTCTGTATATATGGCCTGCTTGTTCTTCGGATGCAAACCCTTACATTTCTTTTTTAAGATTATTTAAAATTTTAAGTTTACGCCTTTACTGTGAATAATGTTAACAATTGCTAGAGAGTGTTAAAAAAGCTTGTTAAATAATAAAAAAAACACGTCAGATATTACTGTACGTATGACACAGTCGCTGATGATCGCATTTTTTGAATAACAGAGCCCTGTCTCGGAAAGAGTTGGTTTGCAGCAACATACTTACTATGCATTTTTCCTTTGTGTGTGTGGGGGGGGGGGGGGGGGGGGGGTAAAATTATTCCTTAAATTTTGACGCACATTTTAGCAAACGATGAATGTGACGCTGATCTTTATTAATAACCATAATTATACAGAGTGTATCAAAAATAGGTACAAATATTCAAACCAATATAAAATTAGCCTAAATAGAATTCAGTAGTACCTTCAATTTTTTTTAGAGGAAAAATTATTTTCGTAAAATAAAATAAAACTTTGAGAACTGCTTAGATTGATCACACAATTTACTCTATAAGAATCTTACAGAAAATTCTAATAAATGCAATGTAGCAAAAACGTATAAACTTACCTTGCAAGTGATAAGAAAGTTTTTGTACCTTCAACATATCATGAGTGAAATTTTATTATTATCCTGCAAGCACTGGAACGATTTTGGGCCAAAGTTTCAATAATTATTTTCTCGTTGCTTCAACAAACAAATGTTTTTTTCTGGTTTAAAAAAAGGCTTTTAATATTTGTACCTATTTTTGATACCCCCTGTATAGTTTCAATTGGCACTATCCAATTGACTTGCAACATGCATTTACCTAATTTAGGACGCATTCACATATACACGATGTTGTATAATTACACAACAAAACCATAGCCTGGCATGATCTATACATCTTTTCCTTGGCCGTCTTTTAAAACACATTCAACCGTAACCAAATCAAAGTTAGTTCACACTAACCGTGACAGCAAATATAAAGGACTGTCTGCCTTTTACATCACTAAGCAACATACGACTTCCGTTAACTGTTACAGCCGCCACATCTACCTGTAAATGTTTGTTCACTAAGCAACGATGATTTCCTCACCTTGGAAAACATTAAGATAAACGAGTCTAAAAACCTTTACTTCAATTAACATGCAATACTAAACAACAGGCGATTTCCGTTTCCTGCTGCGGCCACCAAGCTTGCAAATGTTTGTTATTTTGCTAAGCGACTTAGGCTAATATTTGTTATTTTGCTATGCGACAACGGCCAAAAAGGTATAAAAATGCTGCATTTTCAGCGGAGAGCTCAGTCTGTTTTCTGGATCTAAAAGAAACCTAAGGACTAAAGTTTTTCCGCCATCTGCAACCGGATCTATAAAACGGTTCGAAAACCAAACTTCCTTCGCCATGTGTTGCCGGATCGATAAAATAGTCCGAAAACCAAACCCCTGTCGTCATCAGTTGCTGAAACGATCAAACGGTCCTACGCAGACACGACTTGCGCGCATTTTAATAAAAATGAAGGACCCTGCATCTTGTAAATACTTTTCTTGAAATTTGAATAAGATCAAATATAAAAAGCTGTCTTTAGCTGGATCGATCAAAACGGTCCTACACATACTCACTCGTACTGCACCCAGCTCCTTCCAAAGCTTCGAAACAAATCACCTCACTAATGATCCTAACCTTGAAGCACCCACAGTTCTTACTAGAGCACTGCAGTTCCAGACAAACGCCAAAGGATCTGCCCCTCGTCCTGCCCGACAAGCTCTAGACATACAACGCAGAAAGTCGATACGTAGTGTCAGAGGCTCTGGCACACGGCTCTGTTTAGACAAGCAGGGCCTACAAACCACTATGGTTCAAACATTTACAGCAAATTCTTGTAAAGGCGGACAAGCTACAGGTAGCTCCTTACCTGATTATGCTGGGAGTAATCCCCAAATAACAACGCGCACTAAGCCAAACGTAAATTAAAATATTGTTTAACATAATGCGATTCAACAATTTTCAAGGTAATTTAAATTTTGTGAGACTTTAAACTGTCATAGGTTCTGAGTGTTGAATTAACAATTTTTTGATGGATACAAACCCTCATGGCAACTCGATTTTTCATAAAATATGAAATATCTTAAGAACCATTGAGTTAGGCAACTTTCAGTGCTTGTGTTTTGTATAGTAAGGCAAAAGTAGGAAATCTTAAGATTTAAAATTAGTTAAGAGATATGTCGAACGCCCTCCGCGTCTACGTCTTTGGTCAATAAATGTTAACGTAAACAAGTGAAATTGTAAAACATTGCTTTAGTAAAATATCTACACAAAATTCTAATCAAATACTTTAATTTAGGGCAGAGGTATTAATTAAAACGTGATCAAACTGGTCCATTCTTAAGAGGCTGTAACTCCGTAAGGCATCAGCTTAAGACGTATGTTTATCAAAAATTTCTTTCTTGAAATGTCCCATGAATGTACCTTCAAAAAAGCGTCGGTATAATTTTGCAAAACCCATAATATTACAAGAGATTTAATTTTGCCAGTAAAATTTAATGCTTGTACGAAAGTTAGTTGCTTAGCAACTTTAAGAGTAAAATTGTCAAAACGATCCGTTGTCAAGCGAGTGACTAACTACGCTAATGCAATATGTTTTTTCTTATGGAGTGATTTTTGATCAATTTCACAAGCAAATTTACCTAACAGCAACGAATTTGAGTGTAAAAATCATTAAATTCGACCTGGATAAAATTAAACCAAGATTCTAATTGTGTAAAAAAGAAAAAATATACAGTTCGCGTAAGAAATCGTGGTACATAAAAAATCTGGCATATTTCTCAAACAAAAACGTAGCCTGGTCTCACAAAAAAGCTTTTATTTATACCATCTAAGAACAAGAAAAATCGTCGAATTAAATAACTTACTACCTAAGACCTTACATTTCCACAGGGAAAATCTCAATCTTCCCAGGGTTAATTTAAAGTGACATTAAATTTCCTTCGATTTCAAACGAACACAAACACTTCCTCATTGAGATCCAGTTAATTTTGCGCTGAAACTTCTTACGACTTTTCCTGCAGCTCCATTAACAGCACTTCACTGAAATTAAGTCGATATTCTGACAAGACTTGGAGTACTGGTAAGTAATTGGTGCAGAACTCATTATCGCACAATGGGGGTTTAATATTAAGTCAATGATCAAAATGAGTGACAGTCAGTATTAGTTATAACTCATCACCATTTTGGTGCTGACACTTCCAAGATTTACGCGCCCCTTAGACATAATAGATCGCTGCAGGAAAGAGGTTGTCATTCTTGGAAGGAACGTATTATGCGAGAGGCGTGTAGAGTTTCCACAGAAATGACCGATGCGCATCCATAACCTACCGGAAGCCAGAAAATCTGGAGGTTTTTCGTTTTCCAGTGCCCGCTTTTAATATTAATGGAACTGTGTAATCCGAGAGAGACAAAAACCTTTCAAATATACATCATGCTGGGTAAAAAGGAATTGAAGTTTAAGCTTAAACTTATGTTTAATTGCTTGTCTGAAAGTTACAGTTCTGGAAACTGAATATTTACTCCCAAAGAAAACGAGAAATTGCGCAGCAGTTGCTTGCTTACGCCATTTTGGACTAATGTGGGCGAGCAAAACGCATTCATTATTTTTACATTAGTAGGAAGATTGGGCGGAAAGTGTAGGAACACAGCCACTCTGCTTGTTGATATATTTTCTACCAAACGCATCCTTTAAGTTTCTAACACCATTAATATACAACAGTTGTATGCAGTAGAATAACAAACGGGATGAAAAGCTAGGGTAGGAAAGATATAAAAGATGTACATGCTGACTACATTGAATATAAAGCCGAAGGCATCCATTTCGGGACGGACGCTATTTGAATTTTTATTCAGAAAAATACCTAAAGCGTAAAACAAAAATTTAAAACATCTCTAACATGAAACCGTTTTGCTACCATGTAAAAACCGCCAAGCTTTTTATACATAAAAGTCAAGGTCAATATTACATTGTTGAAAATTCCCAAACGCAATAATTAAATTAATTAATTTCTTATAATGTCAATCTGAAAGACATTATCAAAATGACCATCATGAAATTTTATATAAATTGAGATGCAGTAATGTAATGTAATGTAATGTAATGTAAAATTCAATAAATATTTCACATCAAATGTATGAACACATTATTACAAACAACACAATCATAAAGTTTTGAAACTGTATTGACTATTACTATACAATTGATTATAATATCAAAAGTATAACGTTTCCTAAGAAATACATGTTGAATATTATGGAAAACATTTAAAGTAGTTAGATCAGGAGACTTAGCTGGCCACTCAATGTTTTCATTCAAACTAATCCGTCTATTTATAAATACCTGATTTAAATAGTGTCGTACGGCAATTTCAAAATTGAGAGGTGCTGCATCTTGTTGAAAACAAAAAGTATGGCGTGAAGTTCCTGTTTCGTATCCACTTGTAAACAAAGCAGTAAACACTAGAACGACATCATTTCTAAGAAAAAATTGCCCAACGTTGGCTGTCCTCCAGTTTCCGCTTTGTTGGCGTACAGCATACAATTCTCACATTTACTGATAATTGTCTCACTACGAAAGCTAAGTTTAATCCTAACACTTTTCGGTTTATGGTATTTATTTGACAGGCAAAACTGTATTTTAAATTACAACATCAAACTCGAACAAACATTAGTACAGGAACCAAAGAAGAACAAAGAACAAGGAACTCGGGCTTTGGAAGGTTGTGGTCTGCATAAATGCCAGAGATACTGTCCTGGTGGTGATGTCTTCGCGTGGCGCTGCTTTGTTTAATAAGAAAGTTGCGATGCTGGAGGCTTCGGCGATACCTGATGTAGCCGCCGCTTCGCTCCTGAAAAGACTACCGGTTTTGGATGATCATCGCCGAAACCTGGTGTAGCGGTTTTCTCGACTCTTTAACAGACTTGCAGTGCTGGGAGGCTTTACACACACCCAATGCAGCTGCTGCTTCTCTCTGAAAGGGTCTGGAAGTGGTAGTGGTGCAGACGGTGCTTCAAACCGTAATCTTACTTGAGATTCGGAAGCCGGACTCTTGCAGGAACCTGTGGATGGTTTTGGAACGGAAGCTAATGCTTGTTCGTGAGGCAGACCGTCAGTTGTTGTTTAGACTGTTCTGATCGATCCTGAAGAATAAAACTCAAACATTGTATTCTAAAACTAAAGCTTCTTATGCAAATCCGCAGATGTATACCCTTTTCAAACGCCGTTGCGTGACAACGTAAATAAAAAAAATAAAGATACAAAATTGTTTTTTACAGAGTAGGTAAATTTAAAATAAACAACAGTTGCCGTTGCTTAACAATATAAACAAACATTAAAGTATTAAATATTTTTAAGAAAGAAAGAAGAGATTTGGTTTCAATTATAGCTAGAATAGACCACTACATGTTTCGTTCTTATTTGAACTCATCAGGTGGACATAATTCTAACCATAATTGAAACCAAAAGCAAACAAGCAGATATATGCCAGAAAGTATAACATTAAAGAAGAATTACCTGCTTAGCAGGTTCCGATCGCAACTTTGCCGGTTTGTTGCTTTACAACTTTTCCTCGCCGCACATAATAGAGGGCGTTACTAGTGTAATTCCCCTTTAATGTTATACTTTCTGGCATATATCTGCTTGTTTGCTTTTGGTTTCAATTATGGTTAGAATTATGTCCACCTGATGAGTTCAAATAAGAACGAAACATGTAGTGGTCTATTCTAGCCATAATTCAAACCAAATCTCTTCTTTCTTTCTTATTTCTTGCCACACGGGCGTTTCTGTGTTTTGTGCTTAGAGGCCGGTGCGATCGCAGATACCTGCTTAGCAGGTTCCGATCGCAACTTTGCCGGTTTGTTGCTTTGCAACTTTTTCTCGCCGCACATAATAGAGGGCGTTACTAGTGTAATTCCCTTTTAATGTTATACTTTCTGGCATATATCTGCTTGTTTGCTTTTGGTTTCAATTATGGTTAGAATTATGTCCACCTGATGAGTTCAAATAAGAACGAAACATGTAGTGGTCTATTCTAGCCATAATTCAAACCAAATCTCTTCTTTCTTTCTTATTTCTTGCCACACGGGCGTTTCTGTGTTTTGTGCTTAGAGGCCGGTGCGATCGCAGATACCTGCTTAGCAGGTTCCGATCGCAACTTTGCCGGTTTGTTGCTTTGCAACTTTTCCTCGCCGCACATAATAGAGGGCGTTACTAGTATAATTCCCCTTTAATGTTAAATATTTTTATTTGGATATCGCAGAATGAAAGCTGGTCGAGGACATAAAATTGGCGAATCCTGTCAACAATATTGTAAAAAATTAAATTGTTATTGTTCATTTCCTTTACCAATTCAAAAAAATTCTATATTTTACACGTTCGACATATCTCTTTCATCAATATATTATAACTTCAGAAAATTGATTTATATTGAAATTCAACGCTACTTGTACAGCTAAAACGTATGAATTTTTAACAAAGAGCATTAAAACATTTAAAGTATAATTGGCACAGAAAAATATGTATTTAACCACGTCAAAAAGGATATACGGAAAATTTTTTAAAACTTTTTTCTGAAATATAATTGATAAAATCTCAATTTTTTGAAAGACAATAATTATCTATCAAAAATAGACTATTATTGTTTAAAACGTCAACTTTTTCAAAAACAATTTTTCGTTCGTTATATCTCCCGAACTCCTTGACCGATTTTTATCAAATTTGGGATGTGGAAGTTCAACATCGTGTGTGTCTGTCGGTTTGTGAGTGTGTCTTTATATACTTTACAGTTCAGACTAAATTTAGGTTTAAAAAATTGGTACCACACTGAGATAAAACCGCAACCGGTCACTTTCACCATCGTTTTATGTTTTTTTTTCCAAAAATTAGGAATTTTAACTTCAAAGTCGGTATGGACATGTTAAATGACTATTCATTTAGAAAATACTTCTTGCGTATTTTCTTTTAGTCGTTTACCTAAACAGTTTATTTGAACAATTACCAAATTTTTGAAAAATGAATTTGCAGCTTTTAGCGGATAAACATTGTTTGCAATTGAAAAATACTCAATATCATAAAACCAGATATCTCTTGCAAACAATAAGAGGGGTGGGAAGCGGTTTCTACTTCAATATAGACGCGCTTGAAAAAGAAGCTCAGACATGTATTCTACGCATGTCGAGTAACCGATCTGCGCAATCGCGATTGTTCTACTACCTCCCGGTCACCCCCGCCAACGATTTTTTATTTTTTTCAAAAGTTTGGGAACTTTTGCTTCAAAATAGGTATGGACATGATAAATGACTGTACCAATAATCGTCCATTGATAAAACGCCCATTGCGTGATTTCTTTTGATCGTTTACCTGAACAGTTTAACTGATAATAATAATTGCCAAAAATCAGTTTTGCAAAATCGATTTTCGGCTTTCAGCGAATAATCATTGATTGAAATTACAAAATACCAGACATTATAAAACTCGCAAAAAATAAAGAGGGTGGGGAGGAGTGCTCTACTTCAATCTAGACGTGCTCAAATTTGTGTTATATGCATGCGGAATAGTCGTTTATTGTTTTTCCAAAAATTTACGAATTTTTAACATTAAAATCCGTATGAATATGTTAAATGACCATGGAAACAACCTCCAGTTGAGAAAATATTTATAGCGTATGTCGTTTTGGTCGTTTACATCCAAAGTTTAACTGAATAATTGCACAAACAGAAATTATTTTTTAAATATTTACAAAACTGGAAATTTTTACAATTTCCAAAAATTTTAAAATAATCTTAATTGTGAAATTTTTTTAATTTTCAGAATGCTTAAAAATGTTCAATATTTTCGAAACCTTTTACAGTTTTTACAAACAATATCAAAGAAATTTAAACTTCAAAAAAAATTTCAATATAATGTATTTTTTAAATTTCTAAAACTATATTTTAAGAAATAATTTAAAAATTTCAAAATTTTAATAAATGCGAGGAAGGTCCCGTGATGGTGGCCCGACAGCGTTTTAAAGCAAGTGGTCACTATGTTGACTTTGGAATCATAAATATATATACCAGAAGATATACTTTTCTCTTAATACAAATTTCCGTGCCTTAACCTTTCTTAGTTTCGCATAAAAAACATTTTAGTAAAATTTATTATTACAACAAAGTGAATGAACCGAAACTACCACGTTTTATTAGAGCTCGGAGAATGGTTAATTGCAAAAGTTTATGAAGGTAGTAACCGAGAAGTTCTCGCTGGTGATGTTTGCCGTTATGTGTTCCATAATGAACTCAGTAATTTGTTCAGCTTGAGTCGTCTGTCGTGCAGGATAATGAAAACTTTAAGAAACTAAAAGACGCAGCGATCAATTTAAAATTTTGATGCTCTCATTTTGCTCAATTTTTATAGTTTTCTAAAAATGTTCCTATTCCATTTCAAGAACAAACCATCACTAAAGACCTCTTTCATCGTAAATAGTATTCATAGAGTGTGACATGGAAGATAAGTGACCAATTCTCCTGGACATGCAAATCAATAGGCACAATTTATGATGCAGCAAACTTGAATTTACGTTAGCAAGCTGCTAAAATATTTATTCCTCTCCAACGGTACATATTTCATGTTAAACGTAGCGCAGTCCTAGCAGTAACTAATCTGGGATAAATCCTAAGTACATTTTATGATATTTTATGCTTCATGTAATCACATTTTATAGGTTTATAGAATACTGCAGAATTTTGTAACCTTAACACGTCTTAAACAATATTTTATTTAATATTTAATATTTATTTCTTTTAACCTTATACGCATTTCAGCATGTTTACATGCCATTGTCAAAGGTTATATTTAGAAAGTAAACAGTTAGTGTTGTTATATCAACAGAACTTGGTGACTTGATCTCGGTAATCGTCTGCAGATGACTTAATTTCTTATTCCTAAATGTCCAATAGCGGAGAATTTAAGAGATCAATTTGCTCATTCATTGACGGTACATTTTTTAAATGTTTGTGAATTTCAAAAGCTTCTAGTATATCTAATTTACGTTTATCATTACAAAAAAGTAAACATTTTATTGTGTTATTGGATGTCATTGAATGATTGTGTTCTAGTAAGTGTTTAGCGTAATTGGATTTATGTGGGCGTTTGTATTTGTAACAGCGTACGTGTTCTTTATACCTATTATCAGAATTTCTAGTTGTCTGGCCTATATAAACCGAATAACAATGCGAACAAATTAATTTGTAAATGCCTGATTTTAGCAAATCATCTGTTTTTGATTTTGCATTAAACAAATGGTTTAAAATGCTTTAAGTTGTTTTAAAACTTATTTTATATTTATTTGTTTTGTTTATAATTTTAGCAATTTTTTCTGATTGTCACCAAAATACGGAATCAAGACATATTTAATTGTATCGAATGAAGTTAGGGTATTTGGATAAATTTTTTGAATGGCTAATTTATAATCTTTTTCTTTAATTAATGTATCAATAAGTTTAGTATTATAACCATTACTATATGCAATTTGTTTAATAATTGAAAATTCTCTATTATAATTAATTTCATCTAAAGCAGCGCTTCTCAAACTGTGGGGCGCGCCCCCCTGGGGGGGAGGCACCAAAGCTGTACAGGGGGGGGGGGGGGCGTCGAATAAATAAACAAGACAGAATTATGCAGATCGGGTGATAATGCTGTACCACATCGGCAGCGTTGCCAATATTGCCAAATTGATTTAAATAAGTTTCTGCGTATTGGGTTATTCTGATCTATCTTATATTATGCGGGGGGCGCAGAATTATTCAAGGTAAAAAAGGAGGGCGCGAAATACGAAAGTTTGAGAACCGCTGAATTCTAAAGGGGCCGTCAAAGATCTATATATCAGGGACCTGTATGCTGCTAATTTATGTGTTTTATGATGACAAGAATCATGTGGTATTGTAATGTCTGTTTGTGTAGATTTTCTATAAACTGAGTACTACACTAACACGTTTTACTAATTTAAAAACTTAGTGTGTATGACGAAAAAAATTCTACCATTTTTAATATTTATCTATAATTGCTATTTTTTTTTCAGTGGAAGCAACGTATTTTTCGATGTCCAACATCCGCTTGAATATTCCTGATGATAGGACGAAATATCTTGCAATAAACCATCCTTTATTAACGCTTTACGCAGCGAAAGAAAACGATGGCAGTCGAGAAGAGCATCTTATATACTCAATTAATTTTGCAGCAGATGAAAAGCGTTTATTACAAGTTTTTCGCCCTACGGGCGATATTATGTTCACGGAAGCTTTCTTTAATGAAGCAGGTAAGTCTTAACAATTTTTATAACTTAAGAACTAAGTATTAATTACTTTTCTACCTAATTATAAATTATAAACTGAATAATAATGCAGAAATTATCACCTAAAGTTATTCCGTCGAAAATTCCGGAATTAGGGGTGGCGTTATCTGTCGGTTTAATTAATCACTTAATTGAAGGGGTTAGTTAATGCTGCTTATTATTGCCACTTTGTCTTCAATAATTTAACGTTTGTTCCAATTTATCAACACTCTACGCGTTAAGAAAAAAAAAGACTAAAATTACGTTCGAATTGCATTTCTCTAATCTAGGTTTAATAGAAAAATTTTAAAATACCGTTGGTACGGAAAGCTTCTTCACGGTACAATTTATTATTTCAATTTGCGAAAACCATTAGATAAATAAATCTTACATTTTCAAAGATTGTACCTCGCGCCCAATAATGAAAAATCTATACCACAAAATACAACAGTTGAATAAATCATTTTTGAACAGCATTTTTCCTTTTGTTTCGTTTCCATTGTAATCAAAATTCTAACAGAATTTCTGAGAATGCAGCAGCTTCACGTTTTCGCAATTAAAACAAATTCCAACTTCCAACGCATCTCTTTGAAATTATGTTAAATTCCTGCGCCGGACTGAAACTAGACTAGAATTTTCCCACTGCAAAATTAATGCCTTCTGTATGATTTATGTCTGTGAAGAAACTTAGGATGCAGAACGAGCAATATGGGCAGTGGAGAACTAAAACAAACAGCTCGAAATGTGAAGAGTGGGCGAAGCTTAAGAGCTCTGTGGAACTTTTAGTTACGTATATTGAGTGATCACGTTTAGGGTTCCTGCGAGAATCATTCCGGCGAGGAAAAGGAAATGCAGACTGATTGCTAATTAAGTTGGCTATGTTTTGTGATCAGAATATAATGCCAAAATGTAATTTATTTTGTTGATAAAAATAGCTTTTATAATCAATTTTAAAAGTAATTCTATAGGGAGACAACAAATACAATATTTTCAAATAGAATGATTCTTGCCTTTTTAGAAATTTTAATTGTTGGGGCGGTTGATGCGCGTTGGGGCGTTATTTGAAGTAATATTTAAAAAAGAGATGAATGATTTAATTTTTTATAGGTTGGAGGACAATAGGGTGGCATGCTTTTGTCTTTGACCGTCTTTAAATCACATTCAACCACAACTAAATAAAAAATCAGTTGACACTAAAGTGACAGCAAATATTCAGGGCTGCCTGCCTTGCACGTCACTAAGTAACAGGCGAATTCCGTTATCTGGTACAGTTGCTGCATCTACAAATGTTTGTTCGCTAATAAACAATTACTTTTCTACCTTGGAAAATATTAAAATCGACCCGTTTGAAAATGTTTGTTGCAATTACCATGCAAAACTAAACAAAAGGTGATTTCCGTTTCCTTATGCGCTCACTACGCTTGCAAATGTTTGGTATTTTTCTAAGCGGCGACGGCCAATGTTTGTTTACTATGCCATGCGACGACGGTCAAAAAGGGGTATAAAATGGCTGCATTTTTAACGGGAAGCTCAGTTCGTTTCCAGAATCTAAAAAAGGCTAACGTTAAAATAGAGTACAAAAACTAAACTCCTACAGCCATCTGTTGCTGGATTGCTCAAACGTTCTACACAGACTCAATTCAGTTCCGTTTCAGAATTAACACCAAGCTAACCTCCGAATACGGTACAAAAACTAAATCATTTTCAAATATCTGCAGCTAGATAGATTAAACGGTCTTACACAGACTTAGTTCTACTGCACACAGCTCCTTTAAGAGTGTGAAATAAATATCTTCACTCTTTTTTCGAACCCCGCAACACTACCAGTTCTTACCAGAGCACCGCAGCTCATAACTTTATTCTGTTTCTAAGTCCCATAGCCCCCCCAGCTTTTAATAAAATACCCTTGCTCCTAACACCGCGGAACCCCCAGCTCATACTATAGCACCGCAGCCCCAAAGAACTGACCCTTTTAATGCTGACGTTTTCTTAGACATACGACTTAGAAATCCGCTAGGTGGTGTAAGTGCGTTCATCTTTTAGAAAGCGGGTGTTTTCTTTGTGCGAATTAACAAAACACGTTGTGATTCATTAACTATTTAATAATTATCCACGTTTATTCGCCAATTCGTTCAATTTACTGTTTGTTAAGTGTTGGTCTACTTGTTTATGTCTGGTTACAACACTTTAACTGTTTAAGAAAAATACCTCGAAAGATGTGAATTTGCTCTCGCATGCTTATTTATTTCTCAATTATGGATTAGTCAAAATGTGGAAATAGCACGACTCTATCGTAAATATTTGTAGTTGTGCTACAAAGAAATCTCTTTATTGCCGTTCTTCAGGCTAGTGGCTCGGTCGATTGAACCAAGAGCTAGTAATGCTGAGGATGTAGGTTAAAATATCAAATCTTTCACGGCATGGGTGTTTATGTCGTCTTCCGTCTGCTAGATGGGGGGTCATATGAACCCAACAATTTGTACCCCCATAAGTGTAGGCTTATATATCAGTTTTCTTATGCTATGCTTTTCAAGTTGTGACGTCATGAACTTTCTTTCAAATGTCTACTTATTTGTTTGTGAAAATTTTTATATTTTTTTGTCCACTAGCGTTACATTTGCATGAAGTTACAAACAAAAAAAAAATAAATAAAAAGTATTTACTTAAGGGGGAAGAAATTTATTTACGGTAGCTACACAAATATTTAAACTAGCCTCCTCAACTGCTTGACAGTTGAGGTGAATTTCTAGAAGATCATGAAAATTATGTGGCAAGTTTAGTAGCCATTTAGAGTGTATTTCGCTTGTTGCTATTCAGACACGCTTCAAAATTCTGAAAGTTTTAAGGCTTATCTTGATACACTTTCAATTTTAAATAACTTCACTTAGGTCCGGAGTACGAAGTAGTCATTCGTCTTGTAATCCAACTATGCGCAGTTACTCCTTCAAGTAATTTTCAAAAATTTACTCTATAATATATAGGTGCTCCATCCTGCTGAATCAAAATAAGCTAGTTTGGTTTATCTGATTCGTTTTCGTAATTAAATATAATTGTAGTTTCTGGAATAATGTTTTACAACAGATCTAAATATTGATTTGCTGTTAAAGTGTTTTCTAGAAAATAACGACCAACAACATATAATGATGCCCACTCAGATGTTGCATTTTTGTAATTATTGAGCGTGCTATTCTTTCATCCAACATTGGGAATATTTATGAAACCAATAACAACATTTATGCCAATTTAGAAAAAGTTGTTTTAAGTTTTATTGAATTTCGAATTAAAAGAGATACACATTTTAAATTTTCAAAAGTGTTGAAGAGAAAATTGAGCATTGTATCAAAACCACTCTGTAGTTACTATTCAGCTCTAGAAACCTGCGTTTTATAACAATCTGATAATCGGTATGTTAAAATCATACTAGTTCTATACTTTTGACTAATCCTGTATATACCACATGTCCACAATATTGCAAAACATAGGGAAAATGCTATGTTAATCTGAAGCCTGAAATCTGAAATCTGTAGCCAACCAACTATACACTAAATTTCAAAGCTTCAATTTTTGAAAAGAATAGTCTGCTGTGGAAACAGTAATCAAATTGTTTAATGTCAAATTAATAGCAATTAGTTTTGATTTTTCGAATTTAGCATAAAATTTGTGTATTATTGATATTTTATGTTTTTAAAATAATAGTTTTACTAAAACATTTTGATATTCAAATAGTTTTGCGTTTTATTCACAAACAAACTCATTGAACATAACCTCACACTATGAGGAATAACCTTTCTCTCTCTATTATTTTCTGTACAGTTGGTTGCCTATAGATTGCAGTAAAACAATGCATTGACATGTTTCTTTATAAAAGTATGCATAGCTGATATGTATACAGAAAATTAAAACTCACTGTATATCTAAAATTGTCTGCTGTGGTTTTTAATTATTGCAATTTTGTAAAAAATGAAACTGTAACTTTTGTAAGAGTATTTCATTTTTACTTTTTTTTTCGTTTCTCCAGTTTTCTGATGTCTTGAAAATGTATGAATTATATCTACAGTTTCTGATTTTTTTTAACTTTCTCATTAGATGCAATATATGCGTTTTCTACAAAAAAGTTGTTTTATTTTAGATTACATAACAATTATACTTTTCGCGAATTTCTTCCTGCTCTCGGGAAAACTTGCTTTAAAATTAAAATAGACTTTAAACGGTTTTACATTTTAAACTATTGATTGATGATAAATTCAATAAAATAGTGAAGTTAATTCCTGGCACAAATTATAACTTGCAATGTAATTTTGATCATTCCAGATATTCGAAACATCACCGTCCAGGCATCTGTAGAGGACATTGCTGGAATGAGAGATACCACAACAATACAAGTCAGCATTTCCCCTCAGAAAACTCCACTGGACTGTGACTTTATGACGCAAGATTTATGTTTTTGGCATTCAGCTAGTTACAAGATCTTCGAAAATAGGAAACCCACCATAATCGGTTCGCTCAGTTCTCCTTATTTAGCAGAAATGTGCGCCGGCCGCAAATTAAATTACGCCCTGCTTGAAGGTGGGTAAAAAAGAAATTCAACCCGAAGGTTATCTGCGAGAAATTCATTTCGGTGATTGTTTTTTATCGTTCAACCGCCACCGCTGTTTTTCATATTTTTCTGCTTGAATAAGAAATCCAACCACTTAAAGGGGCTACTCTGCATGCCTTCTAAATTCTGACGACTTGTTTTCTTATCACTTTGTGCCTTCTTTTGAGGGATTTTATTTTATCCTCGAAAAATGATAAAAGGGAAACGTCTGACAGGGCCAAAACGTTGGTTTTGTCACGAATCGTTGAAAGGGCATTCATTCGTTGACTTTTATACGGTTTAATTCCTAAAATTCCTATTCGGGCAATTTTACGCTCGTTTAATTTCGGGTTAAAACCGATTTGTTTTTATAAATCGCAAACACACATTGCTAAAGCTTTGCGTTTTTATTGGAATCGTTAGAGATAATGCAGATTTAACGTTTCTATCTGGAGATGATAAATCAGAAATAACATTAATTTTCGAAATTATTTTAGGGGGAAATCAGTTTGCTCTGGTAACGCCCTCAGACAGCAATAAATCATGGGCAATTCGTTCGCTGGAATTACTCGATAGAGATGTCGAACGTTCAATGGACCTGTTCAACAGAAAATCGGCAGAATCTGGCGAATATAGAAACTTATCTGTTCAATGCAGTGTGGAAGATCCCCAGGGAGCAATAAGAAAGATATCAAAAATCATTCCTGTTAAAATTCTCGACGAGGATGATAATCCTCCGTTTGTACGAAGCAAGGTCGATACCATCCAAGTTCATCTGAATTCTAATTTAGTCGAAAAGGTAAGTTTTTGTCTGAATTTAAGTTATCGTGATGGAACTCACTTACAGCGTATAAAATGCCGAAAGAATTTTTTTGACGTACGTCATATCCTTGCACCATCTTTTACTCGTATGAAGTTCGCATAAATTTCAGTCGGCATTATGGATATAATAAACATGCAGACATGACGTTTATCCGCACGATACATGTAGGTTCAAGAAAATGTTCACGGTGAAGATAATAAATTACAACTAAAGTAGCAAAATCGATATTGGCTTAATGTTGTGGGAAGCCAATATTGTAAAAAATGTGCCTTTTCGAGATTATTTTACAATCCCGCATAGTGTTAAAACAATGCCATAACGAGGTCAATTATTTAAGCCTTACAAATCAAAGGTCCATTAAAGCGGATAATCGATTTTAATTACCGCTGCATGAGTTCAACAATAATTTCTAGTTTTAACAAAACCGTCAATAGTTATCAAACCTAAAATATTTTATTGTTAGCTCGTCGAATTTTATTCTATCTAAATATTCATGTTTTATCCGATGAAATTGAACCATCGCAATGAATAATACGGCCCATCATTCATTCTCATAAAAGTGAAAAGCGAAGCAAAATTGATCTGTCCGTCAATGCGGTTTTGGTATGAGGTGGACTGTTGGATTTTCGGTCTGGCTACCTTCTTTCCATCTAATAAAATACTGTGGTCTTGAATTAAAGATAGCCATCGAAGAAAATACAAGGGTTTTATTCCATAAAATAAACTTACCGTTCAGGGATGTAACTTTTATAACCCAAACAATAAACTTTATTATTAACAGGCAAGACAACGTTTTTTCTCGAGTAATTAAAAAAAAAGATCAATTTTATACCAAAAGGTATTAGAAAAATAATCAAAAACAATTAAGGAGGCTCGCGCTAAAAGCTTTTTTATGTTTAAATAGAAACGGGCGGAAGGGTAAAAACTAAATATAATTGCATTATAAAGATTTAAGAGTAGAGCAGTTAAATTTTGGATAAAAATCACACAAAATTACCTACCTCCAGATTTTCGCATAACTTGTAAAAACGTCCTAAATTGGCATTAAGCGGCAAACGGTGTTTTTTCATATAGGTTATCACTTGCATGAGACGGATAAACGCTTGAGCTATCTGGCAGGTAACATAATCGTCGAATTAAATCCTCTAGTTAAGAAAAATGCATTTTTCAATGAAATTTAGTCTTCTGGTTAGCTAACCGTCGTTTAGCGACACGTTGAAAACCGCTGTTGTATTTGTGGCATACCAGTCTTCTGTAGAGATAGATAGATATTATCATATAAACTTAAAGTGTGTTATTAAGCTGTAAGAACCCCAGCTGCTTCTACGACACCTTTTACGTACGCAATAATAATGGCAAATTTTGGCAATTGGTATAAGATTTAACAGAAATAGATAGAGATCTTGAACTAAACTAAATTCCAAAACACAACGTAAATGTTACTTTGTATTTTGTAAAACAAATTTTCCAAAGTATTAATTTTTTTGTTTATGTTATACAAAAAAATTCGTTTTTACCAAAAACTCAAAATTTAGCTGAGTTTCGTATAAATAACCGATTCACCACCTGTGGGACCCACTTTTAGCATAGATTCAGAATATGAAAATAATGAAAAAAGTTTCGATAAACCTGGGTCCCAAAATGCTTGGTTACGGAGTTACAGCCTCTCTAATATGGGCCAGTATAATCACTTTCTTGTCGATAAATTTCGCAGTAATTGCACCAAAATTTTGAAATTTTATATGTAAGCATTACTCACTTAGCTTAGTATTTCTACTAACTTTTGTTTGAAGTACAACAGTGCAGCACCCAGAAGTGCACTTCCATGGTTCAACGGTTGTGCACAATGACGTGCGATCTAAACGGACTCGACGCATCGATATCTTGGAAGACTGCCTCGAAAGTGGCGACGCATGAAGCAATCAGATGTCAAAAAATCAAAAATCCAGGGCCCATTTTCCGGTTCTTCTAGACTGGACATGCTCATAGGGCCACTGTACCACATCTTTCGCACTTGCCTTGCCTCCGAATACATATCAGTAATCTGGATATCAGTAAAGGTGGTGTTCATACCTAAGGCTGGGCGCACTACGTACGACCTGTCCAAATCTTTTAAACCTATTAGTCTAACCTTTTTCCTTCTTAAAGTGGAAAAGAGGCTAGTTGATAGCTACATATGAGATAATGCACTGATGACTGCGCGACTACATCCTCGCCAACATGCGTACCAAATGGGCAAGTCAGTTATGCGTCGCCGCCACTAACCACAAAATTTAATCTATCATGGTGGTCTCTGGTACTAGATGGCCTTCTCCGAGAGCTCAGTGAAGCTGGTTTTTGCACAAGGTTATGCAGATGACTTAGCAATCTTAGCATAACGCAAATTTATACGTGTTACCTGTGAGGTCACACAAAGTGCTCTCAGAATCGGGAAAAGATGATGCACAACGCTCGGACTGTCGGTCCTAAAAGACCCAATTAGTCCTATTTACGAGGAAAAGAAAGCTATTTGGCTTTAAAACGCCGCTACTCTTCGAAACCCAGCTGAGGGCTGCTGGGAAAGTCAAGGATCTGGAAGTAATCTTAGATCCCAAACTAGCATAGAAATAATGCTTAGAACGACAGATACAAAGACCGACTGCCTCTTTTAAGATGTGCAAACGTACCTTTGGTAACACGTGGGGTTTTAAACCGTACATCGTCATTGGATGTACACTGCGGTTATAAGACCCCTCATTACATACGTAGCGCTTGTATGGTGGCCACTAACTGGCCCGATGAGCACAAGAAAACAGCTGAGCAAACTCCAGCGACTGACCTAAGAGTGGCAAGAGCAATGCGCACTGCACCCACGGCTACCCTGGAAGCACTTCTAGTACTTGTGTCTCTTCATTTAGTGATGGAGGCCAAGACTAGAAAGGCAGTCTACAAGCTAAACTGTGGAGAACATTGAGCAAGTATTGGAACATAACTAACCACATTTTTCTTCTACACACCATACAAAACTGTTTTCTCTACTAGAGAAAAGTGGAGCATCCATAACTAGAACCTTTTAATTCTTACGAATCTTCGGCAATTCACAGATAGTTTAAGGACTGTAGAAAGTACAGGGCTGGATGTTTATTGCGACACACCTAGAGTAACACCTTCTTTCCCTGTTGGGCAGTACGACCAGGTATATACTTGCCTTTATAAACGAAAACCTTAACAGAAACCAACATATTATCTATATTTGCTTGAACAGCTAGGCGGTTCTTCAGGCCCTGAGCTCTTTCAGGGTAACTTCAGAGCTAATTATAAAATGCGAATCAGCACAGGTTAGACCCTGCGCGGACAAGTCGATCAAACTGCTGTGAATACCATGTCACGACAGCGTTAAGAAAAATGAGGCAGCTGACTTACTAGACAGAGAGAGTTCAGACGAACACCCACATGGACCGTAACCAATTTTCGGAATATCCCAATGCAATGCAAAGTTAGAATAAAGCTAGTCTTTGCAACAAGGACTTAGGCAGGAGAAGCTCTTTATCGGAAGGTCTTTGCCACCAGCATCCAAATTGTTTCTACAATACAACAGGAGCCAAATGAGGATCATGACAGGCTTGTTAACAAGCCATTGCCACCCCAACAAACACTTGCATAGGATTGGTATTACCAACGATTTGCAGGCTGTGCGTCGAAGATGACAAATCGTCGCTTTACATATCGTGACATTGTGTCAGACTCATAACCCTGCACTTAAGACACTTCGGATCCGAATTTCTGGATCCAGAAGCAATACAGTTCATCCTTCTAAACAAGGTACTAACCTTTGCGACCGGTACCGGTTTATTCGAGAAGAATATTTAATGAGAGGTATGCACAACGGGCCTTTGGTCTGAGTGCTGCAGGTTTGTGGCTTGCCCCGCAGTAGAAGAAGTGCACCAGATGTATCTGGTGATAGTTAATAGCAATCGTATACGAACATAAAAGACATTTCTACGTGAAGTCAAAGTCCGTGGACGTTCACTAAATGTAATATTAAAAATAAAATGAAAAAAAAACAATGACGTCGTCATCTCGGAAATATCAATTAAAAAACTTTGAAAAGCATAAGAATGCCTTTTAATTTAAATCATTATACTCATGCGAGGATTTTATAATACACTTGAATTAACGACACGAGCAAATTTATTCTACACCATTGTACACACTGTATACAGAATGTTGCGAAACTCGCGAACACGAACTGTAAGGCGGTATTTTACGAAAAAAAGTGAACAAAAAGTTCCTGTACAATTTTTTATATCAAATTACAAAACACAAGAAATAGTTTGAAATGATAATATTGGTCCTATCAAAATATACTAGAGGAACTTTTTATTCAGTTTTATTCATTTGTAGAATACTTTCCCGCAGCTCGTATCCGCGAGTTTCGAAACACCCTGTATGTTTTCATAAATAAATGTATTGTACTCTGCGTTATATTCTTGTTTATAACTTCCGTAACATTTCGCATATAGGCGTTAAATACTATCTGCAGATTAAGGTTTTAGCGGTAACTTAAAAGTTGCTGTTAGTTTAACCGGCAGGATAAAAGCACTAACTGCCTGTTAACATTTAACTGGATATTAAATGGTATATCTTCACAAATGTCTTTATGGTAACTTAATTATGTTGAATAGTTCCTCGCACAATTGTATAGATTTCGCATACCGCTTCTGATATTTTATTTTTTCGTAAATCTTCATTAATTTTTATTAAAATACGTTTAAAATACGAAAGCGTTTAGGAATGTCAGGTCTGGTGACCTTGCGGCTATTCCAAGTTCCCATTTATTATTTATAAACTTATTGACAACCTTCTGTTTTTGCCATTCAGTGCAAATAACAGAATTTATTTATTCGAGTCTTTCTACAGATCCAATATCTACAGAGTGGCTAGGAAAACCCCGGCCACTTTTCTTGCGGCGGTCAAGAGATGGCGCTTTAGTAAAGAAAAATTAAATTAAAATACTAGCAACAACGCAGAAACCAAGACGTTTTAGTTATTAAATACGCCCCATATTAAATCAAAACAACTAAAACGTCTTGGATTCTGCGTTGTTGCCAGTATTTTAATTTAATTTTTCTTTACTAAAACGCCATCTCTTGACCGCCGCAAGAAAACTACTACCTCTAAAATAAGAATGGAATGGAATTTAATAGAAATATAATCTAATTTTGAATGCCGGTTAGATAAGTTAAGCTAAAGCTAGGTATAATAATATTAGTTTGAATAAATGTGTATTTTGACATAAAGCTCAGCAGGATACCAAACATGAAACGTCGATTGTGGCTGTGGTCAGCTGTTCGGTTTTCAAATTGTTCGTTAAAGATCTTGTTTTGGCATCACTGAATGTAGTATAAACCTCAAACCTGTACAAGAACCTTATTAACTGTTGAAATTTCATTATTCAAACAAAATTTATAATGATGGCAATACTGCCTACTTTCAGTATCCTCAAATATTGACAGGGAAAGTCGTAAAACATAATTTAACGAACTACTTAAGAAAAAACAATAATTTAACTAAATCGTTAACACTTTAACAAAATAACTTTAAACTCTTGTCTCTTGGAAGTTCTTATAAGAAAAATTGATTGATGGTAAAAACTATTTGAGGTAGTACAAAAATAGAGAACATTAATAACGTTTCGATCAGAAATTCCTCTTCAAGTCGTCCACCTCAACAAAATCCTGCACAATGTAATAACAATACAAATTTTTCACCCGAACATCGTTTCAGACACATAGTACTGCAATTGTATACCATTATATCGACTAGCATGATTTTCACAACATGCAACCACCTTGGCAGGCCATTAATCTTTCGCTCTATTCTAATGCAAGGACTAAATTCCGGATACATCCTATCCTGCAGTGCTACTTGTATCAATCACAATTATGACCAGATGACAAGGGCTTAGACGTGACAATTACAACAGTCGGGTCGGAATTTGAAACTTGCTTTACTTAAACTAAGCTAATATAATACAGAACAAACAAAAGTGTAACAGCTTTTTTCCACGACCGGGAGTAGAAGTCGGTTTCTATGGCATCAAAATTGTGACAGAAGTAAAGCATTTACTCTCTAGGGAGGAAATAAGACAACAATTTCCCTAGAAAAGTTTTTATTTCATTTCATATTTATTTTTGTAAACCAATGTCTGTTGGCATGGTACGTTGCATGGAAACATCCCAAAGGTTTCTAAATATTTTAATTTCGCTCCGATTTATTATATTTCTTTATTTATGAAATTAAGTGTTTCTACTCCCGGTCGTGGAAAAAATAGTATATACACCTCGGGAGAGACCGCCATTTCTCCCTTGATGTATTTGTAGCCCTCGGGCTTCAAATTACACCTCAGGAAAAATAAGACGTTTCTCTCCTTTAGTGTATAATATACTATTAATCAAGCAACTGAAATTTCAGTAATGACCAAATAACATTTCCAGTAAAAGCAGCATAACGAAATTTTTTTTGATATCATAGTTTACTTGTATCGGAAACAAATAAAAAAACTTTTCCGGTAACCCATTAAAAAAAGTCTGGAATTGCATCACGGCTGGAAAATTCTGCATCTAATTTCCATGTTTACTACAGCAATTTTGTTTTAATTAGTTAGCTTTCAGTTGATCATAAAGCTTCAGGCTGACACATAAAACAACTTTTACGATCCTCTGAGTTGTTAAACCGATCCGGACAAACTTTATTGGAATAACTCTAAATAACCATTAGAGAATTAAAGGTGAGCTCGGAAAAATCTATTATAAAATTTAATTTCCTGAAGAAGTCTGTGATTTTGGTATACAGTGCGAGTGTAAAGTCTGGAACTGATTCGATAACTTTGAAACTGGCGATATTTTCAAAAAACCTTCGTACACGTCAACCTCGTTTTTTAAAAGTGCATTTTTTCTGATAATTGACATTTTTCAATCGTCTTTTGTTTTCGAACTATGACGTCATCAACAATTTTTTTAAATGGCACCTTATACTTTTGCCATCATTTGGATAGAGGTTGAAATTCTAAATTTGGCCATATGTCAAAATATGACATTGACATTGACAGTTTTTGAAATAATCAAGTTTAAAGTGAAAAAAGCGTATCAAAAACAGAGTTAGCCTTGGAACATTGACAATAAATCATTGTCAATGAAAACGTTCTGACAGTACAACATTATTTTGTGCGTTTCCGTTTGTTACTTCGACATTTTGTTGATAATTGATTATTTATTACTGATAAAAATGGTACGATATTTAAGCCGAAAACAAAGAATTAAAATTTCCAGACTGGTTTAATATAATTGTTATTTTTAGTTAATTAATGATAGTTTATAAAATTTAGATCGTTTCCAAACAACTTAACTATCAATATTCCATGGCTAACTTAGTTTTTAAGTGTTTTTTGCTGACTTTAAACTTGATTATCTAGAAAAGTCTCAATGTCAATGTCATATGGCTGAATTCGGAATTTCAACCTCTATCCAAATATGACGGCAAAAATAAGAAGTGCCATTTAAAAAAATATCGGTGACGTCATAATTCGAAAACAAAAGACGATCGAAAAATAACAATTATCAGAAAAGCCGCACTTTTAAAATAGTATATTAAAAAACAAGTTTCATAAGACATGATTTTAGAGCACGCGTCCAAGTTAGAAAACGAGCCGCTTGCGGCGAGTTTTCTAATGGAGAAGTGCGCTTAAATGTCTTATGAAACGTGTATTTTATACTATTTTTTCTATTTTGATCCAAAAATGTTAAAAATTACCTTATTTTAGATTTTAATTTAAAAATATAATCGATTAGGAAAATTTTTTGTATTTTGTTTTGGTTTTGTGGCTGTTGGTGACATTTAAAACAATTTCAAACACTTCAAACTACTGTCAAATTAAAATTGAGACAAACTGTGTTTGACAGTGATTTAGTTTTTAAAATACCTAAGATTTCAAGATAAGATGGAAGAAGAATTAACTTGCAACCCACCCGAGCTACGCAAAGTAGCGGAAAATACGCTAAATAATCTTAATTTTTAGAACTTACAATTTGAAGGTTATGTTTATAACGCGTGAAGGTTTTGTTGTCACATGATTGTCACCAACCTAGCAAAATAAAATTTCGAATTCTTTAAGGAGTTGCTTTATGAAACCCAAATGATTTTCATAAAGTAGTCAGTAAAGAACCAAAATAGAAAAAATAAGGTAGAGGTGTACAAGGATTTTTTGAAAATTCGACAATTTCAATTTTGTCAAATTAGTTCCAGACTTGACACTAGCACTGTATATAGTATATATTGGGCAGTACAAGAAATGTAGTTTATTAACTAACTTTTTCATTTTTTGATTTTTATTGGATTTAGGTCATTACGTGGCCACCACTAGTATTTTTAATTATACAGGGTATTGCAAAATTACATTGACAAACTTGGTCAGGTTATTTTGTAGCTCTTTCTCATAAACGAATGTCCTAAACCTCGTCGTTGCAGAGTTACAGCCTCCTCAACATGGAACAGTTTAATAACGTTTTAATTTATATCTCAGCTATTACTAAACTAAGATATTGGGTTCAAATTATGCATGGATATTTTACTAGTAATGGTTCATAATTTTACATGGTTTTTTTTACATTTATTCACCAGATTTGAAAGGCACTAGACGTATCTTCTAACGTATTTCTGACTTACTCAAGATTTTCTAATTTTTGACTTGAAAATCTGATTCTTTATACAGAAGTAAACAAAAAATACACTTTTGTTGAAAATTGCTGAATCTAACCACTACGGAGGTTGGATCCTTTGTCACTACACATTGTCCTGTCGACTGATATCACAAATTATTTAACGGTTCTGTATGTTAAGAGTAAATGCACTTTTATTTAGAAATTAGACACTGTCACTCTCACTTGTTGGTAGGTCAATTTCGTTTTATAGTCGTGTATGTGTAGATATTTTTGCTATTTTATAATACAAATTCAATTTTTGTAAATAATCAAGTTGCCACGAAGGTCTGACACCTGACTGTACCCTCAAAAAACACAGTAATTTAAACAATCTTTAGAGGCAAGTTCTACACATTAAGTCAATAAAAAATTTAATAACATAGGTCCAGAAATGTTTTCTCAAGAAGTGGCAGTCTCTCGAAGAGAAAACAATATCAACTTTATTTATCAATTCCAGCTTTACTTCGTTAAAGTCCATATTTAATGAGTATCTGTATATAAAATACTTAATCACTTTAACAATTTCTATTTATTTAAACCTTATACGTATTTCAGCATGTTAACATGCCATTGTCAAAGGTTATATAACCTTTGACAATGGCATGTTAACATGCTGAAATACGTATAAGGTTTAAATAAATAGAAATTGTTAAAGTGATTAAGTATTTTATATACAGATACTCATTACAATATCAACTGTTGATATAATACTACCTTTTTTCAAGAGCTGCAACTCCATGAGAAAGTTTTACCAAGCCCATGTCCATTTAAATTTTTTTAATTGCTTTGATGTGTAGAACTTGTTCTTAAAGTTATACACATTATTTCCGCTTTTTGAGGTTACACGCAGACCTCATCATGGCAACTCAATGTTTCACAGAAATTGACTTACCTCGAAAAGGATTTAGCGACTTGTTGATAGTAGATTAAAAAGTAGTTTGTTCAGGCTACAGCAGCTTCTCTTGTACCGGGACCTTGAACATCAATTGTGAAAAAGAACCGTTTACAGTTCCCCCTGCTTTAACGTCTATAAATATACACAAGGAAATTTCCTTGTCGTCGATTGCCTTTTCAATATTACTTACCAAGCAATGTAAAGCATCACTTGTGGATTTTTCCGGTTAACATGCAAATTGGTTGTGGTGCAGAGGATAATTTTCCAGAGCACCATACCTAATGTGGTTGGCTACTACCTTTTCCATTGTCTTAGGGAGAAATGAGTTAAGACTGATAGGTCTAAAAAACTTGAGCTGCGTACTAGGTTGCCCTAAATGTTTGTATTAACAATGTTGTTAATCGTTCAATTCCCTATTGTAGGCAGGAAAGATTCTACCTCCTCCAGGTAATTTTCTGTTATGTGAAGATTTTTGTGGAAATATTCCAGGCTTCTTTGTTGGGTCTGGTTGCCATGCCCCTAACCTGTATATTTTCCGCAACCCTTCATTTACTATTTGGGACGTCGGGAAATGTGTCTCTATATAAGGAGACCTATTGTATATTGGCCATTTAGTTTAACTAAAGAGTCAATTTCATTTGAGTGGCTTTATGAAGTCTTGTAGCCGCCGGTAGTTTAGCCAATTCATGACAAAAGCAGCTCTTTGTAAGTTTTCCCAAATCTTTATTGTATTCTGTTAAAGCAGATTCATACGCTGTCCATTTGGTATTGGACTTGGCTTTGTTAAAAAGTTTCCTTGTCGTATCTCTTTGTTAGGAAAGGGCTTTGTTTGTTTCACCAGGGCACATTCCTACTTTTCCTTTCGCTTAGCAGTCTTGATAAGCTGCTGTCAGTACATTGCTTAGTCTTCTTCCTTTACATGTGTTAGCGGGGAAGCCGTAGAACTTTTTGTTGTACATGTTTGTTTGGTTTTTGGTGAGTGAGCTGCTCCCAGATGTCGTTTTGCTTTTGACACAAGGTGTAGGCTGTGTCAAGGGTTGTTTATCAATAACCGTTTTAAGCTTTTTATTCGATTCGTCGATTTTCTTGAAGATCTGGAATGATTTCTCATCTATAGATAGTGTCGTTTGCCTGGCAATGAATGTAGGTTCGCTCCTTAGCACTCTCCACTCTTTTATTTCAGTATCCTTGTTTTAACCTTGCAGGAGGTTGAGAATTCTTTCGCTGTTCGGGAAATAAACAGTGAAGACGTGAGGTCGAGGAACATTAACTCTCTCTGCCGCCTTCAAGCTTGCTCTTTCTCATACCTTTAGTTCTGAGGTAACTCTTCTTATCCACACCGCAGTGTCTCGATCAGCATACCCCAAAACTAACCAACTTGGCTTAAATGTAGAGTTGAGGAATTTAGGTTTTACATTCCCTGATTTTTCCTCTATTATTTTGTTTACGATAGTAATCTGAAGAATTTTTAACTGTTCTGTTGTTGGGTTTTTCTGAAAATGTTGCGGTCAGAATACCCACTTTGATGGTTGCTACTGCTGCCTTATAGAAGGTGGATGGTTCACCTTCCTTTACCGTGGTCGTTGGGTGGTTTTCAGTTTTTAACTGTTAAGTGTGCCGAAAACTAGCATTAGAACGAATTCTTTTCGAACTCTTTTTCGATTCTGTTGTTCTTCCGACTTCTTGTTCATAAGTTTTAGGGCAATTATTTTTGTTTTCTCTAGTTTGTGTTCTTTGGAAAAAATATTTGAAGCACCGCTAATATGCTTACGTTTCATTTTCGGTTTCAACTTTTCAACGGTTTCTCTCAAATGGCTAGTTTCCACGTCCTCTTTTTTTTGTTATCATTTGCTGAAGGTGAGATAGTGATTGGTTGATTTGTTGCATTGTCACTGTCTGAAGCAAGTAACTTGTCCCCATCCAAGTGTTGAGGCTGCGCAGCGCGTGTATTTTCTTTGTATTGTTGGTTTTCTTCATTTCTCAACTTTGTCCCACGAGTAGGAAGCGTAATATACGGTTAACCTCATCAGACCCCCGCTTTACTGCATTAAGGCAAATTGAAACCGAATTTCGCCCGGTATCCGGAGTTTGCCGTATGCGACTGAGGTCTCCCTCAGCCATGCAGCCCTCAGCATAGAAGTTCCACCTTGGCTCAAAAGTTATTTTTCGAGGTTGACTCCTTCTAGGAATAAGTGAAACAAGGATAATAATTTGGAAAGGCAGGATTATAGATTGTGAAATGATATACGGACAAGTGCCCCAGATAATCGCATCTTACGACCGGCGGGGGGTTTCCTGAGCCTATTCTTCATCCGGAACCCAGACGAACTTATTTGGCAACATTCAACAAGAGTACCGTTTTGTCTAGTTTTCATCTACGTCCATCAATAGTAAAATATCAACACAAAATTTGAATCAGATATCTTAGTTTAGGACAGAAATATTAATTAAGGCGTGATTCAAATTTTCTAAGTTGGGGAGACTGTAACTTTCTAATAAAGCAGTTTAGAACATACGTTCATTGGAACGTATGCATCGGTCAATTATTTTTTCTTAAATTATCCTGAGAAAATACCTCTCAAAGTTTGTCGGTGTAATTTTGCAACATCCTGTATGTTTTGTATTGACAATGAACATTAACAATGCAATTAAAAAAATCTTTGCTCTCGATATTGTCGATAGAATATCAATGCACAGCATTATGGTTATCACTTAAATTATTCAATTAACGAATTGATTACTGGATATACTAGTAGTAGATTTAAAAGAATAATACATAGATTTCATGTATTGATTGCCAAGCACACATTCACAGTCGCCATCTTTCTAATAATGCAAATGTGTATTAACACTTAATGCCCACATTACCATTAAATATTAAAGATTCTCAATGGCATTATTTGCTATTCAGAATGTAAGCCATTACACTTAAACGCAGCGCGGTAATATTAGGCGGGGCCGTCTTTAATATAATTCCCCCCGATACCATGAATAGAATTGCCAAGATAACAATGATTTAATTCAGCCAAAAGATGTTGAACGAAATCGTGGGTGGCGTTTACCGAAGGAAATGAATGAAACTCAAGACTGCTGAATGACTTGCCGATAGACCAATATTTGACGAATTTGATTTATATGTGTATCCGAGTTATTGGTTCTGGTATTATCGACAGATTTTTGTTTGGTTTTTATAGTTTTAATATACGAATTTTTAGATAATTTAAATATTAGCGACAGTTGATGAAATTAGACTAATTTCGCCAATAAGCAAAAAAATACAGTTGATACAGCAAACTCACACAGATGTTTATTAATATTTTAGCAGAAATAAAAGCTTTTGCAGCTACCCAAAACACTGAAGTTAATAAAAGCTGACACAGTCATGTTCGCAAAATAATAATATAAGTATTATGAACAACAAAAAATGTTTAAAAAAAATCTACTTTTTGTCTTTTATAGTTCCATACTATAAATTTTAACAGTATTAGTATAGTGTGGTTAAAACTTCTGATGATAAAAAGAAACTTTAACAAAATTGCGTTTTATCTCTTCTAAAGTTAGAGTTTTAATTTCGAAAAAAGTCAAATACGTTTAGTGCGACGACTAAGTTTAGAAAATAATATCTTGACTTGTCTGAAGTTTTAAGTTCCAGCTGCAACCACAATCTCTATGTAATTTCAACAGAAGTTAGAACAAAATACATTAAAGATTGTTTCTGAAGTTATAGGCAACTTTTTACCATTAATCTATATATTAAATCCCTGTCTCACCATAACACGACGATCGACTTTTACATCCCAACACAGTTTATTGGCCGTATTTTGGCAATAAATTGTGTTTATCGGTCGTGTTTTAGTAATACCGCTTTAGCGCTTATATGAACGAGCCCAGCGAACAGCTTTGGAAGGAAAAGGAAAATCGGTATGGGTTCGTTCCCCGTAAAGGAGCGGGTCGCTATAGGGGTTTTTCGGACTACGCACCGGAGTCCTAAGCCCCTCTTCAGTCGAGAAAGGATAGTAAGAATGGGTTAGAACAAGGAATTTGATAAAGAAAGATTTCTGCGGAAATTACTGTCCCAGTATTCACTTTTTGGCTCATAAAACCGCGGAAAAAATCTGATCCAGGACAGTCGGCCGGGAATTGAACCCAGAGCCTCCCGAATGAAAAGCGAACGTGTTAACCGCGGAGCCATCTCTCTCGGTACAGCTTTGGTTGTGTCGTTCTTACAGATTACTTTCGTTGACACTATTAATACATACACGCTACTTAATGTCCGGACAAAACATTCCGGTAAAAAACGGAAAAATTACCGGAAAAATCCCTGGGTTAAAAAAGCCAACAAAAACCTAGAAAAAACTCCCGCGTAATAACAGCCCTGAAAAAAAAACATCATCAATAAAAACATTCCCGGCAAAAGCATTTCTGAAAAAAAAACATTTTGAGAAAAGCAACCCTGTTTAAAAATAGCTTGGTAATTACAAAAAGCATCGTCAGAAAAAGAACTCTGCACCGTCCATATAAAAATTGTAATTTTAACTCAATTGACGTCGAGTTGTTGCAGGATGACAAGTTGTCTGTAAGAAGAATACTAAATGTTATAAAGTGTAAAACGGCAGCCTACTGTTATTAATTTTTTGACGGAAATCCGAAACATTTTTTTATCGGAAGTTTTTTTTGGGGGTTTTCTTTTCTGGGCTTTTTTTTCTGAAGTTTTATTTCGGGGATTTTTTTTACCAGGGATATTTTTCCGGGATTTTTCTTGCGGCTTTTTTCTGGGCATATTTTTTCGGGTATTTCTTCGAGAATTTGTTTCGGAGATGTTTTATCCTAGATTCTTATTATTGGGACATACGGTTTCATACACCCCTTAGCAATTACTAGCAATTAAGCCTAAATTATTAAGGAAACTATTATTGTTCATAAACACTTGCTAGTAGATCGCTGCAAATTTAAGAAAAAGGTTCCTTAAAAAAAATACATGTTTTATTTCTCGCTGATTGATTTCTATGAATAAGGGCGAATTTCATTTTGAAATTCGATGCAAATGGCTAACATGATTTTTTCTGGTAACTGGTTAAGGTAGCCTCTTGGAAATTAAAAAAACTGAGAAATTTTACGAACTTTTTTGCGCCTTTTTTTAAGGAATTTTTTTCTGGGCTTATGATTAAATGTTTTTCCTAAAAATGTTACGGGTTTTTGTCTACAAATTGTTTTACGAGGCTTATTATTGAGCTTTTTTTTTCGGGCTTGCGTTTTCCGTTTTGTTTTTCAATTTTTTTCGACGAGATTTTCTTTCCAAGAGCGGCTCTCAATCCTATGACCGGCTCAGCGGGGGAAACATCAGAGTTACCACAAAAACGACGGGGGCGTACACCTCAGGTTTGTCCATTATCCAGTCAATCATTAAATATTAAACTTTCAGTACAGGAAAGTAGTGATTTTTTAGTCTTTGGGATCTTGTGTTCTTTAAGCTCAAACCATCTTTTTCCAAAAATCAAAAATTGGTATTTTTTTCAAACTACAGTACGGCATGCAGCTGACTCCGCCGCTAGCTGTCTTGATATCCCGAGGCTTATTGCCATACGCTCCCATAACTCTTGGGGTCACAACGTTGACACAAAAAACTTTTGAAAATATTTAGAAGAACAATTGAAAAAAAACGGGAAAATCTAGGCGACGTGTTTCACTTATTTTGTAACTGTCTTTCAGTATTCCCCGTTTCCTTGTCACTCTCGATACTTCGTATTTATTTGTCTTTCCATCCTCGTACGAGCTGACTTAACAACTGCTACTTGATATTTGCCTTTGTTTTATTTGCATTTATTGCTTAAACGAGGAAGGGGGGATTTAGATTTAAAAAATATTTTGTACCGTAAACAATGTTTAATATCTTCAAGATGCTTTATATTTTATTTAAATAATTCTGAGAGTTTCAAAAATTAAATTTTTTTCCGACGATCATTTATTTATTCCACAACCAATTAAGGTGATTTCTCAATCCTTCAACAAGGCATTAAATTCTAATACGCTTCCTCCTTTCATGTTCTCTTTTAGACTGTTTCGAAAGTTAAATTTAAGTTGTTTCCGTTAACAACTCTAGTTAACAGTAAACTTGATGTATATGCAAATTTTTACCTATTTTTAACCGACTTCAAAAAAAGGAGGAGGTTCTCAATTCGTCTGTATAAATGTCTTTTTTTTGTATGTTCGGGCATAACTTTTTTGTTTATGAACAGATTTTAATGATTCTTTTCTTTCTTTGATTCCGTTGGGTTCAGTATAGTTCCAAGGTGGTCCCAATATAATTTCATTGGTATTGGAGCTTGAACTTCGAAGATACACCTCAAAATCTATTTTTTTTAACCGACTTTTTAGTGTTTCCGTATTTCATCTTCCGTTTCAACTAGCCGTCGTTTCCTCATTCGAGAAGCATCCTTACTAGGTTTACCCATCACTTAAAATTGTAAAATAAATAACTTTAAAAAAAAAGAAAACCGACTTCAAATAAAAACACAAAAGTAACATAAGTTAACTAAAAAGCAAAAAATAAATGTTTTTTATACAACAGTTTAATACTTACTTGTTGTTCCGTTTAATGTAATTAAGAAATTGTTGTTTATTATATAATTATTAATTATTTTATAATTTTTAAGTCGGTGCCAAGTAAAACATAAAAATTATATACCTTGCTGCAATAACAAATTAGATTCGAATTTTTATGTTTTACTTGGCACCGACTTAAAAATTATAAAACAATTAATTATATAATAAACAACAATTTCTTAATTACATTAAACGGAACAACAAATAAGTATTAAACTGTTGTATAAAAAACATTTATTTTTTGCTTTTTAGTTAAATTATGTTACTTTTGTGTTTTTATTTGAAGTCGGTTTTCTTTTTTTTTTTAAAGTTAATTATAACTTATAAGTGCGAAAAACTTCAATTAAATGGCATTAATTAAAACTAGTTTTAATAATGATTAGATTTTAATACTAGACATATTTTCATTATTTAATTTAAATGAGCAAATTGTCACGAACAGAAAATGCAGTTTTTCGAAAATGTGTCACAATTTGTGTAATTCTATTAATTTATTGTTTTGGCGATTTCGCAGAAGACCAACCATCGAAATTGTATTCCACTTTGAAATGTATTTCTAATGTATACAGAACCTCAAAAAGTTACTTCTAACAGAAATCTTTAAAACTTTGTTAGAAGAAAATTACTTTTCGTTCAGGAACAAAACTTTGAACAAATATGATTTTCCAGGCGCTCCACTACCTTCTTATTTTTCTATTAATTTAAAAACGCAGGTTTAATGGTGCAGCAATAAAAGCATTTTGATGACTACATCGTGCAGACATTAAACGCATATTTTCCTTGACATGTCTTTAATACATATAAACTCAAGAAAATGCAAGGATATGAGGTGCAGTTTCGCAGGTTTTATGATCACATGCCGAAACGTTATAAAAATGTTTCCGCTTAATTAATCTTTAGTTGTTTATACCCATTCTAAAAAAATATTATTCGTAGCAATTTCTTTCCAGGATAAAGTAATTGAGCACAGCGATCTAATATTTATTGACCGAGATTCTCCACTAGTTAATCAGTACGACATAAAAATATCAGGCGATTACTTAAACATACTTGCCCCAAATTGTACAATATATGAAGATGACCGAGAAGGAGAATCACAAACATTTATACATTGCAGTAAGTATTAACGGAAAAAGTTATTTAGCAAACGCAGCAGTGGCGTAACTACCATGGGGCAGAGGAGGCAACGACCCCCGGGCCCGATGCCTTAGAGGGCCCTGCCTCGAGCTACGAGTTCTAATTTTTTTTTCATTTCTCTATTACGAAGTTTTTTCAATTAAAATTTTTGATTTTCGACAGTCTTTATTTTTATATTCAACAAGAAACATTTCAAATTCCATGTAAGTAAGTATGTACTTACTTATACAATGAAAAATACTGAAGTGAGATTATATTTAGTAATAACACAACACCCACACTTTTTGGTACCGATCCAGACACATTAACTTCAGAAAATTTATGATTTCCTTATCTTAATTAGATACGGCTTTAATATATTTATTTTCATTTACTAGACTGCAAATAATTTTTTTCCTATTAAAGAAATTGTTCTTATTACCAACTGCTTTATTATTGAAGTTTTTTTGAGGATGGAGCCAGGGCGCTTTAAGTATCTTGCCCCCGGGCCCAAAATCTGAAGTTACGCCACTGAAACGCAGCAAAAAAATGTATGTTTTTTACCCTTGGGATAAACAACCTTAAAATATGCTCTAGGAAAGTCAAGGTTTTCAATTTTAATTTATAAAGCCAGCTAGTACAGAACACACGCTATATTGCTACATAAAAGCAACTAATTTAAATGATTTAGTATTAAAGTCAAATAATAAAGCCATGTTATGCAAAAATTAATGAATCTGGCAGTGTTATAGCGAATTTGCGTGACGTTTAAACCAAAACTTGAATAATTTATAGGAAAACTTTTTGTGAAGTAAAGGTCAGACACCCAAACACGTCCTGCAGACAAAAGTAGAACATGAAAGGTTTATTTTTGTGCACTCCCTTAGAGATCATAACCGGAAATCCTTTTCTAACAAATTTTTACGCAAGTAATTGCCCGCCCATTAAGCGGAATATTCCGCACCCTAGGGGACGCATAAATTTGACCTTTCACTTAATTTTGCGAAAAACAAATTTACAAATTACACATATAATATGGGCAGTAAAACTGAAATGTCGTGCTAAGCAGCATTCAAGCCTCTCTCATTATTTATTACTTTTTTCAGAATTAATTTTTACTAAAGACATGCAAATTCCGGAGTCCCCCTACGCAGTTGCACTCGAAATTAACGACACCACCCTCCTACCGGGTTTCGGGAACACTGTGGTAAGTACTTATTAATTATATGTAAATGTGATTTCTTGGAATTACATATGTGCGTATTGCATTTTAATATCTTAATGAGTTTTCGCTTACATTGATGTTCAATTAGCTTTGGTTACTTAACGCGCAAAGCTGGAAGGAATATATATGTGAAAGCAGAAAAAATCTCTGAAACATTCATGCAACGTTAGACAGTTTTACGTCATTTTATTCTATACACGGAAAAAGACTTTTTCAATTACTACCACAGTAAAAGTTAAAATATACGAAATGGGTATAGCTATTTACCTGGATTTTTCTTACATTTAAAATTTTTGTATTTTCAGAAATATTTTATACGGTTTTATCCCCAACAGTTACAACACTATCAGAGTTGGGGCGGTTAGAATGCCCGTTCGAGTGCGATCAGCAGAGTTAAGCATAGCTCTGCCTGGTCAGTACTTGGATGGGTGTCCGAAAGCCGAGTCAACACGGCGGTTGGTGCTCTCGGAATGGCACCCTAATAGGTGGTCCCGGATGTCGTTAGTGGGGTTGGAATCCCCCACGAAGTATAGATGGATGAGTAAATAGACGAGTGAATGTAATGCCAAGGGTTTGGCGTAAGCTGAAGAGGCGTAGTGGTGAAAGGCCCAATGGACCCCACTACCCTGCGGTACATAGCAATAAGCCAAACCTGAAGTGAATGGAACCAAGTCATGGGCCCTATTGGCCCGCAGTGCTGATGTATATATATACAACACTCATACTTAACTTTCTAGCTTAACTGGTCGTGACTCATTGTTCTTGCTTAGACTTAAGCACTTAGGAAGGGTATAAACATAAGCGCAGTTAGAAACCGGAAATTGTACATAAAACTTGAATAGAAGCAAATAAACGATTTTTTTCAGGAAATTACATTCGTCAAACAACGAAGACAGAGAGCACAGACTTTTTCAGCATTTTCAGCATATAGAACTTTAAAAATGCGTATTTTACGTAAATTTAACTCGTTATTATGAACACAGTTTCGTTTACACAGAGCATCATCTGGTATCTCTACAAAAAAGTGTTGAAAATACTTAAGATTAAAATCTAAGATTGTTAAAAATTAAACGCGCAACGTTAATAACAAATTCAATCAAACAAACAAAATATCCGGATCCGAGCTGTTTTGGACCTATTAAACACTGGTGGAAGTATCTCTTGCATCGATGTTGTTAGGTCTGTGTCTCCGTGATCTGTCTAGAATTTTAAAAATTTAAAGTTCGGGAAAATTTTTAAATAAGGTGGTTTTTGGATACTTTTTGCATTTATAAATTTTCTAGAATAGTGATTTTTATACCCTTGTTTGCCGGGTATAATAATTCTACGTTGGCTGGTTGGCAAAAACAAAAACCGTAGAAAACAATGGCCGCGGAAAAAAAACCTGAAAGAAAAAGCTGGTGGAAAAACAAACTAGCGGAAAAACAACGGGGATTAATTACCGTCAGAACAAAAATGCCGATGGAAGAAAAAAAATGAGCGAAACACTTCGCCTGGACTTTCCTATACATTTAAATACATTGTTTTATATTTTACAACACTTTCGATATACACCTGTCTAGACACGACTAGTTAAAGTAAATAGTTCTTATAAGTTGTAACATCAGCGGTTGAAGAAAGACCGACCGCTGCGCTACTAGCATAAAGTTGGGTAAAATATTCGGACTGAATCAACGGAGGCGCGGGAATTGATATTTGAAAATATATTAATAACTCGAGAAATATTATTTTTAGCAAGACATTACTCTTATTAATTTGTATTTAGAAATTCAAAAACTTTCTGATTTTAAAGCCAAAACGCCACGTTTCCATTTAAAAAAAGTTATTTTTTACCGTGGCCGCCATATTAAAATTGGAAACTCAAGTTTTTTTCTTAAATACAATCGAGAAGAATTTGCCCTACAACTTTACTCTTGAGTTTGCGAGTCTATCTATTAAAATAAAAAAGTTAGCCTACACTGAACATTAAACGACTAGTACAAGAATACAACTGCTGTAGAAAGTATGTGAAATTCTTCTAAGGACAAAAAGATTATTAAGGGGCAAAAAATTCGATTTTTTGTAAAACGATTCTCCTAGAGCAAACAAAAGAAGAAATCAATTTTTTAATTTTGTAGCGAAAATTTTAGGGGGGAGGGGGAACCCCCCCTAAATATTAAAGTATCAAAAAAATATTATGATATTCGGATTTTGCTATCAATGATGAGCTATATTGCTTTAACAGAAATATTTTATTGCCCCCCGTTAAATAAATAAAAGGGTACCAATTTTCAATTTTCAAAAATTCATAGAGGGCGTCACAGTGAAATTATAGCAATGCGCAAAAACACTAATTGTAGAAGATTTTCAGCTCTATCAGCTTAAAAAGTTTAAACAAAAACGTGTGGGCAGTTTTCGAGAAATATTTTTTTGAAAAATTCCAAAATTTTGGAGTGATGTCATTGCGATCGCTTTTATATTTTCAAAATTAATTATATTTCATGGTATAGTAACCTTGAAGGGCTACCAAACAAGATGTAGTTGATTCCAATCAGATAACTGGTTTTTGAGTAAATGGGCGTTAAAGTCGAAATGTTCAAAAATTCGTAACGGCCGCCATTTTAAAGCTACAGAGTTCGGTAAAAAATCGTTTGATTTGTCCTAATGCCTTCTTTAATCTCCACTATTAAAATTTCCAAAATTCAGTTTCTGAAAAAAATGCTACCAAAAAAACATGTCTAACTTACGCTTCCGGTTTGGGTTTTTTTTTAAAAGCTTATTTTGTCAGTGAATTTTTAATATACCCTCTCATTCCAAAGCACATTAAAATCGGTCCAGCCGTTCCGGAGATATGGAGCGTAACCCACCCACCCACAGACCCACCCACCCACCCACCCACAGACAGACATTTTTTAAAAATTACTTTTTTGGGGTCCATGGACCCCCCCCCCCCCCCCCCGACT
Organism: Ctenicera cuprea; assembly: GCA_958336395.1. Classification (NCBI taxonomy): domain Eukaryota; kingdom Metazoa; phylum Arthropoda; class Insecta; order Coleoptera; family Elateridae; genus Ctenicera; species Ctenicera cuprea. The sequence continues at coordinate 18,817,076 of OY284491.1, forward strand.
ATTTCCGTTAAAATCTCAACTTTGAAAGTTTGCATGAAATCAATACTTCCCTCTACTGAAAGTATAGGAAAGTAAAAAGCAGTTTTTATGCAAGTACACTCGAATTCCCTTATAATGACCACGGACAGGCTCTTGGGAGAAGCCCCTTTCTCGCCCAATATTCTAGGCAGTTAGGAAAATCACGCAAAAGTTGGCGAAACCCGCATAACCGCAGAAAAGTTGTAAAACATGCCGTCAACACAAAAATTTGGGAAACGAATTTTAAATTCGAGTTTTTGGTTTCTAATCAAGTTGAATGGCTATTATTTATCATTATATTGTCTCATTCATTGCATATCGTATAACAGTTAACTAAATTGCTAAGCTGCATTCAATCAGGATCCTAACGAGCCGAAGACGATGGGAACCGGGAAGTTATTATATTACGCTTACGCCGCACCCGCACTTGATACAAATTATGGCACACTTGACACTGGCAGTCTGTTCAACAATCAAATTCATAGAAAATAAGTATTGTTTTTAAAGGATTAAAATCAGCAGTGTTGCCAATGTGTGCAGAATTCCATAACATGCGGAAAATTAAAACCTTGTGGGAAATTTTAAGAGAATGCTTGTTACGACATACACGTTTATTTAAAATGGTTTTATCGTTTTTTATTTTAATATTGAGTTCGCATTACAGGAGTTGTAGTTTGTAGTTGGTATTATTGACTTGTAACTGTTCTGAAGCTGGTTGCTGAAATGACTAATTTGCTCAACGACGTCATCGTTTTCTGAACGAACGCGAGTGGCCGTTGTTACAGGAAATTTTGAGAAATTTTATCAAACGAGCGGACAAAATGATTTAATGCTATTGGCAACACTCACACTGTTGCCAATGTGTGGGGAATTTCCCAAAATGCAAAAAAATTAAAACCTTGCAGGGTGAGTTTTTGGAGGATGTTTGTCAGTGGGGAAAATTGAGAAATTTTCCTATTTTTTGTTATTGTGACATGCACGTTCGTTTTAAACAGTTTTATGGTTTTTTATTTTTATATTTGAGTTTGCATCACAGGAGTTGTAGTTTGTAATTGGTATTATTGGGTTGTAACTACTCTAAAGCTGTTTGCTAAAATGACGAATTTGCTCAATGACGTCATTGTTTTCTAAACAAACGCGAGTGGTTGCTGTTGGGGGGAATTTTGGGGAATTTTATCAAATCAGTGGAAAAATGATTTACTGCTATTGGCAACACTAGAGATTAGTCTCCACTCTCTTCATATTTAGAGCGGAGGGGTTCCTCAAAACTATGCAGGAGTTTATTTTTTCAACAAATCTATATTTTTTATGTCCAATTTACTTAAAATTCTTATAACATATCTTTTCGTGCTTCAATAAAAATGTTGTCGAATTTTAACTAATGCAGTTGGCAAATTGGGGATTTCTTCCCCCCTATAAAGAAGTTGATTGGCTCTGTCCCTAATAGTGACTTCCTATTCAATCATATTAAGCACATGACATCTTTTTTAGAAGTTAATATAAATATCTCAAAAACGGAACATTCTGTATCGTTTATTATGACCCCACTTTATAGACAACAAAAAATCAAAAAACCTTGTGATTTATAATTTTTTTATCTCTTAGTTTCGAAATAAAAACAGAACTTTTGCGTAAATTAGCCTCTACATAAAATAAACTATACTTCTTTTGCAATTGAATGAGAAGTCATTATATGGGCATTCGACTGTATTTCTGAAAATCTGTTTTTTGTGGTTTTTTTCCGTTGGGGCTTTTTCCATCGACTTGTTTTCCCGCGGTTTTGCTCTCTACAACTATTTTTTCCGCCGGATTTTTTCCAAGCTTTTTTTCGCGGCCCTTTTTTTTTCACGGCTTAGATTCCGTTGGCTATGTTATCAAATTCATGACTATTCGAGTGTTAGTGGTGCCGAAATAGTGACCACTAGAGGTGTTGTACGTGTTCTGATGTCCTAATAGTCAAATCACGATTCGTTTGTCCTACATATTTAAAACTACATTTATGTTCAATTTATGCTTTATTTAAAGAGAAAATTATATAACACAACATCAAAATACAAACAGATGTTCCTGACCAACCTAAGTTAAGTGAAAGATAAGTGGCTGAGAGTGGCTTCGTCAAGTCCTGGGATGCGTAGATGCTGTTTTTCCTCAGAGTTGTGTGGTAATTGACCTGTGTAGAGGAGTTTGCTCGGACCAGAGCTACTGCTCGGGGGAGAGGGAAGTTAGTTCGTACAAATTTAGAAGAACGTTAAGAAGATGGTTTCCGTGACTCCATCTGAAGGTTGTGCGAGTGACCTGACGCTAGAGCTCGATCTGATCACCGTAGACTACACTTCAATCTGGGAATTACCGAAGGTTGAAGCTCGGTCTAAGGACCGGAAGCTTAGCTTGTTCTAAAGTGTTTATCTTATGACCAGTCTAATCGATCCTAAAGATAAACTGACTACTGCGCTCTTGTGTTTGCATTTAAACCCTCTTGTTACCGAGAATGACGAGTTCTTTGTTAACATTTTCCAGCGGTTTTGCAATACTCAGGGTGAATTCTGCTACTTTGTTTTATGTACATTTTTAAATATTGAGAGACACAGCAACACAGACCGTGATTGTGGTACCGAGAGAGATAGGAAGTCGCTTCCATTTTTTCCGCAAAGTTAAATTCGTAGTTGTATCACACCACGCCCTCCGGGCTGATCGGCTAAGAGCGCAAACGAAAGAACTGAAGTTCACTAGTTCGAAAAAGACGTAGCGTGCACTTCAAGCCTCCGTTGACATTAAAAGCTGCATGCTGGTGGAATTTTTGCCGCGTCGCGAGCATTAACTATGAAATAATGCCATGCGGACGGATAAGCTGATGTCCATTAGGTCTTTTTAAGTATAGAGTTTATACTGCAGATGATTGTTCCTATAAAAGGGATGCTGTTTTTTGTTAAAACATTAATTAGTAAATTTTGGTCTGGACTTTTTCCTAAAGTTGTATGATTTCCTAAATATATTTTTAGTCGTATTGATTAACAATAGCTAATTGTTCTAAATTTTTTGTTTCTGTCACATAGTGCATCTATAGGGTGTTTGTTAGTCGTTGTTTTCGGCAAATTGCTTCTTTCACCGATGATGATCAATGATTGCTTTCAATAGAGCTCAGAGTGAATTCTTTTTACTTTTTTCCACAGAGCCAATATTAAAACAGCGCAGCTATAAGTCCTAACTGTCTGTGTCATTATGAAATTATTTTCCTACATTATCGAAACCAGTTTTGTCTTCGGTCTTGAAAAAATTGGCCCAGGTTTCATCTTCTACAGAGCCTTCGTTAATTACTGATACCCACGTGAACTTTGGTCGGCAGTGACTTGGGGAGTTTTAGATTTAGATGTTGAAGTCAGTTACGGATTGGTACCCGCGGTAACTACAAATTCCCTGTAAGTGTCACTGTCAACAATCAAAGTGAGGTTATGTATGTAAACAAGCAAGCCTTAATAAGTTAACAAACGGCTTGGGAATTTTTAGATAAAAGGCTTACCAACAGTGTGAGTTGGGTTGCCTATATTTTGTGATCACGTGGGTATCCGTAATTAATGAAGGCTCTGTATTATGATGTTGCAGCTTCCTTCTTAGTTGTATCACCACAAGCTGTTTAGGCAGCTTCCCATCACTTAGCAATGTGATGGGACGTCGATTCTTTAAGTACTCCAAAGGCAGACGCTTTTCGATAATCGACTTTTACTAGAATTCCATGAGCAATCGTTTTTAGGAAATCGGAGTTTTGCAGGGTTTTCATTCATCTATTTTCCAGATGATGTCATTGACAAACGTAGTCTTTCCTGTTGTGATTTATCGTTGAGATCAGTTTATCCGCAATTAAAAGCTTTACACCAAACAGAGACTTATTTACGGCTCATAACAATTTCACCATAAACGGTTAACTTTAGTTGAGATAATACTTAATATAAAGAAACTTAGAAGGTTATAAATTTACGGAAGCAAAATGTAATGTCAAAACCAACACACATACATTGCACATACATGTGATTGTATAATGATTTTTACGATTACTACTGTTCCACGAAAAGTTATACGATTTTGTACAAACCCACATATCAGATACATTACTCCAATTCAATTACATTCGTGAAACGTCTCTTTGCATTTTATTCTCAGTATTAATGTACGGATTTACATGCATTTAATGTTCTAAATCGTTACAGTTACACGTACAACGCAGTACATTCAGAAGCTCTTCAAACAAGGAAACTTAAACGTATTTTGCCCAACAAGCAGCACAACGTTTCCGCTTTATAATCCCTTGTAAATTCTAAACTTCAGGTTATCTCTCTGGAAAAGGACCAGGCTAATCTTGCAATATTTATGCTACTGGCTAGGATTTCGCGAACTAGAAGATTTATAGGAACATTCCCGGATTTAGCCTTCCCACGTGTGAAATCGACACGTCTAGCTTTAATGACTATCTCTAATAGATTCCCATGAAGCTTTCGGTTATATATGCGCCCAATTTAGCGTGATGTGTTTTAATCTATTTAGTCTCTTATGGGCCAAATGAGATTTTGACACGCATCTGTTTGGAGAAGCCAAAATGAGTTCGTGAACGTGTGGACGGCACGATATTTTAAGGAGAATTGTTCGTGGTATTATTTTAATGTCAAAATCCCGATGCTTATCAGATTCTTTTATCTTAGCAAAAGTTAAAAAAAATTAAATTGTTTGCAGTAACAAAATTATTATCCTGTAGGTCCGTCCACGAATTGTTTTGCCTAGTAATTATTTAATTGGTGTGTTTGGTTTGAAGGTCAAAATTTAATACCCTTAGGTATCATTTTGGTATCAGCAAAAATTCCATTTATGTCGCGTGCAAAATAAAAGCTCACATTAAAGCAGTGCTTTGAAAACTGTAATATGTTCTTGACAAATTTATTTAACAAGCCTGTCAAGACGTAAACAAAGAAAAATTGGGTAACAAAAAAAGAAATGCGTTGCCAAGAAAGGCTATTTATATTTTTATAAAAGTAGAATAACAGTTATTGTCAAACTTCGTATATCTTTCGCAGTGTTTGAGGTGTTTTAATAATATATTTTACCCTGTACCACCAAAAATAAACAAAACGTAGAAAATTCCTTATTACGCAGTATTTTTAGAAAAAGACAACTACTGAACGTTGCGATATTCTTCATGGTTCTTAAGCAATTTTCTTCAAATTCTTTGAGCTGACTTCCTAGCACTAAGAAGCTTAACAAGACGACATTGTTTGGAGAATTTAGGTTCACGAATATTTAGCTAACATCTACAAGCTACAAGTTTTGTTACAAAGTTGTATACAAACTCTATTGTAATTATAAAGTACATTTTCATGTAGGCGTTAAATACAAAATGAAAGACAAGGATTTCACTTGACCTAAAATATGCACGCTCTTAAAATTCTTGCCCTTTTATTAAGGAAGATTTTCTAGAATTTTCTTTTGAGTCTTTTACTTGTTACGATCACAATAATCGATTATTTTGTTTTAACGTACGTTTTAGGCTGCTTGGAAAATGTCTGTCTATGCGCGTGACTCGTTCAAATCTCAGTAACTACAGAGCCTTCATTAATTACTGATACCCACGGGACCACCAGGCAACCCAACTTACACTGTTGGTAAGGTTTTTATTCAAAAACTCCAAAGCCGTTTGTTAACTTATCAAGACTTGCTTTTTTACATACATAACCTCACTTTGAGTGTTGACAGTGACACTTACAGGGAATTTTTAGTTACCACGAGTACCAATCCTGAACTGACTTCAACATCTAAATCTAAAACTCCCTAAGTCACTGCGGACCGAAGGTCACGTGGGTATCAGTAATTAACGAAGGTTCTGTACCTGTCCAGTATATTTTTAAGCTAAGACGATTTCTTTCTTCCTATCTTTCTTTTAATTTCTATCTTCCCCACTATTATTTTCTGCAGTATTAAATCCGAATTTTTGTGTCTAACCACTTACTTCCGTCTAGATCCCGCTCCTAGAAGTCGCAATTACACCAATAAATTATATATGGCGCATATTCCCATGCACCGCTGTTCAGCCGGCCGCTTCAGTTTTCAACGCCGCGCCAATAGAAAAAATATGTTGACAGCCTATGGTCGGATGATTAGGCATCAAACAACAGCTTTCAGTTAATTTGCAATTTATTTTTTGAGCCTATTTAATTTAACATTGCATCTGAAATCTCACATAAGCACAGACTGCTTGACGGAACAATATACCGCAGTAACTAAATCTATACTCGCATTAAATAAATATTTGCTGTCTAATAAGTTTCGCATAAATTAATAACTGCTTAAATATGTTGGTATAATTTTGTTGATTAAATGGTTTACTTTCATCTAAGTGACCTTGAATAAACTGTCTTACTGGGAATTTAATAAAAACTAACTTGATTAATTAGTTAAACACATTGAATTCAGTGTTTATGTATGCCTTGCGTATATGTGAATATTGCACAGCGGCGTCGATTCAGAGGGGCACAATTTGAGGGTTTCTTTCATACCCCTTCTTTAACTGTTTATTTTTATTATTTAAAAGTATTTATGAAGCGAGTATAAAATATGACACAATGTGATACAATTTATTTTAATAACAAAGAATTAATATACATACAGTATACCGTGGGCCAATACAAAATAGATTTTTTTTTCTTTCTACTCGAAACAACATTGTGTTTGAATTTTTTGTTATCGTTCTCGTTTCTGAGAGTGATTTGAGGCTGGTCACATCTCTTTAGATTTAAAATAAAAATGTACTCTAAAAAATCAAGTAGGCTTAATAATTTTAAAAAATATTGCAGGTGTATTTAGACTTAGTTATTTCCAAAGAAACCAAAAGTCAAAAAAATGAGTCAAATATGTCAAATGTGCCTTATTGAGTACATATTACTTATGCTAAACTTTGTTGCCATATCTCAAAAACTTTAGAAAATACGGGCAGTCTAATGATTCCGTTGACACCCGGTATACATACAAGGTTCACTTTTTAAAATACAGTATTTGCTATGAAAACGCTTTTGTTTAAAGTTTGGTTTAGGCTATGTTATGCCATTTGTCATACCATTTAGAAAAAATGGAATGTAACCATGGATTGTTATTTTTTTGAGAATAAAAGTAATTGTGACAGCGGCTTGTTGTCAGGAAACGTTGAAAAACATTTTCACCCGAAAGGTACGACGTTTTCCAGTTCATTCTTGTTTCCAACAAGACGGAGCTACCGCACACACTGCTAGCAACAGTAAGATTTGCTACGTGAAATATTACAAAATCGTTTAATTTCTAAATGGGGATATCATTTGGCCGGCCAAATCGCCTGATTTAACAGTGTGAGATTAATTTTTGTGCGGAATCACAAAAATAAATTTTTTATAACTCGCCCCTAAAATATTGATTAATTAAAAGATAGAATTATAGAGGAAATTGTAGACGTTCTGCAGCAGTGGTGGATGGTAAATTTTCATTTGCGGTTAAACAAATGCCCGAAGCCGAAATATTTAATATTTCAAACAAACGGCATAATGTGTGCTTTAATATTATTAAAGTAAAATTAATATTCGGCATTTCAGCTATAACGTTTTAAAAAGCGTGAAGTCATTATGGCGAACTCGTATTCATTTAGCCAAAATTTGCGTATAACGTGTATGGAAAAATCCAGACAGGTTACTTGCTTAATTTTTAACCGACTTAAAAAAAAGGAGGAGGTTCTTAATTCGTCTGTATATGTTTTTTTTTATTATTTTTTTTTATGTATGTTCGGGCATAACTTTTTTGTTTACTGAACCCATTTTAATGATTTTTTTTCGTTGGGTTCAGTATAGTTCCAAAGTGGTCCCATTATAATTTCATTGGTATTGGAGCTTGAACTTCGAAGATACACCAGGAAACTCCTCAAAATGTTTTTTTTTTAACCGACTTTTTAGTGTTTCCGTATTTTATCTTCCGTTTCAACTAGCCGTCGTTTCCTCATTCGAGAAGCATCCTTATTAGGTCTACCTATCACTTAAAATTTTAAAATAATTAACTTTTAAAAAAAAAGAAAACCGACTTCAAATAAAAACACAAAAGTAACATAAGTTAACTAAAAAGCAAAAAATAAATGTTTTTTATACAACAATTTAATACTTATTTGTTGTTCCGTTTAATGTAATTAAGAAATTGTTGTTTATTATATAATTATTAATTGTTTTATAATTTTTAAGTCGATGCCAAGTAAAACATAAAAATTATATACCTTGCTGCAATAACAAATTAGATTCGAATTTTTATGTTTTACTTGGCACCGACTTAAAAATTATAAAACAATTAATAATTATAGAATAAACAACAATTTCTTAATTACATTAAACGGAACAACAAATAAGTATTAAAGTGTTGTATAAAAAACATTTATTTTTTGCTTTTTAGTTAACTTATGTTACTTTTGTGTTTTTATTTGAAGTCGGTTTTCTTTTTTTTTTTAAAGTTAATTATAACTTATAAGTGCGAAAAACTTCAATTAAATGGCATTAATTAAAACTAGTTTTAATAATGATTAGATTTTAATACTAGAAATATTTTCATTATTTAATTTAAATGAGCAAATTGTCACGAACAGAAAATGCAGTTTTTCGAAAATATGTCACAATCTGTAATTCTATTAATTTATTGTTTTGGCGATTTCGCAGAAGACCAACCATCGAAATTGTATTCCACTTTGAAATGTATTTCTAATGTATACAGAACGTCAAAAAGTTACTTCTAACAGAAATCTTTAAAACTTTGTTAGAATAAAATTACTTTTCGTTCAGGAACAAAACTTTGAACAAATTTGATGATTTTCCAGGCGCCCCACTCCCTTCTTATTTTTCTATTAATTTAAAAACTCAGGTTTAATGGTGCAGCAATAAAAGCATTTTGATGACTACATCGTGCAGACATTAAACGCATATTTTCCTTGACATGTCCTTAATACATATAAACTCAAGAAAATGCAAGGATATGAAGTGCAGTTTCCCAGGTTCCAAGGTGGTCCTATTATAATTTCATTGGTATTGGAGCTTGAACTTCGAAGATACACCAGGAAACTCCTCAAAATGTATTTTTTTAACCGACTTTTTAGTGTTTCCGTATTTCATCTTCCGTTTCAACTAGCCGTCGTTTCCTCAATCGAGAAGCATCCTTATTAGGTCTACCCATCACTTAACTTAAACTTAAAAAAAAAAGAAAACCGACTTCAAATAAAAACGCAAAAGTAACATAAGTTAACTAAAAAGCAAAAAATAAATGTTTTTTATACAACAGTTTAATACTTATTTGTTGTTCCGTTTAATGTAATTAAGAAATTGTTGTTTATTATATAATTATTAATTGTTTTATAATTTTTAAGTCGGTGCCAAGTAAAACATAAAAATTATATACCTTGCTGCAATAACAAATTAGATTCGAATTTTTATGTTTTACTTGGCACCGACTTAAAAATTATAAAACAATTAATAATTATATAATAAACAACAATTTCTTAATTACATTAAACGGAACAACAAACAAGTATTAAACTGTTGTATAAACAACATTTATTTTTTGCTTTTTAGTTAACTTATGTTACTTTTGTGTTTTTATTTGAAATCGGTTTTCTTGTTTTTTTTTAAGTTATTTATCTTATTACGAAAGTGGAATTCCTCCTCATGAATAACTGAAACGGAAAAACAATACATAATTTGTATGCAAACTCCTTTTCAACTATGCTAAATTTAAACTGATCACTTAGAAATAGAAAAACAGCTTTTAAATTATTTCCTTGGAGTAAAACTTCTTTCTCTCGTTATTATCCCTAATGGCCTCCATTGTCCTATCTTAAGGATAAATAGGAGTGGCTGTGAGATCACAGCTAAATCTTTAGTTACACGGATCCTGCTATTCATCTTGCGCCTTCTTCTTTCCACAAATTAATTAGGGAGCACATTACACATTTATAAAGATTACATGCAGGTAATAATATTTCTTGCTCGTAATACCCACTGAGAAGAGCTAGTTTTTTCCAAAACTAACTGAAAAATGTTTTTTCAGGCAAGACTTCCCATAGAAATTACTTTTATGAATTATCATGAGTCACCTAAACGAATTGCTCGAACTGTAGCACCAAACGAGCTTAATCATCTACTTTTGTATCCTTCCAAGGAGGTGGCAATATTCAAGTAAGTATATCATATAACTTGTAACGACAAAAGTTGCCTAAATTATTGAATTTAATTACTCAAAAAAGTCAATTTTGTGATGTTTTACACACCTACAAAGTAAATTCTGAAGTTTGTCAAAGAAAAGTCTAATTTTGGACGTTCACTTAATCAAGCAAATGTAAAAACCGTGCTTTGGAGTTTCGGTCACGGTTGCGGTGATATCGTAAATCATAGCTTCTTCTTTTATCAGTGACGTATAAAGCTTAACCACTAAAAACAACAAAGCACACGTTGTTAAAGGGATTAGTTCAAGGAGAATTAATAACACATTAGCAGCCAACACCTGCATTCTCGTCTATACATTACTACTCATTGATTTTGATTATTAATAGACACCACATAAACAAATTTCATTACATGAAAACATCATTATGGCTTGATCTAATTTACTACAATTTGATTGGCAAACACGTAAATAACAAGTTCTCAAATTTAACTTTTTCTAGAACGGCAGCTCCCTATGCCAGGGTAACACAACCACCCAAAAACAACTTAAAGAAAGGCATAGAACATTTTCAAATCCACAGTGATTCATCCAATGGAGCTTTCAACGTAACAAAGAAGGAAGGAATCGTTTACGTGCGGAATGTTGCACTTTTAAGACAATCTCCTGCAACTGTTACGTAAGCTGTTTTTTAAGTTTATTTTTAATTTTTTTCTGCTTTCTTAAACTTTTTGTTAATAAATACAATCCTAATCCACATTAAAACCGAAAAAGCCCCTGTTAAATATTTAGAACCAAACCTACTCTAGCTTTAAACAAATAGTAACACCATCGACGTCTGTAGCAAAATCTATTACATCATTTTTATATTACTGTTACTAACTCGCATTTTAATATTTTAGTTTAACTATAAAATGGAACAACAATAATACACTACAAATGGACAAAATATTTATAAAAATTGTCATAGAATCCAGGCATACCTGCGATACACGAGATGGAGAAAATTGGGGATTTTGTTCTAATTTTAAAAATAGGAAAAGCTGCAACAAAGGTTGCGGCTTGTCCACAGGAGGATCTCCTGGTTTTGAACGGTAGTTATTCGCTTTTTTAACATTTTACAAAATAAAGACTAATACAGTGATTTTTAGTAGAAAATCCGATAGTGTAGAAAGATGCATGTGGCGAGGAGATGAAAATCCAGGAACTAATCCCACCCACTTGTATGCTACATGCACCCCCGATATCGCAACTTGTCCTGATGGTGTATGCGATTCCTTGGAAGAAATGCACGAACTAATTTGCCCCCAGGACTGTGCTAGTCCAGGTCTATTATTATGTAATTACCATGAGATTTAACGTTATATTAATATTCCTTGCAGGCGAAATTCAGTTTCCGGTACAAGCGAACAAGAAAACTTGGCGAGGATTCGACATTGGTGCAGGAGTTTGCTATTGCGTTAAACCTCTAGCTTGTCTATGTGAATATATAGAACCTAAAAAGAAGAATAAGGAAAAAATTTCAACCACGAAGATTCCTACGATTGCAGTGGCATTAACAAATAATAGTGTTCAGACCTTTAACGAACATAACAACACCATTGTTCAACCCAACGTTAGTCGACACGTTGGTAAGTAAAAAACATGTGTTACCAATTCTAAAATACTGCACATTTCATTCAAATAATTTTACAATGTTAATGTAAGCAAATTTTCATGTAAGATCTGTAATAGAGCATACATCGGACAAACTTTCAGTTTTGCAAATTACATGATTGTATATAAAAACATAGAACAAAACCACCAATTAAAATGTCTCAGACTGAAAAGTTTATATATTTTTTATGCCTACAAATGCTAAGATCATGTCCTGACGGGGATTTGAACCCAAAACCTTTGTATTACTATCTCTCGGTTCAACGTACCGCGCCACTAGCCTACCGAGGCTGGCATTTATAATTTTTCATGTTAATAGTGTAACAAGGTAGATATATACAGGGTGGGGCAACAATATAGAATATTGATTGCAGAAACGTAAATATTGATTATATTGTAGTATTTGTTTATTTTGAGATCTAATTTAAAACCTTTTTTATGGTTATTACTATAAAACCTATTCAGTTTGATTATTGTTTCAATGATATAGTTTAGTTGTCCCTACAATTTATTAACTTTTATGTATTGATTTTGATATGTATTTATATATTTTCTGTAATTAAGGTTTTGGCCTTGTTGAAAATAAAATTATTTATTATTGTTTTTATAATTATTTATAATTTTGCTTTGATTTTTTAATTATAATGCTTTTTATGTGATATAAAAAGCAACAGCTGGCTGGCTAACCCTGGCCTGGCTCATCGATCAAGTTTTTCGCGTTTTTCCTAAATATTTTGTTATATAAGAGTATAAGAATTTTAGATGATTAAAAAAGAGAAACGCCATTTATTGAATGAGATAAAATTCATCCAAGTTGCCACTGAAAAAAACTTACAATACAGTTGTTGCTCGTTTGCTGTTAGGTAGCAGAAAAATCTAATTGTAAGTGAAGATGGCAAAGAATGTGGTAAGCAACTTTTATCCAATGCAATGTTTTATATAACCACAGTTTACGCTTGTACAATCATTAATATTTCAATCTTTTGCCACATCCTGTATATATACAAACCTTGAAATTCGAGTTTCAGCATGGAAATCTTGTTCATTTGAAGCGCTATAGACTTGGAAAAAGTGAGACAGTTAGGTACCTATCGTATATTACAATATACCTGAAGATGGTTCGAAGGGTCAAATCTTGGTACTGCAAAAGAATAAATATAAATAGTCACAAAATTGTTTGAAAATATAGGTAAAAACGAAAATACTTTTTCAGTTTCTTTAGTTACGTAAAAAACAAGCAAGGATTGCTTAGATTTCTTCATACACCGGATGTTAATGAAATATGGCGCGCCCCTTTTTTCCTTTATTTACTAAGATAAACAAATAAAATTTTAATATGTTTTATAAACCAAAAAACACATTTATGGGCTAAAAATTCAACCACTTTTACATCCGATTTGACAAGAAATAACATCGCGTTTCTTATTTTTAACGGAACACACTGTATATTTGTGCCTATTTGTTATTGGGAACAAATTCTGAGTTTGTCTATGTCAACTAAGTAAAGTTTTGAGATTTCAAAAATATTTTTTTGTAATTTTTGTTTACTGTAAGAGTGCTTTGATCAACCCAAAAGAAATCGAAAACCGGAAGTGCAATGAATTTTTATCCCATATAATGCGTTTTAATGGTTTATAAAACATACTAAAATTTCATTTATCTTAATAAATAAAGAAAAAAAGAGAACGCGTCATGTTTCATTAACATCCGGTATACCGCGAGCAAGGTTACTTAGCTGTTAGCTCGTCTGCCTCTCATTTGGGAGGTCTAAAGTTTTGTCCTGGCTCAGGTTTCTCCGTGGTTTTCGTGAGCCATAAGGTAAATACTGGGACACTACTACCCACAAAAAATACCTCAAATTTAAATTCTTTTTACTAACGATTCTTAATATCCTTTCACAGCTGAAGAAAGGCTTGGGACTTCGGTATCAGTACGAAAGACCCCTATAGTAGCGCGCCGCTTTACAGAGAATGAACCAACTGTGATTTTCCTTTTTCCTACATATCATATTGTTGGGTTTAAAATTTTGCAACCTTGCTTCAGTTTATATACTTTTTTTTATGTATTTTCAAACAGTGTCGGAATTAGCGTGGGACAAGCGCAGCACCCGCCCCGTGCGTAACGATTTAAAGAGGGCAATTTTTTTGTCGAAGCGATAATTCGGTTCTATTCAAAATTATGAGCATTCATGATTTCGTGTCGTTGTGAGACGATCTCGTGTCATTTATCATTATTACATTCATACATGTTAGAACCAATTAAAATGCAGCCCTACATGGAATTACCGCTGCAACTTTTCGGCAATTTTTCATGAAGTTTTATTAACAACTGGTAAACAAGCGTTTATGAATGGCTTAACAATGCCTTAGTTACGTAAATAAACAAACATAAATATAATTTGCTTTTTTTCACGTTGCCAGTTAAATAAAAAACTATGTACTTTGTATTCATAAAATAATCTTGTCAAATACCATTCGGGCTTTGTAATTTTTTAGTTCAATTATTCAACTTCCTGCACACTAAGAAATCGTATCGATTTGACGGTGCTTCTCGCTAGAGTTTTTTAGCAGTCAAACTGACACTCTTTGTTATTGTGCAACAAGTATTCGTAATATAATCAGCAATTTCAAAGCTCTTGTAATATTACTACAGATTTTGCATCTGTGAAAACAAGAACAAATTAACTGAAATCATGTCGGTCCTAAAAAGAGCCCAGATAAAACAGGTTCGAAAAACGTTTAAGAAAGAATAACCTTCGTAAAATTTCTAGGAAAAACATCCCGCAGCAACAATTCCTTTAAAAAACGGTAAAAAAGTTAGTTAAACCGTTACACTTACCACTTTTCCTCCTTTTCAGGCGGTTTTCAAACTGTTTTTTGAACTAATAAATACGCACTAAAGAAATCTTGTGAGACGTTTCGATAAACTTGGTAAATTTAACGGTGGTTGTTTTCTCTGGGAAATTATTTTCTCGAATTTTTTGTTTTGGGTAATGTTTTTACTGGAGTACGTCTTTATTGGAGTCTTTTCCCAGACGACGTTTGTCGACGAGTGTTTTTTCCATCAATGTTTTTTTAGCGAATTTTTTTTCAAATTTTTTTTCTGGAATGTTTTCACCGTAAACCGTAAACGGTCCCTATAAGCAAAAACGTTTTTTTTGCGCCCATGTTATTGGTGTGGCCGCATTTAGCAGAACGTAGTTTTTGGTCGTGGCATCTCGGACTGCGATATCCTAGGATCTTGAGAGGATTTAGCGTTCTTCTGTGTTACAAAATATTGTGTAATGTAATAAATCTTCGATAATAAGGTTGATGTTTATGATAATAGTATATATATATACAGCGAGTATTTTACGGCCTGTGCCGTCTCTCGCATCCCAAACGCCAGTAGTCTTTGTCATTCCATGCTCCTTCTTCAAGGTTCCTGTTTATCATGTCCTCTTGCACTTGTTTTATCCACGTATCAGGAGGTCTACCTCGTCTTCGTCGTCCTGGCGGGTTCCACTTTAGTATTCGATTTGGCCATCTATTTGCGTTCATTCTTTGTATGTGTCCATACCATAAGAGTCTCCTTTTTTCTATTTCATCTACGGATGTTGTGTTCTTCTGCATTCTGTTTCTTATTTCTGCATTCGTTACGTAATGATAATAGTAAAATATGTTTATTATATTTAAGTCACCGCGCTCGGCTTTTTATCTTTAACACTAAGTCTTCGCAAGCTTTTTAAACAAATAGCCAAAAGCTACGTGCTTCATCCTCTGTGCTTGTGTTCGAAATGACAGCAGCACAGTTTCGGTCTAGAAGTGCTGCTTCGTTCTCCTCCTCCCTTTCGGCAATGAAGCATGATTCTGGTATATTAGCATTATGGCAATGAGGTATTACCAGATTATACTACAGTATCGCAACCGAATATTGCACACCAAAAAATCCTGTTTCTGTGATATAACGAAGCGGGCTAATGCGCAAGCAAATTTGTGCTTTCTGTAATCAGCACTTAAATATGTGGGTTTTGGTGGTGAGGGTCCCCAACTACTAAAAGCTGAGACAGGAAGGAGGGCTCCAGTTTTAATATATAGATTATGGTAGTTAAATGAGTCTGAAATGTACTAAGTAAATATGTATTTTGCATTTATTTCTGTGATTCTTTTAACAAAATTTATTTTCTGCCTTTTTTGTGATTTATCTACCTACGATTATTAAATATGTAATTATTACGGCACTGTATTCAAATAAACGATATTTATAGTACGACTCAAATTTGAAACTCATCCAACGTTTCAGTTCTAGTAAACATTAGGAACGTAAACAAACTTTACCCAATTAAATGGAATCGATTAAATTCTACCCGCTTAAACAAACCCTAATTTCTTGCAGGTGGTGACATATCAAAATGTGGAACAACTTGTATTTTGGGTATTACCGGATCAGCAGTGTTTTTGCTGCTCGTTATCGCAGGAGTCATGTTTTGTTGGAAGCTAGAGAGAGTGCACAAGGCAGTTCGCGAGAAATTCTCAAATGAAACCCCCGATCTCCAGGTTCCTTTATCAGATTACGTCGACCGCGCTGCTCCACCTGACACTCTCCACTTTAACTTCGATGTGACAACTACACTAACAACCCAAATAAACAGAAGCGAGGTAAGAAGATAGCCTCAAACCTTTCGTGATTCTTGAAGTTAAATATTTACGCACCAAGTTTGCCAAAGTTCTCGAATATTGTCTCCCAAGGGAAATGTGTGGCATGAAAAGGTGTTCCAATTTAATTTTAGTTTAATTGGTTGTATATGAGAACGTTCTGTAAATAAAAACATTTCCCTGGAAAACAATTCAATCTTACTAATTCAAACTTGTAAACAACGTCATAATTACGCAAAATAACGGTCTGTTTTTATTTACCTTTGTTGAAGCTTAACACCTTGCATCTCCATTTCACACGTAACAAAAAACACAACAAATTACAAAAGACATCTTATACTGCTGCTAACTAAGTTTCAGCCCGTATAATCGTTGGCGTAAATGCGTCTAGTCCCGGTAGATTTAATTATAAAATGTAATTTTATATCCATGTAGCCGGATCCTAAATGGGAATTCCCTAGAAGCCAACTTCGCATTGAACAGACCCTTGGTGAAGGAGAATTTGGACGCGTTCTTCGAGCAAGAGCCTTAGACATTACAGGACAACCAGGTGAGCAATTTTAGTAATTGTTCTTAATGTTTACGGCAGTGGAAATGTGAACTTTAACCTTCCCATTAAGGGGTTGTTTATGATCCTTCCGCAAAATAGCTAGAGAAGAATTAAACTGAGTCTGACTTAAAGCAGTGGGGTTGTCCTAAAGGGGATTAACAATTTTGGAAAAATAATATTAAAAATTTTTATATTTTGTGATCCAAACATAAACATCTAAAATGCATCTTAGTTTGACAATTTAAATAGAGAATTAACGAAGATTTCCATAGCTCGATGAGCTTTATTGAAGGAAACGTTCCATTATTGGCACTCAAAGGGTATTATTAAACAATTACCTAAAGAAATCTGCTCTTTGGAAGGAGAATTAAAGCTTTTAACCTTCCTTTGTTTAACTCGAATCGTTCAAAACTTTGCTTTTGAAATGAAAACCGCAATCATGTTGTGCTGAACTAGAATTTGAATTCTTGGTAATAATGGGATTGAAATCGTTAATTGAATTTGAACTCAATTAAGTACCTCGCACGTTGTTAATTATTAATCAGATTCAGACGATGATCTTGAAACTTTAATTTCAGTTTTACTGCTACAGAAGTAACGCAGAAAAGCTTCTAAGTAATAGGGCTGAGACAAAAATCGATTATAATCGATTCTTGATTTTCTAGAAAATTAAGGATTTATTTGATATTTTTAATCAATGTTTTAAAGCGATTTTTTTGTTAGATTCGATTTTTTTAATTAAAATTTAATTTTGTTGGGTAATCGAATTTAACTTTGTATTTTTGATGCTACTGTTTTTGCTGAATAATTGATGTAAATACTTGCTTCGTCTAATGATTATCTGTATATAAAATACTTAATTACTTTAACACTATTTATTTATTTTAACTTTTCGTATTTCGGCATGTTTACATGCCATTGTCAAAGGTTATTAGAAAGTAAACAGTTAGTGTTGTTATAGCAATAGAACTTTTTTACTTATCTTGGTAATCGTCTGCAGATGACTTGATTTCTTATTCCAAAATATCCAGTAGAGAAGAATTTAAGAGATCAATTTGCTCATTCATTAACGGTGCAGTTTTTAAATGTTTGTGAATTTCAAAAGCTTCTAGTATATCTAATTTACGTTTATCATCTTCTTCTTCTTCTTCTTCTTCTTCTTCTTTATTAGCCTGTATCTATCCAGTGTTGGACATAGGCCTCCCCTTTGAATCTCCATTTTTCTCTGTCTTGAGCTGTCTTCATCCACGCTAATCCTGCTATTAATTTTAGGTCATCTTTCCATCTCGTTTGTGGGCGGCCCACACTTCTTCTACCAGTCCATGGTCTCCATTGTTGAATTTCCTTGTTCCAACGTTCATCTTTTTGCCTCATGGTGTGGCCTGCCCATCTCCATTTTAGATATGCTACATGTTTTTTGACGTCTATTACTTTTGTTTTTTCTCTTATACTCTCATTTCTTATTCTGTCTTTCAACTTTATATTTAACATTTGCCTTTCCATTGCTCGCTGGGCTCTGGCTAGTTTTCCCATTAATGTTTTGTTTAGTGTCCATGTTTGTGCCGCGTAAGTAAGTACTGGGAGTACGCATTGATCATACACAGATTTTCTTAATTTTAAAGGAATTTTTTGGTCTTTTAATATTTTATTTTGTTTTCCAAAGGCTGACCATGCTTGGCGTATGCGCCTATCAATTTCTAGATTTTGGTTAAATTTTTTGCATGTTATCAATTGACCTAGATAAATATATTCTTGTACTGTCTCTACAGTTTGGTTGTCAATTTCTATATTTATGTTTATGTTGTCTTGTTGGTTAGTCATTATTTTCGTTTTTTGCTTATTTATTCTTAGCCCAACTTTTTCTGATTTGTCCTTGAGTTCTTCGAGCATGTTTTGTAAGTCAACTGATGAGTTTGATATGATGATTAGGTCATCTGCATAGGCCAGGTGGTTGAGCATTTTACCATTTATATTTACTCCTTTGTTTTCCCAGTTAAGTGATTTTATAACATCTTCTAGTGCTGTTATAAACAGCTTAGGACTCATCGAGTCTCCTTGTCTTACTCCTCTACCGACCGGGATTTTATTAGTATTTTCGTGTAACCTCACCGTCATTGTTGATTTTTCGTAGATGGAGTGGATAATTTTAGCGTATCTATAGTCTATTCTACTGTTTTGCAGTGGTTTTTCTATCGCCCATAATTCAATCGAGTCGAAAGCTTTATCATCACAAAAGTGTAAACATTTTATAGTTTTATTAGATGTCATTGAATGATTGTGTTTAGTAAGTGTTTAGCGTAATTGGATTTATGTGGGTGTTTGTATTTGTAACAACGCACGTGTTATTTATACCTAATATCAGAATTTCTAGTTGTCTGGCCTATATAAACCGAATTACAATGCGAACAATTTAATTTGTAAATGCCTGATTTTGTTTTGCCTTAAACAAAGTGTTTAAGATGTTTCTAGTTGTTTTAAATTTTACTTTATATTTATTTATTTTATTTATAATTTTAGCAAATTTTTCTGATTTGTCACCAAAATATGGGATTGAGGCATATTTAATTGTATCGAATGAAATTAGGGTATTCGGATAAATTTTTTGAATGGCTAATTTATAATCTTTTTCTTTAATTAATGTATCAATAAGTTTAGTATTATAACCATTACTATATGCAATTTGTTTAATAATTGAAATTTCTCTATTATAATTAATTTCATCGAAAGGGACCGTCAAAGCCCTATGTATCAGGGACCTGTATGCTGCTAATTTATGTGTTTTAAGAATCGTGTGGTATTTTAATGTCTGTTTGTGTAGGTTTTCTATAAGCTCAGTACTCAAATTTGTTAGTAGAATTAATTTTTATGTTTAAACCTAAAAAGTTAATGGACTTATTTTGTTCAGTTTCTAGTGTAAATTTTATGTTTGGGTGCAAGCTGTTAATAAAAATTAAAAATTCATTAATTAAATCAAATGAACTATTAAAACATGCTAATATGACATCAACATAACGAAACCAAAATATAACTTTCTCAGATTGATTTGATTCGAATATTTATTCTTCTAGATTTTCCATAAATATATTAGCTAAAAGAGGTGAAATTAAACTTCCCATTGGTAAACCATCTTTTTGGAAATAAATTTTATTATTAAAAGTAAAATAATTTTGAATGATGCAAAATTCAAATAATTGAATCAACTCAGTCCGTTTTATTAATTCAACATTCTTGTAAATAAGAATACTATTTAATAAAGGAATACACTCCTGAGAAGGTATTTGGGAAAACATATTAGTAACATCAAAACTAACTAGCTTGCTTGGTGGTGGTAAATGTAAGTTGGATAACTTTTTGATTAATTCGGAAGAATTTTTAACTGAATATTTTGGTTTGTAATCAAAACTGGTAATTATATATTTTTCCGATTTTATAGCTAAGAAAACATCTTATATAATTGCACAAGTAAGCTTGATAAACCATGTGAATTAGTTTATTGCATATTGTTATAGATATTCTTTTCTCCAGAAATCACAACATAGGTTCTAAAGCAACCAATCAGTAAAATTGATTTTAACAAACTATTGTGAAATCGGTTGCCATAAATTTATAATAGCTGTTACACGCGAGAATCCATATATCCATATCCATCCATACATATATAAAAGCACAAAGAGTTTTTTTCTCCCCTTCCTCCAGCGGCTACCGCTTCACCAATTTGGACCATTTTTTTTAAAATGAAAGGTCTCTATCGACAGATGGAACATGAAACATTTTTATATTTTTATTCTACGTCGATTTTTTAATAATAATTATTTTAATTTATAATATATATGACGGTCGGCTAGACGCGCGTCACTTGGGGCGCCCTCTATAATAACGTCGCGTGTCATTATTGGAACTAATGCATCACGCGACTTCACATTTCGCCGGTTCTATCAACGCTGTCTGTCAGTGCATTGTGTGCTGGGGTAACACTAGTCGATTTTTATAATCGATTATAAAATTATTTCGATTATTTTTTATCGATTTTTAATTTACAGTTGACTTTAACTTATTATTGAAAATCAATTTTAGAATTTCAAAAAGTCACACTAAGTTATTAATTTGTTACTGAAAGTTGTATTTTACTTTCTCATACCTTCGTATTAATTTCATGAAAATTTTCGAAATCTAGATTTTAACGAAAATACACTTTTGTGGCTCAAGGAACTCAAAAAAGTGGTTTCTTAAACAATGTCTGTCTATGGGTGGGTGTGTCGAAAGTACTGGACCGACTTTGATGAAATTTTAAACCAAGGGGTATATCGAAAACTGTGGTTCTAGTGTAGCTTTTCAAAAAATAATCCAAAATCCCAAACGAAAGCTACACAATTTTTTAGGTAGCGTTTTTTGCCAAAACTAAATTGTTAATTTGAGCACGGGATCTGAGAGAAGAGCTTAAGACAAATCGAAATTTTTTTTACAAATCTCGACTTTAACGTCTGTTTACTCAAAGAGTAGTCGTCAGCTACAAGCCTACAACTTGTTTGAGAGCCATTTGTGGGCTGACTACATCATGAAAAATAAGTGTCACTTTCAATAACACATTAATTATGACTTACTTAGTTTGAAAATTTGCCGTCAAGTTAAAAAAAAGCTGTTACAACACCAATCACCCGTGTTATGTAATTACTTGCGAAATGCGAACTTCGAAATACGAAAGCGGAATAAAAATCATCATTTGGATTTACCGAGATCGTAGACGTCATCCCCTTTATTGTGTTGGGAAATAAACTAGCCAATAGTGAGGCCAGCAGGGCAATCGGTCACCACTAAAATTAATCACAGGGGTAAGCTGGGTAACGGACCCGACGCGACAATGCTAATTACACCTTATTAGTGTAATCCACTTTGGATTTAAACAATCTAAGATAAAGATACTTTTAAAATAAAAATGACTTCTTATTATATAACTATACATTATTTTACTGTTCAAATGTGTGCTCTGTCACAAAATTAGTAAAGCTTCTTAAGAGAAGTTTGACCCCTGGGATCTGTGGGTGGGTGTGTGTGACGCCTTTAAAGGCGAAAATACTAAACCGATTTTAATGAAATTTTAAATTAAGAGACATATCAAAAATTGTAGTTTTAGTTAAACTTTTAAAAAAAATCCGAAACCGTAAGCGGAAGCTTTTTTAGTTTTTTTTAGAAGCGGAATTCTGAAAACTTGAAAAACTGATCTGATAGAAAACCGTAAGGCAAATGCAACGCTTTTTACCGGACTCTATAGTTTCAAAATGGCGCCCGCTACTTTTTTTTAATTTTTTTATTTTAACGCCTCGTTACTTAAAAATGAGTCGGTAGATCGAGTTGAAATTTTGTATGGCAATAGTCCTAAGGAAGCACAATATTAAAATTTGCAAGAAGGTTTTAAAAATTAAAAATATCTAAAAAAAATAAAACAAATGTAAGAAATATTTCACCAAAACTGCCACGCGATTTTTTTAAAACTTTGGTATAAGAAGACAACTAACGGTATCAGAAACACTTCTACAGAACGAAGTCGCTAAACGAATAAATCAAACAAAATAACAATATGTTTCATCTTGAAGTTTGGAATACAAAAAACACTTTAGACCGGTGCACAATTTATCACTTAAACAATCACTGTTCATCAAGGGCTACAAAAGAAAATGCACCAAAGACTTTATGAACAGGGAACGAAGTCGAACTGAATCGTCGCTGAGTCTACGGATGCGGAGCTTAGAGTACGTAAAAACATAGCAAACTTAATTCTAAATCAAAAGAGTGTATACTGATTGCATACTCAGACAAAGTAAAATGCTATAAGTTGTGGTAACATAAACAGAATAAATTATTCTTTAGTCGAAATGTCACATTTGACAGAGATAGTAGCGGTGTAAGATACAAAATGAGAATGTAGACGACTGATTAGAAGTGCGTAAAAAATAAAGCAAAATAAGTGGTGTAACCCCATACATCAGAAAACCGAGGCGGCCGAAGATGAGAATGTACAACAGAATCAGCAGTAAAGCATAAATCAGAATAACACATTGAATGATCTGAATATAGTGGAAGAACCGATATCAGGACCAAAAAAAAGAGCGAAATACTTCGCGTGGACTTTCCTATACTTATAAAATAACATTGTTTTATATTTTCCAACACTTTCGATATACACCTGTCTAGACACGACTAGTTAAAGTAAATAGTTCTTATAAGTTGTAACATCTTGAAGCGGTTGAAGAAAGACCGACCGCTGCGCTCTGCAAGCATAAGGTTGGGTTAAATATTCGGACTGAATCAACGGAAGGGCGGAAATTGATATTTGAAAATATATTAATAACTCGAGAAATATTATTTTTAGCAAGAAATTACTCTTATTAATTTGTATTTAGAATTTCAAAACCTTTCTGATTTTAAAGCCAAAATGCCACGTTTCCATTTTAAAAAAAGTTATTTTTTACCGTGGCCGCCATATTAAAATTGGAAACTCAAGTTTTTTTCTTAAATACAATCGAGAAGAATTTGCCTTACAACTTTGCTCTTGGGTTTGCGAGTCTATCTATTAAAATAAAAAAGTTAGCCTACACTGAACATTAAACGACTAGTACAAGATACAACTGCTGTAGAAAGTATGTGAAGGACAAAAAGATTATTAAGGGGCAAAAAATTCGATTTTGTAATTTTTTGTAAAAAGATTCTCCTAGAGTAAACAAAACAAAAAACCAAATTTTTAATTTTTTATCGAAAAAATTTGGGGGGAGAAGGAACAGTAGCCCCCCTAAATATGAAATTATCGAAAAAAATTTATGATATTCGGATTTTGCTGTCAATGATGAGCTATATTGCTTTAACAGAAATATTTTATTGCCCCCTGTTAAATAAATAAAAGGGTACCAATTTTCAATTTTCAAAAATTCATAGAGGGCGTCACAGTGAAATTATAACAATGAGCAAAAAACCAAATTGTAGCAGATGCCTATCTCTATCAGCTTAAAAAGTTTAAACAAAAACGTGTGGGCAGTTTTTGAGATTTTTTTTTGAAAATTTCAAAAATTTTGGAGTGGTGCCATTGAGATCGTTCTTCGATTTTCAAAATTAATGATATTTCATGGTATAGTACCCTTAAGGGGCTACCAAACAAGATGTAGTTGATCCCAATCAAACAACTGGTTTTTGAGTAAATGGGCGTTAAAGTCGAAATTTTCAAAAATTCGTAGCGGCCGCCATGTTGAAGCTAGAGAGTTCGGTAAAAAAACTTTTGATTTGTTCTAAGGCCTTCTATAATTTCCACTATTCCAATTTCCAAAATTCAGTTTCTGACAAAAATGCTACCAAAAAAACATGTCTAACTTCCGCTTCCGGCTTCGGATTCTTTTTAAAAGCTTATTTTGTCGATGAATTTTTGATATACCTCCTCATTCCAAAGCACATCGAAATCGGTCCAGCCGTTCCGGAGATATGAGCGTTACCCACCCACCCACACACACACCCACCCACCCACAGACAGACATTTTTTAAAAAGGATCCTGGAAGCCCAAAACATGTATTTCTGTCAAAATCTCGATTTTGAAAATTTGCATGAAACTTGCAACTTGAAATGGGACTTCGACTTTGTGTTAAAACCTAAAGGGCGACGGATTGTGCAATACAAAAAGGTGTTGAAAAAGAAGTATGGCACCAAGGGATGTGTTCGTTAAAGACGATTGTTAGAAAAATAAATGTTAATTGCTCTCATATGTTATTCAATATTTTTAATCACATGAGGTTTGTTGTAGTTAGAGTTTATAAAAAATCACGACCAATCATAAATTCTTATCGTGGTAAAGTATCACATTTTCCAACTTTCTACTCAAAAACGGGTTTTTAAAGGTTACACAACAAACATAACGATAGCTTGTTATATTTAATAAATATTGCTACATTTAAAAGTTTTATTTTAGAAACGCCAAAGTAAAAATCAATTGTCTTTAAAACTGATTTAAAAACACTTAAAATCAAAGCCTAAGTTAAACCTCACTAAACACCTCTAAAAGCGAATCTTATTATTTACCAAATAAAATGATTAAAAGCTTCTCCAAAGAAACATTTAAGCAAAGTGTAAGGTGTAACGAGCAACTTGAAAAGACCTTGGTGCTTCGAAAGACCTAGTGTAGGTAACAATAAACAAGTCGTTTAAAAATATATTTACCTTTGGGTATTCAGAGAAGACGCTTTGACAATTTTCCGGCAAGTTTAGTTGACTTCATCATTTGTATTGGAATGCTTTGATCAACTATAAGATAAGACAAAATATTTTCTTTATTTATAAAATTATAAACAAAACAAATAAATGCAAAATAACTTTTTTAATATACCTGAATCATAATCTCTGTTTTTGAAACTAAAAAGCGTGCAAAATCGGGCCTTTAAAGCACTAGTGCTTTAAAGTTGCTTAGGTAACAACAAATTCACCTGCAAATTTTGAACAATGATATATACACAGGTAATCAGTTCGACTAACATTCTTATCTCGGATGAAATATCCATGTTTTCGTTCATTTTGTAATTCACGAACACAAAGTCGAAACAAAATTCACAAATCAACAAATTTATAATAAATATACATAGCAACAAAACAACAA
This sequence comes from Ctenicera cuprea, assembly GCA_958336395.1. NCBI lineage: Eukaryota > Metazoa > Arthropoda > Insecta > Coleoptera > Elateridae > Ctenicera > Ctenicera cuprea. The sequence goes on from OY284491.1 coordinate 18,842,752, forward strand.
CAATTGCTAACCGTTTCTATATCAACGATTAATGACTACAGATTACTTCGAGAAGGGGATTTCAATTTCTTTTTTTTTTGCTATAATTTTCAGATTGTAGTACAGGTATCATAAAAAATAACTTATAATACACGTGTATAAGAGCCTTTAAAGCACTGCTCCGTTAAAAGGCACTCGGCTTTGCCTCGTGCTTTTAAAACCGTCGCGCGTGCTTTAAAGGCTTGTACACTTGTACGTATTATAATATACTATTAACACAACAAAAAACATTTTAAACACTTTGTTTAATGCTAAAGAAAAAACAGACAATTTACTAAAGTCAGGCATCTACAAATTAAATTGCTCACACTGTAATTCGGTTTCTATAGGACAAACAATTAGAAATTTTAACATTAGGTACAAGGAACATGTACATTGTTACAAGTATAAACACCCCCATAAATCCAATTACGCTAAACACTTATTAGAACACAACCATTCAATGACATCTAATAACACTATAAAATGTTTACACTTTTGTGATGACAAACGTAAGTTGGATATACTAGAAGCATTTGAAATTCATAAGCATTTAAAATCTATACCTTTAATGAATGACCAAATTGATCTCTTAAATTCACCGTTATTAGACGTTTGGGAATGAGAAATCAAGTAATCTGGACGCAGATATAGAAAACCAAGATCAAGTTATGAAGATTTCTTGCTTCTATAGCAACATCAAACGTTTATTTTTAATCTTGTCTTTGATAATGACGTGTAAACAAGTTGAAATACGTATAAAGCTAAAATAAAGAAAACCTGTTGAAGTTAAGAATTGTTTTATTTACAATAAATTAAAATATTTTCTGTATTCACCATGTATAAACTAATTTTTCTGTACAAATTTTGCATGTTGTACTAAACTCTTTTTTCATCATTTTTAGGATACACCACAGTGGCTGTGAAAACCTTAAAAGACGATGCTGGCGAACGCGAACTAGCCGATTTGCTCTCAGAATATCAACTTCTGAAAGAAGTTTCTCACCCTAACATTATTCGACTACTTGGTGCTTCAACTTTGCCAGGAGGGCCTGTTTATTTGATTATCGAATTTGCTGAATACGGATCCCTAAGGTATATCTCAACTTTGACCTAAAGTCTAATGAAGTTACTCCAAGTAAACCTATCACTTGAGCAACGTTTGAATTAAATAGGATCAATCTCCATCACTGTTTATTAAATATTTATAACTTTTGCTAGGGGGTAAAGTTAAATAAAGTGAAATTATAGTAGACAGTAAATTATATTACTACCGAACATAGAAGTATGCTAGTAATTTATGAACCTATATTTACTATTTCCATTTTTTCTTCTATAGTAGGTTCTTAATTCTAAACAACTTTTTTTAGAAATTATTTGCGAAGAAGCCGTCATATACAGACGGAATTAAGAATAACTACAAATAGAATGGAAAATTTACAGCAGATACATGAACCTTATGATGAACCAAAGACTTGCCAAATTACACCCAAGGACATATTATCTTTTGCTTGGCAAATTGCAAATGGAATGTCATATCTTAGCGACATTAAGGTAAATAAAAATAATTTGTTGTAATTTTTATTCTTACATTTTTGAGCCGCATTAACCAGAAATATGGATACTTACTGAACAGCATTATAATTGAAAAGAAATTAAAGATGAATACTAAACAACTTGAAATTAGAGGCCCCGAATTGAGAACCCGAAATTGTTTATGTGGTACCACTGTCTTTTATAAGATCATCATCATCATAATCTATCGCCTCGGTGGTGTCGACGGCTTTCATTCCGGGTAGGCTCTTCGCTTGTGTAATAGGAGGTAGTGGGGCTTTATGGCCTTTAAACCACTACGCTCCTGAAGCTCATGCCACCCGTCATGCACATTAATTCAATGCCATTCACACGTGTTTATTTGTATGTTAATGTTGAGTGGGGCTTTATTACTTGTCTTGGTAAGCCAGTAATCAAGGCAAGCGCCATTAATTGTAACCCAACGTTGAATGGTTAGCGAGCTCGATACCGCTCCACAGAATTACAGAAGCATTTTCTGCTTCTTCCTGGATTCAAACCGAGGACTCACGCATTGTAAACCTGGTCCTCTTACCACTAAACCACTAGGACTTGCCTTTTATAAGATATTTTGATTAAAATATTTCAATTTTCAGCTGGTACATAGAGATTTAGCAGCAAGGAACGTACTGGTAGCAGCTGACAAAATCTGCAAAATATCCGATTTCGGTCTTACCAGAGATGTTTATGAAGATGATGCGTATTTCAAACGTAGCAAAGGCAGAGGTACTTTTTAAAAGTCAACCAAATACTAGTCAGTAAATTACCTATTTTTTCAGTCCCTGTAAAATGGATGGCTCCTGAATCATTATCGGACCACATTTACACTAACAAATCAGACGTTTGGAGTTATGGAATTCTGATATGGGAACTTGTTACTCTTGGAGCATCGCCCTACCCTGGAATTGTAGTGCAATCACTTTTTCATCTTCTAAAAACGGGATACCGAATGGAACGTCCTGAAAATTGTTCTCTTGGACTGTAAGTCGCATTACAGCTTTCGTTTTCCAAGAAAAACGTTTTAAAAAAATGCCATTTTTTGTAAATATCTGAGCAACATAGCAGCTAAGACTTGTTTTTTGTTTTTGTAAAATAACATACAAACTCTGGTAATTAGATGTTTACAAATATCTGATGATTGGCTATAACTTAATGCTACGAAATATTTAAAAAAAATCGAAACTTATAATCGCTTATAAACAAATATTTAAATTTCAGTTACAAGGTAATGAGAAGCTGTTGGCACGCTGATCCAGAAAAACGACCAACATTTTCTGATATATCCTTAAAGTTTGAAAGGATGTTAAGTGATCAAGTTCAATACCTAGACCTTACTGGCAACGCTATCAATAATCGTGGATATTTTTGTGATAATTTGGATGACGTAGAAGGTAACAAACTTAAATATCTTTAAATATATTCGCTTGCCTAACAAAACTAAAAAATAATAACAATTTGGTAAACTAGCAATAAAAAGCAATGTTATCTTTATACTGAGAGACAAATCCATGCGTTGTTTGTTAGAAGAAAATATCTTTTGAATTAAGGCTAAAGCTTTGAGAAGAGGAACTTTAACAAAAAGGAATACGAGATTAAAACTGATTAAAATATCCGGGGCTGTGTTCAAATTCAAGAACAGGAGTAGAGTAGGGTTTGAACTAGTTGCATCAAATGTCACGGAAGTTATCTCTCAATCAGTTTTCGAACGCACCGCAGAGGATTTATAGGCAGATTTTAAAGTCGTTGCACAAAATGGTTAGAGCTAAGTACAAAAAAGTCTGTTTTGCCTACAAAGAGTTTCACAACTTTAGAAATGTATTTGGATAGTTCGTAAGTAGGGCAGTTGGTGGCAGTAACCAGAGACGTAGGTAAAGCAATATTAGATTTATAAATTTTAGGAAGACTTTAAAGTCTGAGTACTATAGAATTACTAGGAATCCGAGTTCTTTTGGGTTTCTTGGAGAATAGTATAGGATTTTATAAGAGCGGGCACAAACTTTTATCATTGGCGAGCTCAAAAACGGCATGTCGTTAATTCCTTAGTACACCAAACCACTGCAATTTCCGAACAGTGTTTTCTTAAAAAGGAACTTGATCACCGACTTGGTAACGACAGTTCTACTACTACACAACTACAATAAAGGCACAAACTTGACATTTAACGTGGCATTACCGTAGCAACTGTTTTATGCATACAACCCACACCACCTACTTTTACAGCATACTTACCTTATACATTAATTCAAAACCACCAACCGCATCAGCAGACTACTTAAACAACAAAATATAAACACTGTTTCTACATCCCTTCAGAAATTCTCTAATTGCCCTTCTGGCATAAAAGACAATTTACCCACTTTATAATCCGCAAGTGCGTATAAAGTTCCTTGTTCATTTGGGAAAACTTACGTCACCCCATCAGCATTCGAGTTTCACGAACACGAATGCTGTACTCAATTAAAGCGTCCAGCTGGTGCGGCGATTGCCGAGCAAAACTCGAAACAAACCATATTTTCTCATTACACAACACTAAAACGTTAGCCCTTCTTCTAGCTATCTTACTATGTGAATTCATTAAAATCTTTAAAAATCCCTAAAAAATAAAATATTTCCCTGCTTTAACTAAAAATTAATCCTGAAATCAATTCAGCTGTCAAGTTGCAGCGTAGAAAAATCGTATTTATCGGTTAAATTGTATGTATAAACATTGCTATGATTAATAACAAACACATAGTTATTCATTGAGCACAGCATAAATAAGCTCCTCCCTAGCTGGTCAGCTATTAATAACAGAATACGTTATAACTTAATGACATGCGTGAGATCTCGCAAATTCTACGACCTTCTTGGAATGGTTATCACGGAGTTTCTTAGCTGTATCTTGATTTAGTGTTAAATTTTTTAGACCTATTAACGTCGTGTACATCCAAATAATTTATTATGGTTATTATGAATACCTTTCAGAATGAAGCCAATTTTTTACTTTCTTTTTAATTAATTAAAATATTTAGTATAATTAAAGGAAAAAAGATCAAAATGTGTTTAAACGCTTTAACGCTAAAATAAACCTTTTTGTTTGCTGGTTCGGTATGGAATTTCGTTAAAATCTTTCAATCGAGCCTTCTTGATTCTTGAGCAATTAATGTGAGTTGGGAAAAGAGATCAATATGAGTTAAAATCCTTCAACGCCGAAATTAGCCTTTTATTTATGAGTATACACCCCTAAAACCTTTTCCAGCGGACTTTAGTAGTACTTAATCTTTAGGCCAGGGAATACGATTAGTGTTAATGCTTAATTACATTTGACTCTACCATTAAATTCGGACTGGCTAGCTGAGTTTTCCCCCTCGGTTGACTGGTCTAGGTGCTGGTCCTGGAACTGGTTTAGTTGTACACTCACAATTTCGCTAGTTGGCTTAGTTGTTGTAGTCACTTCCAAAATCCGGCGGACTTGTTTCTGAGTAGGCCTTAGACGGGAATGGTTCCGGTTGTTGTCGACTTAAAAGTAATCTTTCCATTTGGGTATATTGTTTATACCTTCTGGTCATATAAGGTCGTTGTAATAGGAACAATGTTTGAAGTAGGGATGCTGCCACGCGGTTCTGTCTTGTGTCTCGTACTAGTGGCGACACCAGCGCCTTAATTTGCAAACAAATAAATTGAATTTTACATTACGCTTTTCTTATTTATATATTTTGAGGCCGTTACAACCCTATTAATACTGCCCGTACCCCTTTCTCGTCAGTTGTGTTATAGCAGCAGCAAAGTCAGCTGTAGCAGTACTTATTACGCGGCTCTAGTCCGAAAGTCAAGATACCATTGAGAACTTAGAATAAAAAATACTTTTAAATTTGTAGTATAGTAATGACTTCTGTTTTTATTATGAAATGTAACAAATATAAAATGTACAATAATGTCGCAAACATTGCTTTTACACACAATATCATATTTTATACGTTTAAAACAATATTAATTAATATAAAAATGTTGTAGTTGAAGTAGAAGACGAAAATGAAGAAAATACAAGAAACACCAACACAAACGCAATAAATTACATGAACCGATCAACTGATTATGTAAAATGTGGAAATACAACAAAAATTGAAGTACCAGATGAACAAGAAAATGACGGTCTTCTCACACCACCATCTAACAATAATCAAAGCAGCATTGGTTATGAAAGTCCCGTTAAAATACAAAACAAATTACAGGAAATTAAAACACCCTTAAATGAATTCCCCCAGTATGGTTATACAGATATGACTGCTTGCAATTCTAAGTAATAGTAATCGTAACATTAAGAAAATTCGATGGAAAAACTGTTTAAGAAATCAAGCAAAGCACAAGGTCTGATTTTTAACGATGAATGAAGATGAAAAAGACCTCGCGAACGATTGAAATATCATACAAATAAAAGCTTTGCTTAAAACAACTTTAAGTGCATTGAACTTGCTTCGTTAATAAGCACTGAAGTCGTAATAAAACAAAAATTTCTTGCCTTGCAAATATTACAAAATATATCTGTAATAGTAATTTTGTTACATAATTTGCAGCAATGTTTTCGCTTTAAAGTCAATTTTCATAAACCGTTTTAAGTTTGTAGAAACAAATACTATTAATGTGTTGTGATAATTTGAGAATTTGTCAAAAACTATGTATAAAAAAATATGTATATACTCATATTTTTAAACAATGTGTTAAAAATATTTATATCAGTACTTATTGTTTAGGAATTCAAAACAACAGGAAAGAACAGAGTAAGTGTCTCATATTGACGAAATAATTAAAAATATTAAGTCATAAATTTTCTAATATTTTCAATTCTTAGAAATGCTGTAAAATATTTTTTTAAACAGAAGACCTATATTTTTAATAATTCTTTTGATGTGCTAAATAAAACAAAGTTATTGACTGAAATTAAAAGTTTCTGTCAAATAGTTGGTATTGCATTAAATATAATACAGTTACTCAGTATATTTAAAAAAATAAAATTTTAATTAAGGCTTTGATAAATTGTAGAAAAATGTATAGGTATAATTTCTATATAGTACGTAATACACTGTGCAGCCAGGTATGTACAGGGTGTTCATAGATGAGGTATTCGTTATGGTATGACGTATTAATAGATGTTATTAATATGAAAAGTGAGATGGTTGATGTCAAGACTGCTTTATGTCTACAAAATAGAATAATTTTTGTGTACATGTTTATTTATTACATTTGTGTATATATTTTGATGTTAAATAAGAAAAGTTATTAAAATGTAATTGTATTTTAAGTATTTGTTTTATTTTACCCATAATTTCTGCTAACAAAGTAATATTATTTTAATTACACTTATTGTAACCTAAAAACATGTTAATGAAATAAATTTAAATTCAAGGATAGACGTACAGCGTGTCCCACGAATAAATGAACAAACTTGTAACTTCATAAGTAATGTATGTATAGAAAAACATTTTTATCAAAAGTTACATAGCCAGTAATTGTTCGTAAATGTTTTTGCTAAATATTTTTAGCTCTGCCGTTTGTACATTCTCGTATAGGTTTATATCCGCTTGTAACCGTTTGTATATGTTGTACACCCTTACGTTGGTACATGGTTTGAGCACGTTGCTTCGTATGTACGTAGTTATCTACTCAATTATCTGTTTTTGGAGGAATTAATCTCGGACTCCGTTACTACAATTGCCGGCCTGTACATAGTTGTTTGAATTCTGTATATGTTTTGGTAAACTCTAAAAAAGGCGCAATATAGCCTTTAAAAAAATTCAGTTGAAAGCCAAGATGTTTGATGATATTGCGACATTCCTACCTGCTTTGGTTATTACATTTTCCGATAACAAAAATCAGCTCCAGAAATATCAGATTTTCATTCCTCATATTGGAAGTCTTTATATTAAATAGTTACCTGGGCCGGCGGGTGGTCTAGTGGTTAAAGTCCCAGGCTTTGAAACTAGACTCCCAATGGCAGTTGGTTCGATTCCACTGCTCGTCGGTAATTTTTCTGAACAGGTTAAATCCGACGGGTCCATGGATGGTGTATGTAGGTGTGTATGTTGGGTTGCATGTCTTCAGGGGTGGGGTGCATGTTAGACCGGTGTATAGCACTGAGTGTGCTGAGCCCGGGTAAGGGGGTGGGATGGGAATCATGGGGTCGTGCTCACGCACGGCTTCATGATTCTTTAAAAAAATATAGTTACCTGTAGGCAATTTCTCATGAATTTAATTAATTTGCGATAAGTATTTGTTATTTTAACTTAAAAAATTCAGTTACTGCAATGTTTACAAGCGTGTAGGATATGATGAAGATGATTGTAGATATGCATTTGCGTATAAAGAGATAAATTGAACACATTATGCCGTAAAAGCACAAAGACAACGAGAATGTTCAATACCTTTTTCGAATTTGCTGCGACTGTCAAAGAAGACAAATACCTTATAAACAGCAGAATTACTTCATAATTTTATGTTGTAAATTGCTTCGTTCTACCATCTGGTGCATAGCTACTACTAATAATAGATATTCTTTCATAATTTTAAATACTTATTTTATATTATTTTTGCAGTAAAGTTTCATGCTAAAAAATTGTTCAGATCTAATAGACTAAAAATGAATATCGATAAAACGCAATCTATCTTCTTTTCTATGAAAAGAAACGTTGTTTTGTTGTTTCTTCAATTATACTTTAGCTTATAGTAATCAGTAGGTATCGGAATTTTATGCAAGTTGGTGCCTTCATGCCTTACACCTACATTTCGAAGGTATGAAAGTCAGTCGGTTCGAATGGGACTACCATGCCAGAACCATCCCACTGGGCAACTATGAATAATATATGTTTTTCTTTTTTTTATTATACATAGTCGTTCAAGCTGGTATGGTCCTTGTCATATAGTAAATATATTGCGTAATAAGAAACTATAACAAAGTTTATTCTTGGACAACTACGAATTAAACATTGTTTATGGAATGAAAATCGGTTCGTATTCTTTTTTCTCTTTCTGCATCTCAACTCCGGTCTGTCTCACTCTCTCGCGATGTTGTAAAAAATTGCGTATATACAAAAATATTTCAAAAATCACCTTGGGCGTAACAAAAACGCGGCAATAATGTTGACGGAGAACTTGTCACCCCTGGCAACAAAATGGTATAAAACCAAACGCAAGAATGCAGAAAAATTGATTCAGGTCTCGGTTACCAAAACTACCCCCAGATCGTACTCTAACTTCCGTTACTGAGATCAAGCTTTAAACACCGGTCACTAGCACTATCCCCCAGATCCAGTTTCAACCCACGGTCACGAGATCAACTCTCATCCTCTATTCACGGGAATCATTTTCGTAGACTCCTCCTAAAGTCGCAGGACCAGTGCGAGGATTAGCTCCGGTTCGGGGCAACTCCTCTCCATAGGTCAATCAGCACCCAACTCCGATGTGCAACAACACCAACACACCCAGGGACTTGTTAAAGCTGCTTCCAAGACTACAGGCTCCTGAATCATTATCAGACCACATTTACACTAACAAATCAGACGTTTGGAGTTATGGAATTCTGATATGGGAACTTGTTACTCTTGGAGCATCGCCTTACCCTGGAATTGTAGTGCAATCACTTTTTCATCTTCTAAAAACGGGATACCGAATGGAACGTCCTGAAAATTGTTCTCTTGGACTGTAAGTCACATTACAGCTTTCGTTTTACAAGAAAACCGTTTTAAAAAAATGCAATTTTTTGTAAATATCTGAGCAACATAGCAGCTAAGACTTGTTTTTTGTTTTTGTAAAATAACATACAAACTCTGGTAATTAGATGTTTATAAATATCTGATGATTGGCTATAACTTAATGCTACGAAATATTTTTAAAAATACGAAACTTATAAGCGCTTATAAACAAATATTTAAATTTCAGTTACAAGGTAATGAGAAGCTGTTCGCACGCTGATCCAGAAAAACGACCAACATTTTCTGATATATCCTTAAAGTTTGAAAGGATGTTGAGTGATCAAGTTCAATACCTAGACCTTACTGGCAACGCTATCAATAATCGTGGATATTTTTGTGATAATTTGGACACACACACCCACCCACAGACAGACATTTTTTAAAAATCACTTTTTTAGGATCCTGGAAGCCCAAAACATGTATTTCCGTCAAAATCTCGATTTTGAAAATTTGCATGAAATCAATACTTCCCTATACTGAAAGTATAGGAAAGTAAAAATTGATTCAGCTCTCGGTTACCAAAACTACCCCCAGATCGTACTCTAACTTCCGTTACTGAGATCAAGCTTTAAACACCGGTTACTAGCACTATTCCCCAGATCCAGTTTCAACCCACGGTCACAAGATCAACTTTCATCCTCTATTCACGGGAATCATTTTCGTAGACCCTCCTAAAGTCGCAAGATCAGAGCGAGGATTAGCTCCGGTTCGGGGCAACTCCTCTCCATAGGTCAATCAGCACCCAACTCCGAGGTGCAACAACACCAACACACCCAAGGACTTGTTAAAGCTGCTTCCAAGACTACAGGCCCTACAGTAACCCACCACATTCTGACGACACTGTATCCGCCTCACGAGATCCGTCTCCAACGAAGCAGCAACCTGCAAGGACCACTACCACGAGATGCAAGCTCCAGCCTAGTCACAACCTATTGAATATCTAGCTAAATCCACTTTGTTTCTTTATCAATCAAATAACTAATTTTGTTTATTGCCCAATATAATAATTTTGTCTTTAAATAAAACATTACATAGCAGCACTAATTTGCACGGTGTTAAGTATTTTCAAACAGGGGTACAAATACGTTTTCAGCGTCACTTCGCCAATCTTCAAAAATTGCCCAACGCATCTTTAACTTTAGAGGAAGCAGTCGAAAAACCTTGTTCTGGGTTTTGAAGTTGTTTGGTCAAATTTAACTAATTGGTTTCTTGCTGCCAGTCAACGTATTTGATTTTTTTTCGCTAGATCTTTTAAAAATGTGCCCTAAATTTTCTGCTGTTATGCTTGTCCCAGCTTCCCTCTTTCTTTCCTATAAAACGATACATTTCATATCGCAAGTACTACGTGCACTTCTCTTCGTTGGAAACTAATATTAATCGAAATTTTTTTAATGAAATCAATACTTGTAGAGGAAAGTAACAATCGGCAGAGAATGTGTTAAGTGCAGTTCGACATGATGGTCTCTGTGGCTTATTACAGTTATTACCGCACGCTTCTGCTGCAGCGGTAGAACGTGGAAGTGGTGGGATCTTATAGTCACTGTTGGTGTGTAAAATGTTGACACAAAATACTCTTGAAAGTATAATAAGCTTGCAGTGGTCGAAGCATATTATTTACCTAACTAACTAACTAACAGTAAAAGGTTATTTTGTCGATCAATTTTAAATATAACCACCCACACACCATTTTATAAAAACAATCTTTTTTTGTTTCTGGAGGTTCAAAACATGTATTTCCGTTCATGAAATCGATATTTTCTATACTGAGAGTACAGAATAGTAAAAATGTAATTTCCAAATTTGATGTTTTACTTTCCATAAAATACATACTACAAAATAAATAGTGAAGAATGTACCTATATAACTAGAACACAACTTACTGAAAATGAAAGCAAAAGGTAATTAGATCTAAGCAGTTTTATGCGTTTTTAATTGGTTTTTGTGTAAAAAGCAAGTTTTAAAATAGGACACAAAGTTCCTCGGCCTTTGGGTTGCATAACCGTATTTAAAATATTAATTCTTTTATTGCAGTATCTACGTCCATCTGTTAATGATTTGAAGTACTGTAAAGTCTAAACTAAAGTACAAAAATAAAATTATTTCTAGATGCAAACCGACTAATAAAGATCTTTTTCGTTTTACACCTATCTGTTGAGGATTCTAAGTACTGTAAAGTCTAAACAATCGTCTCAAGATGGCAAACCCATCAATGGAGAGCCCTATTTGGTTATGGTAGAAAATAGAGGTGTGCCTGTGTGTGTCTGTTTAGTTGGTGTAGTGGTGATGCTATAATTAATGACACGGCAGCGATAAGATATCAGCAGGTACAGATAAAAAATCAGCAAACGCTCCTTTATCAGCGTATGTACACAGTTTTTCAAAAATTAGCGCCTAACATTTAATTATACCTAAGTTTAACTCATCATTAAGTAAACATCGAACTAACGCAATTAAACACAGCTTTTCTTTGTAACTTTTCAGTTTGCACCTAACTGTAAATCTCTGACAAATCAAAAACACTAATTACCAATTATTTTGGTGTTAATTAAGCTTTAAATTAACATGTTACATGCTAATATATAAGTGTGGGTGTCCCTGTAGGTCATGCGTGCGCACCTTTATTATAGTTTTTTTAGTACACTAAATAGGACAATCCTCCTCCAGTCTAATTTTAAAATATTAATTATATCAACCTCGATTCGGTAATGGCCTTAGATCAGTTTTTAATTTGCTAGATTTTAGCTGGTTTGATTCCAGGAAGTAGTCAATGTTGTCATTTGTATTCCTGTTCCTACAATATGACTAATCTGTTTAGGTGAATTAGAATAGATTCTATAAATAGAGGGATGATCCTACTGGCGCCAGAAACATAGGATCACCGAAACCCTACCCCAAATATAATATAATCGCGAAAACATAGGTAATAGTATAAGATTACCTACCTCTGGATGTGCAAATAAACAAAGTCATTTTTAAAAATATCTAGTTATTTAAATTTTGATTGCACGCCAAAGGAACCGCCTTTTTAAAACTAAATATTTTAATGAAATACAGATATTAATAATAGGTACAGACACACTTTACATGTTCTCTACTACGTTTAAATTTAAATATATATAGGATCTTTAAAAAGCGATGTAAAAACTTCTAAAACCTCCCATAACATAACTTTAAATATTATTATTATAACATAACCCATAAGATATCTAAATATTCTCATTGAAATTTACAAAAATATTGATATAATATTGGTAACAAAAGCGAAAACATTATATCCGAATACTTTCAAAAATGTGCAAAACCATCTAAATGTTTCAAAGAGCATCTAAAAACCATCAAATATTTACAACGTTAGAAGCTCTCGAAAACCACCTATGTTCAAACTTCTGAAATTTTACTGTAGAAAATGGCTTTAAACCATGCCAGTATTTTTAAACCATCGAAAGGATTCCAAAACCATCTTAGAAAACCGGAAGGGGTTTCTAAAAACTAGACTGTAAAGTACTCAAATCTATCTGAAAGAATCCGTTCTTAGGATAGGTATTTAAAGATCACAAACATACAAAAATAACTAAGGTAAATTTTCAGAACCACCTTCAGACGTACAAAAGCATAGGAGAACAAGGTAATAAATAAAAATGAAAGTGAACTTACACCAACCTGCAATGGTTACTCTCTTGTATAACATTTACAGTGTTAAACAATTTCAGGGAAAAGTTTGAGTCAGACTTTTATAATAAATTTGTAATAATTCTCATCAATATTTGGTGGTTTTGGTTAAATGCGTCTTTAAGCAGAGGTGTTTGTTTAATGGAATTGCAATTTTTAGACCAAAAATTATAAATAAAAAATTTATCTTTAAACATTAGATTAATTCATATTCCGAAACTTAATGTTGAAATATTGATTAAAACTTATCTGCTCAGAGCTATAAATAAATTGATTTCAAAGGCACCGCAATGTAAATGCATTTAAATGTGATGTCAAATGGTGAAGATAAACGTTAATTAAAAAGAAATGTTTTGTTTTTGAAATCTTCAGTACATTTAACTGATACTTAAGCAGAATTAAATAATGAATTAATCACGATTGTATGTATTTAAAATTTTACAAGAAATTGTAGTGAAAGTGAATTGTGTAATGATTTATTTTAAAAGCAGATCAGCTACACAATTTTTGTTGCACAGAATACATCTCTCCATTTACACTTCATGTAAGTTGTATTTACTCTAAAAAAAGTTGTCATTCGAGATTGCTGGAGTAAGAAATGTTATTGTCCTTTCAGGTTACTTGAGTTCAAACAACTTTTATCAAACTTTATACCTTAACAGAAGCAAATATTTGCTTTAGCCCTTATTTAGTAGTGAAAACCCTCCGGTTGTAGTTTTTAAGAAATCCTTAGCATGGTAACTTACGATTAAAATTGAAATGTGTCACACATGGTTCATCTAAAAAAATCTCCTTGGCTCTTACGAACATAATTTGTGACACACCATATGATGCATGTGCTACTTATTAATTAAAAATATGGTTAAATACTACTTTTAAGAACATACACGATTTTTTTATTATTTTAAAGTATGGTAATAAGTTTATGATAGAACTAACCAAAACAAATAAAGCATGTTGTCTGGTCAATTAACTGTCCAGTTAGCTAATGCTAGATGATCTAAGAGACTTCCTGGTTAAAAACTTGATTTTATACATTTACCCATAATTAGTAGAAAAGGAATATAAATGATAGATTGATAGTAACCGTGAAAAGGGGCAATATTCCAAAATTGTTCAATTGTCACTTTAACTTGTATTTGCTTTGGATTAAATTTTATTTATACATATTGTCACAGTATTACTGGAAACAGGCAAGTAATGAGTGGGACGAGATAAGGAAGGGACATAATAGGCGGGCCAAGAGGGGACTCACGTATCCATGTATCAGTTTGCAAAAATCACGATTTTTTATTAAAAAATCGGTATATTTAATTTAAATCTGAATTTATTATATTAATCGTTTTTTTTATTTAATCTTTTTTTTTTAGTTGTTAACGATATTTTTATTTTAAAATATTTAAGTAGTCCTGATTATTTACAAAAATTAATTACGTGTTGTCTGAAGAACTTTGGTTTCGTTTTGTTTAAGTATTTTGTAACAACTGCAACGTTACGTTGGACTCAGGCTATGCTTGACTTTAATCAGTTGATTTAAATCAAGTGATATATTTTAAAAAATACGATTTATTTAGAACCAGTCAACCAAGTACAAAACTCAAAAATGTACCATTTCTGCAAACTACATGACGCCAGGATGCAAAGGATTGTGGATTTAAATGAGTAACTAACCCTAGTTACCTCACAGAAAGTTTCAAGTTTGATTTAAATCAACTTGATTTAAATCCTCTTACCCTACCATGGAGACTTTTAATTTAATTTAAAAAATTCACGCAGACTCGATAATTTGTAGAACGTTTGCTGAGTTTGAAGTCCTGCCGCTGCACGCTACAAAGCGAAGATAGAGGCGGAGCTTAGAAAGCCAAAATTAGATTCGTTTAAAATTAACGTTCTTACCCTATTCTGACATAATCAGCAAGTAGTTAAGAACAGTTGTTATATATAACTTGGGGACCATTCAACAAATTATCAAGTTTGTATATTTTAAATTTAAAAATTTCTATGGAACTATGAATCCTTACTTGGCCCACCCATTATCTCCCTTCCTTGTCGCACTCATTAGTTATTTCCAGTAAAACGGTGACAGTCTGTATGTTCCATGTACAAGTTTTTCATGATTCATGTTATAGTGTAGCATAATGTTAATATATTCATGCTGATCGGATCATTTTTAGATTATTTCATGTTAGGAAATAATTTTAAGTAAAAGACCACGTAATTAATGGTATATTAAGAAAATGAATTGGCAAACCCGATAATGTTAAAAGACTGCACTTCAAAAGACAAAACTTTTGCCATTTTTTACATTTCAGCTTGGTGAAACTTTGATGCAATTAATGCACTTTGGTGATTGAAGACATTTTCTGCGGAGTAATTAAATATATGGACTTTGGCACTTGTTTAACACGAATTATGTTCAAACTTTAGTTTGAGTGTTGTTATGTTTGGTTAAAAATCAATAAATATTTTATTTTTATAGGATGGCACCAAACTCACTACGCCTAGTACAAATATATTTATGGATTGCATCTCTGTATATACTTCAATTTGAGGCTGTAGGCCAGAATCCATGCATAACCAAATTAACTTGTCACGATTGTATCCAGACCCCATCTTGTGCTTGGTGCTACGAACCTGTAAGTAATATGCCGAACACTATTAAATTTTATGCTAAAAACTAAAAAAAATGTATTTTTTCTACAGGCTGAAACATTTAAAGAACATCCAAGATGTTACCAACCAGCAGGCCAACAACTACACAAACGGTGTCTGCCACAATACGAATATTTCCCAAACAATTCTTTCGTTATCATTCAAAAGAAAAGCTTGAGCAAGGCTGAAGCATCAGGTGGGGGTGGTGGTGGCGGCGCTGGTGGTGGATATGCTGCTGGTTTTTCGGCAGCTAGTGGTTCATCAAGTAGTTCTTTTGGTTCTGCTTATGGATCGTCCAGCAGTTCATATGGAAGTGGTAGTGGATATGAATCAGAAATAGTGCAAGTGACTCCACAAAGAGTACAATTGAAATTGAGAGCTCGTAAGTTTATTTTACATGATACAAAAAAAGAAATTGTAACATGTTTTATGATTTAGGTGAATCTTATAGCTTCCACGTACAGTATGCACAAGCTGAAGATTATCCAGTAGATTTGTACTACCTTATGGATTTAAGTAAATCTATGGAAGACGACAAAGATAAGTTATCAGTTTTAGGCAATCTTCTTGCTGAGACAATGCAAAATGTAACTAAGGACTTTCAACTTGGTTTTGGAAGTTTTGTTGATAAAGTGGTTATGCCATATGTTAGCACTGTACCATCTAAGTAAGTATTTTTGTTTCATTTAAGGTTTTTTTTAAGTTTATTTTACTTTCAAAAGTATTCTAAATGGTATGGATGGCATCAAAAAAACATGAGAGTTACTTATTTCTATGGTATCATATGCAGATGTGTTTAATTTATTGTATGAGATTTTAGTTTAACATACAAAGTATTCCTACTACGGCTCTAAAGGGTCACAAGAGAAAAAAATAAAATTAGAAATTTCTACTTTGAAAAGTAAGAATTTCTACTTTAAAACTAGAAATTTCTAGTTTTAAAGTAGAAAATTTTCTACATTAAAAACTAGAAATTTCTACTTGAAAACTGGAAATTTCTACTTTAAAAAGTAGAAATGTTTACTTTGAAAACAAGAAATTTCTACTTTAAGTAGAAACTGTAGTAAGTAAAACCTGTCTAACTTCCACTTCCGGTTTATAGTTTTCAAGTAGAAATTTCTAGTTTTTAAAGTAACAGTTTCTACTTAAAGTAGAAATTTCTAGTTTTCAAAGTAGACATTTCTACTTTTTAAAGTAGAAACTGTTACTTGAAAAACTAGAAATTTCTACTTGAAAACTATAAACCGGAAGTGGAAGTTAGAAAGGTTTTTTTGGTAGCATCTTTTTTTAAATTAAATTTTCAAATATGAATAGAAGACCTCAAGGCAATTCTATTGATTTTTTCCTAGCTTTCTAGCTTCAAAATGGCGGCTACTACGATTTGTTAACAATTTTGATATTAACGCTTTATTACTCTAGAACGAGTTAACAGATCGTTATTCATTTTTTTATTATAATAGCCCTATAGAGAGAGACTGCACAAAAATTTTGGAATAGATGTAAAACTGTGAAGTATAAATATTTTGGAATTTTTCTAATAAATTTTCTCAAAAAATAGCAACACGCTAATACAGCTATGGATCAGCTACAGTTTTGTTCGTATTCTAGTCTGCTAATTTCTCTGCGACACCTATGAATTTTTGAAAATCGAAGAACGGAAGTAACATATCTTTTATCCTAATTTGTTTTTAATCAAATTTTTTTGTTTAAAATGTTTATTCTTTATACAAAAAGAAAGTCTCTAAATCTAACTGATAGACAGTGCACATGTTAAAAGTAAAAATTTATAGTTTTAAAGTAGAAATTTATAGTTTTATTTTAAGTACCAAAAATCTAAAAGTAATCTAGAAGTACGGTCCTTTATAATGATCTACCTTATTACAACAGTCTACTTTCAACTACAAATTTGTGACTAATCTGCCCAACTCTCAAAGCATTTATACACCATAAATGATTATCTGTAAGTTTAGGAATAAAGTTTGCTTATTAAGTCCAAATGGAAGAATTGTGCACAAATAATTTTCTAGGCATTCATCTTTTACTAGCATTCATTTTTTATTACTTTTTTTATGAACACCAGGTTAACGAAGCCATGCACCAATTGTACGGCACCATATGGATATAAAAATCACTTGACTCTCAATACTGATACAACTAAGTTTTCAGTAAGTTCATTAATATTGACTATTTATTAATCTTCCATCCTATCCTACCCTCACTTTTCCACAATGATATCCTTTAGCAAATATTGTATTTCTCTGAAGATGCTATTAATTTCTTATTTCAACAATGTTTCTTGGTGTAAAACGGAAAAGAAAAATAATTTGTAAATATACATAGAATACGATTTTTCAATTTGGCAGAGGATTACTTCTAAAAATTTTTATTTTATTTATTTTAGCCTTATAGGCTATATTTCAAGGTGTTTACAGGTCAATATCAAAGGCAAAATATTATAATTTATTTTATATTAAAAGTAAACAGTTGTTGTTGTTATAGGAACAAAAGAACTTGATGACTTGATTTCTATTCCAAAACTTTTAATAGTGGCAAATTTAAGAGATCATTTTGCTTGTTCAATAAAGGTAACGTTTCTAATGTTAGCGAATTTGATTTTTAGTAATGTAGAATATTAGAAAGAATACATTATGGAAATTTAAATGTTGAAAGAATCAACGTGTTTATAGCGAACCGTTATTGTTGCTGTTAAATTTGCTGTTAGTAGAAGTTTAGAATAGAAATCAAGTCGTAGAGTTTACTTTTAATCTTGCCTTTGATAATGACTTGCGAGCACTTTAGAATAAGTATAAGGCTAAAATATATATCTGTTGAAGTTATCAATTATTTTATTTATTATATATTGATATGAACTTCAACATAGTCAAGCTCGAACTTATTAATATCGTTAATTTCTTATCACTAAGAAATTCGTTCGTTAACTGCATATTTTGATACATCTAAACTGTCATTTCACTGTTTCAAACTGTCTTTAAGTCTTGCATCGTCTGCTTCTAATTGGCTTTAAAAGTACGAATATTGATTCTATTTCTTCTTTCTTTCTCATTGATTATCACTGTTGCATACGATAGCATGATATTTGTTCCCTTGTTAATACAACTTGTTGACTTGTCGAATGTGGGTTGTTGGTAGAGAGGCATAGACACAAACTTCATATTAAGGGGATTCACTGGATGGTTGTTTTGTAGCACCAAAGAAAAAATGTAAAATCATTTTGTATTTGTTTTACAGGTAGATCTGAAACAGCATGTGGCATGTTATAGTTGTTTTTTATACATAGCGCCATAGGGGTTGGATATTTGTGCTGGATGGAATGATATGAATTTGGAAATTGTAACACATAATTCACAATTTTGTCCATTTTTGTTTTTAAGTAAATTGTGTTGGAAATTTCCAAATTACCGTCATTTCCTATTGTTAAGGTAGCCTGTCGTGATGGAATGAATACGCTTTGTCACTTATTGTATCTATAATTTCAACACTTTAGTAACATCAAGCAATTTTGCGTTGTATTTTTTTTATTCCTAAATAACTTTTTTAGTTTATACAACCCTTGCAGGAAATGTGAATTTCTATGCATAATTATAATGACTAATTGGTTGCTTTCAGTGATTATACAACTTTGAAATGCTTTACAAAAATAATTGTTATTTATTTGATTTCATCTTTTTTTACATATTCAAAAGTTTAAAGTTTTTTTATGGGCTAGTCATTCAAGTGTCACCCTACTATTATTTCGTAAAACTATTGGAAGTATCAAATTTGTTTTGTAATAAACGTTGCTGCAAAACCAAAATTATTACCAATTATACTGGTTGTTTAGTTATGCCTGTACAGTACATTACTGTGTTATTTTAAATGGAACACTGTGTATTATGGAATTTTTATATTCTAAAATAAGTTTAGATATAAAAGTGTTAAGGTACTATCATCTTAAAATTAGCCGTTTTAGAGTTACTTATTTTTTTTTAATTTCATATTTGTATACTATTATTACAAATTAAATATTTTAGATACCAAAAACGTTCACCCATTCCTATTTAACACAGACACAGACTAATACATTACAAAGTACTCAGCGGAATATTAAAAAATTAACCAATCCTAAAATATTTTAATATTTGGTATACAAAATCCTATACCAAACTGAAAGAGAGAAAAAATAGCGATGTCTGAACATTTTTGGTGACTAAAATATTAATTTTGTAATATTAGTTCACACAATCAAAATTTTTGAAAAATGTTATTAACTCGAAAATCACTAATTTTAAGATCTTAGTATCTTAGCACTTTTATATCTAAAATTAAATGTTGTTGAATCCTAAAATTCAATAATATACAGGGTGTTCCATTTAAAATATCAAAGTAATGTGCTGTACAGACATAACCAAACACCCAGCATAATTGGTAATAATTTTAGGTTATGCAGCAGCTAGTTATCAACAACTTTTATTAAGAAAAAAATGTAATATTTTTAATAATGTAGGAAATAATAATGGGGTGGCACTTAAATGACTCACCCATATAAGTATTTTTTTTTTAAACTATCTTTTGACAAATAACCTAAAGACGCTGAAGTCCTGACAACATTGTTCTAATAAAATATCATGAAATTGCATTACACTATGTCATTACATAATCTAGAATTTTTTTCTTTACTAAATGTCATGACAGACAACCTTTGTATGTGAAATAGTCGGTGCATGTAGGTGTTAGTTAAATTTGTTATTATAGTTTACAAGAACCCTGCACGAACTGTTCAGCTCCCTACGGTTTCAGCCATTCAATGACGTTATCAAAGAGTCACTACGAATTTTCTGTAAGTCTCACGTGTTAACCTGAGAAACCCCTGCTTATTTGGTTGTGGTATTTTGTTAGTCTAATGTAAATGTATTGTTGATTATATAAGCATGATCTAATGTGGGTTTTGGTTCCAATTTCAGTTATACAACTTACAATGTTTGATAGTGCTATAAACACTTACTTTATTTATTGTGCATGAATATTTGTAATTGTTATAATTTACTTTTCTATATTTTCTTTTTGACTTTTTAGTTCTTCCTATAACAAATGATTCCTCTGCTTCCCCTTCCCAACTAATTTAGTTAATATTTTAATATATATTTAACTGCTTTCTTACAGCAGTATTGCAATTCAAATACTATAATATATTAATTTTTATACTTACAGGGTGTTTGCTTACAACCGCCATTTATTTGTGCAGTCTAAACTGATATACAGGCTGTTTCAAATTCGAGCCCCACCATGGGGATCTCGCTTATTTGAAGAGATAGAGAGTTGGTTATATTAAGGCAAAGGTGCCAAATTTTATGACTAACAATAATCTGTAAAGAAATTTAAAGTAGCCACTCTGGTTTTTCAGATATCTGAAAAAAACTGAAATTTTGGATTTTTTATTTTTGACTACAACGCATTTATCATTTATGCTACATATTTCTAGTTAACGCATTATTAGAACACTTTTTTATGCTGAATTTAAATTGTTTATCAGATTTGGTGTAACTGTTACCATTGTTCATTTTCGACTGTCAACTTTTTTTTTCTTATGGTTGGTATTTAAAATTTTTTCATATTTGGATAGAGTTTTCAATTCTGATTTCAACGATGTGTCACACTTTGCATTTTGTTTAAGTTTTGAGCATTTTATTACAAAAAATAAAAATTTCATAAGAGTGCCATGGAAAGACCACGTCATATAATTTATTTTGAGAAAATTCTAGTAGGCTATGAACTGATGGAAGTAAAACAAAACACTCCTCTTATTTACTTTTACTTTTAGATACGTTAGGTACGCGAAAATTTCAGGAAACTTTGTTTTGAGCGTAGGCAGCAGGTTAGGTTATTTTTTACAAAAACAAATGAATGACACAGTTACTAACATACACAATTTACTAAAAATTCCACTTGCAGTTTTTATGTTTGCAACTGACATAACAAATTTGAATAACAGGTTAAATAAACACAACAGATAACACTACAACTACACCAATACGAACAATTATTAAATGAATGTTCAAAACATTTGACACCTTTGTAAAACATGCTCAGAAGCTCGTCTAAAATGAACACTCTAATATGCGTGTTAGTAACTGTGTCATTCATTTGTTTTTGTAAAAAATAACCGAACCTGCTGCCTACGCTCAAAACATAGTTTCCTGAAATTTTCGCGTACCTAACGTATCTAAAAGTAAAAGTAAATAAGAGAAGTGTTTTGTTTTACTTCCATCAGTTCATAGCCTACTAGAATTTTCTCAAAATAAATTAAATGACGTGGTCTTTCCATGGCACTCTTATGAAATTTTTATTTTTTGTAATAAAATGCTCAAAACTTAAACAAAATGCAAAGTGTGACACATCGTTGAAATCAGAATTGAAAACTCTATCCAAATATGAAAAAATTTTAAATACCAACCATAAGAAAAAAAAAGTTGACATTCTAAAATGAACAATGATAACAGTTACACCAAATCTGATAAACAATTTAAATTCAGCATAAAAAGGTGTTCTAATAATGCGTTAATTAGAAATACGTAGCATAAATGATAAATGCGTTATAGTCGAAAATAAAAAATTCTAAATTTCAGTTTTTTTCAGATATCTGAAAAACCAGAGTGGCTACTTTAAATTTCTTTACAGATTATTGTTAGGCATAAAATTTGGCAACTTTGCCTCAATTTAACCAACTCTCTATCTCTTCAAATAAGCGAGATCCCCATGGTGGGGCTCGAATTTGAAACCGCCTGTATTTTATGAAAAATTTAAAATGTCAAATATCTGATTTAAAAAAATAGAAGTGATTGCCCTGTATATAACACATATTTAGGAGTGACCATTTAAATATTGGTAAAACGATTGAAGGTTGCAATACCCTACTAATTTTTTTGATTACTAGTCACATCATGCATACAAAATTTCTGAAATTAATCGATTTGGAATTAAATCAAAGTTGCTACAAGTAGCTATATTAACATTGAAATCAAGCCGATTTGTTTATTAATTTTTGATTTATCAATTTAATAACGGTTTATCCTTTATGTGTGGCGAGCTCAATACGGTTAATCATTTCTTATTACAATAGTAATTAGTAACCAAGAACAACAAAAAATGTTAAAATATTTTTCTGTAATTTCTTATATAACTTTCTTCATGACAAATTTTGGAAAAATCTGCAAATTACGTTAACCTGCAAGTCAAAGAAAAAGAGTGCACCAAAATATTTGTATTGAGCTTGTGGTGATTCCCAGCCTAGATGTCCAAAGCTCACATTTCAATTAATTTAAAGTTGCCAAAATTAGCTTTTGCAAGCGTCTACGTTACTTAAAAACCTTTAAATTTGCATTATAAACCACATATGTCACTACTTCTGGTTACACTAGAAGTGAGACCAACTTTTTTCTCTTGAATAGCATCGTATATATTTTTTTTATTTGAAAAAATAAATGGTTAGCCACTAGTGGCTGTTGAAGTAAAAAATGTTAACGGAAAATTTGTATTTGTATATTCTGAAAAGTTTAAATAAACAATTTTCCATTAAGTATTTAATTTTTTAATGACACTAACCACATTGAAAATTTTTTAGCATATTTAATTATTATTATATTCACGGCCAACTTGAATATTTAATTTAACCCCCTTCAGCAGTTAACCGTTTAACTTTTAACTAATTATTGTACATGGCTGAATAAAGAATTTAATGCTCTATCGGAATCTACTAGAAAAAAAAATATAAGGTGCTATTTAAGAAATAGAAGGCGACATCACATCAGGCAAACCATAAGTAGTGGCATATTGTTTATAATGTAAATTTAAAGATTTCGAAGTACCATTGACTCTTGCAGAAACTAATTTTGCTATCTTGAAATATTAGCTTGGGACATCTAGGCTAAATCAGCTGGTACATGATTGTATTCCAATTCGTTACATGCAATGCAAGTTGTAATAGTATGTGGCAAACGAACTTGGGTGGAATATAATCAAATATGCCAATTCATTAAAAAACATTAAATAACGATCTTTCTCTATTAGCACATGGTAAAAGCAGCAAAGGTATCGGGTAATTTAGATGCACCCGAGGGCGGATTTGATGCAATTATGCAGGCAGTTGTGTGTAAAAACCATATTGGATGGAGAGATAAAGCAAGAAAACTTTTAGTCTTTTCAACAGATGACGGATTTCATTATGCTGGTGATGGAAAAGTATTACCTATATCGCTTTCCAAATTATTGTTGTGAATAACAGTGATATCATTTCAGTTAGGAGGAATTATCAGACCAAACGATGGGGAATGTCACTTGAGCAATAATTCTTACTCATATTCAAATGTACAAGATTATCCCAGTATATCCCAACTTAATATGAAAATAAAACAAAATTCTATTAATGTAATTTTTGCGGTTACCGAAAAACAAATTGGTGTATATGAAAAATTAGAAAGTCATATTGAAGGAGCTTCTAGTGGAAAGCTTTCTGCAGACTCTTCAAACATTGTAGAATTAGTTAAAAAACAATATGAGGTAAATTTATATTCATTTTACCAATAGTGGTAGTTCTAATAATATTTCGTATTTTAAAGGCAATATCATCTACTGTAGAAATGAAAGATAATGCTACAGGTGGAGTCATAATTAAATATTATTCCAAATGTATAAACACCTCTGCAGAAATTGAAAATAACACTAATACATGTGATAACTTCAAGGTACAATAAATAAAACATATTTCATTGGTTAGAAGCTCGGCTAAATATGTTATTTGTAGGTTGGTCAGGTCATCGATTTTAGACTGGAAGTTTTTCTTAAAGAATGTCCAAAAGATTTAAGTAAATTAAACCAGACCATTCAAGTATATCCAGTTGGTCTTTCTGAAAGTCTTTTTATTGATTTGGAGATGTTGTGCACATGTCCATGTGAAAAACCCGGAGATTCAGTAAGTAAAGGATAATTCTGTTTCTAATCATAAGCATAAGTTGTAACAAATAGAAACAACCTCTTACAAAAAAAATTACCAAATGGAAATGTGTTTGTGCTGTAACATAATAATTTAAGGGTTATGAAGAAAATTCTCCAAAGTGCAATAATTTTGGAACATACAAATGTGGTGTTTGTGAATGTCATCCTTCCCATACTGGTCGAAAATGTGAATGTCTACAAGGTGAAGTTGATGGTGGTAAGACATCAGGATGCAAACCACCTAACTCAACTGACATAGCAGACTGTTCCGGAAAAGGCACTTGCATTTGCAATCAATGTGAATGCGACCAACGGGATAATGAGAATGAAGTAATTAAGATTATCCTTTTAATATTGAATTTTTTAAATGTTACATTTTTTTCTCAACAGACAATAAGTGGTGAATGGTGTCAATGCGACAATTATTCATGTTATCGTTATGGTGGAGAAATATGTGGTGGTCATGGTACTTGCGACTGTGGTCGGTGCATATGTACTCCTCCCTGGACTGGTGATGCGTGTGAATGTTATAACGCTACCAATACCTGTTATCCATCATTCAAGGAAAACCCAAAATTATGCGATGATCATGGTGACTGTCTTTGTGGTGTGTGCCAGTGTCACAGTACCGCTGAAGGAAAATACACTGGCCGCTACTGCGAAAGATGCCCTGTAAGTGGTAGTCCAGTGTGGTTAGTTGGAAAAAAGTAATAAATTTGAGTTTAAAAAATTAAAACACATTGTTGTTTGCCGACTTTTACACTGTATGAATAATGTTTGCGGTAAAACTTATGACAGAGAAATTTGTTAGTTAATTAATATCAGTAAAAGATTTTAAATTGTGGCTCGAGCTTTAATAAGAGTAATAATAACAATAATATTGATTTATTAACCACAATACATACAACAGAAACATTTTTTTTTAACAATTTCTACAATTCTCGTTACCTATCTATGTACGTAAAAGAAAAAGAAACTGCCATTAACTAGGACCCAATTCAGAGAGCTAGCATAAGCTAGCTGCCTGCTCTTCCATTTGACCCTATTATTAAAAAAAAGTGAATAACAATGGAAAGTAGTACCAAAGCTAAGCCTAAAATTTTAATGATTATATTGTTAATTGTTGCTCAATTGAAAGTCAAGCTCTATAAGATTTTTTAAACGTGGTATACGATAAAGTTTTCATCTTCGTTGGCAGATTATTCCAGAATGTGGCAATATTACATAAAAATGAGCGCTTAAAAAAAATGGCACGGCATTTTATAATCATCTGCCTATCGAAAAATAAGATCGACATTGAAAAATTTTGTTCTTCCTTTTTTTTGTAGAGCAGAAAATTTCCTATCATGCGAGATTAGGAAATATATTTCTAATTTTAATAGAAATTTATCAAAAGTGCTTTCGGAATGCTCCGTTTGCCGTGACTACAGAATTGCCTACTGCGCACCGGTAATGAATAATTAGATAAAAATATCTAAATGTTGTTTAAAAATTCTAAAAAATTTACATATTATAAAGAAATGTTTTTTAAAACACCTTTGAACGAATTTTTCATTAATTTTTTTAACAATGTTGTAAAAATTAAAAATTTAAAGGGTTGAATATTTTTGTTATCTTGAAAACTTCATCACTCATTAAATAACTTTCGTAAAATTATAATTTTTTTTTAATTTGCCTTCTTTATCGAGTAATCCAAAAATTATTTTTTTTAGTGGAACTAACTATTAAAAAATTATAAAAGAAAAAAAATTCCGTTTTCAGGTCGAAAATTTTTTGTTCTAAACATAAGTCACCTCAAATCATTGCAAAAAAGATATTAATACAATTTTAAAAATTTATTTTTCACATTTTGTTATTAACAATTTTATTTAATTTTTCAATAACACAAAGTTTCCTATACCGGGTGTCGACGGAATCATTAGACAGCCCTCCGTATTTTCTAGAGTTTTTGAGATAGGCAACGAAACTTAGTAGGTAATATAAACCCAAAAAGGCACATTTTAACATATTAGTCGCATTTTTTTGACTTCTGGTTTCACCTGAAATGACCCCAACTTCTGAATTTTAAATGGGACATCCTGTACATTTTGACATTTTTGGAATGCTGAGACAATTCTGAGTGCACCTGCACTATTTAAGAAAAACATTAAGCCAAATACTTGTATTTTAATAAAAATTTGTCCCATAAAATTGTTTGCACTTGGACAAATTAGGATCCGAGCAGGTGTGATTACTAAGTAGGTATCATTTTTGCTGACATCAGGTATTGACTGAGCTGTAAGAAAGTTGCAGTATGTATGGCATGGAGGATTGTCTATATAGCCTGGTTTCTTAAAAATCTGACAGTGTACAACATTATAAACTTATAATTATAAAATTTACAGTTTTGCAAATATGGTAAGTATTAATATCTCCTATGAAAAAGTACACTCGAAGTGAAGACTTTAGCTTTTTTTGCAAGAATTTGAGGTGACATATCATGTTTATTATCATAATTATTTATTAACTTGTGTGCAGGAGCCGATGCCTGTAGTTATGGCGAATAGGGCGTTCCTTTGATAAATTTCTACAGCCCAAACTAATAAATTTAGAAATATACTTCCTAATCTCCCATGATCGGAAATTTTCCGCTCTACAGAGAAGGTAGAACAAAGCATTTCAATATTATTCTTAGTTTTCGATAGGGAGATTATTAAAGCTCGAACCACAATTTAAAATATTTTTTTACTGATATTAATTAACTAACAAATTTTTCTGTCATAATTTTTACCACAAACGTTGTTCATAAAGTATAGAAGCTAGTAAACAATGATTTGAATTTCTTTTTCACCCTCAACTTTATTTCTGTTTAAACCATTACAGCCATCAATACTACACTGGAGTATTACAAGATTAAGTAACCATTAATTATTTTTAATATAATTATTCTATAGAATTGCACTGAAACTTGTGATGAATTGAAACCATGCGTTCTATGCCAAATGTACCATGTTGGCCCGTATGATGATGACACATGCGTAAAGAAATGTGGAAATTTTACACCAGAAGAAGTAGAAGTCATAAAAGGTTAATTATTAGAGTCGAGTTAATAAATTCAAATATTTTTATTTTGATATTCTGTTGTAGCGGACGAACAGAATGATGAATTTGCATGTGCAGGTTACGATGAAGATGATTGCAGATACGTATTTGTATATAAAAAAATCAATGAAACACATTACGCTGTAAAAGCACAAAAAGAACGGGAATGTCCACCTAAGGTATAATTTTTATAATTGCTGATTTATATCTTTTTATTGCATTGTGTCATTTAGGTGTTCCTTTTGGGTATAGTACTAGGCGTAATAGCAGCTGTAGTTTTAATGGGCTTAGCAATCCTCTTACTTTGGAAATTGTTGACAACTATCCATGACCGTAGAGAATTTGCCAGGTTTGAGAAAGAACGCATGATGGCCAAATGGGACACTGTAAGTACAATAATTAAGGAACTTCAATAAAAACTAATTTTTATTTTTTTCGTAGGGTGAAAATCCAATTTATAAACAAGCTACATCTACATTTAAGAATCCTACGTATGCAGGAAAAGGTTAATCTGAAGATTGAAATCTTAAGGGCTGCTTTTAGTTTTTGTTTAAAAGATCTGGTGCTTAATGGACTTCCAATGCACTTTGCCAAAGTTGAATATAAAATATTTGTATCGATAGAATCTGCCAATAAAGCTTATAAGTTGGCAAGCGATAATGAAAATTGTTTTTTCAAGCAGCTGTAATACCTCATTCTCTTGCCAACTTAAAAAGTGGCTTTTTTATCTTGGAATTTAAGTAAAATAGTGGCCTTTAAAACCTTTTATAAATTGATTTGTTTTTTCTTTTTTCCTTTTATTTATTTACCGACCTATTTGATATAAAATTTTGACACTAGTTAAGTTGTAGTATATTGTAGATAAATGAAATTCATGTAATATTGTAATCTAATAATAGTTATTATGCCATATTACAATTAAGTTATAGTGGTTTTTATATTTTGATGCTACAGCTCTCTAGATATCCGGTTTTTTATTTATGTGCGATATCTATACAGCTGTCGCTGGTTTCTAATTACTTGAATTAGTACTAACTGTTCTAGGGTATGCTGGTGTAGCATAAAAATATTAATCTCAAAGACTTGTAGTGTTACTAATGGTTCTCGAATTGGAATGCTTTGAATTAACTTATTTAATGCTTAAGTAGAATAACGTACTTAAAAATTCGAATTTCAATTTTTTGGAGCCTTCCACTTATAGATGCAATTTTTTGGTGCTTAAATGAATGTCGAATTTAATTTATAGAAAAACATGCCACTGACTAAAAGATGTGTTCTAGCCTTGAAATGTGAATTAATTGGAACAGCCTTATACTAATGCCTTTAAAAATGTTTTATAATAATTCATTTTAGAGACCATATTTTTTATAGATCGAATGTCCTGAATGTCATTCGTGTGTTTTAATACTGCCATTCATACTTGTATTTGTAATGTAACAGACTGTAATAAAATTGTTATAACGACCTGTGGATTTTATATTGTTTTTTACAATATTGAGAATTATTGCAGAGTGATAGCAAATTATATCGAGTTACATCCAGAGCAAGTCAAAATTATATACGCGCTAATTTTCTGTTGTTAAATTCATTTTAGAGAAAAATTATTCAAAAGAAACTATATTAGTCTAGGAGCTGGAGCGATATGGTGTTACTGAAAGTTAACCCGATGGCACTAGGGTTTATTGTTAGAGGACGGTTCAATGATCAATTCATCTCACAGACCGAATCTTTGCTCTCATGTAGTTCCGGAGATACAGCATCCGCAAATTTTTGATTTTTTTACTGCAGGTTAACCCTTTTGAAGTTGCGGTTGCTTGAAAAGCATGCCATTCTTATACACTTCTATCATGTGCCATCATTTTTTATCGTGTCCGTTTATCGGGCTGGGCCAGTTAACCCTCCCAAACCTGGTGGAAAATGTTTATTGGTGTTGCCAATTGTTAAGATACCATATGCCATCAAAAGTTACCGGTCCATTTCACAGTAATTGGCCATTATTTGGACAGAAAATGGACATTTTCACCATTTTGTGGCTAAAACTTACCGATTACAAGTTAACATGATGGCACCATGTCAAATACGTTAATTTGAGGTCAAATAATAATATATATGACTGCCATCATTTTTTTTCCAATTCAACCCCTCCCACAACCCCAAAAACCTCCCGTCAGCGGTTAAATATCAAAATTACTGATTTATGTTTGGGGAGGTTTTTGGGGTTGTGGGAGGGGTTGATTTGGAAAAAAAATGATGGCACTCATATATATTATTATTTGACCTCAAATTAATGTATTTGACACGGTGCCGTCATGTTAACTTGTAATCGGTAAGTTTTAGCCACAAAATGGTGAAAATGTCCATTGTCTGTCCAAATAATGGCCAATTACTGTGAAATGGACCGGTAACTTTTGATGGCATATGGTATCTTAACAATTGGCAACACCAATAAACATTTTCCACCAGGTTTGGGAGGGTTAACTCGCAGTCCATTTTTGCTCCCATTTTAACTGGCCCAGCCCGATAAACGGACACGATAAAAAATGATGGCACATGATGGAAGTGTATAAGAATGGCATGCTTTTCAAGTAACCGCAACTTCAAAAGGGTTAACCTGCAGTAAAAAAATCAAAAATTTGCGGATGCTGTATCTCCGGAACTACATGAGAGCGAAGATTCGGTCTGTGAGATGAATTGATCATTGAACCGTCCTCTAACAATAAACCCTAGTGCCATCGGGTTAACTTTCAGTAACACCATATCGCTCCAGCTCCTAGACTATATGGTGACCTATAAAAAATTTTTTTGTTCAAACTGGTTTTACCTTTCCAAGATCGCGAAAATTTTTGATTCTTAGATTTTGACGGAAATACATGTTTTGGACTTCCCAAGAACCCAAACAATTGGTTTTCAAAAAAATGTCTATGTTTATGTGATGCAAAATCTCAGGAACTGCCCAACCGATTTTAATGAAATTTGGTATAACAAAACTTTGTCGAGCTAAACAGTATTTTTTTACATTCCGGAAACGGAAGTCGGACATGTTTTTTTGGTACCACTTTTTTCAGAAAACGAATTTTTACTTTGCCATACTTCCAGTATGGCAATTACTTTGCCATATGGGAATGTATAATGATTTCGGAAATTTTCGATACTGAAATTTTGATGGTAATACATGTTATGCGCTTCCGGGAACCCAAAAAAGGGGTTTTTAAAAAACGTGTGTCTGTTTATAACGTGATATCTTTAAGTACTATCGGTTCAGTAGTTCAAGATATTGCATTACACAGACACACACACAATAAAATAAACAAAAATAAAATTTGGTATGCGTAGGTGAAACGAAAACTTGTCAAGCCGCTAAGTTTTATTTTACAAACTGGAAACGGAAGTTTGCCATGTTTTTTTTCTGAACGTTCTAGCTTCAGAATGGTGGCTGCTACGATTTTTTGAAAATTTTGACTAACGCTGTAGAACTTGAAAGTCACTTGACAAATCGGGATTAAGTTTAGTGTTGTAGTAGGTCTACGGGGACACAATATTACTATGTACTAGAATTTTTAAGCGCATGAAAACTGTTAAGTAAAAATTATTTCAAAATTTTGGATATTTTCAAAAAAATATTACTCAAAAACTGGACACACGATTTTTTTAAATTTTTTATGCTCATAGAGCTGAGGATGAGCTACACTTTGGTTTGTGTCTCAGCCCGCTACTTTCTCTGTGATGCCTTCCATGAATTTTTGAATGTTTTGTCTTTAATAATAATAAAATCGTCTTTATTGCACAACACTCTTACTACGTTAATACAAATCACAAAAGAAAAAAATATATGTATATAAATGCCTATTTACTTAAAAACGAGGTACCAGATCAGAATGAAGTTTAATATTGTACTTTCCTTAGTGCTACACACTGTTACTAGCTATGAGAACTTTTTCTGTGGCTCCTATGATTTTTGAAAATTGAAGATTTTTTTTTTGTTAAAGACTATTTACAATCTACTCTACATGGAGTATTAAGTAAATGTGATGACGTTTGACAGGCTTGATAGGAGAACCCATTCATCGATGGTACTCCTGTAGTACTCCTTCCACTTAGGGTGCTGTTAGCAGATCACAAGGCCATTTTCTATTTAAGCGTCTTACAAGTAAGTGGTCGTAGGATAATTGCTGGACTAGTTCGTTGCTGTGTGCCTGGAGGTTCTGGTAGTAGTTCTCTGCAAATTTCTGGATTTCATGAAAATTGAAGATTTATGCATTTTTATTTAATAAACGGGTGGCTAAAAAATTGTTGATTAAGCTTAATTTCTTCATTTTTGGTTTTATTTGATACTGGGGAATTTTTGTTCAAAACATTTATATTTTTTCTCAAAAAAAACAATTTAATCAGGTACATCGCCCTTGCATCGGGCATTTCCTTGTTTACTCTGCTCGGCAGCCTAAGCTGTCTTTACAGTGCAACAGTCGTTGAAATGTACGCCCCTGTAATATAATGAGGTTTATTGCCTTTTAAAAACATATACCTTTAAAAGGAACATTTTGTTTCATATTTCAAGTTAACTCGCTTTTTATCGAGAAAGCTTGATACAATCATTGATAAATAAATGGTTCTAAAAACAATTAAAGAAATTAAACAAAAAATTAAAGAAAGGCAATTAGGGTATGTAATTTGCGCTCGAACTCTCTTTCGATAATTTCAGTAATTCTAAGTAATTGGTGAGATGTGTAATGATGAGCTCTAAATCCAAACTGAAAGGCAGGAATGGTGTTGTTGGCGGTTAATTCATTATTTAAGCGGGTTAGAATCGCCTTTTCAAATAAACAGCAGACTAATCGGCCTGTAGTTGGTGGGGTCCTTAGCGATTTTCGAGGTTTATTGATCTTTATAATATGGTCAATTTTCCAGGAAATTGGGAAATATCCATTTCTGAGACATGAATTGAAGATGATGGTAATATAGCAAACTGCTTTTCTGGTAAACTTTTTCAAAACAATATTGGGAATAAGGTCAGGTCCTGGAGCTTTCTTGTTGGGTAGTATTTTAATGTACTTTGCCAGTTCTCTTGGGCTAATGTATTTTGTAGTGCCAGGGTAATTAGGGAAGTTGTTGATTATGCGGTCTTTAACATGTTGAGCTCTCCCAGCGTTTTGTTGATTGACATCAGTGGCGAAAATACTTTCAAGATACTCCGCAAAGACTTCGCTTTTTTCCTTGTCTGTGGTGTAGATGGTGTTATTGTGCTTTAGTGGGGATCTAGTAGGAGTTTGTTTAAGGATTCGTTTCGTTGCTCTCCATAACGATGGATCCCCAGGTTGCAGTTCTTCGATATATATTCTGTAGCTATCCAGTTCATATTCCAGATGATTCAATAACTGCCTTTGTTGAGGATCCCTACTCCGCTGCCACTCTCTTCTTACTCGGTTCTTTTCCTGTATTAGGTTCAGTATTTCATTGGGAGGTTGATTGTAGTTAGGTGCTCTGGGATTACGTTGCACTGTTGTTGCTTCCTTTATGGATTCTTTGATTATTTCCTGTGGATTGGTTAAGGCCAGATGTACTTCTTCTTTTGTTTGTAAACCTGTGGGACACTGTATTTTGCTGTCTATTGCTTGTTGGAAGGTTTCCCAGTTGACGCTATCAATAATAAGTCGCGGTGACGCGATAATTGTTCGATTCTATGCGGCGATTCTGTGAAGGATACCAGAATTGGTAAGTGGTCTGAGTCCAACTCAATCAGGACTGTTTGTGTTATAGGTATGCTACAGTTTTTGTGTAATATAATACTTAAGATGTCAGGTAAGTGGTCGTGTCGGTAGAGATAGTGAGTGTATGAATCAGGTGCTGAAATTTGAATAGCATAGAAACCGAAGCTTAGATGAGGAAGCATTTGAATTAATTACTAATTATGACTGATTGTAAACTAGAGTCTGCTAATAATAAAATAGATGAACTGGAATATAAATTAGACAACTACAGTGGAACTTCCCTAACTCGAATCTCAAGGAACAAGAAAAAAAATTCGAGTAAGGGAAACTTCGAGTTACAAAAAATACACCAAAAAACATACGAAAAAAATTATTTGTTTATTTCAAAGTAGTATTTGGTAATTTTTTTTGTGATTTACATAACCACGTCTCCTTCTCTACAAAATCTTCTACCAAATTTAAAAGACATAAATATTATGAGGTACATTATCTCGAGACTCCATAAAAGTTCTTAGCTTTTCAATCGAAGGCCAATTGCACTACTAAGCGCCTGCTATAAGCTACTAGAGAGAGTAATATACAACAGGATCTTACCCAAAGTACTTGAACATATCCCCTTTGAACAGGCCGGTTTCAGACCAGGCCGCAGCTGCTGCGATCAGGTGCTCCCACTGACGACCCACATCGAAATAGGCTTTCAAGACAAGAAGAATACCGTAGCTGTATTCATCGATTTAAGCTCTGCCTACGACACCGTCTGGAGAAAAGAAATGATTCTTAAATTCCTAAGAAACGTATCATGTAAGCCCCTTGCTATGTTGCTAAACAACATGCTTTCGAATAGATTCATTGAAGTCCACCTGGACGGCAAGAAAAGCAAGCAAGTTAAAATAAATGACGGGCTCCCGCAGGGATCAGTCCTTGCACCCCTGCTCTTTAATATCTATGTTGCTGACCTGCCACAAACTACTGCAAGGAAATTTATCTACGCCGACGATATAGCTTTAACGAATCAGTTCAGAAACCAACAACTACGCTTCAACCCACACCCAAAATACCTTGGCGTAACCTTAGACCGATCTCTGACACATAAGCAACACCTGTCTAAAACAACCGCAAAAGTCCAAACCAGAAACAATATCCTACACAAACTCACGGGCACCGGATGGGAAGCGAATGCAAGTGTTCTGAAGACCACAGCTCTTGCCTTAGGAGTGTATCTGGTTGCAGAATATTGTTGACCGATATGGCTAAATAGCTCGCATACTAACATGATCGACGTGCAGTTGAATGACACTATGAGAACTATATCAGGTGCAGTAAAAACCATCCCACTCAAATGGCTACCAGTATTATCAAATATTCCGCCTACCCACATCCGCCGGAAAGCAGCGCTGAAAAGGGAATGGCAAAAATGTCTAAATAACACAGACCTACCTATACATCAAGACTGTGGTGAACACTACAGAACTAGATTAAAATCAAGGACCCCGTCCTGGAAACCAGGAGAAACACTAACACAAGACGATTTCCAAGTAAACACCGCATGGCAAGACGAATTGGAACTATCTAACCCAGACAGCCTAAGTCTCATCCAAGACCCCACTAGTACCCCTCCTGGATTTAATCGAGCCAAACATCCAATAATGCATTATGACAACAGCCTACTATGCGTTTTACAAGCCCCTTTTTGTTTTAATAAACTTAAACACTTTTCCCTTAATATCTCAAAAACGAATCGACCGATTTTAAAAAACAAAACGCCAAAATGTAGGCAATACGAAGACCTTTCAAATGAGGTATCACATAACCCCTCTTGCCATTTAAAATTTTTAAGGGGGCGGCTCTGGGGGGTAGGGGGATGAAACGTGTTATGTCACTATTATGTAAAAATATGTCCCCCTCGCTAATACTGTTGACGTGTCTCGGCGATTTTTTCAGAAAGCCTTGTGCACCGATATATTGGGGGTGGGAAGTTTTCAAATGAACACCCTGTATAATCGAAGAATAAATTTGTTCAAATGTGGGCATGACATTGATTCGCCTTCGTCCTCGTCCTCATCTTCGTCTGATTCTACAAAAAATATTTTCTTTTCTTTGTTTAATTTATCGTAAAAATTGACTTTTTAAACTACAGTTAATGTGTCTGAATTACATACCTTTTGCATTGGGAATACGACTGTCTAAGATGCTTGCTAAAATATCAGTAGGATAATCCATTGTACATGTACCATCATCAACACTTACGTAATCTTCAAATGTTACATCATCCATACTTGCTGCGGTTCTATATGAAGCACATAGAACATTTAATTCGCACAGTGGAAGAAAATCTTCTTCATCCCAATAATCAATATCTTGCAGCAATTCATCTTCAACGAACCCTGCTTTCCGGAAACAATTGGCAATTGTTTGTTCTTTTACATTCACATCCCATGTTTTACTGAGATCCCTAATTGCGTCAAGTAACGTCACAGTTATAGGGGCATCCTCCTCCATATTGACCAAAACTTTCTTTACAATCCGTTTTCTATAATGTTGTTTTAGGTTTTTGATTATGCGCTGGTCCATTGGCTGTAATAAGGTCATATTGGGAGGAAAGTATACAAGTTTGATGCTTTTCAGTTTATCCCCTACATCCGTTGGGTGTGCAGGACAGTTATCAACAAACAGTAAAATGTTCCTTTTCTAAGAACGAAACTTTTTATCTAACTTTAAAAGCCACTTCTCATGAATTTCACTTGTAATCCATGCCTTTTTGTTATTTTCGTAATCCACATCAAGTGATTTGATACCCTTGAAACAGCGTGGATTTTTTGATTTGCCAATAACGAGCAATTTTAGCTTTTCGGACCCAGTCATATAGCTACCAAGCATAACAGTTATTCTCTCTTTGCTACTTTTTCCACCATAACATTTTTAAATGCAAACGTTTTATTTGGTAAACATTTGAAAAAGAACCCCGTCTCATCGGCATTAAAAATGTCATCTTTATCGTACTGACCTATTAAATTGGGCAAAACATTTTGAAGTCAATGGTCACGATTTTGCAAATCCGCTGCAGCACTTTCACCACATATCGCCTTTTGGACAATATTTGCCGTTTTTTAAATTTATCTAACCATCCTACACTAGCTGAAAAATCTTCATGTCCCAAAGCATCTGCGAATTCTTTAGCTTTTTCTCTAATTACGTGCCATGGTTGTCTATTTGATCATAGCTTCGTCAATATCGCATCATAATAGACACAGGTGGTAAGTCTCTTGCGTTTACTGCTAACACCATAGTCTTTGATTTTTCCTAAAAGTTCATCCTTGTTTTTTAAAATGGTGGATAAAGTGTTAGGGGGAATACCAAATTGTGCAGCAATATCTTTTTTCTTTTTTCCACCCTTTTCTACCTCGGCAATTAACAAACATTTTTACTCAAGTGATAAGCACTTTAAATTTCGCTTTGTCATTTTAGACATGAATGCACTTTCACAATGCACTAGCAAATTTTACCACTGATACTGCGTCCTCCGCAAATATGGTGGTAGTTCGACAAAACCGGAATATACGCAGTGACATAGTGAATTTAGTGACTTATGCAATTATTTGTTATGCACAACGCCGAACATATTCTACTCTGAGTAGCAAACAATACATAACCGTCATGGAAATCGTTCACTTGTTATTCAACATGGTGTAAATGCCAACTGTACCGTGAAACAGCATATGATGATTCAATATCTCGCTAAGATTTATGAAGATATTAATGAAGACCTGAAACCGGCTGAAATTTTACGCAGATTTAGCTCACAGTTTTAAAAACACATACCCAAGCAGTTGCAAGTATTAAGTGGGCTAACCATTTTAAAATTGGCCATCAGACTGTTCCTGACAATCCACAAAGCGGATATCCAACAAGCATTCAACTGCTACAAGAGTCATTCCTGCTGTTATTAAACATGTTGTTAGTTTTCTCGTCTATTTTAAACACACTTATCCGGCGATCTGCTATAATAACGCCTCAACACGTTCAACGACAGCAGGAATAGCTCTTGTTGCAGTAGAACCTTCTCTTATTAAATTGTCACGAATATTTTATCGGTCATTTAAATAACAATTAGCCCGTTCAAATACTTGCGATTTCTTGAGTATATTTTCTTCAAACTGAGCTGAGTCTGCGTAAAATTTCAGTCGGTTTGACGCCTGCATTAATGAGAAATCTTAGCAAGAAATGAATTACAATATCCTGTTTCACGGTACAGTTGCTGTTGACGATTACATCGGCTATGTTGAATAACACGTGAACGGTTTCATTGACAACGGTTATGCAATGTGTCCCAAAACTAGACGTACATAAGAAGATAACATGGCGAAACTGAAAATTTCGTATAGTATCTCCCTGAAATGATTACGTCAATTTTCGACACCATAACGATGTCTTATGCTTCCCCGCATGCCTGTCTTCATAGCGCAGTTAAGCAAACGGGCGTTGCATTCTCGCAACAATACACCGGTACTGAAAGTGCGCTGTTCAAATCCCGTTCACTGCTTAATATTTTACTATTATTTTTATATTTCTAATTGTTCTCTGTTGTAAAGAGCTGAATATTATTTTTGTACTGTTTGTTCTTAAAAAAATTGTTATATTATACAAATAATTAAATTTGATTAAATTTTCATTGAGTCATCTTAATACGTCATTACATAATAAAATATTTGACAATTAAAAAACTCTAAGATGACTCAGTGAAGATTTAGTTATATAATATATATAATATAATATATTTTTAGTAATAAAAAACACTACAAAATCAGTATTTAGCTTTTATAACCTATAACAGATAATTAGAAATTAAAAACAATATTAAAAAGAATTAGCGGTGAGCGGGATTTAAACCCGCTGCACTTTCTGTGCCGTTGTTGTGTCGCGAGCGTGCAAACATGCATGCGGGACACATAATTTCACAGTTAAAGGCCGAACTGGTTTAATGCGATCGTAAAATGATTAACTTACGCCGTTATTAAACCAGAAGTTTACCAAAAGTTCTACCGATTAATACAAAAATATGCGCTCTTCGTGGTTATGACGACTAAAATTGGCGGGAGCAGTTCAGGAAGATACTCTACAAGCTTTTCAGTTTCCCCATGTCAGCTGCCTATGTTCGGCTAGTCTTGAGACACATTGTATATTATTTCCTGTTTAGAGTAGAGTACTGCAGGTTATGTACGTAACAAATAATGGCACGAATCACTAAATTCTCTATGATACTGCGTATGTTTCGATTATGGCGTAAACTACTCTGGTACAATAAAAGTAATTTTTTTTATTTACTACGTAAGAAGTTTTAGTTTCTTTCCGCTTGTAATTACATTTGTATTCTTATTGGTTGTCCGAGTCTAAGCGAGTTTTACAAAAATGAGCGAAACACTTCGCCTGGACTTTCCTATACTTATAAATTAACATTGTTTTATATTTTCCAACACTTTTAATGTACACCTGTCTAGACCCGGCTAGTAAAAGTAAACAGCGTTTATAAAAACTTCAAGCGTGAAGAGCGTAACTTAAACGTACCATTACCACGCTGGCTCCGCCTGCAACTTAGTACATGTAAAAAAACCGAACTGAAATGAACCGGAGGCACGAGTAAGGAAGCGTGTTTGAAAATGTATTAATAACTCGAGAAGTGGTATTTTTAGCAAGAAATTACTCTTATTAATTTATATTTAGAATTTCGAAACCTTTCTGATTTTAAAGCCAAAATGCCACGTTTCCATTTAAAAAAAAGTTATTTTTTACCGTGGCCGCCATATTAAAATTGGAAACTCAAGTTTCTTTCTTAAATACAATCTACACTGAACATTAAACGACTAGTACAAGAACACAACTGCTGTAGAAAGTATGTGAAATTCTTCAAAGGACAAAAAGATTATTAAGGGGCAAAAAATTCGATTTTTTGATTTTTTGTAAAAAGATTCTCCTAGAGCAAAAACAAAAAACCAAATTTTTAATTTTTTATTGAAAAAATTTGGGGGGAGGGGGAACAGTAGCCCCCCTAAATATGAAATTAAAAAAAAATATTATGATATTCGGATTTTGCTATCAATGATGAGCTATATTGCTTTAACAGAAATATTTTATTGCCCCCCGTTAAATAAATAAAAGGGTACCAATTTTCAATTTTCAAAAATTCACAGAGATTCATAGTGAAATTATAGCAATGAGCAAAACACAAAATTGTAGCAGATGCCTATCTCTATCAGCTTAAAAAGCTTAAACAAAAACGTGTGGGCAGTTTTTGAGATTTTTTTTCTTGAAAATTTCAAAAATTTTGGAGTGGTGCCATTGAGATCGTTTTTCGATTTTCAAAATTAATGATATTTCATGGTATAGTACTCTTAAGGGGCTACCAAACAAGTTGTAGTTGATCCCAATCAAACAACTGGTTTTTGAGTAAATGGGCGTTAAAGTCGAAATTTTCAAAAATTCGTAGCGGCCGCCATGTTGAAGCTAGAGAGTTCGGTAAAAAACGTTTGATTCGTTCTAAGGCTTTCTATAATTTCCACTTCCAATTTCCAAAATTCAGTTTCTGAAAAAAATGCTACCAAAAAAACATGTCTAACTTCCGCTTCCGGTTTCGGATTCTTTTTAAAAGCTTATTTTGTCGATGAATTTTTGATATACCTCCTCATTCCAAAGCACATCGAAATCGGTCCAGCCGTTCCGGAGATATGAGCGTTACCCACCCACACACCCACAGACAGACATTTTTTAAAAACCACTTTTTTACGATCCTGGAAGCCCAAAACATGTATTTCCTTCAAAATCTCGATTTTGAAAATTTGCATGAAATCAATACTTCCCTATACTGAAAGTATAGGAAAGTAACAAGTCGCATAGATCAGTACGTTAATGTAATTGCTGGGGCTAGATCGCTATTATGTATTTTAGATACTATAGAAATAGCGAAATGTTTATAAAGTATGGAAAATGGGATGCACATAGATGCTTTGCTTATTTAACGCCAAAACGTTCTTTTATCAAAATTGCAAATTTAAAATAAGTTAAAAAAATATTTCATAGCGTTTTTCGTGATTAAAAACATGCGAATTAAAAAAAATTGCAAATAATTATTACGAGTTTACTTGTTAAACGGCTATTCTATGCAAATTTAGTCCGGGATTTGTGCTTTATTTAATCTCTGAGAGAATGTATATTAAATTGGAGAAAGCTTGGATGCATATGTGAACTGAATAACTAAGGTCAACCGCGCTTATAATTAATGGTATACATTCCGCACAAAATGTATTTTTAAATAATAATAATTGTGCGAAATGTAGCAGCAGTTTCTCCATTATTTTTATTTTGGTGTATTGGGCAACCTTAAATAATTGATTCAAAAAAAGGTATCCCTAACTGGAGTAATGTTACATGTTGAAAATGAATCAATATGTTGTGAAACATTATCCAGATAGCTTTTAAAGGATTAAATATATGCACATTAATCCTTCTGACTGAAATCGAAGTTATGTATGGTTTGTTTATTAATGCACTGAAAACCATTTTGCTGTAACGTGAACTTCATGCAAACACCGCGGTTATTCACATGTAACTCATTTTTGTGTGTTAAAAAACATTTCCTACATAAAAAGCTTTGGTTTTGAATAAAAAAAGTCAATATAGCCAAGTGTTTGAAAACTAATGTTATTTATTAAGTGATGGGTGTTGTTTTGACACTAATGATAATAAAATTCAAAAGGCGCGTGCAGGAAGTGTGCTACCCTAAAAATTGGCTTCTGTACTTTTAAGCACATGTAAATGGAACAAAAAGGAATGCCTATTTTTTTGTAAGATTCCTTAGAGAGCACGTGCATGTTGTATGTGTATTCAAACAGGCACAATTTATGAGTTGATAATTGTTATATTGACAGACATAAGGTCCAGCTGCAATTTTATTTTCATGTTTAAGTAAGGGCCGCTAAAAGGAACGTTTAGTTTTATGTTCATTTTATTGCGGTTGAGTTTTTGTCCCTTTCATCTACGGACAGATTTTAAATTCATGACAATTTAAAGACTTCTTCTTTGATAAAAAGAATAGACCGTAGGCATGGGCGCCCGCAAGAGTTTTGCCAGAGGGGCTTAAAAACTTTGCCGCAGAGAAAATTGTTTTGGGTATAACGATAATAAAAAATAAGAGCCGTAATTGCAATTTATGTTACACTGTTTTCGTGATTTGTTAAATGAAGAAGAAGTAAAAATAGAGAAAGAGAAAAATTGTTACGTTCTTTTTTATAAGTACATTGTAAATCACAATATTTTTCAAAAAAACCTAAATATCCTAGGGGGGCTACTTCCCGGGCATGTCCCCACTTACGGGCGTCCATGGATGGTCGTAGGTTTGAATAGAAATACCGGCGGATGAAAAATATTAGGTGATGGTATTTCAAATTTCTAGGATGCGCTCGGATACAGTACTGTTCTAAGCTTTTATGAATGAAGGTTTTAGTATTTTTGGTATTGTATGGAATCATGATTTAGTATAAAGGATGGTATGCTACAGCGCACAGTTTAAGAGCCACTGTGTGACGTCATCAAGTGTAAAACAACGGCAAATTTAAAAAGTAATTGGCGGCAAGTGTGCAGACGGTGCATTTTAATCGTTTTTTCAACATATAAATATAATAAATTAGTTACGATGATAAAATTTAAATAAAAATCATCTGGGAAAGTTAAATATTATTACATTGGGTGTACCTATGCTCATAATAATATAATGTTCAATAAACAAAAAAATAATTTAAGTGGATCTCTAATTTAATACTTACTTTTTGTCTTACTATTATAGTTGGGTCAATTTTTTACATAGCATTCCATAATAAAGTACATAAAGTAAACGAAACTTACTTTAAACACTAATTTGTTGACAAATTAGAAGCACCTAATCTCTTTACCATTCCACTTGACATTAGAAACTGATAGAAGTACACCTACTGCGCCTTCGCACTGATAAAAACGGGGTTTCTAGTAGGATGAAAATGAGAGTTCTGGATCCACCTCCCACCACTTGACCTCCACCCCCCACCACTCAAAGGTTATTGACCTAGGTCGTTGACCTTTTGACCTTGACCTCCACCTCCCACCACCCAAAGGTCATTAAACTAGGTCATTGATCCTTGACCTCCACCCCCGCCACTCTAAGATCATTGACCCACCCCCACCACTCTAAGATCATTGATCCACTCCCACCACTCACCGGTCATTGACCGATATGATAATAAATAAGAGTAAAATAAAAATGTTAAAATGTTTTTATTACATTCGATATTAAAATTTATTACATTAAATATGTTTTATAGTATAGTATTACACATACACCAAAAATGATAGTTATTATAACATCTAATACTAAAGATGCGAGACAATAGTTGCGCGTTGAAGATTTTGTATTTTCCTTAACAGTATTTGGGGAAACAATAATATTTTGCCAGCTAGTTTCAATTGCAGATTTGGGATACAAAAATTTGATTTTAAACCATAACGTAGTCTTTGCTGTAATATTCTGTAATGGTTTTGAGAGAACTTTAATTCCTTCCAAAGTGTCACAATCCATTCTATACCATAATGTAGAATTTGCAGTTTTATTAAAAGATATATATCCTTCGATGGAATTTGGAGGTTGAGCTACATACAACACATCATCATACACAGCTGCCAAGACAATGAGAAACTGTATGGGTAACATGTTGATAACGTAAGCAGTCGAAACGTAATGATGGTTAATAAGTTGTGAGTCATATTATATAAATGTATTTCAACATTGCAACACATTAAAGATGTAAGGAATTAATATGACACCTATAGTTCCCAAGAGTAGAAAATAGTTGGTATATAATGTGGAGGGAATTTTCACTGTCACATGACATACTTGATCTTGTTTAGTATTTATAACTTCCAAAATATTAGCATACAAACAGCTTGGCGACCATTTTAAGTGTTCTTGAAGAACATCATCTAAATCTGTCCAATCACCAATTTCTATCTGACAATAAAAGCACTTAACAAAATCACAATTCTGAGTGTAAAAAAACCCAGCTCGTGCAAGGGTTTCAGATGTTTTCACACCTTCCCAGTTCTTAAATGTAAGTAGTCTGTCGTTAAAACGACCTAATGCTGTACTAACATCTTCCAAACACATGTTGCATCAAAGAGAAGACTTTGTAAACTAAACAGATTTATTTTAGAAAATTAAATATAAAACCACATGATACAAATAAAAT
This sequence comes from Ctenicera cuprea, assembly GCA_958336395.1. Lineage (NCBI taxonomy): Eukaryota > Metazoa > Arthropoda > Insecta > Coleoptera > Elateridae > Ctenicera > Ctenicera cuprea. Next base: position 18,886,426 of record OY284491.1, read on the forward strand.
ACAAAAAATTAAGAATACAAAAAAGGATTACAATTAGTTTCAATGAGAGTTTTGGAACCCCATAAAAATGCAACGTGGAGAACTTCAGAACCCATGTAACGTCGTGTGGAATCTTGCAGAGCTGGGTATACGTTTTTTACGTAGTATGCTGCTAAATCGTCTTGTATTGGTGGTAATGCCTTTGTCACAAGAAGATTGTCCTCCAGTTGCTCATTCCCAACCCATAGAGTGTACGACAGGGTTATCACTGTCAAGAGGAAACGATTAGATGTTGGTTCGCTGCTGCGCATCACGAAATCTCGAAAAGAAGACCAAAATCCTAACAGGCGACGATCACAGGTGGTGGTGTCAAAGTCACCAACCATAGCAGGAAGTGTATGATCTGTTGATGATGATGCCATTTTAACTGTAGAACTGTGTTGTTACTGTAGAACTGTGCTGTTACTGTACTATACTTTACTAACACTGCAAACTTGCTTATAAATACATTTCTTCACCCCACTACTGCATAGAACACATTTGAAAATGGAGGGGTGAATGTGGTTGACCTTGACCTTGACCTTGACCTTGAACTTTTTTATTTGTGATACATGATACATCTATCCCAAATAAAAAACATCTAAAAGATATGATGTTACAGTTTTAACAAACAAAAAGTATAAGTTTCAAGTTGGTCGGACCCACCCCCGGCTATAACATCGGAACCGTAGGGGTTAGGGGTGAGATAACCACAGGTATGAATGTAGAAGTTTAAACAGCACTGTGGGGGAGGGGTGGGGAGGTGCTACGGGGACGGGATCTGGTTGGGGGTGGTCGAAAATGGCAGAAGGGGTGGTCCAAATTGAAAAATAAAATCGCCGCCAACCTTCCCTCCCCCCCTTCAACCCCCCCTCCTATCTAACCTAACCTAACCTGACCTTTGACCTTTGACCTTTGACCTTTGACCTTTGACCTTTGACCTGCACAATTTTTTAAAATTTTCATTATTAATTTAATTAGTTTTATTCATTTTCCTGTTTAATTGTATTACGGGGTAATTGTTTTATTATTATACAATATTCAAACTTTCAAATTATCCAATTATTCGTAATATAGAAATTTATAAAGTATATACTGAACCTTATACAAATTCCTCCTATGATTTAATTTACATATTCGTAATAATTTCAATTTATAAAGTATCTACTTTAACTTATAGATTTTAGATTATTTTATTTAAATTTTAAAAGTACCTACTTGTTCTTAATTTTAAAATGATTACAACATCTATTATTAATTTTATTATTTTTTATTCATTCATTTCTTTTTAATTATATTACGAGGTATTTGTCATCGTAATATTTATTGTTACATATTATACATTATTTAAATTTTCTAAATATCTAATTATTTCTAATACAGAAATTTATAAAGTATATACTGCAACTTATACAAATTCTTTCTATGAATTCATTTACATGTTCGTAATATTTTCAATTTATAAAGTATCTACTTTAACTTATACATTTAAGATGCTTTTACTTTATTTAAATTTTAAAAGTATCTACTTGTTTTTGATTTAAAAATGATTACAGCATCTTATTATTAACAATGCACTTATTTAAATTGTAATTATTACTACTCACTATCAGATTCGGATGAGGAAACATCCAAAATTTCTTGCATTTTTTTTAAAAACTGTTCCATTTCTTCTTCAACATTTTTTGCATCTGCCTTGATATACCATTCTCCTTGTTTGAATACGAGACCGAACCATTCATGTTCCTCGAACTCGAAAAAACCTATAGGACCACCGTAGTGTTTTTTTAAAAATTCGTTTAGACCGCTTTCAGCCTTTAAGGTCATCATTTCAGAATTCGTGGGTTCCCGTCCGTATTTGTAAAACAAATGTTGATCCAATTTTTTGGCGTGAGCGATACCCGAATTAAGACGGTAAAAGAATAACATTTTTTCTGTTTTCAAAGAGTCGATGTCTTTGTTCCCACAACGCTGACCGGTCAACGAACCAACCGAGCCGTGCCTGATTCTACAGTTCAACTAACCGTGTAGTACATCGACCGTACCCTTTTGTGAGTAATCGTACGTAGTCGTTCCGTCTCGTATCGTTGGAATGCAGTTTTACAGTGTTCGGTTCTTCTAGTGTATTTAAACAAACCTCCACAGTTGACGCTATACTTAGCTCGTGTACCTAGGTAGCGTTATAATGATTGAAATTTTGTGTATTGTGTGTGGGTTACTCCAGCGGTGTTTGTTTTACAAAGGCGACGGTCTGTGCGACAATTGCATGGTTAGCCGTTTGCCGGTGCGACCAGCCCGTCGTCGGTTTAATTTATCCATGCGTCGGTCGACGGACCCTCCAAGGAATTTGGCACCACCTAGTACGGTAAATATCATAAGTGATTTAACTATTAAACCTATAGACAAGAGAAGTTTGAATATGCGAGTTAGCAACTTGCCGGTGACGGAAGTTGTTAACTTGTGTAGCCAAACTTCTCAGGTGGTGCCCGACCCTGTGGAGGTTGCGTCCCCGACGGCTTCGCAATTGCTCGCTACAGAATTGTCCGAGTTCGTTGATTTTACGCAGTTGTCTCAGCTGCAGAATCAATTTGCAGAATATCAACCGAATAGAAACGTCTCTGTAGGATCTACACCGCTACCTTCTTTAGATCTGGAAGGTGAAGACTTGAATCGACTCCTGGAGGAAATGGAAGTACCGGAACACCTTTTGCCTCACCATCTCGCCTCTCCGTTCCCAGAGAACGATTCTGGGAACCACCCGTCGGAGGAAACTGGAGTTGATGTGCAGCAACACGTTGACATTGTGCAGCCTGTTGACGTGGAGCAGCACGTTGTTGAGGTGGTGCACCAGGTCCACGACGTGGTGCAGCAGGTTGACGTGGTACAGCCTGTTGACGTGGAGCAACACGTCGTTGAGGTGGTGCACCAGGTTAACACCGTTGTTCGAAGGTTGGTTCCCCGACGTCGATGTCGCCAATTCGATCGGCTAGATAGGCAGCTTGTTGCACGTGACGCTTGTAAAAAAAAAATAGAACGTTTCAAAAAGTTGCTTTCCGTGCAACAAGCGAAGCTGCGGTTAACGGAGCACATCATCAGCGAGTTGGTGAAAAGAAGGCGTCGACGGTTCCTCCGGTAGTCGTTTCAAGTGTTCTCCATCCTGTCTTCTGCTTTTAAAAATAACTTCTTGGCGTTTATCGTTTCAGTATGAGTGGTGCTTTGATTCAAAGTGTATAAGATTGAAAGAATGTTTGTGTGCAATCGTTGTGGTAAGACGTTCACCAGGTCCGATGCTTTGCGTCGACATCGCAATCAAAGTTGCTTGATTGGATTGCCTCCACCGAGTATTAATGGTAAGATATTCTTTTTTTTGTTTTATGTTTAAGATGTTACAATGAATTCTTTTGTTTATTAATAGACAACAGACCTGCACCGGCACCTTTTGCAAGTTCTAATGATGTGTCGAGGCCCTCTGGTGGTCGTGCTGTTGCAACTTCAAATGTTGTACCGGGGCCCTCTGGTGGTCGTGCTGTTACAACTTCAAATGTTGTAACGGAGCCCTCTGGTGGTCGTGCTGTTGCAACTTCAAATGTTTTACCGGAGCCCTCTGGTGTTAAGAGGTTGCGTGTGGAGGCTCCTGCTTCGATTGGTATGTGGCTTTGATTAATATTTCGTTCATAGTACTTCCGGGTTGTCATCTTTGTTAAATTCTGGTGGTCAAATTTTGATTTTCTGAGTAACATTTTTTCTGTTTCGTTAAATTTTGATTTATGTCTAGCAACAATTTAATTATTTTTGCATTTTATTTTTCAGTATCTTCGAGAGAAAACGTATACTGCGATGCTTGCCGTGAAGACGTTCCTCACCGCTTGTATCACGGACATTTGCGTAGCAACCGTCACAAAGACAATGCTCGTACTGATGACCATCGTGTAGGTGTGGAAATCCTTCGGAGCGCCTTTAAAAGTCGCCTTGTCAGCTACAGGTTCAGCAGTAACATTGATCATATTGTGTTACGTGAGTTTTTGATTGAATTAAAAAATAACGTTCTCAACGTTCTTTCTCGAGATATTACGAAATTTCTTTCTGTCAAAATAAATTTTGAGTTATTTGGTTACTACGTTTTGGAATCTCAACAAATTCATGATATCAAGTCTTTTAATTCCAAAAATATTGTTGCTACCGTTAGCACTAATTTAACCGACATGTATGATCATTTTACTGCTATCCTGGATCAAAAAGCTGTCGAATTTCAAGAGCGGGAGTCAGGTATGTGTATAAAAATTTATTTTTTAACATAAAGTTCTAATTAGATATTTCCTTGTTACAGGGTGGGCTCTAGTCCGATGGCTATTTTTGGAGGTTAATGTTAACAAATACAACCCCCTCAGAGCTTCATCGTTTATTCCGCTGCCTATGCAGCTGCTAACTAAGAAAGCCATTGTCAACGTTCAGAATGATGACCAATACTGCTTTGCCTGGGCCATCACCTCCGCCATCGCTCAACCTACCGGCCCCTCCAACCGCACCTCTTCGTACCCGCCCTTCAACAACTTGTTCGACTTTCGAGGAATCGACTTTCCGGTGAGCTTAAAAGACATTTCTAAATTTGAATCCCAAAATGTTGTTTCCTTAAACGTGTATGGTGTTGAACCTATTTATCGTGATAATAAGACCACCTATGAGATTGTGGGCCCTCTTTATTATACAAAAAATAAACAAAACGTTCATGTAAATTTATTGCTTCTTAACGATTCCAAAGGTAACAACCATTACTGTTGGATTAAAAATTTTTCACGTCTTCTCTCTAAACAGATGAATTCCAGGAATGGAGCGAAATTTTTTTGTGATGGTTGTCTAAATTATTTTAACGCTCTCCAACAGCTACAACGTCATTGTCGTTATGATTGTGAACGAGTGGTAGTTAGATTACCTACGATAATACCTAGAATTGATAAACTAGGTAATGAGGTGCCTGGCAATTTGCTTAAATTTCAAAATTACCAGAAACAATTGCAAGTTCCGTTTGTTGTTTATGCAGATTTTGAAACTTTACTAAAACCTATTGATACCGCTGAACCCTCCCCTTCTAAATCTTTTACTATTAAAACGGCTGAACATGAACCCTACTCGTTTGCGTACTACATAAAATGTTTGCATGATGATTCGCTATCCAAATTTGAAATTTTTCGCGGTCCTGATGCTGCCATCGTTTTTATGGAACGATTAGAATATGATTGTCGATATTTGTACGAAAATCATTTAAAAAATACGAAACCGATGTTACCGCTCGATCGTGATGAACTATTGGAGTTTCAAAATGCTACGGTTTGTTTTATATGTGAAAATCTTTTTTTGGAAGATGATGTTAAAGTTCGAGACCATTCTCATTTGGACGGCCGTTATCGGGGTGCGGCCCATTCTCAGTGCAATTTAAATTTTAAAGTTCCAAATTTTATCCCCGTATTTTTCCATAATTTAGGTTACGACAGTCATCTTTTTGTTAAACAATTGGCTTTAGAAAATGAACAGATTGATGTTATAGCGCAGAATAAAGAAAAATATATTTCGTTTAGTAAATATCTTTTAGTGGATGAAATTATTAGGGAAGGGGGTAAGACTCATAAGGAGTTTTTACGTTTGCGTTTTGTAGACAGCTTTAGGTTTTTAAACTCCTCTCTGGCTAGCTTAGCTGAGAACCTTCCCTCCGATGATTGTGTCGAGATTAGAAAATATTTTCCGGATAGTTCTAAATTTGACTTGATTAGACAAAAGGGTGTATTTCCGTATTCATATGTGAATTCTTTTTCTAAATTAGATGAACAGGTGCTTCCCTCTCGTGAACAGTTTTATGATAAATTGCGCGATGAAGAAATTTCTGAGGATGATTATGCGCGTGCACAACGAGTATGGGAAGTGTTTGGATGTGACACGTTAGGAGATTATTCAGACGTGTATTTGAAATCTGATGTATTAATTCTAGCTGACGTGTTTGAAAATTTTCGGAAGGTTTCTCTTCAAAATTATAAACTTGACCCCGCCCACTACTTTACGACGCCCGGTTTTACTTGGGATGCTATGTTAAAGTATACAAAGGTTGAGTTGGAACTGTTAACCGATATCGATATGTTTCATTTTTTCCGAAAAGGAATTAGAGGCGGTGTTAGCGTTTGTATCGATAGAAAAGCGATAGCCAACAATCCTTTTCTCCCCGATTACGATCCTACTTTACCGAAAACGTTTATAGCATACCTTGATGCTACGAACTTATATGGGTACAGCATGATACAACACCTTCCCCATTCTAAATTTTCTTGGTTATCGGAAAATGAAATATGCAATTTCGATGTTAATGAAATTCGGGATGATTCAGATTGGGGATATGTTTTGGAAGTTGATTTGCGTTACCCGGCGGAGTTGCATGATCCTCATAATGATTTACCATTCTGTCCGGAAATTATGGTTCCTCCTGTTTCTGAATCTACCATGCCGAAATTAATTCCAAATTTGAATGATAAATCTAAATATGTTATACATTATCAAAATTTAAAGCAGGCTTTGTCTCACGGTCTCGTCTTGTCAAAAACTTACCGCATTTTAAAGTTTCTTCAATCTCCTTGGTTAAAGCCCTATGTTGACTTCAATACTGAATTACGAAATAAATCGAGAAACAAGTTTGAAAAAAACCATTTTAAACTTATGAACAATGCCATGTTCGGAAAAACTATGGAAAACGTGGACAATAGATGTAATGTCAAATTGCTTAGCCATTGGGAAAATGTTGGTAAAAGATTCGGAGTTGAAACGTATATAGCGAAACCGTCTTTTAAAAATCTTAGCATATTTTCGGAAAATTTGGTGGCTGTTGAATTAAATAAAGTAAGCGTTATGTATGATAAACCAATCTATGTTGGGTTTACTGTTTTAGATCTCTCCAAAACTGTTATTTACGAGTTTTATTATGATTTTCTTAAACGCGTTTACGGCAACTCCGTTTCTTTGCTTTACACGGACACTGATTCTTTAATACTTAAAATTAACACTGAAAATTTTTACGAAGATATCCGTCAAAATATAGACAAATTTGATACTGCAAATTTTCCTCCTGATAATGTGTATCAAATTCCGATTACCAAGTCGGTTCTGGGTAAAATGAAAGATGAATATGCTGGCATTCCTGTTTCCAGTTTTTACGGTACGGGGGCTAAGTCGTATTGTGTCAATGTTGGAGATGAAACTGTAAAAAAAGCTAAAGGTGTCAAAAAGAATGCGATAGATAAATGTTTAACGGGGGAGGACTACAGTTCCATTGTTGAACATAATAACAAATACATTTTTTGTAAGATGTACATTTTCAGATCTGCTCTGCATAATATGTATACGGAACTTAAAAATAAAGTTGCTTTATCTTCTAAGGATGATAAAAGGTTTCTTATTCCGGGCACTTCCCAAACTTTGGCGTGGGGTCATGAACTTATTTATTTATATGACATACCTCCTGATCGGCTGGATGACTTAGTAGCTATGTTGGGTGATGTTGTTCGAAATGATATGTATTAATTTGTTGAATGTGATGTGTATAACTTTTGTTTCGAACCAATATTTGTATATTTCTATAATTTTAAACGTATTTGTATTTAATTAAACATGTATTTACAACAAATTTTCTATGAAGGTTTGGATGATATTGTTCGAAATTATATGTAATAGTTTAGTTGCATACCTTTTGTTTCTAACCGATATTGTTGTTTTCAATTGTGTATTTATGTTTTACATGTATTTGTAAACTTGTATGTAAAATAAACAAATATTCTATGAATTTTTTATTTAAAAAATTATACATAAGTACCATTTGTAAATAGTAAAGTATTAACAATTTTTAATTAGTAAATCAGTTACGCTATATTGTTTTTAGAAATCCACGAATTATGTGTTTTATCGAAACCCAACCATTTTACGAACACCTTCTCCCCTTTTTTTCTTAAGACTTTTTCCACTAGATAAACATTAGAATGTTTTACTTTTTGAAGTTCGTATTCGTAAAATCCTCCTTTAATTTCTTGGTTTTGATTATCTTTCAAAATATAGGTTGTAGGATTGGTAAGTTTAACTTTAGCAATTTTAAAGATTTCGGTGCTCCAATTAGGGGTGTAACCCTTATCGAATGCTTCTCGATGTTTACTTATTCTCACGTCATCGTCAAGCTTAAACTTCGGTGTTCTAGGATCGATCGTCTTCACGTAATTATATGCTGTTGCTAAAATACCTTTTGCATTTTTGTTATTAACATCTTTCGGTTTAAATCCCGTGGTACGATGTTTCGTAGCGTTGTACTTTTGAACGATTTTTGGTAATAAATCTAACCATCTGTAAGAACCTTCGATGCTGAATTGTTTCCACATTAAACTTTTAAGAGTGCGGTTAACTCTTTCCACAATACTACTTTTCGTATTTGAATACGTACTGTAGTGATTTATATTAAATTGTTTCATTAAATTTGCAAAATTTTTATTGTAAAATTCTTTTCCCATATCTGTCTGTAGATTGTTTGGAGTGATTTTAAGTGATAATAATAATTTTTTCGTTGCGTTAGCTACTTCTCCTCCAGTTTTTCTTTTTAATGGATACGCCCACACGTATTTGGAGAATGCATTAATTACAACTAATATATATCTAAATCCGTTATTAAATTTAGCATAAGGTATCATTTCCACCAAATCTGCTTGAAATAAATCGTTTAATCCTTTCAAAATTACACGTCTTCGTTTATAATTTTTTCTGGCTGGCTTATGTAATTCGTTTACGATTTCTTCTTTAACACTTGAAACAATTTTTCTAATCTGGCCCATGCTTCAATTTATTGTGACGTTTTTGTAATTAAGTTGATTTTTAAAAGAGCTTCAAATGCAAACGTTGCCTTTGAGTTTTTGTTGAACCGCGCGCTTATTGTATCACCTGTATTGAGTGTCAACCCACGAAGTGATGAATCATCCACATTCACATCATTTATGTATATTTTAGTGTTTGGTGGAGTAAACTTACAATGTGTAATAGTTGATGGAGGTAATGTGTACTTATATTTCAAATTTTCGCTGTTAACGATTCGATAATATCCATTTTCATCCATATTTATAGCTAACATATAGAACATGGTATAGTAATAAAGAGTTGATATATCTTCCACTAAACATAATTTATAATGATCTGTATGGTGACCGTGAAGGTGTCTACCGAACTTATCGAGTGTCATATTGATGTTCACTATAATAACGTTTACGATAGTCTGAGAACCGTGTATAATTGCATTCCTTTTTATTTAATAATTTTGGCTCCTCTCAATTCGTCGATGATATATATAATTTCGTTTGTATGTCCCGTATGTCCTGCAGATTTTGAACTCATTAAAATCCTTAATCGATCTACTAACTTATTGGGATCCTTCCAAGGAACAAACTCGAGTTTTTTATTATTCAAATTTAACATGTGCATTCCTCCCCCTCTTTTTGATATACTTGCAGTTCTCGATCTGGTAGATGTAGGTTTCGAGGGTTTGGGAAATAAGAGTGGTCTGATAGTATTTGAATATTTTTTCCCCGTACCTAGTATACCTTCGTCTGGGTTGTAGTGTTTACGTGCAGCGTTAGTGCGCTCTAAAATGTCTTTATAATTTTTCCCATCTTTCTCCTTAAAACCGAGAGGTTTTTTTTTGAATAACAGTTCGTACAACCCTGGCGTTCCGGCGTATTGGAATTGTTTATTATCGGGTAGCTTAATATTTATGTCTTCATCGATAAAAGTTAGTTCTGAATTTCCTATTTCAAATCTATCCAGCTCCGGAATATAACGTACACCGTAATGGTGATCGAAGTCGTTTTCCGCATCTCTAAACATATCTTCCACGTACATTTTAGCTAGTCCTTTATATTGATCCAAATATTCCTCGAATGCTGGAGTTGTTCCTGCAATTGACAGTTCATGTCTTAAATCCTCTAACGTAGGTATAGGATCGTGTTCTGCAACCACTTCTGTATCCAGAAAACTAAGTTCGCGTGCTACATCACTGTTTTCCTGTGTTTCTTCTAGAATATTCTCTTTTGGAGTGTCTGATACGGTGGGAGATTTTTTAGGAGATCGTTTAATTAGCGGAGATAGTTTAATTTGGGGAGGTTCTAGTTTGGGATGTAAACTTCCAGATTTTAAACTGGTTATCAACTCTTTCAACGGTTGAGCGATGGGTTGAAATTTTTTATGTAACTCCAGCTCTGATTGTGTGGAATCGCTCTTAAGACTTTTAAATTTTTTCTTCACGGCTTTTCTAGCTTTAATCAACTCCTCCGCCACACGCTTATCCATGGTAACTAACTTGAGCATACAATAGCTTGAATATTTATATACTAATGAAACGATCGAAACCCTTTCGATAACGGCCGGAATTCTTTTCAAAGTCTTTATCTATCACCAAAAATCCAAACTCAACATCCCAACAGTGTCTACATAGCTTCTTAAATTGTTCGAACGATATATTGTCTAAACTGACGTGTTCGTCGTATATATGTTTTAGATTAGTAATATCCTGTTTAAAAATAACTATTAAATTTGCATTATCCCTTATAAGTTGCTTAGGGATTTTTGAATAAGTTTGACACAGATAAAAGCAATCGTTATTCTTATGTCGACCGAAACAATAATAATCTCTAATTATACTCTGATTATCACACACAACATCATCGAAAATAATAACTGAGTTTGTTTTGGCTTCGTTGGGTGAAATAATTTCCGAACCTTCTTCGTATTCATAATAACCTAAACCACTTATGGGTTCTAAAAGTTTCCTTAGGTAATCATATTTTGGTTGGTACAAAGTCTTAGAGTATAAATAAACGTTTTCGAATCGTAAACCATTGGGATCTTCCAGCAAACTGATAATAACATTAGTTTTTCCACTTCCGCTTCCGCCTACAATAAGACCTCGTTTGCAACCACCTAGTAAAACACCATGTTTCCGATACTGTTTTATTGCATTGTTTGAGTCATGATTTTTTATTGGTAAAGTTTGGTTTTGCGATGTGATCCGAATCTCATCCATTCTGTTACTGCAGTTGCATACATATATTCCCACTTTTCTATAAATTGTATTAGTCGCTTTTCGATAGTTGTTAAGGACAGGTTAATAATGAAACGTTGGTATTCCAATAACTTTAGTCGACGTCGAGCGGTTGGAAGAACAGGTGGTGGATTGATTAACACCCTCATCAATAAATTGCCTGTGGAATTACATTTACCCGGATACCGTTTCTGTGGACCAGGTACTCGTTTGACTAAAAGACTCGCTAGAGGTGATAAAGGAATTAACCCTTTGGATGAGGCTTGCAAAAAACACGATATTAGTTACGCTGCCTCCAATAAAATCGAAGAACGTCACAAGGCTGATAACATATTAGGAGAGAAGGCGTGGGAACGATTTAAATCTAAAGACGCAACGTTTGGTGAAAAAGCAGCTGCATTAACTATAAGCGGTATTATGAAGGGAAAAACTAAATTAGGAATGGGTGTTAAACGCCGTAAAAAAAGCGAAAGAAAGTATTCCGGGAGAGCTATTAGTTTTAAGGATGCTGTTACGGTAGCTCGAAAAAGTATCGGAGGAGGCGTTACTTCTAATTTGTTGAATACTGCTAAAATCGCGTTAACTTCTCTTAAAAAAAAGAAAATTGCGTCTCCGAAGCAGAGAGTGATTCCTATTCCTAAAACAGGAGGTATTTTACCTCTTATACCCATATTTGCAGCGTTGGGTGCTCTAGGATCTTTAGCTGGTGGTGCTGCTGGTGTTGCAAAAGCTGTTAGTGATTCTAAAGCGGCGGCTAAGACTTTGCAAGAAACAGAGAGACACAATCGATCTATGGAAGCTGCTGCTGTTGGAAAAGGTTTATATTTAAAACCTTATAAGAAAGGACTTGGATTGTATTTAACTCCTTATCAAAAAAACTCCCGTTGAAGCTACCACACAGAGCATTAACAAATATCGATTTAATGCGTTACGTTAAAAAATTAAAAATTCCACATTTCAGGGGGATATATATGCGAGACAATTTACCTTCAAAAATTTATGATACGGAAAGTGGAATCGTAAATCTTGATGAAAAAATTGGGGAAGGTACACATTGGACTGCATATGTCAAACGTCGTAATAAAATAATATATTTCGATAGTATAGGACAATTAAAACCTCCTCTAGAGCTGACACATTACTTTCGGAGTGACGGTAGCGGGAATAACATTAAATATAATTACGATAAATTGCAAACATTAAATTCTTACAACTGTGGACATCTAGTACTGCGGTTCCTATATACATATGGTCGATAATGTTTTGTGTTAGTGCTTATCCAAATTTCGTGGCGATATGTCCATCACATTTACATTGTCGGATAAAGCATCCGTTTTAACTGCTAATTTTAATCCTCCCATTATTCTCGATCCTGATGCGGAATATGTTATGGGTTTAACATCTTTTGAAACTTATAATAGTATGCCAAATGTGACGTCAACTAATAATCAATTCTTGTTCAAAAATAGATTAATAACCGTGGACGAAGGAAGTTATGAGATATCGGAGTTGAATACCTTTATCAATTCTAAATTGGATCAATCAACTCATGAAAGTGTGGAATTGATTGCAAATAATAATACTTTGAAAACCAAGATTAAAACTTCAGGGGAAGTAGATTTTGACGTTGCGAACTCCATAGGGCCGCTTTTAGGGTTTAAGAAAAAAAAAATTCCGGCTAATTCTAAACAGGATTCTGATTATATTACAAGTATTGTAAAGGTCAACTCATTATTGATTGAATGTAACATAACAACGGGCAACTATAAAAACGGACAAGCTTCTCACGTTATTCATCAATTTTTCCCAAGCGTGCCTCCAGGCTACAAAATAATTGAAAGTCCGGACCACGTAATTTATCTTCCAATTAATGTAAATACGTTGACAGACATAACGCTTAAAATAGTAGATCAAGATGGTGATCTCGTCAATTTTAGAGAAGAAACGGTCACGATAGGACTACATCTGAAACGTGTTTATAATGGTGTTTCGATATAACTCGAATTATCTAAAGGGGTGTGTTGTTCCTCCTCCGGAATGGTATAAAAGGCGTTGCTCTAACTCTAAAAAATGTAGTAGTCAACGACCGGTTAAGCGATTAACACAGAACAATAAGCTGTTTTTGCGATCTCTCGGACTTACTTTATTACAATGAGTATACTAAATGTTAGTGAAAAAGTGTACGTGGACAATTCCATCGTAAATGCTGAAATACATACACATCAACCTTATACTACGCGATTCGGAAACAATGATGAGATTCGTTTTCCAATACATGAGGGTATGAGTACTTTACCAAGTCAGAGTTATCTATATATGGAGGGGAGGTTAAAAAATAAAGATGGTAACCCGCCAATAAGAGAAGTTGGTACACCACCAGTTAAAGAACTAACCACTACATTCATAAATAATGGTCCCACATTTCTGTTTAGCGAAGCTCGATATGAAATGAATGGGGTTAAAATTGATGCTACAACAAAGCTTGGGTTAACATCCACCATGAAAGGATATGCATCAGACACCCCTAATGATAGTAGGATGCTTGAAAATTCTGGATGGTTTCCAAACGGGAAAAACACAACAGTTGATTTGAATGGGAATTTCAACGTTTGCATACCGCTAAGCAGATTATTAGGTTTTGCTGAAGATTACAAGAAAGTTATTTTAAATATTAGGCAGGAATTGGTGTTGATTCGAAGTAACACGGATATTAACGCGCTCACAGGTACTGATCCAAATGTTACAGTTGAAATAGATAAAATTTATTGGAAAGTTCCACACATCACTGCCGGTCTTGCAGAAGAATTAGCTTTGACTAAATACGTTGATAAAAATGTTGACACTCAAATAGCATTTAGGAGTTGGGAAACCCATGTTTTCCCAAGTCTTCAGGAAGCAGATAAACATACCTGGCCTGTTAAAACGGCAGCAAGTTTGGAAACTCCCAGATTTTTAATAATAGGTTTTCAAACCGGTCGAGAGGGTGAAATTACTAAAGATATGAGTAAATTTGATTCCTGCGATATTCAAAACGTAAGAGCTTATTTAAACACTGAAAGATATCCATATGATAATTTAAACATAAATTTTAATAACAACCATTTTGCAACGCTCTACCAAATGTATGCTAAATTTCAATCTTCTTATTATGGAAAAGAGGATGAACCTTTACTATCCCCTACAACCTTCAAAGATATTGCTCCTTTAGTTGTTATTGATTGTTCCAATCAGAAAGATGGATTGAATCCTAGGGCGGTAGTGCTTAGAATCGAATTTGAAACCAACAAAAACGTACCTGCACAAACAACAGCTCATTGTCTAATTCTACACGATCGTGTGTTTACATATAATGCACTTACAAAAGCAGTTAAACAACTTTAAACTATTTAACATAATATCATAAACGGTGTTCGACAGTTTCAATAGTTTGGTTGACGGTGTAACAACTGATAATGCAGATTACAGTAGTGGACGTACAAGGATTCAAAACCTCTGAAAAAATTTTTACACCTAAGGAATTAGCTATTTATGATGGGAACCATGTTTCACACCACATATTTAAACCACCGTTTGCTTTTGACACCTTAGAAGCAGAATTTAAAAAGCAAGCAAACTGGTTAATTCATAATCATCACTGTCTTGATTGGGTTGAAGGTTTTACACCAACTTTTTTATTCCCAAGAATTCTTCAACGATTAACTCGGGATGCAGATTCCGTTTACGTAAAGGGTCATGAGAAAGCAGTCTACATACGAAATTATATTTCTAAACCAGTTATTGAATTCGACGAACAGCCAGCTTTAAACCCTTTGATACCATCATGCTTTTATCATTTAAAATCTCCTTCTGTATGTGCTTTATCTAATGTATATTATTTATATGATAAATTTGTAATGAAATAACTTTTTTAATAAATAAATTCTTACATTTTATCTATTGTTTTATTATGATATATGAGAGCTACATTTACAATACATAATATATAAAGCCATTATAGGATATTACAACAATACAGAACGTTCAATCTTACATATTACACTAATTATAGCAAAAATAACAGTTTACAAATCTTTAAATCGCTCCTCGTAAATCCGTAATCTATGCTTATTGTCTAAAACATTATTTAAAATATTACTAACTATTTGAATTCTTCTTTCGAATCGAAATCTATCTCTAGCTATACACTCCCATTCACTTTTCCTAGCTTGTTCAAAGGCGTACGACCACACTATCATATGATTAATTTTATTTATAGACTCATTAAAGCGTACAAACTTCATTACCCGCACCATAGTTTATTCCTTTTTTTCTAATTGTTCAAAATGTTCTATTTCCGGAAAGAAACGATTAAACTCGTTAATAAAATCCTTTAAACCTGTCTCAATCAGTTTTAACACAAAACAGCTAGCACAACTCTTTCCATTTTTAAATTCCTTACAAATTTCAATACCACGTTTATATTTCTTTTCCAACTCTTCACAGTATTCAACACTAAAAAGTCCGTTACCATATACTTGTTCATGATTTGCTTCAAACTCTAAAGCTTCAAATTGTTGCATCAATCTCTCTACTGCACTTAACTTATCTACAGCCTTCGTCCAAGATTGTTCTGCGTAACACATCCACATTTTTAATATTCAAATTTCAAGGGTCGATCGAAGTTAATACACTAACTCTCACCAACAGCTCCCAATCGTTTCCAACCCTTTACTGCCCCTAAACACTTTTTTCTTTCTCAATATCTGCAACTACCTTCTGTGGCATGAAATGTAACACTTCCATCATATATAACACGTTGTCTGATTTCGTATCTTTCAACGGTGTTAGTATGTTATTACAGTTTTCTTTAATATCACCAGGCATTACTGCTAATGCACTTATTATGTTCTCATAAAACTCATCGAAACGCGCATGCTCCACTATTTGTAATTGATAATTAATTACATCCACCAAATTCCATAACTCTGCAACGGATTCCCACCCTAACCACACTTCTGAATCGTTTTTTTCAATTTTTATAGCTTTTGTCTGCTGCACGAATTCAAAATGGATTGCCTTGGAACCTATCATCAAAGGTGGCCACTGATGATCTGCATTTTGAAAATAATTCGTTATAATTCCTTGATTCTCAAGTAGAATATTCCATTCAACTTTATCAAATAAAGACCACTGATTTTTTTGTCCACAAATTTTCACTGTTGGTATAAATCCTAACAATGGTAACAATCCAACTTTCACACATTTAGTTTTCGATTTGTTTAAAAAATAAATGCTTTGACTAATCAGAGGATAGTATATTCCTTCACCATTTTGAAATGTGGTTGAAACGGTTCGCTTCTGTGCCAAGTTTTTAGCTTGTTCAATACAATTTTTCAAATTTTCCACTAAAACACATAAGTACATTTAATTAGACTAGAACCAAAATTTTTAAATATAACTTACTTGTTTATAAACCGTTCAGCTATGCTTAACACTGATATTTTCACAGGATCATGCTGCTTATAAATACTAAAATCTTTAAGTGGGAGGTGGTATTGAATAGTTCATTATACCATGACCTGGGTCAATGAGAGGTCAAGGTTGAGGTCAATGACCGGTGAGTGGTGGGGGTGGATCAATGATCTTAGAGTGGTGGGGGGTGGGTCAATGATCTTAGAGTGGCGGGGGTGGAGGTCAAGGATCAATGACCTAGTTTAATGACCTTTGGGTGGTGGGAGGTGGAGGTCAAGGTCAAAAGGTCAACGACCTAGGTCAATAACCTTTGAGTGGTGGGGGGTGGAGGTCAAGTGGTGGGAGGTGGATCCAGAACTCTCATTTTCATCCTACTGTTTCTTAACAAGTTTTTACACTTGAGCAGAAGCTGACGAAAATTGGTCCTAGTAATAGCATACCATGTTCTATACTCCATCATGGTATGGAATTATAAAATTTTCAGACTTCTCTTTATTTTTATTTTTGTAAATTCCGACAAATTATAAAAAACGTACTTGAAAACCTTTCATAGCGCGTTGGCTGTTTGAAAAATGCTCTCACCTAAATTGATTTAAATTTACCTGCATCTTTATGTGATATTTTTTGTTTTCCAACGTCAACCTCGCTCACCCCTAGCCACGTTGTCTTAATTTTTTAAATAGCGATTTATCGTTGAAAGGATTGCGAAAAACTGCATTCACATTTGAAATTTTAGGTTGCAGTTTTTTTTAAATTTTAAGCGAAAATTAACGGTTTGGGGCCCAATGTACATTTAAAACTCTCATAGATCACAGTTGCCATGACGTCAATCATGGAAACAAAAGAAAACATTTGTTTATGTTGGGAAAGTAATGCTGCAAATTAAGAACGAGTTTGTGATCTAATTACCTTTGATGTTTTAAACTAAAGTAAGTTTTGTAGAATTTGTAGTTTCCACCATCATATCAGTTTCATGCATTTCGCATTATACCTACCCGACTATTTTCATTATTTTCCATTATTTATGAGATAAAATAATACAATAGTTATTTATTGTACAAGATGATAAAATTGCACTTTATCTTCGAGAGCGATTGTAGCGTCGAGGCGTCAGCCGAGACGCTAATAAGCATCGAGAAGATAATGAAATTTTATCGTTGTGTGGAATACAACATTTTTTTCTATAGCAATTGTTAAAGAAGACCAAAAAATGAAGAAAAATCAATGATAAATTTAATTTAAAAGTGTCAGGAAAAAAAACAGTTTCACGAAAAAATGAGTAGGTGGCTTTAATAACTTTTTTCCACTACTAGCATTAAACGATATCATTATTTACTTTGTTTTAGAGCCAAGAAGATGAATTTCTTTCCTAGTGGTTACTAATATTTCATTATTAACTACTGGAAATAATGAAAACAATTGCTACCAATCTTTAAATTCACCATAAACTTTCATGTAAAAATCTTTTGATTTTACTGGTAATAACTGTTCACCAGCACTTTCTGCACCTTCCCTAATTTCAGGACGAGTGCAGTTTTCACTCAAATCATCAAAATTGGACATTTTATAACCACTATTATAAAATATATATTTTACACAAATGTCAATTGAAATTAACTATTCTCTTGTTTTCAAGCAAGGCTACTTTATTTTTGTGCATATTTGCATTTGTAATTTTATTTTTTATTAATGTAAAATCAATTAATTATAAAAGGAATAAGGGTGCTAGTAGTGGAAAAAATAATATATAAACCACGGTAGAGAAGACTTATCAGCCTCGAAACTTATTTCCCTCGATGCTTCGCATCTCGGGACTTAATTCTGCTCGATGAGAAAAATGTCTTCTCTACCTTGGTCTATAATATACTATTATATTATATTTTTTTAAATAATTCCCATATTTTTTCCAATAATGAGCTTATTTTGGTTTTTATTTGAAACACTCTCTTATTTGAATAATACACAAAGTTGTGCTTAGAGCTGCGAAAGACATCAGGGATCAAAGAGTTTTAATTAGCACATATAAAACTAATATTAACTGTAGCGGAACCCGTGGGCTATACCTCACGCTTTTTTTTTGTTTTAATTAATCAGGTGATGTTTACTATTTTTCCAGACCTGTTGTGATCGACTTCAAATTATTTTTTTAAATAAATATGCCCAATTTGCTCTGAAATTGGTCCCGTCCCATTGGTGTTTTAAAGTTGAAAATTGTTCTAACTGTAGAACCGAATCTATTCTTGATCTCTATTAATAGTGTTTGTGTGTGCTAGGTTAGGTTAGTCTGATTTGAAATTATGTTTTTTGAAACTGTAAATGGTAATCCAGTACGGGGTGACTATAACTGTAGGTAATATAATAATCTGCCCTCTAGAATTATCAGATGCAATGCATTTTGTAATTGTTATTTAAGTGAACTATGATTATCGGCGCAGGCGGCTTCGTTTGCTAATCTGACCTACATCTCCATGCGTAGTCGTTTTCGTTACTGAACTGTACTGAGAGAAGCAGTTAACGGTCTTGTCGTAATTAAAAGTGTATCCCGGTGGAAGGGCTAGAGAGCATGTGTGTTTCCCTAGGAATCTGATTTGGAAATGCGGAGTAAAACTGAATCGCATTGCATACGAATATGCGCCTTACATAATTGACACGTATAGCTATAGATGTGGCTTCTAGTATTGGGGGCCTCGCGGCGGTAAAAGGTGAGACAGCTAGAAGGAATCTAGATTTCATATATACATTTGGAATAATGATTAGAATTTTTGCAACTAAGTTCTCCTTTTTTATTATAATAGTTATTAATCACAAGTTATTTAGATAAATATGGCGGCATTTTAATGCAATAAACACATTTCAGCAGTACTGGCTTGTAACTGAGGCTACATGGGCTACGCTGTTTCTGCAAAACACGTAAAGCCAATAATAGTTATTTATTGTATGAGTGGATTGTGAGGCAAATAAAATTCGCGAAAAAGTTTATGCACGAGGCCGCAAGGCCGAGTGTTTAAATTTTATTTGCAGGTAATCCACAAATGCAATACAAAATTTTATCCACAACTTACAATATTGTAGAGGCATAATTATGTGGATCACTAATACCGACATTGATCATTTTGAAACATCGAATTAAATTATATGAAAGATCTGAGTAGCAAGTTGTCACCAATCAAAACTGTCAAAATTGTCATAATGATAAATTAAACGGCTTAAACCACATAAATACAAATAATATCAATAATGTGAATGTGAGTAAAAACCGGCAATATTTTCTCTTTTAATGTGAATATAAATGTAAATGTTAACAACGAAGTTTAAATATAGTTTGATTTTGTTACGTGTCTTATGGCTTAATTATAAGACCCATGTGTTTTATTATAGTACATTAAAACACAAGTTTTATAAGACTGATTTTGGAGCACGCGTCCAAGTTTGGAAAACGAGCCGCTTGCGGCGAGTTTTCTAAAGGACAAGTGCGCTTAAATGTCTTATAAAACGTGTATTTTATACTATTTTTTCTATTTTTCGCTTTTTATGCCCTTTTAAATAAAAACTTCCAGTTCCAAAATGGGGATTTTGCGGTAGTTGGCAACCGAGCTATAAACGCACGCGTTTGCGTGCTTTAATAGCTTTCTTAAAGACGCAAAATAGAAAAATACCATAAGACGTCTCAAAATAGTAGAATTATGCCTCTATAATATGTAAGTTCTTTATCAATTTGAGAAAAAAATTGATACTAGAAAAAATTATCAGTTGTGTAAGCCAGAGAAACTTAGGTTCTTCAAAGGTTAAAGTATAAGAAGAGGTTATGAATTAGATTACCCAAGTTTAAAGCACTACTATAATTTATAAACTATAAACTAGTTGTTGTTGTTTGCTAGTCTTAATTCTTATCAGTATTTTATGTTTTTGTTTCAGAAATATTGAACTTTGAAGTTACCAAATTTGACTAAATAAGTTTTTTTTTGTTTATTTATTTGTATAGATATTTGTTAAACGCTTGTTATGATATCTACCTGTTATGATATCAACCTATTTGCCTTCCTTTACATATTTCATATTTTATATTTTAACTTAGTAATTAATATTTTATATTACATTTTATCTATTGTGAACTTATTTCTGCCAATGTTATTCATTATTGATCTCTGTACTGTTTGTTGTGATTTCATAGTTCAACTTGTTTGTCACTACTTTGTCTTTTATCACATGTTAACTTAAATTCTTTGAATATTCATTTTGATGTTATTGTAATCATTAGAATAATATACTTTAATCATGTTTATTCTAAAGTTCATCCTGTTCAATAGTATAAATGCTTTGCACTCATTCTTAACAGTTAGTCTTGCCACCATCAAAAACATTAAAGTAGTCTTTCTTGCTACTGTTGTAATTGTTATTACATATTTTAAATAAAATTACTTCAAAACTTATTACAAGTTTTATTTAATTAAAATTATAACAACCAAGTTATAATACGCTTGCTATATGTAGGAAACAGTTTACAGAACTCTATACAGAGTGAATCATTTAAGTGTCACCCCACTTAAATTTTCTAAACTATTGGAAATAGCAGATGTTTTCTTTTTAAAATTTTAACATTAAAGGGGAATCACACAAGTAACGTCACCTATGATGTGCGGCGAGGAATAGTTGCAAAGCAACAAACCAGCCAAGATTTTTTAAGTTGATATTTAACTGCTGCATAATCTAAAATTATTACCAATTATACTGGGTGTTTAATTATGCCTGTACAATACATTGCTTCTTTATTTTAAATGGAATATCTTATATATTCTGGCATTTTTAGATTTTGAATTTAATTCTAGATATAAAAGCGTTAAAGACTTAAGGTACCTATGACTTTAAAACGAGTGGTTTTCAAATTGTTTAACTTTTTTTAAAAAATTCGACATTGGTGAATATATTTCAAAATTCATATTTTAGATACCAAAAACGTTCACCCAGCATTACAAAGTATTGCGCGGTATGGAAAAAAACAGCACATTACTACATAGGGTGCTCATAATTTAACGTCTTTTGCAAAACTTCAAATGTCAATAACTTTCATTACGGAAATAAAACAGCCAGGTTTTTTTAACACTATCATATACAGAATTAAATTCTCTTATACTTTTACGTTTTGTATTCTAAATGTTAAAACATCTATGGTTTTTCGTGTTTTTTTTATTTTCCTTTTTTATAAATTGCAAATTAAAATAGTTGTGCTTTGAAAACAAAACAAAAAATCTATTTTATACCGTTTCAAAAGTGCCACCCTTCTTGCTCATTCATAGTTTTTTTTTTTTTTTTTCTTCAAATTTTAGTGATGTAATAGTATGAATGTTTTACATCATTGAAACGGTAAAAAATCTATCTGGTTGTCTAAGATCATATTTATATTGCCATTTTAAGGAAATGGTCGATGACAGCATTGTTAAGTCACGGCACAGTACAGAACATTTTGCAATATGTGACATAAAGTAGCTCATTAGTCAACAAACAACTTTTATCAAGAAACAAATTTGATATTCTCGATAGTTTAATAGGAAACAGCTGTAGGAGGGTGAAACGTTTTAAACATACATTGTAAAATAGAGCTTCTTGTTTTGTTTTTATAGCACACCTATTTTAATTTGCAGTTTATGAAAAACAGATTTAAAAAAAAAACACGAAAAACTATACACGGTGTTCAGAAACTCGCGGACACGGACTGTGGGGCGGTATTCTACGAAAAAAACTGAAGAAACAGTTTTTGTACGATTTTTCGATTCAACCAACATTTGTGCAGTTATTCAAGTTTTGGAAAATCTCACAATGTTGGAAAGAAAAACTTTCATACTCAAATTTAAGTGTTGAATCAAGTACTGAAAATCAATCCACCACAAATTACAAACAGAAACAAGATATAGTTGAAATGATAATTGAGAAAAAAAACAAATGTCGTTCCAAGAGCCTGAAAAACTCGAATTTACGTGTTTATTTAAGGAGTGGCACGCTATTGGATGTTGAAAACAGCACGACATTATTTATTATTTTTATATAGTTCTAAAGTGCGACAGAATGGCCGCGATTTATTGGAACGAAGAGTATTATTATATGCTGATGGCACTGGGGGCTTCTAATAAACAAGCAGGACGAGCGGTACGTTTATACACGACCATTCTTTCGCACTTTGGATCGATTTTAACATAATAAGTGGCATTGCACAATGCAAAATTAGGAACTAAATTCAATCAAATGACGAACTGTGAAACAAATAAATAACAACGTGGTTTTCAACATCCAATAGCGTGCCACTCTTTAATGAAACACGTAAATTTGAGTTTTTCAGGCACTTTAAACAACATTCGTTTTTTCTTCTCACTTATCGTGTTTTTGAAATGTATCATGGATTTATTTTCAATACTTGATCAAACACACGTCCCGCAGTTCGTGTCCGCAAGTTTCGGAACACCCTGGAGACGTTTTAATATTTGATATATACAAGATCCCATATCATATTAAACGTGAATTTATAATTTTTTTCGGACACTCAATGGAAATGAACTACATTTCCTTATTACAAATCGTAAAGAAAAATATCTCTTTTCTTTATAACAACCATTTCTTTATATCAACAAAATAAACAATTATTATCGTATTATAAGTAAAGAAAAGTATTGTTATGTTTAGTTGCTGCAGTGATGGAAACAATTTGATTCTCGCGCTTGTCATGTATTTTTTAAATAATTTCTTATAAAATGTAATCCTTATGTAATCCATTTCCATTGATTGTCCGAAAACATTTTAAGTATTATTCTTAAAGAAAAGTGAGTTTTTCTTTACTTATAATACAAATAACTATACATTTGATGGTATTTAAAAATACTGAGTGTTTCATGTAAAAACAAAACTTATTGACATTTGAAGTTTTGGACATTAAATTATGAGCATCCTATGTATAATAATTTGCTATTTTTAATAGAACTAAAAAATTGCAATTTACAACAAAGCATGAAACTATTCAATAGACCAGTTTGATTTTCAAAATGGTAAATGTTTCAAAAACTATATCTAAATACTTAAAAACTATGCAAAACCATGGAAACTTTACTAAATACATCAAAGAAGTAAATACATCTAGCAACTGCAAAAAACCTGCATGTTCAGAAACTTCTACAGCCAAATTTTCACGTACAGAAGCTTCTGCAGCCACTTAAAAGCTTCTAAATTGTCATTCAAAGCTCCAACGCTCTCTAAGAGTTTTGAAGCGGCTCCAGAGACAGCTAAAACTATCCAAACTTTGGTAAAGTCACGTTATAAGACGGACAGAGCTCTAAAATCATTCACTACTCCTTGGTATTCCTGAAGACTTCTAAAATTTTACTATGGAAACGCCTCTAAAGACGTCCCAAAAACGTTTACACACAACGTCATTTCAAAAAGTAGAAGTGTTTACAAAACCATCTAAGAAAATCGGAAATCGTTTTTAAAAACTAGACTAAAGTAATAAGTAATGTATTCTTAGGATAAAGATACCTACCCAGAAACAAACAACAATAACCAAAGTAAACAAGAACATCATGGTACCTAGGCTATAAAAGCATAGTAAAACATAGTAATAATAATAAATGAAAAGGAGTTCACACTATCGTTCTAGAATGTGGTTAGTCCCTTTCTATGCCATTTAGCTATAGTTTCAAACAGGGGTGGAGTCGCCATAAGGTTCACAGGGCAATGCATTTGAGCGGGTGTTTAAATAATAAATAAGTAAAGTATCGTAATAGTTCTTGATTTACATACTTAGATAATAAAGATGTTTGTTTAAGCGTTTCGTAGTATAGCAATTTCTAGAACATGCATGTTAGATACTAGATACAAATTTTGTCTTTAAACATTAGATTAATTTGTGTTCTAAATCTTAGTGTTGAAATCACGACCTTCTGGATTGACCCGAAACTGATTGCGGACGGTCATGGTTGAAATATTAATAAATGTGATGTAAAAAATGTTCTGCGTGTAAATATTTTCATTTCAAACGTTCAGTTCATTATACTGATATACTTACGCATAGTTAAATAATCACATTTTCCATTATTCATGTGAGAGTGTATAAGAGAGTAAGTAACCTTTATTATTGGCACGTTTTGCTATTCTTACAATATCGTTAACTTTACAGTACAACCAATAAAATATAAAACATTAAATTGCAATATAAAATACAGGACAAAAACAACGATTTTTTTTTATTTTTAAAGATGGTATTTTTATAATTTTGCTTACTTGTCTTCTAAATTATTTTACATGAGTAATTGCTTTAACATCGCCTCTGGTAGCATATATTATATAGAATTAATTCTTTATAAAATAAAGAATTGTGTTTTATTTCTTTTCTGGCAGCCGAAACAAATAGCATTCGTCGCCGTGCTGATATTATAACTATGTACCTATATCTCCTACAAACATAAATTTGTTGCAAATATAATTTGACAATAAATTATGTACCATTTTAAAAATAAACAGTATATTAAGTAATGCTAATCTCTGATTAATATGCATAAACTTTAGACTATTAACAGCTCTTCAATACGTACATATCTATGTACTTTCAAAATTGTTTCTATGAGTCTACTTTGTAATGTTTTTTTATCTCTTTCACTAATATAAAGCCATCTGAGGATAGAGACCTTTCATTGAAAAAAAATGGTCCAAGTTGGTGAAGCGGTAGCCGCTTGAGGAACCGGAGAAAAATACCCTTTGAGCTTTTATATATGTATGGATTAGCATTACTTAATATATTGTTTATTTTTTTAAATGTTAAATAACCACGTTTGCTTTCTCAACAACATCATAATTATTTAATTTTGTGATTAGAATATTTCTGTCGATTGTCTCAAACGCACGTTTAAAGTTAATAAAGACTGCAACAACTGACTCTTTGATCTCTAAGCTCCTCTTCAGGGCCGTTTTGTGGTCTTCGGTTTTAACAACATAATGTTATTTTTAACATTTTAATTTAAATTTGTTTTACGAGATTAAACTTATGGATTTAAATACATTAATGTTTCTTACGAAATCATCATCATCATCATCATAATCTATTACCTCTTATACCCGAAAGTGGTAAATAATTATTAAAAAAAGAAAATTTTACCGCCTTTTTTAATCAGCCGCCCGTGTGCATTACACACCTCGGTCTTATAGTAGAAACTGCCCTGCTCCTTCTATTTGAACATTATACTAATTGTAAAAATGACTCGCTTGAGTGTTTTGCTCCAAATCCTGATTGGTTTTCCATAATAATGTTATTCCTATTAAAAGAATTTAATAACTGTTTTATAAAAATTTGTATCTTTTTTCTGATATACGTAACATATTCACTAGATGAGTTTTTCACATTTTTTTTTGTATTAATTACTTTAGGCTCTACTATATAAATTGTCAATCTGTCTGTTATCACTGATTCATCTACTGATTTATTAATAATTTTTTTTATTTGTCTTTTAAAGTTTAATTTACCTGATTTAATTACACTCGCGTTTATCTCATCAACATAATTTTTTTTAATGAATTTTAATATCCTGTCGAAAAATAAATAATTTATTGTAAATAAAACGATTCTTAACTTCAACAGGTTTTGTATTGTAGCCTTATACGTATTTCAACGTGTTTACACGTCATTATCAAAAGCAAGATTAAAAGTAAACAGTTGGTGTTGCTATAGGAACAATAAATTTTCATAACTTGATCTTGGTTTTCTATATCTGCGTCCAGATGACTTGATTTCTCATTCCAAAACGTCCAATAACGGCGAATTTAAAAGTAAAATACAAAACCTGTTGAAGTTAAGAATTGTTTCATTTACAATAAATTAAAATGAACTTCAACGAAGTAAAGCTCGAACTTATAAATAAATAAAAATAAATACCTGTCGTGCCATTTCCCTTATTTTTCCTCCGAAGTATTTCTTTAATAAATCTCCAATCTCTATATTGCTTTACCGTTTCCTTTATTCGTATTTATTATTCTTTCATAATAATTCTTTTATTTCTCATTGTAGTAGTTACCATATTTCTTTGTTTCATATAAAGATTACAGTGTTCTACATTTATTTGTTAAACAAGCTTTTTCATAATTTTCATGTCTCGCCTTTGACATCATTCTTAGTTCATCATCAATCCATCTATTTTTCATTTTATAACAACATTTAGTTTTAGTAGGTATCACTTCTTTTAAAACTTAACTATTTTTATAGAAAACCCCAGTTAGTTCGTTTGCATTTCCTGTGCCCCACTGCTTCGCACTTAAACAACAAACTGTCTAGATTCTCTCTCTCTTTCCGGTGTTACGGGTCCTGTCGGTCCCTTCCGGTTCCCAGAAGATTTCTCCATTGTGTTCGGTCCATCCATTCTCCTTGTTGTATGTTTCTTCTCTCCATTGCGGTTTGGACTCCTTCGTACCAGCTCCTTCTTGGCCTTCCTCGTTTTCTCCTCTCTGGAGGGACCCATTCCATTGCCATTCTAGGTATTCGTCCCTCTTCCATTCTTTGGACATGACCGAACCATATTAATTGTCTTCGTTCTGTTTCTTCGACTATATCCTTTGCTATTCCCATCATTTCCCTTATTCTATCGTTCCTCACTTTTTCGATTCTTGATACCCCTGCTGCTCTTCTCAGGAAGTCCATTTCTAACACTCTCAGCTTGCTCTTATTTTGTTCAGTCATTTGCCAAACCTTTGCTCCATATAGTGCCACGCTTTTTATCATTGTGTTATATATCTTTATTTTTGTTTTCCTACTTATTTCCTTATCCCAGAGTATGCTATTTATTGCTCCTGTTACTTTTTTGGTCTTTTTATATCTTTCATTTATTTCGCTTTCGTTCTTCTTTTCTTCTCCTATTCTCGTTCCTAAATATGTGTATTCTTCACATTTTCCTATTATCTCTCCTGTGTCCAATTCTAATCCTTCCGTCTGGGTCCCTAGCGGCAAATATTTTGTCTTATCAATGTTTAGTGTTAATCTCCATTTTTCATATTCTTCCCTTAGCTTCCTGGTCATATACTCAGCATCATCTTTGTCTTGTGCGATGACCACTTGGTCATCCGCAAACTGCAATGTATATATTGTTCTCTCTCCTGTAGGTATTCCCATTCCGCTGCATTTTCTTTTCCGCTCTCGTAGGGGTTCATCTACGTAAACTTTAAATAGCGTTGGTGACTGCGGGCATCCCTGTCTCAGTCCCTTCGTTACTCTAAATGGCCGAGTTGATTCCGCTCTCTACTTGACTTTGGCTACTTGACTTTCATACAAGTTTTTCACGGCTTTAACCAGCGTATCATCTACATTTTCTTCTAGCGCTTCCCACATTTTCTGTATTGGTACGTTATCGTATGCTTTTGCCAGATCTATCAGCACGAGGTGTAATTCTCTTCCTGTGGCTTACTTCTTTTGTATTATTTGGGACAATGTAAATAGGTTGTCTAAACAGGACCTACTCGCCCTAAATCCACTCTGTTTTTCTGATTCCTTATCTTTGTATTGTTCTTCTACTAGGTTTCTTATTACTCGGCTGTATATTTTACTGAAGCTATTTAGGACCTCAATTCCTCTGTAGTTGCTACATATATCTCTTCTTCCCTTTTTGTGTATGGGTGATATCCATGCTGTTTTCCATTCCATTGGAATTTCGTCTCCATTTATGCATTGATTTATTAATCTTGTCAAAAGTTTAAACATCTTCTCCGTTCCACTTTTGATCAGTTCGTTCGGGATTCCCGAATGTCTTTATTATTTTTTCTATTGTACTTTGGGGTATATCTATCTCTTTACCGTTTTCGCTTTGTGACTGTTGTTTAATACGGAATTGCGGACGATCCTCCGTTAATAGTTCTCTATAGTGGTCTTGCCATTGTTTTTCGGTGATTGGGTGAATCTTTATCTTTTCATTGAGTGGAGATTTTATTGTCTTTATGAATCTCCAGATTTCGCTCGTTCTTTTTCCTCCAATGTACGACTCTATCTCTCTACATTTCGATTCCCAAGTGGCCTGTTTGGCATTTTTTACTTTACGTTTAACTAGTTTTTGTTGTTCTTTATATGCTTCTTGTCTCTCTCCTTCTTTGTACTTAACGACCTCTTATGTAATTCTTGTTTGACTTTTATCTCCTCGTCTTCCCAGTACATTCCCTTTCTTTTTTTTCTAGGCTCATATCCTATTGCCTCATACGCTGCTTGGTGTATGCTTTCCTTGATGTGTTCGTATATCTCTATACTTGTCATCTCTAAATGTTCCTCTAGCTTCTGGTCCAATCTGTTCTGGTCTGTCTAGATTAATTTCTTTAATTTTATTTTAGTCTCTAAACCTCCATGTCACTTTATTCATTTTTTCTGATTTTTCGTTCATATCTATTTGAGGAATCGGATCTACGTACTTTGGACTAAATCTTTCTTTACCTCCTAATTAAATTTTCTCTCTTTAGGTTCAACAATTAATACTCCCTTATTGCTAATTACTACATCACTGTACTTATTTCTTGAAGTTACATGCTTTCTCAATGCTTCACTATGGGTGTCCTTTTTATCTTGTCGATCATCCCTAACCGACTTTTTCATCATTTCTTTTATTTCAACTATTTTTTTTATTTCATCAATAATGATAGATTATCTAGAAGCTTACTACATTCTTTACAAATGCAGCTATGGATCATTTTCAAAGTATTTCATTTGAGGGAAAAAATTAAGTAAAAGCCAATTATAGTAGCTGCCAAAATTGCTGCTACCTGGTGATTGAAGGCATCTCTTTGCCAATCTGTTCGAGACCTACGAATTTAGTTCAAACTTCAATTTGAGTGTTGTTTAATTTGGTTTTTTTATGGTTTTTATAGGATGGCATCAAACTTACTACACCTACTACAAATATGTGTATGGATTGCATCTCTGCATATACTTCAATTCGAAGCTGAACCGCATGTAGGCCGGAATCCATGCATATCCAAATTAACTTGTCACGATTGTATTCAGACCCCATCTTGTGCTTGGTGCTATGAACCTGTACGTAATATGCTACACAATATAAAAATTGCTGCCAAAAAAATGTTTCTTCTCCACAGGCTGAAACATTTGAAGATCATCCAAGATGTTATCAGCCAGGAAGTCAACAATTACACAAACAGTGTCTGCCACAATACGAATATTTCCCACACAATTCTTTCACTGTTCGTCAAAGTAAAAGCTTAAGCAAGGCTAAAGCATCCGGTGGTTATGGTAGTGGTGGGTTTACTACTAGTAGTTCATCAAGTTATTCATCTTCTGGTTCGTATGGTTCGTCAAGCAATGCATACGAAAGTGCCAGTGGATATGAATCAGATTTAGTTCAAATGACCCCACAAAGAGTTGCACTGAAATTGAGAGCTAGTAAGTTCATTTAGATGCTGCTAACAAAAAGTGTAATATAAATTATGATTTAGATGAAGCGTACAGCTTCCATGTACAGTATGCACAAGCTGAGGATTACCCAGTAGATTTATATTACCTTATAGATTTAAGTAACTTTAGGGAAGACGACAACTATGACTTGTTGGGTTTGGGCAGTCTTCTTGCCGAGACAATGCGAAATGTAACTACGGATCTTCAAGTTGGTTTTGGCACTGTTGGCAGGCTACCACATAAGTAAGTATTTTTGTTTGATTTAAGATTTAAAAATGATGAAAAAACATATGAGGTGACATCATATGCAGATGTGGTTGATTTAATTCAACTTCACAAGAATTACTGCCTTATTTGGCTTAGAAGAAAAATTATTTTTTGGAAAAAGCTATCGTATTTGTAAATGGGTGGCTATTTTACTTTTATATACAAAGTATTTTATAAATTAGAAAAATTAAAATTTTTAGTTATATTTATTAGGCTGAAATTACCGTACGCCAATACTTTTAAAGGTAATTTTTAAAGTATTAGTTAGTACAACAAAATTCTAATAATAAGAAGTTATTTCTACTTGTAGCTAATTTTAACACCATTTTGTATGTATGTAAATAGTAAAATAGTATGTGGCATGTCTTTTACGGTACGCGACGTTTAGGTGCTGCCGTTTGGGCGCCGGAAATTCACCGCCGACAGTTTGGGCGCCAGTTTCGTACATTTAATATTCATTAAATTAGGCAGGATAGAATATTATACATATACATTTTCAGTATCTTCTATCTGCTCAAATTCCTTTTTATATTATCGACAAGCATGAAATTATTCCCAATTTAAAACTACTTTCCATCTAATATAGTAAGCGAGATCCCCATAGTGTGCTTCAAAAACGAATCACTCTGCATGCTCCAATATTACTACAATAATTGGCAAATTAACTTAATTTTATTCTAAGTATGTAATCGTATTTTAAAGTGACTTTTTCACAATACACGTGTCGATTTTTACTACCAGCACCCAAGCGTTCGGCGCCCAAACGGCGGTCGCTCAAAAGTAAAGCGCCCAAACGGCGGCGCCCAAATGGCAGCGCCAAAAAGTGTATTAAGGTAGTCTGTCATGATGAAACAAATACGTTTTATCTATGATTGTATCAATAATTAACACTTAAGTAACATCAAGCGATTTTACTGTGTATTTTTTTCATCCTATCTTTACTCATACAACCCTTTTACAGAAAATGTAACAATAACTTTTATTTATTTGGTTTGATTATTTTTTACATCTTCTGAAGTAAGTTTTTATTTTGTTGTTGTAGTTGTGTTGATTGAAGGACATCAATTTAGTCTTACATATTTTAGAAAATGTTGCGTTACTAATTGTCATGACAGACGACAAACCTTGTACCTGAGATAATCGATACATCTTAGTTAAATTTGATATTACAGTATAGAACGTCCTTGCACATACTGTACAGTTGCCCATGGTTTTCGTTTCAACCATCACATGACGTTATCAAAGTATCACGACCAGTTTTCCGTAAGTCTCACATGTTAATCTGATAAATCCTTTGCTTATAATATTGTGGTATTTTATTAATACAAATATTGTATTGTATTGTTAATTATACAGGGTGGTTTAAAAATAAAAAGGACCGAAGTAGGCAGTGAACTGTACTCAACCAAAGAACACGAAGGAAAGTTTTTACACGTGTCTGAAAATGCTTCCCTAGAGAGTTACAGCCTCCAGCAGAGAGAAAAGTTCCGTTTCTTTTTGGTTGATAACTTTGGCAGTAGTTGCATTAAAATGTTGATATTTTATACGTGAGCACTACTCACTTAATATTTTTGTATTTCTACTTGTTATTTTATTTGAGTAAGTACACCAGGGGCGTTTCATAAGTGGACCACATATTATTTTATTTTGAATATTTTCAATCTTTTTAGTCTTATAATTCATAGCACATCAAAGCAATAGGAAAAGTTTCCATAAAGATGGATCCTGAAACTCTTCACTGTGAAATACTCTAAGCTGTTGAGACTGTTACTTCTTCTGGAAGTTGTAGCATATATGTAAGCGTTTCCAGTCGCATTATATATGAACTTTTTTTATTGCTTTAATGTGTATAAATTAACCGTAAAGTTTGCACAAACTATTTGCGCAGCTTAAGAAGACACTCAGTCACTCAGCTCTCCATGGCAACTAGATTTTTTACAAAAAATTGAATTATTGCGAAAACCATTGGATTTGGCAACTTTTTTGTGCATTTTTGTATGTACAATAAAGGTTTGATGTCAAATAGTGAAAGAATGTAAAGGTCTAAAAAATTTAGAATAAAATTATTATGTCACCCCTTCCCATATGAGACACTTCTG
The DNA here is from genome assembly GCA_958336395.1 of Ctenicera cuprea. NCBI lineage: Eukaryota > Metazoa > Arthropoda > Insecta > Coleoptera > Elateridae > Ctenicera > Ctenicera cuprea. Next base: position 18,918,770 of record OY284491.1, read on the forward strand.
GTACAATTATTTAAACGCAATAAGTAGAATTACGAAGCTAAATAGACAGAGGAGAGATCATATACAATTTCAAAATTTTAATACAACTACTGTCAATTGTTATCGCAAAAAAGCAAATAGATTTTTCCCTTTTCTGAAGGTTACAATTTTATAGGGAAACGTTTTAAGACCCATGTTTATAGCAACTGTTCCTGTTGTTGTTTGATGTACATTTCACGCTCAAAGTTCGACCGTCATTTTTGGAACACCCTGGATAAACAAGATCTAATATGGTTTATGGTTCTGATATCAGCTACAAAACTTACAACGGTTGATAGCACTATGAACTTACCAACTCACTCAATCCCTTCTCTTATACTTTTACAAATGTCGGAATTGTTCACTATTTTTATGGCAGGTTCGCCAAACTTTCCGGTTCCTACTCAACTCTCCTGCTTGTTGCCACTCCCATTTCTTTGTCCTCAGAACTACATTTCCGAACTCTTTTTGGTAATCCTTCCTTCTCCATTCTGTTAATATATCCGAACCATTTTGGTTGATTACTCTGCGTATTATATTTCACAGAGATTTAACTTCCAGGCGTATTCTTATTTCTGTGTTTATGTTACGCTCCAAGCGTTGTTCACTTATTTATTGAGCTAGGTTCTTGTACTAGGAATCTTATTAAGACAAACGTATATTATAAACCGAATAAGTTACAGAATAATTCACACTATAATTCACAGATAGAAATGTACACAGTGAAAATATTTTTAACACAGTAATGCAAAATATGGTAAGCGAAAAAAAAAAACGAAAAAAATAAGCCGCGAAAAAAAGCCGCGGAAAAAAACGGAAAAAGCCGAGGAATCAATGCCGGGAAAATAAGTCGACTTTTAAAAAATAAGATCTGTAGTAAGTAAGTGCGGTTCAAAATCACCTAATGGTTATTTACATTTTAAATTAAAACTACTAACAAGTAACGGCTATGGTAGACTATTATAATACTTGTAATTTAAAATATAAAAATAAAAATAACCATTAAGCAAACTTTTAAAAATACGAACATCGTTTAATTTATAATTTAATTTCTCACTAAAGGAAACACAGTTAAAGACAATAACAATAAATATCTAAGTATTATATGGTCTACTATGGCCTTTATTTATTAGTACTTAAATTTAAAATATAAATAATCACTAGTGTTACCTGGCCGAAATTCGACGGCAGACTCAGCGTTGACCGACCCGGCGATATGGTAAGTCACGTGATGCATTAGTTCCAATAATGAGACGCGGCGTTAGTGTAGATGTCGCCTCAAGTGAAGCGCGTCTAGCAGACTTTTATATATATTATAAATTAAAATAATTATTATTGAAAAATCGACGTAGAATAAAAATATAAAAATGTTTCATGTTCCATCTGAGGATAAAGACCTTTCATTGAAAAAAAAATGGTCCAAATTGGTGAAGCGGTAGCCGCTGGAGGAACCGGAGTAGAAAACCCTTTGAGCTTTTATATATGTATGGATTAGGCGACTTTGAATTGCACTTTGAGCTCAGTACTCACAACGGATCTTATTTTTTAGAAGTCGGCTTCTTTCCTCCGGTCTTTTTTCTCGTTTTTTTTTCCACCACCTTTTTTTACCGCCGGCTTTTTCCCCGGCTTTTTTGCAGACTTTTTTCAGCTGTTTTTTACTCGGCTTTTTTCCAAAATTCGCAACATTTATACAGCGAATTAAATACCACAGTAATACAAATGAAAGAACATTGTGAAACGTTTTTGTTTAAATCTATGGCCTGCTGACTTGAATCAGTTTTCTCGTAATGTTTATAATGATAGTGAACGAAAATTTTCTACAATTGAAACGACATAAAAAATCTGTATTTAACTGCCTAAGAAAATACATCCATTTAAGAAAATTATCGATGGGGTGGGTGTCACTGCTCAGTCACGTAAATAGTTCAGAAAGTTTTTAAATGCAGCATAAACTAGCTTAATAGGCAACACACAACTTATATTCAGAAAAAAAGGGATATTCTCAGCAGTTTAGGAAATAGTAGGGGGGGGGCATGAAGCGTTATAAAATAGAATTTTTGTTTTTTGTTCATAGCACACCAATTTTAATTTGCAATTTATAAAAGTCAAATAAAAAAACACGAAAAACCAAAGATATTTTAATATTTTTATTTTTTTTTTATTTAGAATGAACCAGATCAACAATATATATTGTTATACATGGTTGAGTTGTAAATATAAAATTAACATGACATTATTAATCCTAACTTAGAGGCAAAATTGATGCCCATCGATAATTAATTATTCTAATTATTGAGATCCAATAGTTTATCTTGCGGTAGTTTTCTTCTTAGCCTTGTATGTATGGTTAGTTGATCAAGGTGATGTTGCGCTGCACTAGGGCATTGATTTATGTTATCGAAGAACTTTTGGGCACTTTTTTGGATGAACTGCTTAATAGTTGTTATTCCTAGCTCAGTATGTATCTGCTGGTTACTAATGAACCAGGGGGCATTGATTGCTATGCGGAGCACTTTATTTTGAAAAACCAGTATTTTTCTTATGTTGGTAGCAGAAGTGGCACTCCATACTGTGCACGCATAAGTAATTAGGGATCTTAAAAGAGCGGTGTACAGAAGAATTGCACAGTCGGTCCGAAGTGGTGTTTTCCTATTTAGTAAGGGGTATAGTACAGCTAGTCGAGTATATCTCTCGTTAAGCTTTTTGTTGATGTGTGCACTCCATGTTAGTCTGGTGTCAAAATGTAAAACAAGATACTTAACGCTTGTGTTTTTGTCCATCCATTGAATTTCAGAACCATTCACTTTGATGTTTGGGATCTCATCTGGGATGCGTTTGAGTGTGAAAATTTTGTTGCTACATTTCGAGGAGTTAACCGTGATACTGTCACTTTGTATTACCAATGCCGTATCATCTGCATATGTTGCTATTTACCAATGTTTTGCTGAGGTAAATCATGGATGTAAATATTAAAAAGGGTAGGACCAAGTATACTACCTTGAGGAACCCCTGCATGGAGACTTTTAATAGAGGAAATAGTGCCATTTAGCTTAACCGCAAAAGTTCTATTTTCCAAAAAGGAGAATAATATTGCCTTGATGTAATTTGGAATATTTATGTGTAATAACTTGTACTTTATTCCGTCAATCCACACCTTGTCAAAGGCTTTAGTTATGTCTATGAAAGTTATGGCAGTGTATTGTTTATGCTCATAACCCCGTTCAATAATTTCAGAGATCCTTTGTAATTGGTGGATGGTGGAGTGATTCTTTCTGAACCCAAATTGTGCTGGAGGGATGATATTGTTAACATCTAACGACATATTAAGCCTATGACTAATTGCTTTCTCCAGTAGCTTTGAAATGGTGGGAAGCATGCTGATCGGACGATAGTTGTTGTGGTCTTTTGCATTCTTCCCTTATTTTAATATTGGATAAACAAAACCGTATATTAAATTGAAAAAAAATTTAATGTAATAATAAGCTATTTTTAACACACCGCTGAATACTTTATAATGTGTTAATAGTCTGTGCAAAATAGTGATGGAAGAACGTTTTAGTTATATTAATTTTCCAAACCATTTAAATCTTGCTAAAACGTGTGATGGTTGTAGTACGCCACCAATTTTTTTTTAACTTCTCACATCAAGTACAAAATTTCTGACATTTAATTTCATACTGCCCATTAAACACAACTTGTTAAGTGGTTTAATTAAAACGATTTAAGATTAAATAAAAGTAATCATCTAAACACAACAATGCTGTAAATCAAGTCGATTTATGTATTTATTTTCGATTTATCAATTTAATAGTGGTTCATCCTATATGTGTGGCAAACTCAATATGAATAACCACCTCTTATTACAATAATAATAACAAAAAACAGTTAATAACTTTATTGGTAATTTTTTAGATAACAGTTGCATTGAGATTGTTATATAAGCCTGAGTCTGCGTATATGCCTTTCCTTTTCTTATTGTATCTCGTATCCGCCATAACTCGGGATTTATAAATATGATTGCATTCCACTTTTTACATTGCACTCGTTAGAGAAACTTAAATATTTCTAATGTATGTTCTAACAGAATGTGGCAAAGAAACTCTATTGGAATATAATCAAATATGCCAACTCATTAAAATACATTAAATAACAATCTTTCTCTATTAGCACATGGTAAAATCAATAAGACTATCAGGCAACTTAGAAGAACCTGTGGGTGGATTGGATGCAATCATGCAGGCAGTTGAATGTAAAAACAACATTGGATGGAGAGATAATGCAAGGAAAGTCTTAGTCTTTGCAACACCTAACGGATTTCATTCTGCTGGTGATGGAAAAGTATTACCTACCTATATACCTTTCCAAGTGATTGTTACAAATAAAAGTGATATTATTTCAGCTACAAGGGGTTATGAGACCGAACGATGGCCATTGTCACTTAGATAATGGTGAATACACATATTCAAGTGTTCAAGATTATCCCAGTATAACCCAACTTAATCTGAAAATAAAACAAAATTCTATTAATGTAATTTTTGCGGTTACCGAAAAACAAATTTCTGTATACCATAGTCTAATAAATCACATTGAAGGAGCTTCTATGGGGGTGCTTTCTGCAGACGCTTCAAACGTTGTAGAATTAGTTAAGCAACAATATGAGGTAGATTTATGTTCATTTTAACAATAATGCAAGTTCTAATTATATTTCATATTTTAAAGAGAATGTCGTCCACTGTAGAAATGAAAGACAATGCTACAAGTGAAGTCATAATTAAATATTATTCCAAATGTGTAAACCCTTCGGCAAACATCGAAAGTAACACTAATAAATGTGGCAATTTTAAGGTATAATTAACAATTTGAACATATTTCATTGGTTAGAAGTTCAACTAAATGTATTGTTATTGCAGAGTGGTGAGGTCATAGATTTCAGATTGGAAGTTTTTCTTAAAGAGTGTCCAAAAGATCCTCGTAAATCAAAGCAGACTATTCAAGTATATCCAGTTGGTGTTCCTGAAAGTCTTATTATTGATTTGGAAATGTTGTGCACATGTCCATGTGAAAATCCCGGAGATCAGGTAAGTAAAGAATGTTGCTGTTCGTAATCATAATTTAGAGCTACGGTTTTGTTTTAAATAAATTAAGGAATATCTAACGACAAACAAAATTATCTGTCTGAAATAAGTTTGTGCAATAATAAACCAATTTAAGGGTTACGAAGAAAATTCTCCAAAGTGCAGTAACTTTGGAACATACAAATGTGGTGTTTGTGAATGTCATCCTTCCTTTACTGGTCGAAAATGTGAATGTCGACAAGGTGAAGTTAATGGTGGTAAGACATCAGGATGCAAACCACCTAACTCAAGTGACACAGTAGACTGTTCTGGAAGAGGCACATGCAATTGCAGTCAATGCGAATGTGACCAACGGACTAATATGAATGAGGTAATTAGGATCCTTCTATTAGTTTTGAATTTTTAAAACATTTAATTTTTTCTCAACAGACAATAAGTGGTGAATGGTGTCAATGCGACAATTATTCATGTAATCGTTATGGTGGAGAAATATGTGGTGGTCATGGTACTTGCGAATGTGGTCGGTGCGTATGTACTGCTCCCTGGACTGAAGATGCCTGTGAAGTAGCGTAACTGTGGATTTTGATCTCCCCCTCCTTATTTTTTGCCTCTTTTGTTTTAATAATATTAATTATACCAATAAATTAATAAATATACACGTCTTAGTTTTTTAATTTGCTTAACAAAGTCTTATTTTTCTAAAAAATAAAAATATGCAATTATTATGGTACATTATTTTGTTTTAATTTACTTACCAATATCGTATTTTATCTCCACTGTACTACTTTGTACAAGCTAGCATAAGTATTGGAGCGTGTGAATTTCAACAATTAAATCAATGATTTTACTTAAACACAATTTAATTCTTAATAGGGTAAGCTCTGGGATCACCTAACAAGTCTTAACAAACTCCGAACACATCATAAATCAATTCTCTTTTTTCTTAAACTAAAGTCCTTAAGTTACATTTGAATTCGTCTCTTATAAACATAAAACAATAAACATAAACATTTAAAAAGGTGTCAAGTTCAAAGCAAGTGTAATCAATTGGCCTTTTCGCTGGAAAGGAGCCATATGTGGCTATAAGACAGCCCTTTCTTGAAAAAATTTGTCCTCCAGTCCTTCCAAAGAAAAAAATGTCCTCTCTTTAATCCATTTGTCAGAAATTTAAAAATTTGTTTTTGTAACTTATAGCAGAAAACGCCAAATACGAAAATTTGCAGTTTAAAATGTTTACGTATAATCAATCGCGTTTTAAAATAAAACACAAGTATTCTTTTTGAAGTCAAAGTCGGGGAACCCCCTAGTAGCCGAGACTGGTACTAGCGTCTAGCCCCTTGGATTTACAGCCAATCCTGAATTGCGCAATATCATCTAATATTGGCTCGCATATGTGCGAGTGTGTTATTTACATCGAGATTTCATTTGTTAAAGCCGATTTTTTCATTGCTAATAAATTGCATTCAATAGAAAACAACAATTCCTTTTTTTAATTTATTACCAGACTTGCGTGTTAGTATGCCGTAAGTGAATGCAAATTTGTCTTCGTATTTTTTCTTTAAAAATATAACTGCTCTTAACAAATAACCTCGCGTAAACAGCAAAACGCAACAACAGTGTTTAAAAAAAACTATAATATAAAAAAAATTGGCCCCAACCGAGATTCAACCCCACAACTACTTATGCAGTAAAAAAGTAGTACACCCGAACACACCCGCATATCCATCTGTGCCACTACGAACTCGTAGTTTACACACATTCCAGCTGCATGCAGAGGAGGTGTGCAAGTCATGTGAGGTAGGATCGGCTGTAAGTCCAAGGGGCTAGACGCTAATGATGACTATGCGTTTTTGCAATTGCTTTTTCATAGACAAAAAGTTGTGCTATTTTAACGTTTTATTATTGTGTGTGTTTGTATCTATTAATAAGTCTAAATTCTCCATCTCTGAAGCTTTTGCTCTGACATAATTTTATAAATTCATAAACTGTTCTTAGAAGTACTATCAATTAAAGCATTTAATACCAATAGTTCTAAAATATGAGTTTGTTACCAGCTTTTCAAGCATCTTATTTAAGAACAATCGAGGCCATAAGAGAAGATAAAAATAAATATACAGGGTTGGGCAAAAGTACGGAACAATGCAAATATATTTAATACGGCAACCGCGATTTTAACAAACTTTTCTTAATGAAGGTTCCGATATACAATGAAAGTATCGGCGGTTTAAAAGGACTTCCGTTTGAGCCGTAAATGATATCAACTTTTTAATTTTAAATGGGACACCCTGCATATTTTTTGATATATTGATAGAACTCTTTTTTGCGAGTTCAGTGATATAAAGTTTTATGCCTTTATTATCAATAATTCTAGAGATATTGAACAATAATGGTTCGTAATTGTTATCTAGCAGCTCATGAAGACAAAAGAATATGAGAAGCTTAAATAGTTATGTAATGTTTGTCAATTATGCTTGGTTCGTGTTGTGTTGTTTTGATGTTCGATTGATTGAGCAGTGTGGTTGCAGTAATTAATTAATTAACCAAATTAATTAAAACTGCTGAATTCAACACCAGAAATGGTTAAATGTTCAATATCTCTAGAATTATTGAAAATAAAGGCATGAAACTTTATATCACTGAACTCGCAAAAAGAATGCTATCGATATATCAAAAAATATACAGGGTGTTCCATTTAAAATAAAAAAGTTCATATCGTTTCCGGCTCAACCGAAAGTCCTTTCAAACCGCCAATATATTCATTGTATCCGCCGTTTATCGAAACCTTCATGTTTAAAATTACGTCAAAATAGCGGTTGCCCTATTAAAGATATTTGCAGTTTTCCCCCAAACCCTGTATATTTAAAAAAAAGTAGATTTAAAAACAAATTATCTCTATCGTATCTAAACACAATCCCGCTAAAAGTTGCAAAAATTTAAGAGGTGCGTTAGCGGTCATCTCTATCTTGAAATATAGTTTTCAAGAATTTATGTTACTGAAGTCTGCTCGTTAGAATTACAGTAGTTACTCAATATTCTGCACTATTCGTATTAGTTCAAACGCTAGCAAAAACTAGTGTTCCAAAATTTTACGCCCAAATTAATATGATGCATAATAATAAGTAAAATGTTCCTATAATCTGGGGTCCGAAAGCGTTCCGTTACGTAATTACAGCCTCCTAAAGATGGAGCAGTCGAATCGCCTTTTTCTCGATAACGTATGCAGTAGTTGCACTAAAATTATAAATTTCAAATCTCAATATGTAAGCGTTACTCCTTTAGCTTAAACGTTTTACTATTTTTTTAAATAACTGCCACAGAGGTATAGGGTGGTCCAAGAATTAAACAAACAAATTTTTTCTCTGTACGCCTATTTTTAATGTTTTTTATAATTAAAACATTAAAGGGGGATTACATACAGTGTGTAAATTAAGTAACGCATAAATTCATTTACTCAGCTATTAGCAATTTTTGAGAAAAATGCTGGGACAAGTCAATTTGTATTTTCATTTTGGCACATTTTTGAGTAAAACTATTTTTTAAAAACTTCAAAATGGCGGCCGCGCCATTTGGAAAACAATTTTAAATAGAAAGGGGGGTCTTGCGACGGCTCATTTTAAAGCTATTACTGAGGAGTACAGGTGCAAATTTTCAAATATTTTTATCCACCCAAAACAAAATGGCGGCCTGTCAAAACTTTACTTGTTTACTTGTTGGAACAAAATTAGAAGTTTAATGTAATAATGAATAACAATTTAACCTATTTATTATTGTTTATTTTTTGTTTTTTACAAAAACTTTCGTTGCCAGGTATCTAGATTTAGTACCAGTCTTACCAGTTTTATTTAAATGAAACATTTCAGGGAGGTGGATAGGCAGACGGGGACCAAAAGAACAATAATAAATAGGTTAAATTGTTTCTAATATGTTGTGCGGCAAGGAAAAATTGCAAAACAACAAACCGGCAAAAATGTGAACGAAAACTGCAAAACAGTTATCAGCGAAACAAGTTTCTCTAAACATGTGTCCAGAAATGCTTCAAAACCACAACTAAAGAAAAGTCAGACGAAAACAACTACCAAGAATAGAATATATGGCATCAAGAGAAGGAACTTATAATACAGGAACTATGAAGAGACTGTAATAGACTTACAAGACAGAATCGAAAAGAATGGAAAACCTTCGTTTTATTATCGTTAAAGGCCGGTACAGACCGAGATCAAACGATGGCCATGCAATGAACAGAATTTGCAAAGAACAGAATGACCAACGAACAGAATACCCGAAGCCGAAGCCGATGACATGCGAACGTAAAGTAGCATTTAACAGAAATTGTATTTAACAGAATAGAATTAAACAGAATACTGGAAGAGGTCACTTTATTCGTGTTCTTTCGGTTTTGGTACTTTTTAGTTAGTTATTTTGATGAATTGTTGTGGTGGTACCCACAAAAGACTAATTTTTGAAACGTCAACAAACAGCAGTCAAAAGGGTTGGGAATTTCAAGGTTAAGTACACAGAATATATCTTTGGTTAAGTAAACAAAATCTAATGTTTTAGCACAAAGATAAAATAGTAGCGTTGTAGGGTAGGAAATGCATATTTAAAATAAAATAAAACTATAACGCTGTAGTTATTCTGTTGTACTGCGAAAAAGTGGTACAGAAAATTTGTGTTAATAATTAAATAAAATGTATTCCTGCATATATACCTGGTGTACAATTAGAAAAATTGACATGGAAATAAACGTTAATTTTTAAACCTGTATGCCAATCGTCCCTTCTGTATTTATCTTTTTAATATAAAGATAAACTTACAAGACTTCAGTAACTTTTAACTGTCCCACGAAACCATAAACAACAATCTTATGTGGTATATCAAGTTGCTTGAAAACCGTAATTAATTTTTAATTAATACATTTACAAATCAAAGATCTTTAAACAGCGTAAATGGTAAAATGAAAATTATTAGGCAGTTTGGACAGTTCTAATAATTACCTAAATAACGTTTGATTGTCTCGATATCAAAGTACAGCTCATGGTATAGCTGTTTATTCAAAAAATAATTAGAAATCGGATTTTCTATGTCAGTTGTTAGCCAAATTACATCTGAAAGTAGTAATATACCTAACGGTAAATGTCTAGAGCAGCTATTATTTCTAATAGCAAATTAAATTGTGGACCACAAATTTTAATTTTGGTACATTTTTTAATTAAAACAAATGCTTATAATAGAAAATTATTGCAATTATTCAGTTACGCTATAATCCTTTTTAAACAAGAAATACCATTAAATTTCTAGTTTAAAGAAGGATTATAGCGTAACTGAATAATTGGAATAATTTTCTATTATAAGCATTGTTTTAATTTATGAAAAAGATATAATTGACCTTGGGCAAAGATGGCTGTGGATGAATGTTATAAAATCGGCTTCTATTTATCAAAAACCACAAACATTTCAGATACTATAATTACTTTGCCTAATGAAGGTACTACCTTCAGTAGATATAGGTACTTTTGCATCGTATATTAGAGAGACCACATTATAAGACTCCTGCGAAATAAATTATTGTTATCAAATGCTAGAGTTGCTGTATGTAAAAATTTCGTGATCCATACTATTTTTATTGACTTTTTAAATATTCAGTTATTCAGAACAGATTTTATTAGATATTAGTTTTATCATAACAAACACCAAAGAAATATTTATTGTTAAAAAAAAACAAAATAAATCTCAAAAATATAAAATAAGATATACAATGAATTCCACAAACGAATATGAAAGACTAGAACTATCATAGTTTTATCATAACAGACACATAAGAAATATTTATTATTAAAAAAAAACAGATACAAATCTTAAAAATATAAAACAAGATATATTATGAATCCCACAAAAGAATATGGAAAACTAGAACTTCATAAGTAACATAACTATACAGTGAGTTTTTTTTTTAAAGACTGGCCATAGGTTTTTACATGTAAATGTTTCAACCCTCTGTTAACTTTTATTTTTGTGAAAATTACGAAGCTTTGCATTATTTTTAGATTAAATATTAACATTAGCTAGTCATTTATTTCATTTTATAATAAATGGTAAACCACGGCGAACCAGAATAGATAAGTTACAAACAATGTGCTATTTGCAAATAAATAGTCCGAATGCCAGAAAAGAAACATAAAACATTTAATTTGATAACAATACATGATTTATGTTATAACAAGGTAGTTTAAATCAAAATTTGTAAGAAAAGACACTTTTCCTATGAAAATTTGTTGAATTGTTACTATTGTCAGAACAAAATTACAAATGTCAACATAAATTTTAGCCTACTAGAAATTAAAAAGTAGCAATTAAAAGCAAACGGAATTCAAAAATTGCTTTTTTGGTAGTTTCTTCGTTGCTTGTAGATCGATAAATTGAAACCGTTTCAATACTTATCAAATTCTACAACTTTATTGCAAACTGGGTTGGATATTCTCATGAAGACAAAAGTTAACAGGGGGTTGAAACATTAACATGTAAAATCCTATGGGCAATCTTAAAAAAAACTGACTAGAAAAACTCATTGCATAGATGTTAAATGGCTTGAAAAGATCTACAAAAGTATCGCTACCTAGTGTAACTACAAAATTTACTTGAAAAACATTAACTTCTGTTTTACACGTACCAAACGGGCTATATTTTGAATAACTAAATTACTGATAATAAATTAGAAATAAATTCATCTATATTAGTATAAAATTAAAATAATGAAAATTGATGTAGCATTGCCCATGATCTATTTAATGATAACCTACAATAGCAAAATAACAATAATATTAGCGTAAATAATTCATAACGATACAATTTTAAAAATAAGTGTAATAACCTTGTATTGCTATAAACAAATTGAACTATAAATACTTAAGGTCTGTAAAATTTTGAATTTAAATATTTTGTAAAAGTTTTAATGTTTCTGTCAAATACCGAACATTTTGTAGGTAAATTCTAAGTGAATTTGTATCACTCCTACTTTTTGCGATTTCCATACTGTGCATGTTTTTTGGACATCCCATACAACTTCAAGTGTCGAAATGTGCGCGGGAAACTTTTATATATTAAAGGGCCAAAAAATTTTTGCTCAAACACGAGGAATCTTATGGTTTACCCCGATACCCGGACAAACTATCTCAACCCCGATATTCTGGGTTAAAGCCGGACGTCTCGCAACCCTACAAAATGCTGACCTCAACTAAAAAAAAAAGAAAAAATACAAGTACATTTTTTAAGGAGACAGGGACAGGGATAAAGAAGAAAATTCTGAAGATGCGATGGAAATATCTTGCGAATTAGTGGATATTGTTGATTTGCTGGATAATGCAGTTATAGATCGAGAGGTTCCGGCTCGGGAAAAGGGCACTAGAGGAGGTGGTTCAATGATACAGGGATGGGGAACATGGGGTATGGGTGGCTCATTAATTTGGGAAAGTTTAGATGTAACAGCTGCTGGTAAAGGAATACGTATATTCGTTCTTGCCTGACTGGATTGCAAAGGCAATGGAGAAGGTTTAGATGTTCCAGAAAGTGGTGCTAAAGGTGGTACTGCTGTAACAGGATGATGAAGACCTTGAACAGCAAGCTGAGGTTGTTGCGTTACTGGCACATGAATTCGAGAGGAAAGTGGTGTATTAATGGAGTGAGGGTGATGCACAGGAGGGACAATTAGAGGACGAATTTGAAGGCATGGATGTGGTCCACGAGGAGGAACAGGGAGAGGTAGATTTGGAAGTTGAGGCTGAGGTTCCACAGGTGGATCAAGTAGGGGATGATCATTCGGAGCAGGAATTTGACGGCGTCGCCGTACAGGTTGTCGAAGATGAGGAGCAGGAGCAGGTGGATTTGCAATTTGAGGATGAGCACGAGGTTCTACTGATGGATCAACTGGGAGATGAGCATTAGGGGCATGAATTTGAAGACGTCGCGGTGCAGGTACAGGTTGTCGACGCCGAGGAGCAGGACGAGGTGGAATTGGGCGATCAGGAGCAGGTGGGGGCATTACAACATGGAACTGAGGAGCTTGATATTGTATTTGTTGGGGGTGGTGAACAATTGGACCTAAATTAGGAAAATTGAGGTTGGCATTTTCATTGGCCTCCTCTAGAGGGACCCAGTTATGTAACCTGTTGTGCAGCGTTTCCATAAAATGTTGCACCTGTCCCAGAAAATTGGGAACACCTATAATTCCTGTTGCCAGACGTTGCCATGCAACATCTAATTGTTGTTCAAACTGCCTGTGAACTGGTCTGGCAAGTCGTCTTAGGCGTGGAACTAGATCGGCCTGCCATACTTCCAGTTCCACTATTTCTTCAATTTTTTAGTTGTCGCATAAACCGCTTGTCGAAATTTCTGCTCATATTGATAATTTGGTTTGTTTATTTTATAATTTTCTTAACAGGTTTCACTGGGGTATCTACAGATTTTTGAGTATTTGCAGATCTAAGATTTTCTACTCGTTTTTCCAAGCAGTTAATTAAATATGTTAATTTTGGAATTTCGGATGTTAAAGTTGTCTGCCACTGACTTTTTGTGACGTAACCTAATTTTTCTATTATTATTGGTACTAGCAAATCGTCCCAAGCTTCAACGGGCAATTTAAAGATTTCTAACTCTGCTAAATTCTAAATTCGTCGTTAAATTATCTAAAAGTTGAAGAAGTGATGCGTGAGATGCTTTAGTTATAACAGGTGCTTTAATAATGGCTAACACAGTTGAACAGTTAATCTTTTGTTTTCATAACGTTTTCTTAGAATATCCCAAGCCGATGCATAATTAGCTTCGGATACCGGAAAACGTTCTACTGCACGCAAAGGTTCGCCTATTAAGCAAGATTGTAGGTAATGAAACCGTTCGCAATCATTAAGACTATCATTTCGTTGCGTAAACAAACCAAAAAATTGCGGTAAATTAATTATCATTGGCGTAGCACGTACAAATTAGGGCACAGCAATTTTCATAAAAAAATAAATTTGGCAAGTCACAATTTAAAGAAACTGTAAAAACATTTAATAAAGCAAAAGTAAATGATAGGATTTATTTAAGAATATTATTGTAGAAAAGATTTTTCATTTATAAATTACAATATAGATGCTTAAAATTAGTGCTTTGTAGATACGAACTGAATCGTCATTGTTCAAGTTCTCCACGATCCATTTTATTCCCAGGAAATCAAATCATGGTCAATGTCTGGACACAACCCCAAATAAATAACGCCAAACCATTTCCAGTATTAATGCATTTAATTAAACAAATAATTTCTATCAACAGGACAATATTATTGAAGAATATAACTTACAAGTCTACTTACATTACAGAAATACCTGTACAAAAAATAAGTTTAAGCTGTAGTTAGCTTAATTTATTGTATACATTACCAGAAAAACATATTTGATTTATAAATTACAATAGCTGCTCAAAATGAGTGCCATTGCTTTGAAAACACAAATGAACTCTCCTCCTCATGTTATTAAAAACTCTCTGCAAGTCGTCTACAATAATGTTACGTATCTCATTTTCAATGGCCGCTTGTAGTTCTTCGAGAGAGTGTAGACGATTTTTGAACGCATTATTTTTTAAATGGCCAAATTAATAAAAATCCAGAGGTGTTAGGTCCGGGCATCTTGGAGACCATCGTCCATGGCTAATAAGTCGATCATCATAAAATTCTCTGAGATAATTTAAAGTAGCGTTTGTTGTGTGAGCTGTCGCTCCGTCCTATTGGAAATAACCCTGGTTTAACTCATCGTCGAGCAACTGTTCAATAAAAAACGGTTGCAATATATTATCACGATATCTCTCTGCATTTGTAGTATCGTGAAAAAATATGGGACCAATACTTGGTCGTCTTGGCATAGCCACCCAAACACCAATTTTGATTGGGTGCAAACAAATGAAACCACGCTTCGTCAGACATAAAGGAGAGATCCAACACATCCTCATGATTCAAGTTCTCCATAAACCATTGGCAATACTGTACCCGTTGTGGAAAATCATGCGGATACAGTTGTACTACTGATACTCTGTACGGGTGCATATGCAGATTTTTTTCGAGTGCTTTTCGGCAAGTTCCATAAGAAATACCTGTACAAAAATAAGTTTTAGCTGTAGTTAGCTTAATTTACTGTATACATTACCAGTTTGTGCAGATAACGTCCCGATTGATTTATGTGGACTTCTTTCAATTCGAGGTTGAATATCCTCTACAACTTCTTCTGTGAGTATAGTGCGTCTGCCTGTAGACTTGCCCTTACAAATGCAGTTCTTGTTCTCAAAGCAATGGACAAGAACTAGCTTATGGTTTACAAAGTTTTCATAGCCTACGTTCTCATTCGGGAAAATTTCACTAAACTGTTCAATACAAGATTGCAACGAATATGACCATGAACCATCTGCATTCCGGGTTCCACTCCGGAAATGGGCCATAAGAATAAATGCATCTTGTTCAGTTGTAAAAGGCATGTTAAATGAAAATCTGAAATATGAGGTTATGTTATGACATTAATCTTGAAAGTAACTGCATTCGTACACTTACCTTTAACCGATTTATTAAAGGTAGATCAATTAGTTCTGAAAAGAACTGCTTTTTTAAATAAATGTCTCAGTTTGGTAATTGTTAATTAACAGAAAAAACGTGAATAAAAATAAAACAAGTACGAACGCTAATGAAACAAAACCACATTGCAAAAGGAAATCAGCACGGCACGCAACATTGGATATTTGGATAATAAAATTCACTACACGTAAATTAGACAATGGTCACGTGGTTATTAAACATTGATATTAACTTTGTATAATTTCAGGCAAATAATTTGTAGAGTGTGTTGCCTAAACAACAATCTTTTCGTAATATTTGGATGTTAATTGTATGGTTCAAACAGTCGAACTGTTTTTCTTTATGTTGGTTACACTGATACAAATCGAAGTTATCCGAATCTAAAATGGTTCTTATTATTGCAATTCTGTTCAATACACATTCTGCTCGATGATTACGCGCAATCGTTTTCCGAATACGAATTCGCTTCGGGCGACTTCGGATTCTGTTTAAATATCATTCTGTTAAATGCAAGTTCTGTCAAATGCATACCCACCGATCAAACACAAACGAACGCCAACGAACGCAAATATGGCGTTGGCGTTCGGGGTTGGAAACAATTCGTCAGCGTATGCTTGCAGTCGTCCACACCAAAGTTTCGCATTCGAGCACTGGCAGATCGGAGCGGTTGGTAAACGTTCGGTGCTACTCTGTCCGAATTCGAATTTACGTTTTATTTAATAATACAGTAATTAATTAGTCATAATATTAGTATGTCCAGCGATGATGAGGAATGTGTGGTACCTTCACAGCGCATTTCTCGGCGATAAGATGATAGCAAGCTTTCCATTTTTTTTTTTAACTTCCGGAATATCGCACTTAAATTCGTCTGCAATGCTTCTCCAAATATCCACCTTCTTTTTGGTTAATTTACAGTGCTAATTTGTTGGGTCCCATAGCACGGGTTTGTCGCGGTAGCACTCTATTAATTTCAAACTTAACTCGTCGCTCCACTCCATCTTGATCTATTATTTAAAAAATTTTATTGAAATACGTCCCAAACAGTCCAAACGCTTACCGACCACTGAAAAGTGACAAATCCTGTCCAAACCAAAACGAATCTTTCTTTGAGGTACCGCTCTACTAGCGAACGCAATCGAACGCCAACGAACCCCTTGGCAAGCGTTGGTAAGCGTTCGTTCGCGTTCGCCAATCCCGTACACAGTAAACTCAAACGGTTCCACATGTGCCTTCGTTGGCGTTTGTTTGCGTTCGGTCTCCGGTCTGTACGGGCCTTAAGATGTGCGTCTGACCTGCTTCGTTTCCGGCACTTTGAGCAGGTTGGTAGTCTCGTTGAAGATTCTGTTCTCCTTTTTCAATAATGGATTGGAAACGGCTATTGCTTAAATTTTATTTTACACGTTTTACAAATTTTAAAATAGCTTTAGTCGGATAGTCTTCTACCTCTGAAATATAAAAATGGTGTAAAGAAATATACGTTTTGCCAAACCCTTTCTTTCTTTCCGTCTCCGGGTGATTAATTCCTTTACATTTTTTGCTCATCTCTTTTTGGTACTGCCTCTGATCTTGTTCCCTTCGTGTTGAGCACCGCGTTTGTTATTGTAGATTGTTTATGGGGTCGTTCAAGCAACAAATATCTCATATATATCTCATCACTTCGACCTACTTAGACCGTTTATGAAACCCTTCTACCCCTCAAGTCCTAGGCTTCTCACGACCTTTAAAACCTTCTTGGGAGCTGTTTTGCTCATTTTCAGGTGTTGTATATATCTTTTCGAGGTATTGGAACCTTTGGCAAGTTATAACTTCGCAGTTGCAGAGAATATGTTCCGCTGTTTCAATTGAATCTTTACAGAATGTTCTCAGCTTTGCCTATTATATTGAGATGATATCTGAGAGAGCAGTGTCCGGTTGGAAGGTTTGTTATACCCTTAACTCCTGTTTCCTGAGGTCAAGCAATTCGCATGCGCTGTTTGGCGAGTGAAATATATTTTTTTTGCGGTCCTGAATGACCACTTCAAACAATTGCTCACAACGCGTTGGTATATCAATAAAGTATCTTCATCAAGACAATGTGAAGTCTCTGTGTACTCGATCATGATAGAATCTGGGAAGTAGGCCTCTAAGAGCATTTTTAAACTCTCCTTTTCGTTTTCAGTGTGACTGCCATCAGGTTTTATCGGCATATTTAATTTGCTTTGAGTGGACAGAACTTTTAGGAGTCGGACTGCCGGAGACAATTTGTCTGTCTCTTCGTAGAACCTTCTCCATGTTCGTCGTTTAGATTTTTTTACTGCTTTGTTGTAGTCGGTTAGTGCCCTTTTATATAGCTCCCAATTTCTTGTGCTTTTGGCACTATTCCATAATTTTCTTACGTTTGACCTTAGCTGGCCAAGCTCCTTGTTCCACCAAGGTACATCTCTATCAGTACTCCTTTGTTTCACAAGACAGTTTTTCTCATAGGATAAAGGTATGACGGTTTGTAGCTGTGTGGCGCAGATGTCTAGATCTTCAATAGTCTCAATTGAATCTCTCCCATTGTCAGCTATTGTTCTTATATGTTTTTTATAGATACTCCAATTTGCGAGCCGAGGAATTCTGTTTTCCCTTAAGCGTGTATTGATTGCCTTCATCTCAAACCTTATATGATTATGGTTCGAAACCCAGTTAACTATTTTGTTACTTATAAATGGACTTGCCAAGGTTAAGTCTAGGACTTCCTAACGTATACTATTTATAAATGTAGGCTTATTTCCCTCATTGTAAATGCCTATATTGTTAGTTGCCAAATCACGAAGGAGGTACTTACTTCTTTTATTTGTGTCACTGCTGCTCCAAATAATATGGAGTGCGTTAGCATCACATCCTATCACAAACAATGGCATAACGCTAACCATAAGCCCCCCCGCAGGCTTTTATAATAGGCCCCTACCCCCACCTCCAGTTTTGTTATAGGCAAATTAAAAATAAGACAAATCTACGTTTACCAGTGACATACCATTACCAATTTAAATTTTAAATATTACTACAACTATAACAACTCTTGTATACCTTATTTTCGTTGGTGATAATCTTGTTCCGTAAAACACGATATTGTCCATTGATAAGTTAGTTTGTAGAAAACGACTTGCATTAGCGTATTTTTGATGACGATTTCATTTGAGATTTTGTTAACTTTTAGGGGTTTTTAAGTTTTTGGCTTTCCATGCTCAATTTGCTTGTGGGGGTGTTTTTTACGCCACTGGCCAAAACTATTTAATATACAGACCAACCCATAAAACAAGAAACTCTTCAAAACTGGGTAATAATTAGTGTAAACAATCATCCCCATTTCCAAGTATGCTGAGCAGACAGAGCTCGTATCCAATAGATGTGCACTAGCCGTTCGCCCCTTGTTTTGGTCTACTTCTTGCAAATGTTTTTCTTAGATGATGGATGCAAGCTAACAATACAAATAGCACCATAATCTTCTGTCTTGGACTCGTAAAGCTCTAAAACGTATAATCCACTAGTAGTAGTTTTAGAGAATAATATATTAGTTAGACACTTAGCGACCACCAAACTGTTTTCATTTTGCACCTTGATTTGCTTTTAGTAGTGGACATTTAACGATCGAAGACATTTAGCGCCCAATCCAGAAGGTTTTGAAAAAATAATATTTTATTTGCGTATAATATTACATTTAAGATATCGGTGTTGAATCTAAAACAAAATTGCTAGGTCGTCATAGATAAATTATTTGTTTACAGTTTAAAATGTTTTTTCAAATACTACAGTAAAATTATTTCGTGACGGAGAAATCTTTTTGGGTTTTCTTCTAAATTTAAGAGTGAAAAATTTTCAAACAGTTTAAAATGTGCCGTAGTCGCAGCCGATGCAAGAAACGCGGTCGATCTTGTACGCCAAAACGCAGACGTTCTTGTAAAAAGAGGCGCCGTAGCTGCAAGAAAAAGCGCCGTTCGTCTTGCAAACCAACCTGCTGTCCTGGTAAGATGACACGAAATCCATTCTTGAACTTCTTACGACAATTTCGAAAACAACACTGTGACTGGCCGGCTAAAAAGGTAGCCGTTGAAGGAGCTCGCTGTTGGTGCAAGATGTCTGCTTGCCAAAGAAAAAAGTATGAGAAGCAGGCATGCAGAGTACCAAAACAGAAACGTAAGAGCCGTTGTGCGCGGAAGAGGAGGAGAAGTAGCTGTGGTAGAAAGCGCAGGAAAAGGAGCTGCGGAAAAAAACGCAGGAAGAGGTCCTGTTGTCCAAAGAAGCGTAGAAAGAGGTCTTGCTGTCCAAAGAAGCGCAGGAAGAGGTCTTGTCGTAAACGTCGTCGCCCATGTGCAAAAGCTCAGGCGGCCGAAAGTGAAGCTTGTACTTCCCAAGCGCTTGAGGTCTTGTCTACTACTTCTATATGATCTTTAAAGTATTTCTGCCGGAACATTCCGAAAGTATGGTTTTTCTGTAAAATCCATCCACTTTTTTGGCAAGTGTTTAAACTGTATTTTGGCTTCGGCTTGTTAAACCTTAATAAAATTTTAAATGTAAAATGCCTTTCTTTTATACTACGTTTTTTTGGCTACTTTGAAAATACTACAAAAATAAAGAACTAAACAAAACCTTATTACAATATATTCTAGTATTTTTTGACAGTTTTTTGATAAAGTTCAAACGAGCGCAAGCGCGTCTATTTATTGAAAGAACGCCCTTCCCCTCCCCCCTATTTTTTGAACAGTCTCTTGGTTTTGTGATATTTTGTGTTTTTTAGTTGCAACCAAATACCGGGTGATCGTAAAAAAATGATTCAGAGCAGGCCATGACCGAAGTGTTAAAGTTGGCAATACTTAATATAAGCCAATTGTCAAATGTTGACAGCTTTTTTGGTTAGATACATCAAGTTAAATGTATCTAACCAAAAATTTTTACAGCTGTCAACATTTGACAATTGGCTTATATTAAGTATTGCCAACTTTAACACTTCCGTCATGGCCTGCTCTGAATCATTTTTTTATGATCACCCGGTACCTACCAATGTTTATCCCTTGAAATCTCAAATCGATTTTTCACCTTAGGTTTGCACAGCTTCAGAACGATACAGCAAAATGCAATGGGGATTGGGAAGTCCCTTTTTCAGGGGGGTTTCATTCGGTGGTTTGCTGATGTGGGCATTGTTAGGGTTCAGGTATTTTATTTACCTGTTTTTTTCTGACGATTTTGCGTCTTCTTTGCGATGGCGCCCGTGTGCAGTGCACACATCGCACACCCTGCAAGGCGCGCCCTTGGGGAAAGGTAAAAACATATTTTTTCTAAGAGAATTTTAAATCCCTAGAAATACAAGGTGTTGTAATCTGTTCCCCGCCACACAGAATTAGTTGTTATGTGACTGTTGCCAACATAATCTGAAATTAGTGTTAGTGACAAACGATCAAAAATCTCTGGAAATTAATAACCTATTTGTTCTCACTAGCGCATAGGTTAGTTATATTGTTATATAGATGATAAAGTCTCTTAGCAAAGTTCGAGAATATATTTGCGCTACTAGCGCTCTTTTGACGTAGTTTTGAACTAAGCGTAATGGCGGGAATTTTAAATTTAGTTGAAACAATCCATTTTTGATATAGGTATAATTTTGTATACAGTAAATACATTTTTTTTAATTGAAATTTAATATCAATATTGTGATACACATTTTTGTATTAGTAATTTAAAATATTTAAATTCGTAGTTTGTTTCACGTTTATTATTGTTGACTTAACTCAGTTGCTTCGTATGGATAGCAAAAATTTTAAATGTTATAAACTGTTTTAGATCCCCATCATGAAAACAATACTAAAAGTGATAACATGGATAGTTTTACCAGGTTTAATACTTGTACTAATTTTTAAATTTCTGGTTATTGTCTACGATCGCAAAAGGACTGAATATAAAGGGCATAATAAGGTAGAGTTGGATATAGTACAAGGATTTATATTTAGTATATTACTGAATTTAACTATTACTTATTATTCTAGAATAAACATTCAACTTTAACTATTTTTAATAATCCTCTGTATGCACAAGAAGCACACCAGTAATAGCAACAGTATAATTTTAAGGAAATAGTATATTTTGTAAAAAACACTCTGCGCTAATTATATTTTGGTGCAACAAAAATTAAAACAACATGTAGTGTCAGATATAATTTATATCAAATAAGCAGTGTTTAGATATTTAGTCTAGTATTTAGTCAGTATTGTAACGATGAGGCAATAAATTGTTAGTAAATTCCCGCATAATTCCTTAAATATACCTATAAAAATAAAATAGTTGTCGCTTGTGTGTCATTTTAAACAAATTATTTACGTAATAAAACAATAACACGACTATATGTTTGACCTTATGCGAGCCCATTTAGTTATTTATTATTTATTTGGCCAGCCCAGCTGTTTTATCATTTCAAGCTATTTGATAACGCAGTTCATAAGCGTAGAATATGAATGGTCACGGGTTTGAAAAGTACTTCGCGAAACAATTTTATGAATATGTCATTTTAATCTATCTAGTTTTTCCATCTAACACTATTTCTTCCTCCATTTAACGATGCTTTATTACTTTCTCGACCTTAAGATACGGAGTGCAGAACCTCTGACCTAACTCTATTATAAAGTAACAATGAACTCCGACGTATCTCAAATATTGCAGTTGTAGTTGTATAAAAACCTTGCAAAATCGTGCAACACGTATATCTTAACGGATTTAAGTACGTGCTTGGTTTTTGTTTACAAATTGAATTTTAACGAAATTTTTTGCTGTTCCGGGACTAAAACTCCGGTCTTTGCATATATAAATTTTAAGAAAATGCAACCTCAAACTAAAATCTGCAACACAAAAGAAAGTGAAAGCTTTACAAAGTTCTGTAAAACTTTTTCGCAAATCAGCAGATAAAATTAGTGTTGAAATTTATAAAAAAAGTGTTGATAAACTTTGTCCAACAGCTTGCATCACGTCAACTTTATTCAGAAAACAATTACAAACGTCAATGACAATTTTGATTACAGTTCTCTGAATATATCTAAGTCTGCTTTAAATTATTTTTTGTGAATTAGTCGGTATATTTCTAGTAAAATAGCGACAATCTGTATGCCCGATTATATGTATCTAGTGCACTGCGTAAAACCTACTACGTGTTTGGTTGCCTTTTTAATATTTTACACTATTTTGTTTATTTGTAACCTTTCTGATCTAGTAATTGACACGGTTGTACAGCTTTCGATCAACCAAAAGTCCAATTCTATTCTTAAATTACCTTTAGATAACCTCAGATTACCTTGATTACCTCCAGATTAGAGGAGAGTCGTGTACCTAGAGCCATCTTGTAGCTTGGACCATCCCCCCCCTCCTAGGAAAATTATATGTTGTGGGCAACAGTGTATATTGCTTATAAAGAAAAAGATTACCTAACATTAGTTTCTCCATAGATGGGCAAGTGGCCCGAGGTATAAGGCTTTCCCCTACCTATATGCATAGAAGCAATGCTATATTAAAGATTCAGCCTAGGCGCTTAACGCGAGGTAATGATTGTGGAACGATTTTTTTTAATATTAACGCCCCGAACGCCATTTCCCAAACAAAATTATCTAACAAAAACCTCTCATTTATTTTGCGATCAGGCCAAAACATCGTAACTACGTCACTGAACGTAGCTGCGCAAACTCCTTTTGTTATCAACATGAATTTCAAAATAGTAGTGCAAATATTTTGACGCACCTTATGTAAGGACAAAGCAATTGACCCACTGTGTATAAAAACGTGAAACGTCAAGGTCACATGTTTGCATGTTGAAATGTCACGTTATGTGTCACTTCCGAAATTATCTTGAATGAAACTATCCATTATCAGGTCGTAAACAGACAGACTTACAATGTAAATGCGTAAAATCAAAACAAATTATCTGTAAACAACAGTAGAGACGACGACACATCGCGTGACCCGAAAATGTCCGATCCGAATTTAAACAACATCAAAAAGATTCACATTCATCATACGTCACATTAGCAAAAAATGCGCGTAATTTGCGGTGATTCTCATTAAAATTAAATTCGCAGTATAATTTAATAACGTTTGATTTGAAATTCAATCTTTAATTGTAACGAAAGTGTTTACTTTCGTGTGGACATACTATCGAAAAGTGGTGTGCTTATAATAATAACTGTAAACAAAGAATTCTCCCAAATTTCAGGATGGAATTTTTGTCTCGAGCGCTTCACGGCTGGGTTCATCGGCTTTTGCCCTCGGGAGAGACCCAAACTCCCGTGGAAATTAGCAGGATGGATGCCTATTTGAATGCTCTCTACAAGGTCTTAGTTTGGGATGATCCCAAGTTAAGTTTCATGACCCTGGGAGTACTGCATGTTTTGTTATGGTTTGTACTTTAGGTTATTAGAAGAAAATGCTATTTATATCTTGATGACACTGCAGGTTGATTGTGCAATTGGAACTGAGGTTTTATGGCACCATTTCCATCATCATTTTATTGATACTCCTATGCGACTTGTATTTTGAACGAAAGGACTTGAAAGCGGAACGGAATGCTTCGTCTGATGCCATGCGACAAGTAGCTAGCTTGCTTACAAGCACCACGCTATATTTACGAGCCTTGAGGAAAGAGAACCCCTCAGCAGTAAGACAATACGTGATCAAACACCTGAAGTAGCAATAATGTTTAATTTTTAGTTTTGTTTTGCCATGTGTGGAATATTCCTCGGTCTTACTGTAGTAGCCCGCAATGTATCAGGATTTTCACTTGCGTATTTAACTCTTCTTACTGTTTTTACCGCACCCCTGCTTATTTCAAGAATACCCCCAGAGTACTTGTCAAATTTTAGGGAAGTTGTACAAACCATCGGCACAAATGAAGGTAAAATAGTTAATGTGATACTATCGGTATAATTAGGCGACTTGCTAATAATTGTTTTATTAGGTGTACTTGCAGAATCTGAATTGTTACCATTTATTGCAAACAAGGATCTCAATTATCATGATCCAGACTTGGATAGTCTATTAACTGATAAAACTGCAGGTAAATTAAAAATTAGTATGTACAAGTATAAAATGGAGTTTGTTGGAAGATAAAATATAATTATATTTAATTTGTCATGCGAAGAAATACAGAGTGACCCATGACTTTACACTTTGGTACACCCTTACTAACTTTCTATTTTTTACCGATTTAAATGTTTTTTTTTTATTAAGTATATAGGCATAAGAACTCCCAGTTTGAACTGTATGTGTATAATTTTTTTCTTGCATTTTCAAGGAATACGACTCATCCTTTTTGATTTCAAATGGAACATTTTTACATTTAAATAAAGCAATTTTCGCCATTTCAATGACACCCATAACTTTGTTTTGCTTATTTTATGTATTATCAAACAAAATTAAGTTTTATTCAAAATTTTGCAACATATATCAATCTTTTAACATAAAACAGAAGGTGGCCGGCTAGGTCACCTGACCTAACCTCAATGATTTTTGACATGTATTTCCGTCAAAATCTCGAATTCGACAATTTTTTTGAAATTAATACTTCCCTATACTAAAACGAAATAGGAAAGTAAAAGTGTACAGGCAATCATTAAAAACCGTTCTTATGTCTTTATAATCTATAAATTCACATAAATATGTTAAAAAATAAAAATAAACAGTTGGAGTGTATTAGGTCACCCTGTATAGTTAGTACAAAAACATAAAATGTTTACTTTAACAAATTAAAAGCTTTTCAATCTTGGAAATAACTATATGCTTGTCTATCTAGAAATTGATGTTTATACTTGTTTTTTTGTAGTAATTCTAAATAATTTTGGGACCTGACTTGACATAATAATTCTTTTTTTTGCCATTTTTAAAATTTTAGATTCAATTACAAATTCCCTAATAAGTGGAATAACAACAATGCCGTCATATTTGGATGCCGAAGGTGGTAGTTTAGACGGGTTGGAAGAAGAAGATCTAGAATTTGCAATCCGTTCAAGTCAAGCTACTGGAGTCTCGTACACTCCAGGCGAGTGCTCGAGTGATTCAGATTCCGACCATAAAAGTATGAATTTTGAATCTTCTCATTTTAATCGTGACAGCTCTTCCGAGGATGAAAATTGTTACACTAAAGGTTTGCACTTTTCAGAGGTCAGCAGAGACCTCACCGATACTTCTAGGTTACAAGGATCTAATTTAGATTCTAAACCAGACACAAGTGGAATAGAAAATACAGGCATTTTAGGCAGTATAACTACTTTAGGTAGCAGTTTAATTTTAAATGTTTTGAAAACAACAAGCGCACCAAAACGAAAAGATAGCGATAGCGATTTTGAGATTATTGATTCGGAGGAGGTAGATGAATCGTAAATTAGTTGATTTTAACGAACAGGAGTGCTTAGTTTTGTGATATTTTCTTTTACATAAGTTTACTTAGAGTAGGTATTTATTTTATCATGAGAAAAATGTGATTGTTTTGTTAGATTCCTAGCTTATGTTTAGCTGTGGTTTTATAATTAACTTAAAAAACTGAAGCTTGATATAAGCCTTTGTGTTTTTGTGAACTAATAACAATCATAATCATTATTACTTAATGTGTATAATAGATTAAGATGATCTTTCATTCGTTTTGGAAGTATTAATCGAATAATTGTATTTTCTGACTATCCATTTTTTTTTTAATTTTTGCTTTTATTTTTATTGGTGTGTGCATATTAGACAGACTTTTTTTTTCAATATGACGATGTAATTTTTCAATTTAATTTTTACATTTTAGAATTGATATTAAGTGAATTTGTATTTTTTATTTGAATAAGAAGTAACAAACAAATAATTAGATTATAACTTATTTAGCTGTAATTTTGAATTTGCACTGCTGTAGCAATAACGAGAGGTTTTTTAATGTGCTTTATGCTAATACAAAAAATGCATTGTCATAATGAAAATTTAATTTAAATGAGTAAGTTTGCTTGCATTTTTAAATTTGACTTGCAAAAATTGCTTCTGTGTGATAACATTAACACTGCGCACTTAACTATCATTAGGTAAGCTTTATTATTTGCAGTATTCCTGTTAAGTTTTTCTTCTTTTTTTTTTTGTAACATTTCAAGCATATACACTATACAGTAATATAAAAATCAATTTATTTTTGTTTTGTAATTTTATAATTTATAAACAATATGTAAATAATACAATAAAGTGTAGACAGGCTTGTTTATTTCAACAAATTAAATGTAAATATTTACATGTCAACTGATGCAATTTTCTCTTATGAAATAACAAATAATCTCAAAAGATATAATAAATATACCTAACAAAAATGTTGTTTTTTATTTTTAAATTTCTTAATCTACTCTGACACCAAACTGATGTCATTATTGTATAATGTATAAAGCATACCTATACAGGGTGTAGCAAAATTACATCGGCAAACTTATGGGAGGCGATTTCTTAGGAAATTTTAAAAAGATTTTTAAATTGCATTGCTCTCGTTACTCAGTTACTGGACTTGTTTTGGGAATCAATTACATGAATGACTTCGTTTTTGTTATTGTACTAAAGTAGTCTACAGTTAAAAAAATCAAGGTGATAGTGTAAAAGCGTAATTGAATTGTCTTGCATTTGTAAATGTTGGCGCTAGCCGCCACCAATCTGTACATAATTGAAAAAAGAAAAACATTCTCTATTGAATGAATGCACAAAAAAGGTAAGACGCTATTTAAAAAATTACAATCGCGTCACAACGCTTACAGCATCAGTCAAAAAAATTTTTTAAGTATTTAATAAAAAACTTGCATATACAGTAATTTTTTGTAAAACCAATATTTACGCATACTTTTGAACGACCCTGTATATGGCACTTTACAATCTTATGGAAAATTTGCAAAGGCTTCAAGAGTTATTCACTTGGCCTTGATGTTCAAGGTGATGACCACTGGATATCATGGCCAAGGCCACCTTCCCCACCATCTAACTTTGTGGGAAGGTTCTAGAACTGTGAAAAATAAGCTACTAACACCGTAGGCGAGCAATTTTGGACAAACATTCATTGGAACTGTTTTTTCTTAAATGACAGAAATCACCTCCTGAAGTTTATCGCTGTAATTTTGCAACACCCTGTTTGTCCAGACATAAAGAAGAGTAACATTGTTTCGAAAAAAAGGGTCATTATTTTGCAGATCCTACCTAGATACACTTGCTACTCTTGGTAGGATCGGCAAAACAATGGCATTCAAACCCTACTTGACACTTTTTTTTTAAACTCGGAAGTTAATTGAGATCAATGATATGCTGTTGGTATAATTAACAATAATTTTGGTTTGCGCCTTGCAATTTTGCACTACCATTTGTATGAAGAACAACTAATGGTATACAACCTATAAACTAATTTGATTTTCTACCTTCCAGTAGTCACATGGTTTCCGACACCTGCCGAAAACATTTTTATGGCATTTAAACAGTGGTAGGGATAGTGGCTAGTGATGGGACTATAGAATCAAAATTATGCTAGTGTTCGATTCTTAAAATAATCGGAATATTCCAATTAGTGTTTCAAAAGCCACTATAAAGATTAATAATTTTTGACTGTCGATTTCAAATCATAAAGTTGTATTTTAACCATCGTTTGAAGTGGTAATTGTCAACAAACTTCATTAGTATTAAGACTTTTTGATCCACGAAAAATAATATAATGTGAAGCGGGCCAATATTAAAGTAATAAAATAAACTTTGCACCAACATTGTCACTTCATTCTTTCAATAATTTAGTCAATTTGCCAAAAACAATGCGTAATGCAAAAAGAATGCTGTTTATTGCATTCAAGGTATGTAACTATTTTTGTGTTTTAACGCACATTTCTTCCACTGAAGCTAAAATCAAAATAAAGGATTTTTTTATTATTCCCAAAAAAGTAAATTATTTTTTCTCTAAATCTTATGAAAATTTGCACATCAAGGTAGAATCTCAATACAAACAACTTTTTTCTCTTTAATTTTATGTAATATCTGACATAACCAAAAGTCACGTGTCAATGTTTGTCTATTGCATTTCTAGTCTTTATACAAGCACAAACAATTGCCCTACTTGGAGTTTTCCTAAATAAATTAATAAAAAAGTTTTCCATATGGTGCACACTTTTTGGCGGTCACTGCATTTTGTACGTAGAATGTCTTCCAATAATTCAAAGAAGTCGTTTGATAGGACATGCTGATACATTTGTCCGTTTTTGTTTTGTTTTACAACACACCAATTTCAGTTCGCAATTTCTAAAAAATTTCCAAAATGGATAGTAAATTATGAACACCCTATGGAATAATCCGCTGTTTTAAACAGACTGCCAAATTCTTTATAATATGTTAATAGTCTGTACAAAATATGGAAGCGTGACCGTTTTTGGTACATTAAATATTATTTTTTTTAATATTAGTTAACAAATGTCAAAATTTTTGCAATCAGACAAATAACTCGAAACCCTTTAATTTTAAGATAATTAATTGTACATTAATGCCTTTATACCTGAAATTAAATATAGAATATAAAAATGCAATAATATAGAGGGTGTTTCATTTAAAATAAAAAATAAATGAAGGTGCTTTAGGGACATAACTAATGGCCCACTATAATTAATATTACTTTTACCAACAACTTTTATATTTAAAGTTTTCCTATATCTTTAACATTAACAAAGATATAAAACAATTCCACACTATTAGAGCATCCTGTATATTTTAAAATAAAATAATTTAAAAAACGTATCAGTAGTTTTTAGCATTGATTATGTCATTTTATAATGTTTGCAAAACATATCCTCATATCGCTTTTTTATAAGGTCTGGTCTGAGACTGTCGCGTCTACTTGTGTTTAAACTAACCGCAATTATGGGAACGTTAATGTTCTGGTATCCAAATATGTATTTTTATTATATGAAATTAAATACAATTCTTAAGACATAATTCACATTCTAGGCAGAACCACACTTCTATAACCTCTCTCGCCGTTCTCTTTCTCCCAATCTCCTTTTTCTCCTCTTTCAATTTCTCCCCTTTCTCTTATCACATCTACATTCCTTGCTCCGTCTTTTTCTCTCTCTGTTAAAAACCAGTGGTCAGCATCCTACAACACACGAGTCCAACTAACATGATTTAGATCCACAGTTGATCGATCATTTTTTAAACTTAAAAATTCAACAAATATTTTTTTTTAACTCCAGACTGTTGAGAGCTCTAACAAACGCTGTAGGATTGGAGCGCATTGCACGAGTGATACATGCTAGTACAATATGCACGCTGATGTACGTGTAACCACTTTGCTTGCATATGTCGCTACTATCCGGGGCAAGTGTACTACTGTTAGTTGGCACAGTTATAAGCACAGTTATCTCGCTGTTTTTAATTCTTTTCTGCATTCATCGAATAGTATAAAAAAAAAGAACCAAACAGTTTTAGAATTTCTTTTGAAACAAGTTCAGCACCAAAGAAGCCATTAAAAATGTATTATTAATATATCACATCTGCAAAATAAATGTATTAATAATGTAATTAAAAATAAAGGATTTATAAATAAATAATTTTTTTCATAATTTTCAGTACCAATAACCCATAAAAAAATCGGAAAACCAAAATTTGACCCACCGTAATAATAGGTGGCAACCTCTGGTTTAGACAATACTCATAAATCACAGTCAAAAATCGCTAAAGAGTATTTAGATTTATGAATTCGACTTAATCAAGACAATCCAAAATATGTAGAGAAATTTTTCAAGTATTGAGGATTTTTCAAAAATTCGTAGTTAAATATGGGGCAAGGTTTAAAATTTTGTTTTTACTAGGTTTTTATACTATTTAGTTCTAATTTACTTCTTCTTTTGTATCACTATGTAATGGAAGAATAGACAATGTTGTATCTAATAAAATATTATACGATGACATATCTAATAATTCTATTGCTTTGTCTGTTGATTCATCTGAACATGATTCAGTTGGTGAAGTAGATGAAGTTGGTTTCATATTTATTCGTTTTGGTAATACATCTTCAAATGCTTCTTTAAAAGTCTTTCCTTCACTTACTCCTAATAATATTTCAAAAACTAAAAAACTTTGATATTAGAAAATTAACGCTTAAATTATTACAACACAAACCTTGGTTAATTGTAAATACTTTTCTAGTTTTCACATCAAAATATTCTGCAATAGGCAACTGACCATGTGCAATTCCTTGTTGAACAGCTTTTCTATAACAAATACCCTAAAAATAACTTTAATTTATTGCAACATCCACAACATTCAACGTTTAAAAAAAAGATACCTTATGTGCATTATGGTCCACTAAACCTCCTATAATATAAACTTTATCTTGTTCCAACTCTTTAATAACGTTGTTGCTTTCACTAGAAAGATAAACAAGCTTTTCTTTAGGAAATACATCCAAATAGTCTTTTTCATGAAAATACATATCCCAATTTTCATATCCATTATGTTTGGACATTTCTTCCTTGTTTCTTCCATTAAAACTTGTCAGATGTAACTGCATAGGAGCTTTCGATCGGCGATTCATCGTGTACACCCTCAAAATTTGTTTAATAACTTTACCCATATCCTGTAACGATTTCAAGTTTATTTCTTTTTCGTGTCAGTGTATTCACATACAAACCTTATTAATCATTAGCTCATCAAAACTTAAATCTATCACAACTCCTATTTTGCACAAACTGTTTGCCATTTTGCTATTTTTTAATTGCTTCCTACTTGGCCCTAAATCGATATTCAATAATTTTGCTTCCATTTTCTTATTTTTCGTCTTCATTCTCTCTTTGGCCCTTTTTTCTTTTTTCGAAGCTTGCCATTGTAACATTCGTTTATACTTTTTCATCTGCGTTTTCGTCAATTTTGAAATTTCTACTCCATTAAATAATTCTTCCTTGAAATTATCTGTAGAATCGTTTGATATGTGGGATTCGATATCATGTGCATCCAGATTTGGTTTTTTATCGACAAGGTTAGACTGTAAATCGCTCTCCAATTCCAACTTATGCTTTTCTGCTTTCTTAAGATGTTCATCTGATGCTGCCATGATTTTAGTTATAGTTTTATACGATACTTACAGAAATGTATTTTATTTTTTAATAAAATGTTAACATGGTGTTTTCTAACCTAACTTTTTCTTGGTTCTTGCATGTTTTGGTGTTTGGTGCCATTAGGGTTTAAAAAAATAATTCGTTCCACCACAGTTGTAATAGGTGGCACTAAATTCGTTCTTGCACTGATAGCAGCTTACACATTTGAAATTACAAAAATATGTTATTATATTTAACAATTTTTTTTGAATGTCTATTTTTAATATTTCAGCAGTTATTAGACCATCCAAAGCATAAATAATTTAAAAACTATTTATTACGCATTTATGGAAGCCCTACTGCAATAAGGAACTACATATCACTTGTGCTATACCTACAGTATCAGAAACCAGATATAATATATATCACCACAACCTTATCTGTGATATCACAATTACTAAAAAAGAGATTCCTAACAAATATGCTGAAAAAACACCACATATACCCAACATATTTATTGTACAAAGCAAAAATTCTTGACACTATAGGCCTTAGATAAATTTTTATCTAATCATAATGATCCCATTCATCAATACAAAAAAATAAGTAAGTTCCTAGTCGCACTAACCAACCACATAATACAAGAAACAAAGCAAATTAGAATTACAACACTGAAAGTACAAAAAAATCAAAGGTCAACAATATTTTAATATTTTGAATTGATTGTGTGGTAGGCACATGGTGAAACATTATTAATAAATATTTAACTATTAAAAATTAATAGTTTATTAATAAAATAAAACGCTTGGTAATTGTTTTACAATTTGTTGGTTTTTATTTACTCAACTCGAGTTTCAACCATCACGGTCATCGTCAGGAGTTTACAAACACAACTAAAACTAAAAACCTACAGATGTACAATCAATATTTTAGTTTCAAATTCATCCAATCGAAGTATATTTACCTTTATAGTTACCACAGCGAGTAAGAGAGATAGTCAGTTTAAGTAGATTTAAAATATAAATAAAAACGCTACGGGAGCAAAACAGTAAACACCTGCATTCCTTGTTGTGTTAAAAGACAAAATAATGTTCTTAATCAAATAATTGCACAAACTAAAAACTACCTGGTATAGATACTATAAAGAAAGGTATGTAGGTATTGCTAAAATAAACCAAAAATAATTTACTGTTAAGAAATTTTATATTTTTGTTGATTTTCTTTAAATAACTAATATAGGGTGTAAATATCAAATTATCTCGGCACTATTGTTAACTTTCTAATTATTAGACCAACAGATTTAGTTAAATTAGAATAAAAGATAAGTGGAACATTTTATGTTGATTAAATTGACGTTTACAAAAAAATACCGAACGTCACCTTTTTGAGATATTCCATAAAATAGTTTTACTTAAAATTGAACCTTGTATATTTTTGCATATTCTGAAAGAAAATTTGATTCTGAATGATTTTACATATTTTATTTAGCTGACCTTTATGTAATTGGTCGAGTAATTGGTATATAATACGTTACTAAATTTCATGCTACATACCTATATTATCTCAACCAAATTAAGGCAGAAGCACCAGTTGAGGCCACATTCAGGCGAAGTCACACTTTGCACCCACCCACCTACAGACAGACGTTTGATGGTACACACTTTTTTGGGTTCCTGGAGGTCCAAAACATGTATTTCCGTCAAATACTCGATTTCGAAAATTTTCATGAAAAAATAGAAAATAACATCAATAACAAAAAGTGTAATTAGTTAAAAGTAAACTGTACTCAGAGATTTTTATTGCTAATGTATTTACAAGATAGAAAAGAGCCGTTTGATATGAATGATTCAGTGCCTCTTCGAATAATTCGCATCATCATACAGCGTATTATTTTAAAATATATAATTATTATTTTAATAATGTTTGACAGTAAAAACTTTATTTTCATAGAATTTTCTCGTTGTATTAATGAATTTACATGTTCTATTTTTATTAATTCGTGGTTACTATTTTACATTTTAATTAAAAAAATATTTTTGCAGTGTCAAAATTGTTTCGTGAAGAACTTTTAAAACTCATGACCATTCATATTCTACGCTTATGAATCCTATTTTATTTTACTATTACACAAGCATCAATTCCAGCTGACCAAATGAATAATAACTATCTACACATAAGTTCAAACATAGATGTTACCATTCTAAGCATGTAGATAATTTGTTTACAATTTTATTTATATGCGCCAACTATATACGTAAAGGAATTATGCCAGGAATTATTATTAATTGATTGCCTCATAATTTAAATACTGACTAAATACTAGACTAGAAATCCGGACAATTTACAATACATGGCTTTATTATTAATATTGAACTACATAAAAGATAATCACAATTTACTCAAATTTCAAAGTAACTTTATCAAAACCTCTAGTGGCATAGTCTTGTGGTTTTGAGCGATCAGATAATTTAGGGTATTCAGGATCCCCAGCAACGACAGCTCTTCTCGATTCTAAAACTCTCCAACCACCAAGGCGTTGCCAATCATTCTGGTTGTATTTAAAGTAATATATAGCAGCCATGGATCCTCCTAAGAATATGAGAAATTTGCCAGTAAAGTATCTCACTATAACTGCTCTTTGTTGACCAATAACGGGTGCTAACATCTTTCCGAAAGCATCCAGAGGAGCACGATACATTCGACGAATGGGGTTATAATGCTCCTTATAAATTTCGGGGACATGTCTGGGTTCATTGGGAGATAAATGTTGATCTTTTACCCACTGCTTTCTCCAGGCTCGTTCCTCTTCGGTCATACCTATAAGGCGTTCTCTTTCTCGGACCAACCGTCCGGCTATTGTCATGGGTTTAACACCACCTGTATCGGAACCCTTCATTTTGATTATCTAAAAAGAAAATAGTGAGTATTGTGTTTGTTATGAAAAATGTTATATAATTTTATACTTAATGGTTACAGGTTATGTTACTAACTTGTGTTGCTAATTTCAGTGTGTAATTATTTTCAGTTAAAAGAAACAACTGTAGCTAGCTTCAATACATAGGTCAATGAGTTATGCAAATGACAAAGAAGATTATGGTTGTAATTGGTAAACTATTATACCAATATATTGCTCGAAAATTACTGTAACATTTATTGAAGCTTAAATTTTATAACTGCAAAGCAAGGAACCGCATTCATACTATTTTACCTTCCGGTTTCGGTTACTGTCATCTGACATTTCAAAATTTCGGTTAGGCTTACAGTTACAATTATTTAGCTAAAAATTAAAGGCTATCAGCTTACGGCTACGTTCAACCGAAAAATTCTATCAATTTCGGGGTTAATACACACTTTTTTGTATCTTAATCAGTATTAACTACCTAGTTAAAAGTTTAGTACGCGTGTTTTATTTAATTGGTGTCACTTTTAAATGTTTAAATTCAAAATATAGAATTTACTGCAATAAAAAACACTAGGACACGTAGTGGCTCAGTTATCCCAGGATACTTTTAAAACTGTCTCCTGTTTGTCATGGTCGCAAGTATCATCCCGTTTTTTCGATAAACTTAGGTTGATTGCTAACGAGTGCCAATTAAGACGATATTTTTATTTTACAAAATTACCTAGCATGAGTTAATAATTTACCACAATCCTGGGTTAATCAACCCAAGTTTAACACAGAAAAAACGCTGCCACATGGTGTATGTGTGATGAATGACTATATCACACACAATGAAATATGACGACATATTTTAAATAAACGAATTGTATCAAAAATATTCGTCGGTTTTTGCCTGCTTTATTGCAGCTACGAGCTACGATCTTAACTTGTCACCCTCGTCGCTAACAAACGCAGTCATAGCAACAATCGAGTGGTTTTATCGTAATTTATTCACTTATTGAAATTCTATAGTTATTTTTTTACTTTGCAAATTTATTTCATTGATTGTTGAGACGGAAATCGAGCCCTCTGATTGACCGAATAAAATATGTGTAATATAGTACATATAACATCACGATTGACATTGATTTTCCTGGCAATTTTTGCTGTCGAGATGACGACTGCTTGTTGCAGCGAAAATATGTACAGCAAGTGCCATTTAACCTTGCAAAAAACAATGACGATAAGTTTGAAAGGCGAGAAGCCGTTACACTCTCAAGCAAAAACAACGGTTTTTTATTACATTTCTAGTTTCTTTGCTGTATTTTTTAAACGTAACCTAAATTATCGTTAATCCCTCCTCAAAGCAAACTGTTTCTAATCTTATGGCGCACGGCCTTTTAATTTGTCAAAAAATCCACAATTTCTCGTAAACCATAAATAAATTGACTTTCACTTTTTAGTAGAGTGTACCACACTGTCCAACAGCCTATTAGAGCTAGTTTAAGTTACGACTACCGACGAAACAAACCGTAAGTAGCCGAATCAAAGCCCACTAAAATTTGCAAGGTTAGGTGGCACATGCTGTAAAAGTGTGTAGCACGACAAATTAGTCATGATATTTTACAAAATAAGTATCTATAGTAATCAACTACGGTTGCTATGCTAGTAGTAGTTAATAAGTATAGTGGTTTAAATTTTAGTTTACGTCGACCAAGCAGCTATTAGGTCTAATTATATTGACAATTGCCCTACTAGAGTGGTTCTCGATATAATGAAATTCTGATTGGCTCACGTGCGTAAAATGCAGTGATTTTATTAGCTCAAAGTACGGTCAACTGTCATTTAAAACGACCCATTACATCTCTTTTTTGTCCCACTCCTTGGCGCACTTTCTAAACGCCGATGTTTGCAATAAAATAGTAACAATCTATATTATTATCATGACTACATAAAAATGTATTAAAGAAAAAACTAATTATTACACCTAATTTTTCTTTTCAGCCGCATTAATTTTATTCTCGATTTCTTGTCTAGCCAATTTTGCTCTCTGCCTTGCAGTACTCTGTGTGGAAGCAAAGCACTTATCTTTCCAAATTCATTTCACAATTGCTCTTAATAAAAAAAAATAGTGTAACTGGTTAACTAGGTATGTTCTTCTTATTTTTATAGAATTGTATTCCGTTTTCTAAAGTCATTGGAGGTAGGCATAACATCCTGTAAGTACAGTTAAACAGTTTGCAAGAAAATCTCAATATGGTGAACAAGGTAATTTATTCCGTAGTCGAATTGTTTATTTTACATGCACAAATTTGTTGACAAGCATGTATGACAGTTTTAACTTGTTTTAGGATCAAAAATTGTTTAAAAAATAGTTCGGTTACGGTAATCTCTTTAAGTGAAACGATTTCGTTTTTGCTTATTAGAAGAAAAAAAGGCGGTTTTGTCGGTTTTCGGTTACGGTTTCAATTTCGGTCAGGATTCCTATTTCAAAGGTAACTAAGAAGTTACTAGTGTCGCGTTCTTTACGATCTTTGACATTTTTAGAAATGTTTTTAATTGGCTGTACTAATTACACATTTAGTGATCACATTATAAATAATATACACAAATTTACTGTTTTTTCTTCAGACATAAAAGAAACTAATTTCAAAATATAGTTTTCTATGAAATTACTAATGTTATTTTTTATAGTAACTAAATAAATAAAAACACTATTCTTGACCGTATTTTGGATATTCCAACATTTCTTCTTGGGTTTTATTACTCGACAATTTTAATTACTTAATTACCAATTAGTAAGTAACTTAATAAGTAATTGTCGACTGATAAAACCCAAGAAAAAGTGTTGAAAAGTATTGTTAAAGCGTTGAACCCGTCCATAGCAGTAACCGCTTTTAAGGTTAAGTTTTTGACATTTTGAAGACGACTTTAAACAAGGTTTTTGGATTGTCAAATTTTGTGATTGTAGAATTTTTGGTATAGCTTGTCGTTGGTGTCGGTGTATAAGAAAGGATTTTATACTCTACGTATAACTCGCAGTGCACTCGTCACAATGACGGTGATAAA
Organism: Ctenicera cuprea; assembly: GCA_958336395.1. Classification (NCBI taxonomy): domain Eukaryota; kingdom Metazoa; phylum Arthropoda; class Insecta; order Coleoptera; family Elateridae; genus Ctenicera; species Ctenicera cuprea. Next base: position 18,956,453 of record OY284491.1, read on the forward strand.
TAAGGTAAATTTTGAACTTAATAAATATGATTTTTATTATTTTATTCCTTTGTTTGTGAATAAAATCATTTTAGGCTCACGTCACAATTTTCGAAAAAAACCTCTTTAAAAAATAATTTAATTTAATTAAAAATGGGTTCAGAATTATCTTTGCCGACTACTAGTAATTCAGGAGCGGCAGTAGTTTCAAAGCTTCCATTGCATACAGTCGTAGATAGCGATGAATCTTTTGAAAATGCTTCCTCTCGGAACAAACCAGCTCAATCTAATGTACCCTTGTTTATTGAAACTTTTTCTAAAATTTACTTTAGCATGAATTCTTTGTAGATGGACGTGGACAGTTCTGCCTCAAAGGGCGAGGGCTTCCGATCGTATTACATTCAAAAAATCGAAGAACTCCAGTTAATTGTTGCTGAAAAAAGTCAAAACTTGCGGCGATTACAAGCACAAAGGAATGAACTTAATGCTAAAGGTAAAAGCCAATAAAACTTTAACTTGAATATTTAGAAAATAATTTTACAGTGCGCATGTTGCGTGAAGAGCTCATGTTGCTCCAAGAACAAGGCAGTTACGTGGGAGAAGTTGTGAAACCTATGGATAAAAAAAAGGTTTTGGTTAAAGTACATCCCGAAGGAAAATTTGTAGTAGATATTGATAAGAATATTGATATTAATGATGTTACACCAAATTGCCGTGTTGCTTTACGTAATGAAAGTTATACTCTACATAAAATTTTACCAAACAAGGTAATATTTTCCTATGAATTTAATTCCTATCTCACTTGCGTACTTATTAATTAATATGCAGGTTGATCCTCTTGTGTCACTCATGATGGTAGAAAAAGTTCCAGATTCTACTTACGAAATGGTTGGTGGATTAGATAAGCAAATAAAGGAAATCAAGGAAGTTATAGAACTCCCCGTTAAGCATCCAGAACTGTTTGATGCTCTTGGTATTGCCCAACCAAAAGGTGTACTGCTTTACGGACCTCCAGGTAACTTTTTATTATTATGCCATCATTTCTGATGAAAACAAATCAAATTTAGGTACTGGCAAGACCTTATTGGCTCGTGCAGTAGCCCATCATACCGAATGCACGTTTATCCGTGTATCAGGCTCCGAATTAGTCCAAAAGTTTATTGGTGAAGGTTCCCGTATGGTTAGGGAGTTATTCGTGATGGCTCGCGAGCATGCACCATCAATTATTTTCATGGATGAAATTGACTCCATTGGTTCATCCCGTATTGAATCTGGATCTGGAGGAGATTCAGAGGTACAAAGAACCATGCTTGAACTTCTTAATCAACTTGATGGGTTTGAGGCTACTAAAAATATTAAGGTAAGAGTATCTCAAGTATATGCCCAAAAGTTTTTCGTGTGTTGTTAATTATAATATTGTAGGTTATAATGGCAACAAATCGAATCGATATTTTGGACCCTGCTTTATTGCGTCCAGGAAGAATTGATCGCAAAATTGAATTCCCTCCGCCAAATGAAGAAGCACGTTTGGATATTCTTAAGATTCACTCAAGAAAAATGAACCTTACTCGTGGTATCAACTTGAGAAAAATTGCGGAACTTATGCCAGGTGCAAGTGGAGCCGAAGTTAAAGTAAGAAGAAATTTTTTTTATAAGTTACTAATTTTTATAAGATTTTTACAGATTGAAACGGAATACAGTTATTGTTATTAATACAAATAAATTTTTCCAGGGCGTTTGTACTGAAGCTGGCATGTACGCATTAAGAGAACGCAGGGTTCATGTAACACAAGAAGATTTTGAGATGGCCGTAGCTAAAGTCATGCAAAAGGATTCTGAAAAGAATATGTCTATTAAGAAACTTTGGAAGTAAATTTTCTTGTCTCATTAATGTAATTTCTAATTGTCATTTCAGTTTTTTACTCTAGATAAATATATAGATGTGTAATAAAGAGTTAAATTGTTTTCTTAAATAATATCTAAATTTTTATTGAAAATAGTTCAGTAACAAAAATCACATACATAAATGGAGTGAATTGATTGCCGTTCTTCTCCAACTCTTCTAAAAACATGGCATACAAATGCCTACCTTATTTATTTTAGAAAGAACAGTTCGAGCAGTACGTTCCGAAATTGCCAACGTATTTAAAAAAAGTTTTGCAAACAATATAGCGCTTATTATTTACTGTAAATAAGTACATACGCCTTCCCTTTAAGTAGTAAAGTAAATAAGCAATGCACACGAACTGACGTATTTTCACTTATGACTATGTGAGAAACTTATTAGGTAATTTGCTAAATACGTTGCCAAGCCGTGGTTGCCTACACTAAATTCTATCATGAATACGGTTACACCGCTTCGTGAGACCAAAGATCTGCCCGAGAGATGTACATTGCCGCCATAAACTCAATTTTATAATATTTATCAGTTAGGTCTCTACGTGTGGAGGATGATGACATGTAAGGTTTTTTTAACAAAATATTTTGCTTGTCAGTGGTTATCAATGTTTGTAAAAAGTATAAAATTATCTTGTAATAATAATAATAATGTCTGTTTTTATGAAATCAATATTATCTTACGGGGATTTTCTAATTTTGATTTGTCAGTTTTAGGCTTCGGCAAAAATGTAGAATCCGGGGCCACTGTATTGTAATCTAATCTAATCTAACCTAACCTAACGGTAATTTTAGTGGTTATTATGGTTATTAGCAAGGTACGGGGAATACGTTAGGTTAGGTTAGATTACATTACAATACAGTGGCCCCGGATTCTACATTTTTGCCTAGGCTTCTTTACTGGTTTAATGTCACTGCTAAAATATTCAATATGTCAATAAACACAAGGAAAACAAAATGCATGACAATATCTAAAGAACCAATTAGATGCAAACTAGAGGTAGAGGGCGAAATTATAGAACAAGTTGTAAAATTCAATTAGCTAGGCACCGAAATAAGATGGGATAAATATTTAAACGAGGAAGTTAAGACCCAAATAAATAAAGCATCAAGAATATCGGGATGTCTAATAGATTTAGTATGGAGAAATAAATACGTAACAGAAGAAAGCAAAATCAGAATCTACAAGACAGCAGCAAGACCGATACTAACATATGCCGCGGAGACCAGAGCAGATACAACAAACACAAAACAAATAATAAATACTAACAAAATGAAGATATTAAGAACGATACAAGGAAAAACACTATATGACCGAGTATCAAATAACGAAATAAGAGAAATGTGTAACATACAAGATATAACATGCTTCATCAGAGACAGAAGGAAGTACTGGAAAAAGCATGTTAACCGCATGGAGGAGAACAGATTAGCAAAGAAGGTTACACAGGGCCGTCCAGCTGAGGGAAAAGAGAAAGAGACAGACCTCCAAAAAGATGGATGGAGTGTTGGAGTTCAACATCAGAAGAAATATAATTGACATTATAAGTTGGTTTTAAACAGGCTTATAGCCTACTTAATAAGAATAAGAAGAAGAAGTTAATGTATTTATGATAACCAAAAAATTGGCAAAATTATAAATAATAAGGCCATGGATACCACTATCCACATACAGCAGTGCGGCATCCAGTGTCTATACAAAAATAAGTTTATTCTCGCACAATGTAAATCAGTACAATTATCAAATCTTAAATTCTTTAATTAACATTTTTTCAAATACATTAAAATAAAACTGAATAAAACAGCACAAAATGCTTTTATATGTAATAACTGACAATTCCTTAACCAGTTTTCACACCTCTCCTATCGATTTTCAAACCAGTTTTAGTGTACAGATTTCTTAGCTTCTCGGAAACACATTCTTCACATCCACACTTAGACGGTATGCCAATTTGTTTATCAATATGTGTTCCATCTTCACATAATAATTTAACAGTGAGCTTTTCATAGTGTGTAATTTGACAGCATGAACACATTGATTCATGTAAACCACTCGCTATAATAAAATTATGTAATAATTTAAGAAATTTTAACTGTAAACAGGACTTACAAGAATTGAAGGATGTGGATGATTTGCAAGTTCCAATACATCTGGTAAATTTCTTCAAGATTTCGTTGTTTTCACACTTATGACCTTTGTGAGTAGTCGATATTAAACCTTTTGTTTCAAGTGGGTTTATTTCTTCTATATCACAAGTAACTGTAATCAAATACATTAATTTTTACATCACCGATTATATTTTTACAGGTTTTACTTTGAGATCCACTAGGTATTTTGCAGTGTTTACAACATCCTTGTGTATAAATATTTTCTGGTAAACATTTTTCTATATTTGGACAAGATTCTTGCTGACTGATGACAGTAAACTGATCTCCATTAACATCGCAGATATAAGTAGTACAACCATCCGAAGAAGACCAGTTTTCACCAGGAGATTTTAATTGATTGTCCACAACACATGCCAATTGAATGCACTCACCACAACATTTTGAATTAGATTCTTTGTATTTCCACCCCTAAAACAGTAATTTATTAACAATCAAGTTGTAAGAAAAGTGCGGAGTCGTAGAAGAAACGCGATTTATTTTTAGTAAAAAAACTTCACTTACAAATAAAATCTCCAAAATTTTGACCTTTAAACTCAAAATTACGACTTTATAACCTCGAAATTTGAACTTTATAATCTCAAAATCGACTTTTTAATCTCCGAATTTCAACTTTTCAATCTCGAAATTTCGTCTTCATAATCTCGAAATTTTAAAGTGAGAATTTTAACTATGCCATAGTTGGTAGGGCATGACACTGCACGGGACAAAAAATGCAAATAGCTAAATGACCTATGAAAAGATTACTGACGGCAAAATACTGCTGATAAAAAATTTAAAAATAACATACTTATGTTCTACAGGTTGCGGCAACTACAGTACTACAAGTTAATATCTCAGAAAGTATAAAAAATTCAGCAATAATTTTTTTTAATTTAATTTGACGGAAGAAACCGCATGTTAGCTAGGCTAACAGTGAGTTTTGAAAAGCTACCCTATTTTAAGATTTAAATGGGATGGTCTGTATTTTTTTAATATCTGCATCAAAATACAGCTCTTTTTTTCAGATTTTTTGTTAACGTGTACACTGATATTCTGAAAATATGAAAAAGCCGAAAAAGATTTTTTTTTCATATAAATGTGCCTAGTAAAAATAAGCAACGAAAATTAGATCAAGCAAAATTTAATAAGAGTGAAAATTGTAATTTTAAAACCACAATAAATAGGGGAGATGGCAACCTGTAAATATTAAACAGCGAAAAGATTATTTTTTTAAATTCAAATGCGCCTACTAAATATAAGCAAGCAAAATAAAAAAGAGCGAAAAATTAGCATTGATGTTCAACCCTCCATTTACTAGGGGTTGTCAACAGTTTTCACTCTTATTACATTTTTTCTTGATCTAATTTTTGTTGCTTACTGCGATACTTCGTGATTATAAAGTCGAAACTACGAGATTATAAAGTCGAAATTTTGAGATTTTTATTTACAGTAAAGTTCTTATTTTTTATGTTGAAAACGAAAATGCGTCCCTTCTACGCTTTCAAAAGAAACAGGGGTGATTTGAAGATTTTTGTGTGAGATGATGAGGGCAGAGAATAACAAAGAGATTTGTATGAAAGCTGAAAGGAAATTCAGGGGTTTGTCTTTTTAAAGAATTTGAAACAAAAGATGTGATTTTTATTTTTTCAGAAAATCTTGCAGCTCTGTAAAATCTTGCTAATGATAAGAAACGAATATAATTGATTTTACCATTGAACAATTGGTGGTGCATGTTTCCATCGATTCTTTTTTGATGATGTCACCAGCCTTATTTTCAGTACAGGTAATCTTCTTGCATTTATCACCATCTGGAGAGGGCCAAGTTTCTCCGACCTATAATTAAACAATGGATGTGTGAATACCAACAGAATTGTACAACTATTTTAATTATTTTAAACTCTGTAGTAGATCTTAGTGATGTGATGTGTATATAAAATAAGTCAATTATTGTAAGTATATTCACATATTGGTTCTCAAGTATCCGGATTTCTATTAATTAATACATTACAGTACATTTACCTTATAAATTTTCTCCCCAACTTTGCATGCTACAATTGTTTGGCTCTTGCAACACTTGCCTTCATCAGTAATTGTTTCCACATCATAATTGTTTAGTAATTCTTTAGATAATTCAGGACAATTTACCTTCACAGATCCAATTTGAATCTACATAGAACAAATTCAATAAGAAACTGATTTTTTTCTTTTATATGCTAACAAAATATAACCACAAACTTACACTTCCATTTATACTTGAGCAGGAATAGTTAGTACAGTAATCAGGTGACGTCCATTCTTCTCCAGTTTTACGAACAATTCCATCTACGACACAAGCTACAGGTTTGCAAGATCCACAGCATTCATTTGAATAAGGTGAAGGTGGATTATATTCCGATCCTAGATCACATTTGGTGTCACAAGATGCCACATGTATTACTTTCTGAATGCCTGCAGCATTTTCAACACATTCGATTGTAGTGCATGGATCTCCATCTACTGACCATTTTTCTCCAACTTTGTAGTGATGCCTATTGTGCTTACAAGCCACTTTTTTAGCAGTAACACAACACTGACCAAATACAGGCTGTGGTTCTAATACGTAATCTAGATGATCACTGGATTTGGTAAGTGCAGGACATTCAGTAACAGTACAAACATCATGGTAATCTCCAGTTGATGAAACAATACACTGACATTCCCTGCACGGACCGTCTTGCCATGTTTCGTTAGCCTGTTTAAGAAAAGTCACATAAAATGTATCTTAACTGTATAAACTATTTAAAATTTAAAGATTAGCTGGTAATCGATTCAGTATAATAACGTAGACAATTAATGATTTCTAGTAATATAGCGACACACTGATAGCGTTATAAAATACAAACCTCTTTGAGCACTTGATACTTAGTACTTGGTTTTTCACCTCCTTTTTCATGTGCAGTGTATGCGAGATCAACAATACATTTATCCTTAGGAGCAACACAGGTGTATTCTGGGCAACATTCCCTACTAACTGCTGGTAATTTCTTAAGATCATGGAATTTTGGACAAGAAGAAACTTTTGGGCAGAGTTCAATCTTGCATTTTTCTATTGCAACTGGGCAACAACCAGTTTTATCAACTTCTTTAACAAAACCAGGTTTTAAAAACGTAGGTGTCATATTTAGAGGTTGGCAATCTTCAACTGGTTTACATTCGCATACATACTGATGGCAACCATCTGCTTTTTTAATTAATATCATTTCTTGTCCAGTGCTACATGTTATATCTTGTGCCTTTTCACAAGTAGCATTAGTGACTGGTGCAGGCACTGCAAAAAATAAATTTATTGAAACGTTGCAATTTAGCTAAATACAAAAATCAGCATATCACGACTAGTAAGTTCACTCACCACATCTGTATTTATCACAACATTCATCATTTGTAGATATTTTCTTTGCTATAAATCCATCTTCACAGATAGTTTCAACAGATGCGCAATTTTGCGTTTTACAGTGAACACTAGTTCCATTACATATGCATTCCGTACATAGATCCTTTTGCCATGTATCACCCAAACGATGACCTTCATCATCACAAGCCTCACACCTTTCTTCCACCACACAAGTATCATTCAGAAACACCTAAAAATAATAAAAAAGCATTACACTTTGAATTACAAAATATTTTTACATACCATTCCTTCGGGGCAAAAACATCCTTCAACTGGTGCATCAATGCATTTTTTTTCTTTCTCTTTGAGAGCCTCACATGTTTGAGAACATGCAGGTGCACATGGCCTAAATTCTTGACCAAGTGGGCATTCTTTTGCTGGGCATAACTGAGTATGCCAGTCAATGCAAAAGCCAAGATGGCCGCACTCACGAGAATATGTTTCTATAGCACTGCATGCGTGTTTTGGGTGGGTATTGCATGTATCTTTCTTGCACCAATCGATAAACAAGCCTGGGGATAATACTGGATGACACTAAAACAAATTTTAAAATAAATCAGACTCAACAGCAAATTTATTTTAGTAAATTTCAAGCATAGGTGTAATTAAATAAATACTAGCAAAACCCGTGGCCTACGCCCACGCGAGTTTTTTAGATATACTTTTAAGAATGCCAGCTTTCGAAATCAAGTGCCGCGTCGCTGACTGTAACATAAACTTCAAAATAATTTCGTTGAAAATGTGTTTTTTAATGGCAACAAAACGTTCAGTGAACAGCGCAATAGGAGGATATAGTAATTTATTGATTACGATCGGAACTAGCAAACATAAATAATTAATAAGTCTTGTCAAAACGTAAGAGCAGGGCCAGAATTAGGGCGAGGCACCAGCCTCAGGTGAAAAGTTCAAGAGGGTGCAGAAATTTTTTTAACGCGAAATTAAAATTCTTCAATACACAACAGAAAATCTAATTTTACAATAGCTGTTAATATTATTATTTCTGCGTACTAAATGTGACCATAAATCTGATTTTCTTATATTTTAATATGTTGGGAGCCGATGCCGTCTATGAACGAGTTTGGGCAGTAGCGGAGATACCAAAGGCGTCTATAAGCGCTTCGCCTGGACTTTTCTACGCTTTCAAGATTGTTTTATAATATTTCAAAAGTATGTTTTAATTTTATATCAAAGTTTTTCGCACTAACAGTGACTTGTAAGATCACACCAGTGCTGCCACTGTACTGGCTGGGCTAGCGTCTCCAGTAACCCGGTAGTCCATGCCTGCAGGCTTGTCTATTGTGTTTAGAAACTGAAAACTGTTCTGCGTTTGTAAATGAAAACATGAATCAATTTTTTGTTTTTTGGAAAAAGATTCCTAGAGATTAAACAAAATCAAAAACCTAAGGAAAAATTCCTCGAATATAAATTAGGCAAGAGGGGGAAAATTAACTCGCCTAAATATTACAACGACTAAAAATTAAATTATGAACCTTGTTCTACTACTCAAATGTTTTATCGTCTCCGGTTTTTAAATCAAGGGTCATACATTGAACATTGGCATGAACCAAATTGTAGCTCGTCCCTAGCTATATAACCCTACAAAGTTTTAATAAAATCGTATTTTCACTTCACAGTTTTCATTTGTACAAACATTATTTTGTATAGTAACATTGTGTCCCACTAGAGCTGCCAAATCGTTTTCAAGTAATATTAAGCGTTAAAGTAAATATTGTCAGAATATCGTAGCAACTACCATTTTAAAGCTAGAAAGTTCAGAAAAAAAGCGTTGGGTTTGCCATACGATCTCTTAGAAGATTCCGTTTTAAGATTTTGAACCACTTTCAAGTAAATTTATGAAATGATCCCATACGACATTGTCAACTATACGACTGTATGATTATTAAAACATACCTGACCATATTTTTCATAGTCTTCTAATTGAATGCAAGGATCAGACTCTGCAGGTACTTCTTGACATACCTCTTCTGGTTGATTAGCACACTGTTTCTTACTTTGACCTCCAGGTACATCATCATATAGCCAACTGAGTCCAAAATCATTTACATCAGACGTAATTACTCCTTTAGGCATCGAAAGATCATTTTCCTTATCACCATCACAGTTTCCACAAAGACCTTCTAATTTGCCTCCATATTTAAGTGAAGGAGCTTTGATGGATACTCCAAGGGAAGGATAATAGACTGACACCTAAATTATATTTATTTAACATTAAACTTCAGTTACATGTACGTTAGCTTTACCAGAACTTGTATTTCTGTTAATAAAATTCTCAAGTGCTTTACAGGATCTTCTTTAACTTGCGTCCAGTCTTCGATTTCTTTAAAATTAGAAATTTTTTCAGAATCTGCGAGAAGTTTTAATTTGCTGTGGGTAATATCTCGTACGACATGAATTTTGTGCCCGTTGTATAAGATAGTAACTTTTCCAACACATGTCTTTTCTATTTTGTCTTCACAGGGAGCATTTGTTATTAAAACCTATATAAAAATTAATAAGTAACAACAGACTATTTTTAAGGGTTTTGCTTACTTGGAATTTATGTTCTTTATTTTTCTGGTCAAGTACATCTCGAGACATCACATACACACAGTTACCATTAACAGTAAAGTTTCTTTCATCGTAGGTAACATATTCCAAATGAGGTAATACATTACACTCACAATCACCACAACTTGTTGGTAAAATACAGTCTTCACCTTTACGCACAAAACCTGGTGGGCAGTAGCAGCCAGGGAAACAAACATTCGATAACTTAGGGCAACGATTTGAATCTCCTAGTGCCCCACAACTTGGTTCACAGCGTCTTCTGTAGCAGTCATGATGTACAAGAGATGATTCGCAAGTAACAGCTGAAAAAGCATTATTGCGTAATCTATAAATAGAACTGTGTGAGAATATTTTAAAACAAAAACTTACGACAATTATATTTCATTCTCCAATCAATAACTTCCAAGTCAGAATTAGCAGTCAAGCAATCAACAACAAAGTCTTGTATTGCTAAACACCGACATTTTTCTTCAGCCTCTTTATCACTTACAGCAGCTTCTAGACATGTGCAAGTTGTCTCTAAACAACGTGTCAGAAAAGCATCTAAGTTTAATGCTTGAGCACAAGGATCAAATGTTTGCTGTCTAAAAATTTTAAATTTTTACTGATAGCACTTTCAACAATTTAACAACAAACGAAAACTCACTTGACTTGGTTACACATTTCCCAAGCTTTATCTTGAATATGCAAAGGACATACTCTTGCTTCACAAATACTTGATTCATCAGGTTGCGCCCAACTGTCTCCAAATTCTACAGTGGTCATAGCAAGAGTTCCATTTGGCATAGTCTTATCATCCTCAGGGTTATCATTGAAATATCCACACAGTCCATCTACTTTTCCCAGTAATTTTCTAGTTATACCAATTTTAGCATTGGTCTGTTTATCCCACATAATCCAAAAACCATATTTATTTGAAACAAACACTATCATTTCACCAACTCGACTAATATCAAAGTAGCGAGATTGGTAGCTGATTTTTTTTAATTGCTCTACTGTATAGTTCCAGTAATCATATTCAATCGAAAGATCAGGGTGAAGTACAAAAGTATGATCGTCATGGTAAATTATTATATCACGAGAACATACTGTAGTGCAAATTTTCTTAACTGGAAGGCCATAATTAGTAATTAACATTATTTTACTATTAAATGCAAAACTCACGTGAAACTTCCCATTGATCATTCTCCAAATATCTCGCTAGAATATGATTACAAATATCATATTTGTAATCAGTAAGATCGAAAGTGTTGAAAGTGCGACCAGTTACATTACAAACAGCGTCTCCGAGGGATGGTGGTTTACAATCATAACTGTAACATTCAAAATATTTATTATATTTGTCTTTAGGTTCGTTAAAATAGGCGTTACCTGTGGCAAGCTTTGGTTTCCTCATTGATGTATGTGTCATGTTTCTCAAGAGTGTATCCATCCGGGCATTTTTCAAGGCAAGTTGGTGGTATTCTTGCCCCAGGTGGAGGTTTTACAGCAATGCATTCAAATAGTACACATATATTTTCTTTAACTATTTTGTGTGCTATAAAATAATAAAATAAATATAATGATATAAAATTAATCTCTTAAAAATTATAAGACAATTTTGTTTATGCATAGTTTTTTAACTAGCTATTCATAAATAACAATAATAATAATACTTTTAAATTCTGAATAATGATGTATCCTAAAACTTGACAGCAAGATGTCCATTCTGGTATGAAAAATACCGTTACTAAGACGAGAAGAAACGCAATAATAATAATAATAATCATAGCCCCTTTTATAGACATCTTTCCTTAGGGGTATAGCTACAGTAGCTAAAAAAAGCTGTTGGGGAACCGCCAAGAGCCTTCCTTTTTTTATGTTATCGACAATTTTATAAAATGTACAGCGCGAAATATTCAAAAAAATTTAAAAAATGGAACTTTTTTTGAAAATTATATTTTGAAAATGTTTAAAAATTCTAGCAAATTTTGTGATTTAAAAAATTTCACAACATTGAATGGTTTCGAAAATTTTAAAATATCTGGAAATTTGAAAAATTTTAATATTTTAAAAATTTTGAGTATTATCAAAATTTTGAAAATTTTGGAATTTGAAATATTTTAAATTTTGGAAATTTCAAAAAAGATGAATTATTATATTTTAAAATTTTTTGTTTATTTATTATTATTTGCATACAATATTTATTCGTTCAAGTCTAAAATCTTTTTGGCAATTATCCAAGGAAACATCCCAAGAGGTCTTTTCTCAATGAAAAGTTGCTCCTATTGCCATTTAACATGTTTATACCGATTTTGAAGTCTAAATTCATAAATTTTTGAAAAAACACAAAAACAATGGTGGAGTGACCAGTGGATGATAGAAATATTGTTCTTGCGCCGATTGGCTATTCCATATGCTTAGAATAAGAATCTGACCTTCTTTTTCAGCGCGTCTATATTGAAGTAGAGCACCCCTCCCCATCTCCCTTATTTGCAAAAAAAAATTATTTGATTTTATGATATCTGAATTTTGTAATTACAAACAATGTTTTACCGCTGAAAGCTAAAAATCTATTTTCCAAAATATTTTGAATTGATTGTGTGGCAGGCACGTGGTGAAACATTATTAATAAATATTTAACTATTAACTGTTAAGGTAAACGACCAAAAGGAAACTCCCTATAAATCTTTTCTCAGTGGGAGATTGTTCCTATTGTCATTTAACGTGTTCATACTGATTTTGAATTCAAAGTTCGCAAATTTTAGGAAAAAAACAATGGTGGTGTGACCGGGGGTTGGTAGGAAAAACACGTTTGAGCAGATCGGCTGTTCGATATGCGTAGAATACAATTCTGCGCTGAACGAGGAAGGTAAAACGCATTATAATTACCTCCTTTGACAGCTTTAGTAATTGCTCTTTTGCCAGTTTTTGTATCGCTGCCAGTTTTTGTAGTGCTGCCTGTTTTTGTGCTGGTTGTGAACATTGTATTTAGATATTTGTGTTCTTTTTTCAGCACTACTTTATACCCAGGTGGACATAGAGGTTCTTTGCATTTCCTTGGTTTTTCAATTAGTATTTGTTCAGTAGTAGTGGGAGGTGTTTCTGTAGTAGGACCACAACCTGTTTCATCATCAGTACAGTCTTTTACACCATTACACCAATCTGATTCATTAATACAAATGTTACTAGTGGGGCAGAGTCTTGTTCCATCAGCGCAAGGTTGGCAAATGCATCCACAGGTACTAGTACTAACTACACTTTGCTGGTCCTTTAATGGTTAGTGTTACATGTTAGTAAAAAAAAATTAATTCATCAAATTTACCTTTTCACACTCATAGCAAACCTTTGGTGTACATTGGGAAACACCACCCAGCGTGCAAACACACTGAGAACATTCGTCATTTTGAAAAGATGTACTGATAGCATATCTAAAACGTATATTCGGTTACTGTCTGGTTTGATTAGTTATGTTTAGAATGAGAAGTGATTATTTGGCTTGCATATTATTATATTTTATTAAAATCTCACACACAGGGAAATTCAGCTTATAGTATAAGTTAATGATAAAAGTTGCTGACAATACCTTTAACTACTTATATCAAGCAGATAAAGAGGTGATGTTAACATTATTATCTCTAAATGTTAAGTGAATAATATTTAGGTCAACTAGTATTAACTAGTATTTTGTAAAGGCAAACAATTTTACTCCTTCTTTGCTTCACATAAAACAAAAATAACAAACCATATCTTTCTAAAATAGATATTGTAGATCAGATAAGTAGTGACAACTTCATCGCTGCTTATAGTCCAGAATTTATATGGTAGACAAGAAAATGAAGACACAGAAAGAAACCCCTCGAATTTTGGAAAATCTAGACCAGAAACAAATTTTGGGGATAGATTACACATATAATAGGGTAATTAAAAAAAAACTCTGAAGCCAGAGAAGTGGGGGACCGAACACTCTTTTGGTATCGTTCTGCTTTTGCATACGGTCTCGGTGCACGTCCGGGTGTAACATAACTCCAAATCGAAATCTGAATTAGTAAGCTTGTAGCAAGTTTTTAAACTCGCCAAGACTGCCGTGAGGCCGTAAGCTACTCTAGATGCCTGGCCACAGTAACATTAGTGGAAACGTGGAACTTGATGCTTCGGTCAGGAAGGGCTCTCAGAAGCCCCTTTTGACTTGATCACAAATTCAGGAACTAAATATGTAACAGCTCGCAAACTATTCATGTAATCGTTTGCCGGCTCTTCTCTTCCATCACCTTCGCCTATCGCACACACCCCGAGAGACTCTTCTTAAGTTACAGACATGAGAAATCCAAGTTTCTAGATTAATTTCGTTATTGTAGCTATACAGTCAAATCTCTTTATCGATTTACCGAATTTTTCAATTACTCGAATTCGAGTGGTACCAATGCAAGCTGACGGGTATACTTATAAGTGTCTACTAGCAAAAGAGCCCAAAATCATTTGCTGTAGATACTTATGAATGCAATACAGCTTCTCAGTTGTGCAATAAAACTTACGTCATATGTCCCACAACGCATGGACACTGTGTACGTGCCACACAATTTTCTCCATCCCACCATAAATCTTCTTTACATTTACATATGGTTGATTCAAAATCAGATGTAAACACTCCAGGACAATTATTACATTCAGTTGAAGGAACTTCCGTTATATTTAAGTTAGCTAAACAGAGATGAAATCAGTTTTTTTTTCAATTTTACTGATGCATTCTACACTTACGATAAGGAATAAAACAACCGTGAGGTTCAATTCGTAGTTGAATATTTTGATGCCACTTAATCGGAGTGATTTTAAGCAGTTTAGTGTGAACTGGAATATCAAAGTTAACAACATGACCTGTATTTGCGTCAACATTGCCTGGAAATATATGTTCATTTCCTTCATCATCTAATATTAAGTTCCAATCTTTTCCGTTGTGGGAATACTTGACATTAAATGCTGTAACCCAACCATGGGCTCCTCCTCGAGTTTCAAAACCAGTTATGTCCCGTGGTTCCAAGAAATCAAACTGTATTGTGATATCAAAATGTTTGGTGTAAAAATTTAAATAGTTTTGATGTGGTAACATACCTGAACCCATTCTGATGGTGAATTGGTACTTGGTTGCCATGCATTCTTTCCACTTATTTTCAACTGATTTTTAATGTAGTGTGGTTTCAATTCAGAACTCACAGAAACTTGTTGATCAGCCATCAAGCCATTGTCTAATCCCATAGCATCTGTGCAATATGGTATAGGTGTAGTCAAGATAGTTGGTTCAGTAGTAGTAATAGTACCAAGAAGTCGCTTGCATCCAATAAGTTCAACTCTTAAGGCAATAGCATTATGCCAAGTTTTAGGTTGGATTCTAACTATCTGTGCTTCTATGGGGATGTCGAACATTTGCTTACTTGGCGTATTTCCATCAAAAGATCCCCTGAATACTTTTGGTTTTTTTTCATAATCATTAATGTAACTGAATGTGTGACCATCGGCGGAATAGAGTACATTGTAACTTGTAACATATTTATTGTGGCTACCTTCAGTGATAACTCCATATATAGGCTTTTGCTTACCCAAATTTATTTGTAAATATTGGTCTTCATCTGAAATTTGTGGAGCCCAACCACCTCCTGTTAAAAAAAATGTTAATAAGAGTAACAATAAAAAGAGCTTAAAATACCTGATTTGCCTTTTAATTTGCTGCTTAGATGTGCAAACATTGGTCCAAATTTACTGCTTAATGAACTACTGGCTGCAAACGCTTCATCAGCAAGTGGTATTTCACCATCCACAAGATCTAGAAAACTGAAAAAAAGTTATAAGAAGTCATAGTTCCAATGTAATTCACGAATTAATCTGTTATGTGTGTGAAATTTTGTTGTTTTTTCGTCCAAATATTGAGATCAATATAACTTACTTATTTTCACTGCATTTTCTGGGGGGTGTGACAGTACTGGGAGTAATAAATGTAGGTGTTGTGAGACCCATTGTAATTTCAGTTGATGGGGGACATGTGGATTTATCACAAGTATAGTAATTGTCTATGCACTGACAAATTTTGCAATCAGATTCGTGAACCGTTTCTCCAGGCTGAAATGTCATACCATGCACTTTATAGTTGTTAAATATCGAAACAAATATATGAGGACATACCTTAACAAGTTTTCCATCATGTGACATACACATACATTTCCTTTTGTCAATACAAGTATGTCTGTTTGCCCAATACATTCCAGGTGGACACGAATGGGGTGGTTTCTTGGTTGACACACAACCCTTTTCGCATTTTTTTCCATGAAGACAAAGGCCTTTCAGCTGTAATTCGTGATAATAATGCATACACAAATGGTGACACTGTATGGAACAATCTTGAAGTTCTTCACCGGGAGGACATACAACCGTTACAGAAGTAGTTGGTGACAATGTATACCCTGTGCCACCTGTCACTTCAGTTGTTGAAGGACATGTAGATTTATCACAAGTATAGTTATTGTCAATGCACAGACAAATTTCACAGTCTGATTCTTGAACGGTTTCTCCAGGCTGCAATATCATATACCATACACTTTAAAATTGTTAAATATTGGTAATAAATATAAATTTACGCACCTTAACAGGTTTTCCATCGTGTGACATACACATGCACTTCTTTTTATCAATACACGTATGTCTGTTTGCCCAATACATTCCAGGTGGACACGAATGGGGTGGTTTCTTGGTTGACACACAACCCTTTTCGCATTTTTTTCCATGAAGACAATGGCCTTTCAACTGTAATTCGTGATAATAATGCATACACAAATGGTGACACTGTATGGAACAGTCTTGAAGTTCTTCACCGGGAGGACATACAACCGTTACAGAAGTAGTTGGTGACAATGTATACCCTATGCCACCTGTCACTTCAGTTGTTGAAGGACATGTAGATTTATCACAAGTATAGTTATTGTCAATGCACGTACAAATTTCACAATCTGACTCGTGAAGGGTTTCTCCAGGCTGCAATATCATATACCACACACCTTAAAATTGTTAAATATTGGTAATAAATATAAATGTACACACCTTAACAGGTTTTCCATCGTGTGACATACACATGCACTTCTTTTTATCAATACACATATGTCTGTTTGCCCAATACATTCCAGGTGGACATGAATGGGGTGGTTTCTTGGTCGACACACAACCCTTTTCGCATTTTTTTCCATGAAGACAATGGCCTTGCAACTGTAATTCGTGATAATAATGCATACACAAATGGTGACACTGTATGGAACAATCTTGAAGTTCTTCACCGGGAGGACATACAACCGTTACAGAAGTAGTTGGTGACAATGTATACCCTGTGCCACCTGTCATTTCAGTTGTTGAAGAACATGCAGATTTATCACAAGTATAGTTATTGTCAATGCACATACAAATTTCACAATCTGATTCGTGAACGGTTTCTCCGGGCTGTAATATCATAAACATGCACTTTATAGTTGTTAAATATTGATAACGAATATATAATGACATACCTTAACAGGTTTTCCACCATGTGACATACACATGCATCTACTTTTATCAATACAAGTATGTCTGTTTGCCCAATACATTCCAGGTGGACACGATTGTGCTGGTTTCTTAATAGGCACACAACCTTCTTCGCATGTTTTTCCATGAAGGCAAAGACCTTTCAGCTGTAATTCGTGATAATAATGCATACACAAATGCTGACATTGTATGGAACAGTCTTGAAGTTCTTCACCGTAAGGACACACTTTCGTTACAGAAGTAATTGGTGACATGGTATGTGCTGTGATGCCGGTCACTTCAGTTGTTGAAGGACATGCAGATTTATCACAAGTATAATAGTTGTCAATGCACTGACAAATTTCACATTCCGATTCATGAACAATTTCTCCAGGCTGCAATACCATACGATACGATATTGTTTGTTAAATATTAATAAAAAAATATAATTACACACCTTAACAGGTTTTCCATTATGTGACATGCACATGCAGTTCCTTTTAGCAATACAAGTATGACTGTTTGCCCAATACATTCCAGGTGGACACGAATGGGATGGTTTCTTGGTTGTCACACAACCTTTTTCGCAACTTTTTCCATGAAGACAATGGCCTTTTAGCTTTAATTCGTAAAAATAATGCATACATAAACGTTGACACTGTATGGAACAATCTTGAAGTTCTTCATCTGGAGGACAAGTACTGGGAGTGCCAAGAGTAGGTGACGCTGTTGGTGTGCTAGCTTTCTGTACAAAATGTTATTTGTTTAAGTAAATCACTGAAATATTACATAATACAGACCAAACGTTAATATTGTTGATCTTGTAAGGAGAAATCTAATAGCAAAACTTACCGTAGATGTAATACAAGGTTGTCCTAGACAGTGTTTCTTGCCTCTTGAGCAGTGACAAGTATGACATGAATCTTCTTCGATAGTATCACCCTCAAAATACACAACACCATCAATCTCAAGACAGATAGGTTTACAAACCTTTCGTGGTACACACTCAAGCATGGATGAATTTAAATAAATAAAGTTTTTTGGGCAAGGATTTGCCTGGCAACCTTCTATACAAGTATCTTGCTCGCACATTGGTTTTAGTTGTGCATGAGCTAGTGTATTATCACATGTTTCAATGGGACAAGTAGATATGCATGGGCTATAGTGAGCACACCGTTCATCACACTGCATAGCTGAAATGTTTTACTGTTTTGAGACAATTATTATATCTTCATTCGATGCTTTGTACATACATTCATAAATTTTTAACAAGCTAAATAATTTATTTAAAAAAGGCATTGCCTTCTAACAAAAAATATGTAACACTTCGCACAAATAAAATAGTTATGGTATTGCTTACGGCACAAGTCAGGTGTTCTCCATTTTATGGGAATCCCTTTGTTATTACATTCCTGTGCATATGCAGCAAGAGCAGTACACAGACATTCGCAGTCACCTCCTTGGTCACAAGCACATGTGTCAAATATACAGCGTTCTAAATAAATTTCAACAGGAACTTCTGAGTGACAACTAGCAAAAACTGAAGATTTTAGTATTCCACACTGTTTTAAGGCCCATACTTTGCGAACAGGCCTTTGTTCACATGAATTCTAAATTAAATATTAATATTATAATACACAGCACATTTACAATAATACTTTGTGATTGCACTTGCTGTTATCTTACAATCTGTCCATTATGACGTTTGTTGGAAAAAAAAAAGAAAAAAGGAAAACTTACTGTTATATCAAGTGCTTTAGGACAGTATGGCTGTAAACGCCATGAATCTCCAAATAGTTGAGGTGAAACTTCTGCTATACCTCCATACGGAGTTTGGAAATCATCAAGTTCGTTACCATTATAGTTTCCACATAAACCTTTTACCTAGGGTAAAAATTATAGTTCAGAGTGCCACAAATTTAAGTGGTTTACTTACCTTATTTTTCCACACTGTGTTCAGTTTCACGTAAACTCGAGTTCCCTTGTCCCAACGAACCAAAAAATGTAATTCTGGTGCTTCTACAATTACAAAATGACCTTTTTGGCGTACAATCATTTGCTTTAAAATAGTGTATTCGGTAATTTCTTTTTCTCTTGTTAAAGTAATACTTTCTTGGTTAGGTGGAGTGCCCACTCTAATCGATATGGACTTCGAACAGCTTACACCAATAGAGCCACATGGGACATTCTGTAAATTAAAATAATTTGAACAACGTTAAATAAAAATACAAAAAGAATCATGTACTTGTATTGATATATCAAAAGCATTTCCATTTCCTAGTGTGCCTTTAACCAGCATGTAGTCACACTGGCCTTGAAAATCATATAACTTGCCATCGAAAGTTTTATAGTGAGAATCACCCCAAGCACTACATTCTCCTGGGCAAAAATAATCAGTACATTGCCATTTTCCTTGCGTGCAGGTGCTGAAAGTTATGAATAGTTAAATAATAAATAACATTTCTATTTTTAAGTATTTTGCGTTTCTTGCTATTTAACCAAAACACCAATCTAATTATCTTTAATATAACGATGAGTATCGCCTATGATTAATTTTTATAATAAACTAACTTGTAAGTATTAATTAATTGTCAGAACTCAAATCACTCTACAGCCACGTTTTAAATCTCTTATTATTCTATCTCAAAAGTTAAACACAATATTGTTACCATTGATAATTTCAGTTCATTAAACAATCATTGATCATTGATTAAATATGAAGCTTTAAAAGCTGAAATGCTTTATCAAATAGCATTAATAATTAATAACATAAAGGCATATCAGTTTCAAAATATTTACCAAGTATTACAGTCACTCTGAAGATCTGAATTTTCACTGTAACTTCTACCACCGTGATGACAAGGACATTCTGTAGGTTTTACACAGGTCTTACTTAATCCATCTAATACATATCCTGCTTTACATTGACAACCAGGGCGACAAATAGCTGTAGTGACTAGTTCTGGAGAATGCATGTTCTATAAATAAATTTTTTATTTACTTTTTAATTTTATAAAAAAATTTAATAACGACTTACTCTACAAGTTATTGGCTCAGCAGGTTCACATGTAGTAAATTCTTTATTTTCAAGACCTTTGCACATAGTATTTGGGTCACTTGTTTCGGGATATTCTATTATTTCATCTTGTGTTGCAGGTCTGCAACTCCATTGAGCGTTAATGCAAGTGCTAAAAGAGAGAGCAATTTGTAAATGCAGTTCTTCTTGCTGGTCACAGTTTTAGCAAGTAATTTGTCTCAGAAAAGGTCATTACAATTAAATCTTGATCTTACCATAATTCGGGCTCTGCACTGAGAGTTCGAATTTTTTTATAACGAGCAGGAAATTCTAGACCATCATGTTGACAATCGCACTGTCCAATAGGAATGCACTCTCCATACTTGTTTAATGTTTCGCCCTCAGGGCAATTACACCCTTCTACACATTGTTGTTTGCAATTTGGCAATACTGCTATATCATAGCAAGATCTAGTGCATGAACTTCCACAAATGTGGTAGATTTGCCCACCAGGACAGTGTATTCCACATTCCCTAACTTCGCCTCTCCAATCAACTTCTATTCCTTTTCTAGCACATTCTTCAGCATATGCTGCTATCATCGGGCATAAACATTTTGGTAACTGGAAAAAGTATAATTGATATTACAAGTTGTAGCATAATTAAATGCGTTTGCTTGCAGCATAGTAAAAACAAGTATAGTTTTTCTACAAAAAATAAACAAAACATTTCGCCTCAGTATCATTGCTTGTCATAATTTCAAAGGTATTTTTGCATTAATGTTTTATGAGCCAACGTTTCACTTTCCGGTATGGCATAGCTACTAGAGCTGCAATTTTATGTACCAAAAGGACTCGATCTGAAGTCATATAATTTGATTTAATTAAGTTCAGATTGGATCAGATCCAATAAGTGAGTTTTACATTAGGGTTGATTCACATACTGATCTAAAAATTTAATTGTATTCCTGATCCGACTAGACTATAATATAGTTTTCGATCGAATCAAATACAGCTACAGTTCGGCTTTAATAAATGGTCGAATCGAATTTAGTAGCAGATAGGAGCACCTTCAGCAGCAGATCAGATCGGATGTAGTTTTGGATTGGATCAGACTGCATAGTATTGGATCGGATATAGTACTAATTCGAATCGGATTCGGATAAAAAAAATTGTAAATTTAGAACTCTAACAGTTACAACTACAGCAGAAGTACTCCTGCATCATTGTATTTAGAACTCAAAAGTTTCTATATTTATTTGAGAAAAATAATCAAATTTAAATTTTATTTGAGATTAAGCTTCCTTAGGATTAAAAACCCAGACACAAAAGAGGAAATTCGTGGGAGGGAAGGAAAAAACTAAGCTCCCTAAATATTGTTGCACCTTAAAATTAAGTTATGAATCTTGTTCTACTACCACATAAGTAATGTAGCTTAAAAATAAATGTTTTAATGTCCCTCATTTATTAAATAAAGGGGGATAAATTTGAGATTTTTAAAAATTCATAGAAGATGTCACAGAAAAATTGACAGACTGGGACACCAACCAAATTGTAGCTCATTTCTAGCACAATGGGACTACAAAATAAAAAAAAATTGTGCGCCCATTTTCCGAGCAATACGTTTTTAAAAATTTCCATTTTTTTGAAAATACTTTTCACTTCACAGTTTTCTTTTCGAAAATTCTTGTGCATATCAACATTGTGTCTCGCTATTAAGTCACCAAAAATTTGATTCAGATCTCTCAATTCGTTTTTGGATAATAAAAACGTTAAAATCAATTTTTGAAAAATACAGCGCCCTCCCACACAAGTAACTAAATGCCAGATACGTATTTCGACAGCAAAGCTATCATCATCAGTGGTAAACTGACACTGACACGTTAAAAACAACGTTTGATAAACGTTTATACATTAAGCAAAACATTTTTAAAATAATATATTGATTAAATTACAAAATTAAACAAAAATGTCTTTGTACTTAGAGCTCCGTAACTCTGTGGGGTCATTTATAGGTTTTCTTTTTGAAACAAAAAATCACTGCTTGCCATTGTTTGAAGCACTTTTGCACGTATGGCACGCAATATTAATAATGATACATAGAACCTTATCACTCCAAACGTAACTTTGATTAATTGTTGTTTGGAACAACATTGAATTGGTTTTTGAGCGCCAACTTCAAATACTAATTGATGCAGAATAATGTACAGTTTCTAGTTTATTTAAAATCTCATTTTTGTACAAAATATTACTTAGAACCCTATGGTTCTAGGGTCACAAAAGTGGCTGTAATAGCCTGTTACTTCATAATAAAATTCAGTTGTTTAGTTTTTTTGATTAAAATTTAAATAATATCATGACTATCGTTCTAAACTAATTTCAATTTGGTATTATAAATTTACTATAACATGTTTTCAATATTTTGCAATGACTACTTGCTAAAAATTGCTAACATAAATATTACTTTCATGATCATCTTCTTGCAGATAAACAACTGCAGTTTTCTCCCCTCATTTATTACGCAATTTAAAATTTAAAAAACAGTCAAAAGATAATTTTATGTTCAACAAGAGTCTATTATGGAAAAACGGGTGGTGTAGCTAGTTTCATTTACACCTGGTATACATAGTTTTTTCAAGAGTAGATATGTAAAACCAACAATACTACAATGAATGTAAAAACATAACCATAAAATCAAATGCCATTAGAATGATAAATATTAGACAAATACCTTTGTATCACAAGAACACAAGTCATACAAGCAATCCTGGTAAAAAGTTTCTGGATCAACTTCAGTATTGCAATCTAGGAAAAAAAAGACGTAGCTGTTATTCTATAGTATATCGTAATTTATTAAATTTAAACTGCTTATAAGAGAAAAACATTTTACCTGCAAACAGTTTCGATCTAATAATATTACAGTGTTCTTCGGCAGGAGCTTTTTTCTGGATATTAACATCACAAGGATGAGAATGTGGTTTTTCTGAAAAATTACCACATGTTTCCGTTGTTTTCCATTTATTAGCAAATGGAATCGCAGATTGTTCTATATCTCCTTCGGGGGTTAAGAAATCATCTTTTTGATTTTTATTAAATGTACCACAAAGTCCCTACGAGTTTGTTTTTATTATAGTTATAGGCCAAATTATGTTTTCATTCTCTATAAGTCTGTACCTTTGTTTGTCCTATGAATGAAGGTGGAACATCCACATGCACTCTTGTAATACCATCCCACCATACTTCAGCACCATTTGGTAATTCAACTACAAAAGTACAAAGTATAACAAGGAATAATTAGGCAGCATGTAAAATAAATACTTTTTTATTAATGGGCCAAAACATAAAAGTCATCAAAACAAAAATTAGATTGAATTTGAGAAATAACTACAATTACAATCAGAAACTGCCATTTAAGTTTCTTAGAATGCATAAGTTCAAAATTATAAATATTAATTATATATTTTGTAATGTAGTATAATATCATATGCAGGGTGAATTAAAAGCATGGAATATCGATATCACAGCTTTATATAATAACTTTACGAAATTAAGTTAAATGCAAAAATTGTTTGGTAGACAATTCCACATCATTGTAAATCTATTTCATCTACACACGGTGTTAATCTTATTCTGTATAAGA
The DNA here is from genome assembly GCA_958336395.1 of Ctenicera cuprea. Classification (NCBI taxonomy): domain Eukaryota; kingdom Metazoa; phylum Arthropoda; class Insecta; order Coleoptera; family Elateridae; genus Ctenicera; species Ctenicera cuprea. The sequence continues at coordinate 18,980,643 of OY284491.1, forward strand.
GATCATAGGGTATTCCCACACTTTAATTGTACGGTTGTTGAGTTATTCGCGATTTTTTATTTCAAATTGACAGTTGGCGGCCAAATTTAAAATAGTAACTAACAAACGAAATGTTTCTTTAATGCGATTTTTTACAGATTGTATGGACATGGTCTAATGTAGTAAATGCAACGTTGAAAAGGATTTGAATTGTACAGGGTGGTTTAGTTTTAAAATTAAGCAGTTTTGGACAAACTTCAATCAACAATTTCGCAATTTTTTTAAATACAGCACCCTGAGATTATGACATCATCTTACAAGAAGTTTAATTCCCTTGCAAAAAGAAATTTTTCAGGACCTATTAGTTTGTATCAAGATTTTGTTTTTCACAAAAATCGTTACAATCTTAAAAAAATAATTATCCTCAAAACTACTAGTTTTAGCTGTAGGACATGGTTTATGAAATTGGAAGAAAATAAAATTGTTCGTAACAGGGTGTTCTATTTAAAAAAAGGCCATTTTGTTGATAGAAGTTTGTGCAAAACAACTCTTAAAATAGTTAAAATCAAACACCCTGTATAATTCCAAAACCTTTTGACGGCGCTTTTATTACATTGGTCCATTGCATACACGCTGTAAAAATCGCATTAAAAAAAAGTTTCGTAAATTTCTTACTACTATTTTAAAATCATTTAAAAACAAATTGGAAATATCTCAACAACCATACATTTTAAGTATAGGAATACTCTATTCCATCTTATAAAGAATTAAATTTCTCATTCAAAACTGTAATAATATAAAAGGTGTTCCGTTTAAAATAACAAAATTGTACCTTGAAAAGTAAACACCCTAAATAAGTGAAATTGATTTACAACTTTTGCATTTAACCTATTTTAGTAACATTATTATTTAAGGCTGTGGCATCAATATTCCATACTTTTAATTTACCCTCTATATTGTTAGTGATATTCTGATTCATTTTTTATTAGGAAGCTAAGTAAACTTTGAGAAATTATTGCAGTATTGGGTAAGCTACTTAATAAAAGTAAGTTATACAGCTACAGTGCAAAAAAACTAACTAAGTAAGTTACCTACTAAGTTACCGAACTATAAAAGTGAAAAGTTACCACATAATAATTAGTTAAATTATACATTACTTTTTTAAGTGACTGTTTTCTTCAAGATGTTAATATTTATCTAATGACTACTACCTTAATAATCACAAAAAAACACATCTTGATATGCTAATCCTGTATTAGTAAACTACATTCTTGTAACTTATTATTCTTTATCATAAAATATGTTGGTTTTTAAAACTATCTGAATTCCAAAAATTTTACAATTTGGATCGCTTAAAAGAAGTTAAAGATTCCACAAATTCTAAATAACCCACCCAATGCCAGTTTGCAGATGCAGAATACATTTCTTGTAAGCTGTTATCGTAGAAAATATCCAGGTGCCAAAATCAACATAGTGTCATACTATAATCTAGGTAATGTTTTTAGCTGCACCTGACATTCATGCAAAATTTGGCAACAGAGAAGTGATAAGAAGTATTTAGTATTGAAATTTCTTTCTTAAAGACAGTTATTTGAAAAACAATAGTAGTTTCTCAAAAATTGCACAAGAAATAGAAAACTTTTAACGTATATTTCAACATAAAAAGTACTAAAAAAACGGGCAAAACAGGTTGCTGATACATTCCCATAATTTTTACGTTTTAAATGTTTTAAAATAGTTGAAAATTCTTGTTAATCCTAATAAACTACTTCAAACGGGCTATTGAACTGTTTAAAGTTTTGCGTTTTGGAATAAATAATTAATCATTTCAAATTTTTCAAAAATCTTTAGAGTCAGAGTCATAGAACATTCCGAAAAAAAATTGATTTGCCTTTAGATTCACTTCACTTCAATGCTAGGTTTTCAAATTTTCAAAAAGGTGATCTATACAAAAAAACATGTCTAATTTCTGTTTCCAGTTCTGGTTAAAAACTTTACAAAGAACTACCTGCTACTAAAAAACTTCTACATACCAAATCTTATAAAAATCGGTCTAGGGGTTTCAAAGATATAGGGAAACGAACGCAATCACCAACACACACACCCATCCAAGCACCCACCCACCCACAAACAAACACTTTTCTGGGTTCCTTGGGCCTCAAAACGTATATTTCCGTTAAAATCTGAACTTTCCTTATTTCAATAGAAGTATGGGAAAGTAAAAAGCAACTAGTTACCAGTAACAAGTTACTTTTACTTAGTTACTACCCAACACTGATTATATGTGTGCCGTTACCAGCCATAAACATAGATGAAACAAGACGAATAATGGCTCCAGAAACATGAAATGGTATTTTAGGCACTTCCTGTCCATTTATCGTTACTTCATGACCTTGTTTAATTTTAATAGTTTGTCCTGCGATTTTGACAATTAGTGTTTTAGGACATGATTGTGAAATATCTGGAAAATTCACTGCCTAAAATATATAAAAAGTTACTAGAATATCTTTTCTTAAGTTTTATCTACAAACCTGGGCAATAGCTCCTCCACAAGGAACATTTTCAACTTCAATAGTGAAGTTATCATGTTCAACCAAAGTATATGTACATGTTCCCATAAAATCATAATGTTTTCCATCAAATGTAGTATAATGAGGATCACCAACTACTGAACATCTTGTACCACATGTTAGCTGTAATTGTTAATTTTTTGTATCAGTAATAATACAAATAGTAGCAAAAAAATCTATATACAGGGTGTCCAAGATAAGGGTTCCATGCGTGGGGATTTCATAAATGGTAAGAGATGGAGATTCGGTTAAACGAGAAGAATTATTCGGCATCTCAAGTACTACTGTGATCCACATTCAAAGCCAAGAATTTTTGTTACTTTTCAGTACAGAATGAAAAAACTAAAATTTTCAGTTTTCGCTTATTGTGTGTAATTTGGTTATTATCACAGATAGCGCAAAACAGTTTTGACTAGAGATGTAACGGATAGTATTCATCTATTCGGTTATCCGGCAAGTTTGGCCAGATATTCGGCAGGGTCAAATAATTGATATGCATCGGGCCGAATATTAGTTTGTATTAAAAAACCAACGGAAAGTTGTGTAAGTGCATAAACTAATAAAATTAATAACTTTTTAATTATCTTTATGCCATTTTTTAACGTTTATTGAAACTTTTGACCAATATTAATTTTTTTACCATTGACGTTTTAGGAGAATAAACTTCCTCGTTACTTTCATTTTATTATAGCAGAAGTTATTCGTGTTCTGCTGCTTGTTTATAGTTTAACCAGTTGAAGAGCGTAGTTTTAGAAGCTTTTTTTCCCATTCCATCTTCTTCGTATGATGCCTTTGCAAAGTGGGCAAGTTAGTAGCCTTGGTTTGGGTTTCATTGCTGGTAATAATTTCAAAATATTTCCAGACAGAACTTTTATTAATTTTGTTCAACTGTTGTTTTATTATGTTTGCTTTGCATATGGTTTCACTAGACAGAAGTGCAAACCAGAGCAATACTGAACCCTTCTTTAATTGCTTGCAACCCTTTCTTGCACTTATAAATACGTTCAAGAATATATATTCGTTACCCGGAAATTGATGTGCGCCGAATATCCATTAGCAGGCTTTCTTAATAATTCACTATCCGTTAAATATCTCGTTTTGACATTATTAAAGATACTTTTTTACACAGATTTCAAATCTGGAGTTAAAATGTTTATAGGTCGTTAAGTTTTCACGATACTGATTAACTTTTTTTTTCTAAATATGCATCAAAGGCGGCCATGTCATCATTGAAAGAGCTCTTTTTCCTCTTATCTCTGATATAAGGTTTGTTGGGTTTGTTTTCACAAATAATGGAGTTATAAGCGAAAAACTGGTTTCCCATTAGTCAGCTGTGAAAGCCCGTTTTCTTGTAGTAAGCTAAAAATTAAAAAAGGAAAAAAAAAGACACAAAAGGCTGCATTTGTTTCTATTGAGGTTTGATTAGTTTATCTTATCTTTGATAATAACCAAATTATACACAAAAAGCAAAAACTGATAATTTTATTTTTTTCAGTCTGTACTGAAAATCTAGCAAAAATTTTAGAATTTGAATCTGGATTATAGTAGTTATTGAGATACTGAATCATTCTTCTTATTTCACCGAATCTCTATCTCTTACCGTTTACGAGATCCCCATGCATGGGTCCCTTATCGTAGACACCTTGTATATGTCAATCTAGCGCTCTAACCTGTGTGCAAACCCATTTACCATTGGCACAAGTGCATGTATTACATTCTTTAGGAATACTTGAACCTGGAGGATAGTCTTTCCCATGATGTATGCAAGGACAGCTTTGTTTTGCTATGCATTTGGAGTTATGCAGAAATGTTCCTACTGGACAGTAGCAACCTTCTTCACATTCTGCATCCTCGTTAAGCTTTTCAGAAACTCCTCCACATAGTGCTTGACCTCCATCTGGAGCACAAGGCATGTACACTCTTCCACCATCGCATTGAATTTCTAAAACAGTATTTTTTTTTTAATTATTGTAAAAACACAAACAATAATTCAACGAATTTAACTTATCAAATAAAAAAAAGATCAACATTTCTATAAACAAATATAAATGTACATACGACAAATGTGTTCATGTCTCCACGTAGTCAAAGCAGTAACTCCCTTGTATGCACACTCTCTTACATACACGTTTAGTGTGTCACAGGCACATTCTTGTGGTCGAAATGTTTTACAAGAACAATAATCCCAAACACAAGCATTCAGTAATATGTGCAGGTCCATCACCTAAAAATTTGTTGATTTAAAATGATAAAATTCATAAAAAAACACAAAACTTTTACCGTATGGCACGGAGAAAAACGTTTATCAGAAAATAAATCTCTGCAAAATTCTTTAGCTTTATGCTCTTTACTACCGTGACAAGCATGTTTCTCTTGAGCAATCTCTTCGCACACCTCTGTAACGTAAAATTATAAATTACTTACAACAATAATTTTATATAATTGTTTTTCTTAGAAATATATAACATATGGTCAAAAAGTCTTTGGATAGCGGTTGCTGTGGAATTGACAGGTCATCTATGAAATTATTTTTTCTACTACCTAGCATTAAACGATATCATTATTTACTTTGTTTTAGAACCAATAAGATGAATTTCTTTCCTAGTGGTTAATAATATTTCATTTTTAACTACTGGTTAATAATGAAAACAATTGCTACCAATCTTTAAATTCACCATAAACTTTCATGCAAAAATCTTTTGATTTTACTGGTAATAACTGTTCACCAACACTTTCTGCATCTTCCCTAATTTCAGGAGGAGTGCAGTTTTCACTCAAATCATCAAAATTGGACATTTTATAACCACTATTATAAAATATATATATATTTTACATAAATGTCAATTGAAATTAATTATTCTCTTGTTTTCAAGCAAGGCTACTTTATTTTTGTGCATATTTGCGTTTGTAATTTTATTTTTTATTAATGTAAAACAATTAATTATAAAAGGAATAAAGGTGCTAGTAGTGGAAAAAATAATATATAAACCACGGTAGAGAAGACTTATCAGCCTCGCAACTTATTTCCCTCGATGCTTCGCATCTCGGGAAATAATTCTGCTCGGCTGAGAAAAATGTCTTCTCTACCTTGGTCTATAATATACTATATTTCTATTAGTTTTGACATTTACTTTCAAAAGTCAGCGGATTATAATTAAAAATGTTTCAAACAGAACATAAAATTTTTATGATTAGAGCATATTACCGTAATGAAAATTGTGGTGAAAATGGTAACTGGGTTTATTCACCTAATTTATGTTTAAATGAATTCCGTGAAAGATTTTCCAACTTCGCCATAATCGAGCAAGATTTAGAAGTAAGTAATTCTATAGATAGTTTTGAAATTCCACAGCTACTGCGATCCAATGACTTTTTGATCATAGTATATACAGGGTCGCTATTAAAGATGGAACCAAAGCTCTCCTGCTAAAACGGTTTGAGATATAGATATCAAAATTGGAAGGCTTCCATTTGAAATTATTTCGCATATTTTGAGGTTAAAAAAAATTTTTTTGACACATGATTTTTGAGCGCGGCCGCCATCTTGAATGTTTTTAAATAGCAACATGGGCTTTGTGATACATCATTAGAAAGCTTATTTTTTTCTCTTTCTTACTACCTCAATCATGTATGGTGTTAAAGTAGAAAATAATGCAGAAAAATGGCTAGCTAATGTATTGCACTTTAAATCTAGATACCTTTGCAATAACGAAACGTCAAAAATAAACAAAAAACAATCAGCAGGGGTTTAATAAGTGTTTCCTTACAACTATTGTATTACGTGACAAAAGAACCTTAATTTCGTGAAATATGGACCATTTGACAGAAACAGAACGCATTATTTTCTACTTTAACACCATACATGATTAAGGTAGTAAGAAAGAGAAAAAAATAAGCTTTCTAATGATGTATCACAAAGCCCTTGTTGGCATTTAAAAAAATTCAAGATGGCGGCCGCGCTCAAAAATCATGTGTCAAAAAAATTCTTTTTAACCTCAAAATATGCGAAATAATTTCAAATGGAAGCCTTCCAATTTTGATATCTATATCTCGAACCGTTTTAGCAGGAGAGCTTTGGTTCCACCTTTAATAGCAACCCTGTATATAATTTGATAATTACTATTTTGATTAGGTACCTCTAATCAGCTTTATAATATAATATATTTTTTAATCTAAAAGCTTCACTTTATAAAAAATGTTTTTTTTAACTCTAATTTAATTTAAATTAATTGCTATTCATAAATTATTTACAAGATCAAAACTTATGGGTATCAAGAATAAATTTTGCCAAAAATCAAAAACTTACCTCCAAGCGCTTCAACTTGCCAACTTCTAGCTAAAGTAGCAATACTTGTAAGCTCCTTGTTGTCTTTAGTGAGCATATCATTACTAGAATCATCATCAATTTTCCCACAAAGACCACATGTTTTATTCCATAAATTTTCTTTGACTTCCACTTGTACCAGTTGCTGTTGAGTATCAAAAATAATATACCATCCGTTCTATACCCTCCTGAAGAGGGTGTGGCAAGCAATTTTTGAACCTTTGATCCATAATCTTGTTTAACACATAAATATATAAAGAGTACTTGGTTTCAGTCGCTATGCTTAACGATTTTCAAGTAAAGCAGTAAAAATAACTAAAATTAAATAAAAAGAAAAAAATATATTTCATGGCCCTTCCATATGGGATGGCTCTGGTAGACCTATCTGCTTAAAACAAATGATACACTAAAGCTACAAGCATAAACCACTTACGTAAAATTTCGTGGAAACAAGATACTTTGAACTTGTGGTGTTTTTTATAATAACTGTGTATTTAAATCATAAAAGTGGATTTTTCTTGAAACAGTAGCTTGTTGATGTATTTTTAAGTGATAAACAAGCCCAATGGTCTAAAATTCAAAAATTGTCAAGGCTTAAAAAAGGAATTGACGATAATTTAAAAATGGATTGTGTGGTAGGCACGTGGTGAAACATTATTAATAAATATTTAACTAATAAAAATTAATAGTATAATAACAAAATATAAAACACTTGGTATTTGTTTCACAATCTGTTTTTTTTTGTTATTATACTATTAATTTTTAATAGTTAAATATTTAATAAAGCTAAATGTGAGGTGCCAAAAAACAAAATTTTCGAATGCGGCATAACGTTTCTCATTAGGCACAACAATAATAATACCATACGATTTAACAGTATTGACAACTGTGCCTAAGTGTCAAAACAGTAGAAGCTATGAAAAAATAAACATCGCGAAAAAATTTGGCTTATATTTATATAGAACAAACAGCATTATAGATAAATGCTTAAAAATTCAATTACCAGTCCATCCCATTTTATTTTTACTCCAATGATATCAAGAATGACATAAATGTAATATGCAGATATTTCAGTTCGAATTCCAGGAACACGACCGGGAAGTGGTAGGTTTCGATTTCCACTTGCAAACACTAGTTCCCCTTTATCTAAAAAGTAATATTACAGTATAAATCTTCAAGACTTTCAACTACTATCATTACCTGAATGTTTAAGTGTGTATTCTTTGTCTTGTAAATAAATTCTGATGATACTGTAATAACAGTTTTTAGAATCGGAATCATTTAAACAAAGCCCTAGATGGTTTTGTATAATAATACTGAAGGTGTTATCAACCTCATCTCGTACTAAAGTGTGAGCACATGATGATGAAAAACTAAAAGTATAAAAAATTAATTAAGCTAATCATTAGTCTTTAGCTTTTGATCTACCTAAAAACTTTCCCATCAAATGTCTTATAATGAGACCCACCCCAAGTAAAACAACTTCCTGGGTGAGGTTTATTTTCTAAAAGAACATCTGTATTTTCACTAAGACCGTAAATGCTTGTGGTGGTAGAAAATTGTGTTAATGTGTCCTCGTAATCCTGCAATAAATTGTTCAATTAAAAATGACAATATAGAAAAAAAAACACTTTTATTTTATTCATACATTTCCTTCCTTAATATCTGGTTTAGGTTCTATCGAATCAGAATTGTTGTAATCCTGCAATAAATTGTACGATTAAAAATGACAGTATGGAAAAAAACTATTATTTTATTCTTACATTTTCTTCTTTAATATCTGGTTCAGGTTCTATCGGATCAGAATTGTTGTAATCCTGCAATAAATTGTACAATTAAAAATGACAATATGGAAAAAAACTATAATTTTATTCTTACATTTTCTTCTTTAATATCTGGTTCAGGTTCTATCGAATCATAATTGTTGTAATCCTGCAATAAATTGTACAATTAAAAATGACTATATGAAAAAAGCACTAATATTTGTATTCTCACCTCTTCACCTTTATAAACTGGCTCAGGTTCTACTGGAGCAAAAATTTCAGCTGCAACAATGACAAGCATTTATCAACATTTTCAATTTTCAGTATAAATCAGGAAGTAAATATTTACTAATAATAGTACAGACAACAAATTCCAGCTAAATTAAAAATTAACCATGTGTCATTATGAAATAACTTTAACTGCTGACTCACTTACAAATACAATAATTTGTATTTTTTGCTTACGATATTGGCACTGTGGTCCTCTGAAACCTTCTGGACACTGGCAAACATTAAGGGATGTACAATGACCTCCATTTTCACATGGTGGATTACACAGATCTACAAAATTAAGCAAAAAAATAATCTTTTTTGTTATACGAAAAAAATATAACAATACTAGTGTATCAAACGTAAATGCAACTTGTAAGCCCACTTCTATTTTATTAATACAAAAAAACTTCATTAGTTTGTTGGTAATTATAATCACATTAATTAAACTTCTATCAAACGTGTAAAAAAGTAAGTATCGTATCATAACGATTATTCTAAATTTTAATTTTAGGTATAAATTTTCCTCTAAAGCAGAAGGGTAAATTGCATTATACCCAATCTAGCGTGCACAGCATGGGGATCTCGGCAACTATAAGAGATACAACCTCGGTTAAATTAGATGAATGTTGCCTAATTAGTAATGAGGAAATTGTTTTTCCTAAAATACTCATGACTTACTAGATAGGAGCGAAAAACTGAAATTTCTTTAAGGTAAAATATCTGTGTTCATAGTGAAAATAGAAAAAAAATCAGAAAAGAAAATGTTGTAAATCTATTGAAATGAAACTGTATTAAGAGAAAATATTTTCACGACTGTATTGTATGTTTGTGGTAAATCTCTTTCAAACAAAACACAATTCTAAAAATGTTTTATATGAATACAGCTTCAATAGATCTACAACTTTTTCCTTCATGATTTGTTTCTACTTTCACTACGAACAAAGATATTTCACCTTAAAGGACTGCTTTTTCCGTTTCTTGCTCGTATGTGGTAAGCCGCAAGTATTTTGGGCCACACCACGATTATCACGACGTTGCTTGCCTAATTAGATAACTTCTATCTAATTTAACCGACATTATTGTACCTCTTGCAGTATTTGAGATCTCTATAGTGTCCCAGTTAAGATATAGACGGCCTGTATAATAGTTGTTATCTTAGGAATACCATGCAGTACAGTGGTTAAATTTCAATTTACTGCATAATTTTGAAATTCAAAACAAAAATTCTTATACAAAAATTCCATTTTCGTTATGAATAGGAGGAATGGAATACAAGATGTAGAACACAAAAAAAAGAGAAAAAAAAATTAAAAAAAACAAACGAGTGCAACTTATATTAGTTAGAATAATTATATAAAAACAGGAAATGATATTACTAAACTTCCTAAAGTAGGCGTATACAAAATACCTTTATCGCTGCTGTTATCATTTTAAACTAATTAAGTTAGAATGTCCGTAGGAGATTATGGTCTTTTTAAAATACCTATTTAATTAATTAGCCTTCAACTGTTACATTTGAATTTCAAAGAAATTATTTATGATGGGCTATTTTTTAAATTTTTATAATAAACCGCACTGTTAAAAACTATTCAAGCATTAGAATTCATTCTTATCTGTAATCTCATAGACACCAAAACTTTTAACATTTTCATTAAAAAACCACAGATAAAAAAACATTTCCGCAAAGTTTTGTGGAAATGTGATAGAAAACAGAACTTTTTATCCACCTTTTTTTAAATTAAATAATTCAGCATTTTGAGCAATTTTAAGCAACTTATTGTAAATAAAACAATTCTTAACTTCAACAGGGTTTTTTTTTATTTTAGTTTTAACCTTATACGTATTTCGACATGTCATTTTCAGAGGCAAGATTAAAAGTAAACAGTTAGTGTTGCTTTAAGAACAACAAATCTTCATAACTTAATCTTGATTTTCTATATCTGTGTTCAGATGACTTGATATCTCATTCCACAACGTCCTTTAATGGTGAATTTAATAAATTTGCTCATTCATTAAAGGTACAGATTTTAAATGTTTGTGAATTTCAAATGTTTATTTTTTGTTACCATATTGTACCCAGAATTTAACCCCGAATCAAAAAATGTAAAAATATATAAGCTGTTCCATTTGAAATATAAAGTTAGGGTTATTTCTGTAAAAACGGGAAGTAAAAAATCATAGACACATAGTTCAAATTGTGAGCTTTTATGCCTACAGTTATAGTCATAATAAATTTCATTTAAATCAGCTAAAAAATAAATAGTGAGTAGGGGTGTATCAAGGTCCTGGGTCACCCTGTATAATAATTATTGATCTAAAATTAAATAAATATGCTTCACCCATATAATATTTTATAAATTTAAATTTCTTGTGTTAATCCAAGTATTGCTTTAATATACACTTTTTGAACATAATTCAGATCTCTCAAGTTATACATATACTACGTATCCCACTTTGCTTGAATCACCCCTCATAAAAAAATTATTATTAGCACAATTGAAACCGGCTTTTTTATAGTATGGAGGATGAAAAGTTGCATCTTAAGAGAATAGTAAATGATATAAGATGTACAAGGCTTACTATGATTATTTCTAACTGTATTAGGAATTTTTTGTTACAAAACTGATTGCATAATTTTGTTTAGGGCCCCCTGAAATTCTACTAAACGAAGTTACATCAAGAAATACTGATTTTTGAAATATTTATAGGTAAATAAAAATTTTCAGTTAGTGCTTAAAAAACCTATAATTACTATCAAGTGTGCCATGAAAAATTAATAAAATAATAATTGTTTACAGCTTTAAAACTAGTTATTTGTATTATAAGTAAAGAAAAACTTACTTTTCTTTAAGAATTACACAAAATTTTTTCGGACACTTAATGGAAATAGATTACATTTTATAAGAAATTATTTTAAAATACATGACAAGCGCGAGAATCAAATTGCCGTTTCCATCACTGCAGCAGCTAAACTAAACTTAATAGTTACGTTTAATATTTATTCCAATAAATAATTAATAATTGTTTATTTTGTTGCTATAAAGAAATGGGTGTTATAAAGAAAAAAGATACTTTTCTTTACTATTTGTAATAAGGAAATGTAGTCCATTTCCATTGAGTGTCCGAAAAATAAATTTAATTTATAAGTAATAATTATTTCAACAATAAATAACCAGACCTAATATTCTAAAAAACACTGAAGTCCTTTGGCAAACAAAATAATTGTCTGATATTAATAATTAAAAAATAGTTAATTATTACTTACAAATTCAATAATTTTTTAAACTGTTAACAATTTTTGACTTATTGGCTTTTCATGACACACCTGGTAGCAAAGAGTGGTTCTAAGCTCTAACTGCAAATTTTTAGTTTTCCATAAAAATTCAAAAATCAGTATTCAGGCACGAACTCCAAATCTTTATTTTACCATGAAACTTTTAATAATCAGTAATTCTTTATAAAACCCCGTTTAATGGCACTTCAGGGCGTCCTAAATAGGATTGTCCAATCAGTTTTTTTTTAAATCCCCGATACAATTATTCGATTTTTGCCGAAGAAAAAAAACTTCAGTTGTTTTCATTGAAATAAAACTAATAAATGTTTTGTGTAACAAACTCACCCCTTTTATGTGTCAACAGTTCAGTAGCTCCAGTAGCTGATCTTTTAGTGTTTCCATTACTGAAAATAGTAGTTGAAAAAATGTCACAATATTTATTGTTTTATAATTTATTACTAGTCTATTATAATACAAATATTGTCCAAAAAACTTTTAATACTTACCCAGATTTATGTGGAACTTTTTTCTTGAAATCGTTTCGAAAGGATACATGGTGAGATTTTCTAAAAATGACTGCAATATTAACACACACCACAAGCAATTAAAGAATAAATACAAACCAACCCGCTAGCATATGAATTTAAAAAACAGATTGGAACAATTAATACAAATAAATAAAAATTCATATTTGTTTTATGTCCATAACCATGTCAGTTTAAAGACTACGCAAATAACGAGCAAGTAATATCCATTATATATTTTTGCTGTACATACCACACCCAAGCCAAAACCAAAACTTCCTCTTCAAATCAAAATTCCAACCACGTAGTAGTTAAAAATATTTCTTATCGATAAGATGCATAGCTTTTTATAATGTGTATGAGAAAAGGAAAGCATTAATGAGACTTAACCACATCAAGGAAGTAGGTATGCACTTGAACGAGCTAGAACTGCTAAGGAAGAAAGAGTTCAGTGACTTATTTTCATTCAATTACTGCAAGTTGTACTTGGAAAAGTATTTATTTATAAAAATAATTAAATATATACATATAAAAAATAAGTAAGATCAAAGTAGAGTATTAACAAAATAATGCATTTAATTATAATGCCCATCTTATAATTATATTGCACAACCTTACGATATAAATTGACTTTAAAATTGCATATTATAATTTATACGAACTAAAATACCAAGTCTAACATATAATTTCCATTTACCTTACTTTTAAATTACCTTACATTGTTTTAAATAAAATTTAACTACTATTGTGTTCATCAATTACAAAGTGCTTCTATATTCAATCGTGCACTCAAAAATTACGTAATATACTGTTCTTGATCACAATAACATAACTTGTATAAAAACCAACCCCTACTGAGCTATGACTGTGACTTTAAAGTACAAAAAATCACAAATATAATTAATTAATATATCAACACAATAACAACATAACAACTAAAGATAAAAACATTTACTGTAACTAATCAGACTTTTGTTTTCTGAATTCCTGAGCAAACGAAATATTTTCCCATAATTTGTAATACTCTCTTGCACTGATGTGCATGTTTGTTATACCGCGTTCTTTTAAAATTGATTGCCAAACCTACAAAAACAATGATAATAATGTTAATAATTAAGTTGAATTATATTCTCATATTAATTCCAATAAAAATAAAACTGTTACCCACCTCTTTTTCTGGCATTGGAGTTGTGGGTCGTTTATTTCCCAAATTACCTGTTTTGAAAACTTGCAATTGACGTAATAAATAATCGTAAGTAAACATTTTATCACCTTCTGTAACCTAATGACATTTAATGATTATTAAACGATAAAACAATTAATTTAAAATTTTACCTGAAATGTAACTGAATGAAAACTGCAACACTTTGTAGGATACAAACTAAATTTATAATAATTTGAAAGTGCTGTGCTCCCTGGGAAAAATAATTTCTGTAGATTGAATCCGTGAAAAGTGGCCAGCCCAAAATTATCTCTTGTGTCTGATGGAGGTATATTTAAACTGGTCAGAGTTTTCCCTAAAGATATAGTAATATTAAAAAACAAATTACTACACTACCAAAAAATTGCACCTAAATAATAGTCCTCCATATTCCAAAAAGTAGAATCAGCAGTACAGAAATCTGAAGATCTGAGTTTATTTTTAAGAGCGGCAAGTGTTCCATTGCTTAAAATATAACCTGCTTGACCTGAATTGTAGCTTGTTCCCCAAAATGTCATTGCATGCCCTAAGTAATACTTTTTGGTATAATTTAATCCAGCTACTAAGTACCGAATGTTTTCAATAAGAGCAAAAGTGTTATCGTTGACAATTAAAATCCAATTAAACAATCCTGGAAAGCCTAATATCGATTTACATAGTAATGGCCATGAAGCATTATCTTTTGTCTTTTTTACCGGAATTCTTTTCTTCTTTTCCAGTTCTAAGTTTATTAATACTACACTGTTACACTGTTTGGCCCAGGTCTTCTTAGCTGCTTCAACATTTTTTCCATTACGTACTAATATGGCACATAAGACTTGAACTTTATCAAATAAATACTGAGCTTCTGTTAAGTACTTGTGATCGCTGTACCTTAATACATCTATAGAAATATTTAAACGTTTTAAGTTGTGTTTCGTAAACCAGATCTCATAAAGATCTACAAAAGGTTGATGCTGGTTTATGTAGTGCTTTATAAGCACAGTTGATTTGGTACTTTTCTGTTGAAGCAACGATAATAATAACGCTAAAATCACCCCCGAAAGAAATCCACTAATAAATAAAATTCTTACGAAAAAGTGGAACATTCTGTTATATACAGGTTACATTTCTAACCTCATAAAATTTTCACTGTAAGAGTTTTAGGTTACCTTGTTTTGTGTTAGTGTTTGTGTGGCATGTTTTAATGATTGTACTACGAAATTTACAATTTAATCCAAAAATAATGAGAAATAATTTATTTATTTCTTGGGTGTATCAAATTATCTACATATCAAAGAATAAAAGATACCCAACTCCGAAAATGAAAAACCGTTTTACATTTTCAAGACTTTTCCCCACTGTGGATGAAAACGTATATTTTTATAGTTTGTTTTATAGTTTTATTGTAGATAACGACAGGTTAAATTTACAATATACCTACATTTGTAAAGTATTGACGAATTGCAATCATTTCGATAATTATTTTCAATGAAAAGTTATAATAATCAAATACCTAACTATAGTACTAGGTAATACCTACCTATCGACATCCTGATTTTTAATTCATACAAGCATTTCCACATTGTACATAGGTAGGTACATATTTCAAAGTAAATATAATATGATCCTAAAAACTATTTTTGACAATTAATAAATCTCCATTCTAAACATTTTATCAACTCAGGTTTAAGAGTAAAAAGAAAATAGGATGAAATTGTACGTTACAAAAATATGCACCAACAGCTGAAATTCAGAGTTGTTTCTTCTGCAAAGTCGTTTTATACAGTTCATATAGCTGAATTTTTGTCGCATCTACAAATATTCAGTAATAATATTCATTGAATTTAGTTGAATATAATAGAGTAGTGTTCATTAAAAACATATAATAATATGATTTATTTCGAGGTGCAACAATATATTCAGAATATATACCAGGTATAAAGAAAACATGAACAAATGAAATTTTGAGTGATTAATATACCATAGAGTCCTATTATTTAATGTGTATTTCAATTTTTTACATTTTCGGTTTCACCACGGAGGTAATCTCAGATTTATTATTTTAAGTGCAACACCCTGTATATTTTGACATTTTTGAATTATAATAAAACTCTATGTATGGTAGGACCCTTTAAACACATTTTTATGATCAATACTTTTTTATATCAATGTCATGACTCACACAAAATAGTTTCTATGAAGTAAAACATTAATTTGAAATAAAAAAACGTAATTTAATCGTTATGTATTTCACTGTGTGAGAGGTTGAAGTTACTGTTACAGGTTCTAAATCTAAATTTTGTTTTAATAATAATATACCTATTTAATGAAGTAAAGCTGGAATTGATAAATATACCTATTTGCCCCTTGTACAGAATTAGAACAATGTTCAGGTTAAAACATACATAGTTGTACAAATAACAAGAACACATCAGCATGATAAGTAAATATAATTAATATTAATTTTAAAAACTAAAATTTAAAAATTCATTGACGCTGTAAAATGTGTTCTCAAATCTCAAAAACAAAGATTTTAAAATGTTAGGTCTGTTTAGGAAAAAATGTATTTAAAAGGTACATAGAATTTTCTCAAAATTTACAATGACGCTTTCCTTGAATTTTTGAAAAATTGAAATTGGTTAATTATTTATTCAAAAACGCAAACGCCAATGGTTTTAAACTTTAAACAGTTTAATAGCCTAGATTTGAAGTTTATTCGGATTAATAAGATTTTACAACCATATTAAAAATTAGGGGAAAAAACAATACCTTTTAAAACAGGTCAGGGCAACTGTTAGTTTTTCTTCTGGTATTTGTTCTACTACCTTTTTTACTAACAAGTTCTCACTCTTTTTTTTGAATGTCTTACCTACTTTAGTTTTCTTAACTTGATGTATGTTATTAGGCTCGTATTCTTAATTTCAACTGTCTGCCATTGCTGTATATTGTTAATTGTTGTTTCCAGGAATTTGAAACTTATCGTAACTGCTTCTAAGTTACCTATATTCATCAATAGTTGCAGTTGAATTTTTCTGTTTTTATCATAATTTTGAGTTTTGAGTAGTGATTTCGTTGCTTTCATCTTATTCTTATTCATCTCGAGTTATATTTCTTTGGCTTGATTTGCATTTTTGCACTGAGTAAAAAGTGTGTTGCCTATTGTTTTATTGAGCTACTGCCTAAATTGAACAATATCAGTGGTAGGCCTTGTCTCGAGCCACAAGCGTTACCTGTGCAATTCTAACAGGTATACATATTTTAATGTAGTTCCTTACATACAAGATAATATATCTAGGTACCTGTTATCCGGAATAACACAAATCAAAATTTATTTAAAGTAATACCACTGAGCTATATGTATACATTTGACATGATTCACTGTCCTATTTAACCTTCGTTATCATGTAACATTGAAACAGTGGCCGATTTTATTATCAGAAATTTTGGATGTTCTAATTCCTAATCTCCTTGACACAATTATCTTCTAACGGTATGTTTTTATTTGGTGATATGCATTTCCTGTTCCTCTACTCCTACTATTCCTACTTTATACCCTTATTTTTTAAAGCAGTTTTTGAATCCACTAACTGATTTTGCAGTACTTGCAAGCTAATTCTTTATACGATTCATACCAATTGTGCTAGAGGATATTGCAATTTGATAAATGTCAATGTTGCACTTGATCTTGTGCAGTTTAGCTGGTGTGTTTGTTACGACAATTTCAAAAACAGATCGCAACGCATGTGTTTGTTTTAGTTCTAAATAGTTATGTTACTTTAGTGAAAATGAACTTCTATTTGTTTTCATTTAACGTTGCAGTAATTTTTTTAAGTTCTTTTTGTACCAGCGAGTATGTTCATTTATTATTATATTTAGGTATTAAAATGTTCTGATTTTTTTTTTCATTTTAGACCTCAGTCTGAATATGTTCCAAGATATCTGCAAAATAAATATGCAACTCTAGGTTCAGGTGGTAGCTATGGGTAAGTAATTACGTGGTATTAAAACTTTTAAATCATTTATTGTAAAATTGTAGTGGAGGAGCTGGTATTAAAACCGGTTATGGTGGTGCAAATGTGGGGTAAGTTTTACATGAAGTCATGAAGTAAAAATTTGAAAAATGCATTTATTTTTGTTGCAGAGGACACGTTAATGTTGGCGGATTGGGAGTTGGGTAAGGCTCGTCAGCATGTACATGTACATGTTGTTGTAGTGATTGTATTTATTTATTTTTATTTTTGCAGAGGTCACGTCGGTTTAGGGGGTGTTGGGTGAGTATTTAGGAAATATATATTAACAAAACTGATATGAGTTACAAAATCTATTTAACGAAAATTATATTTAAATTTATCTATCTTGTTTAATAAATTGGCTATAGATCAACTATTGTTTAATATTATTTACCTGAAATGTATAAAGTTTTTTTTTTTGTTTTAAAATCTGTGCAAGTATTACGTTTAATAGTAAATTAAAATTTAGATTTTGTACGTTGCTCTATTTCATAATACTATTTCTGTGAAGAAAGTAACGCTAAGCTCTTTCTAACTTTTTTATTTAATATTTTCCTAATTTTTTTTCCAATTTATAAACATTATTTATCTTTGTATTCTATTTTTTAATAGTGGTATTAACAAAGTTGTTTCCATTAGATTGTCCTATAATCACTCTGTATTATTTCTTTAATTTTCAGTGGACATGTTGGTTTAGGCGGCAACCTAGGATTTGGGTAAGTATGCAATTAATTTTAATATTTTTTATAATAGATTAATAAAATTTGTAATATAAAATTTTAGCGGTGGTGGAACTGGAGGTGGTGGTACAAAAACATCAGGCACCAAAACTTCCTACGTTAAAACGGGCGGTTCAGGTACAGGAGAAGGAAGTTCCCATGTATCATCTTTTGTCAAAACAGGCCCAGGATTTAAAGGAGGTAAAGTTTAATCTGTATTTGATTATAGAAATTTTATTTTAAAAGTTCAGCTAAGATGCCTAAAATTGATTAAGTGTTAATAAGATAACTTCACTGTTAAATTTTTACTGAAAATATAGAGCTAGTTCAAGTGCAACGTTATCATTTAGGAAATGTTAATTTTAATTAGTTCAAATTGATAATGTGGTTTAATACAAACCCACGTTACTAGGAAGTGAAAATGTATTATCATTTCCTATTTTATGTATGTAATTATTGTTGCAATTAACTTATCTTTTTTTAAATGATTGAACCTTTAAAGTATTTATACTTATCTGAAAAAAATTAATTAAAAAAAAATATTAATTTAGTTTTTTCCATATTTTGGCCACTGTATCTGTCTGTCCTATACAAACCGCCCTGCACTACACTACAGCGCTGTTATTATAACTTTTAAGTCCAATAATAAAAATGTTATGCTTGAAGTTGTACCGCTTATTGATTTATTCACAATGCTACTAAAATAATTTTTATTTTTACTTTTCCATACCTTCGGTATAGGGAAGTATTGATTTCATGAAAATTTTTGTAACCTAGATTTTAACGGAAATACACGTTTTGGGGCTCAAGAAACCGAAAAAAGTGTTTTTTAAAAAATGTCTGTCTGTGGGTGGGTGTGTGGGTGACGCCTCTACAGGCGAAAGTATTGGACCGATTTTGATGAAATTTTAAATTAAGAGGTTTATCGAAAATTGTAGTTCTAGTTAAGCTTTCAAAAAAATCCATCACAAAATTTTAAAAATTTGAGCACGGAATCTGAGAGAAGAACGTAAGGCAAATCGAAAACTTTTTTACCGAACTCTTTAGCTTTAAAATGGCGGCTGCTACAGCTTTTTGAAATCTCGATGACGCCCATTTACTCAAAAAGTAGTTGTCTGATCGGGATCAGCTACCACTTATTTGAGAGCCCTTCCTAGGTAGTATACGATGAAATAAAATTAATTTTGAAATTCCGAAAAATATCTCAGTGGCAATTTTCAAAAAACATTTTCTCAAAAACTGTCCACACGTTTTTGTAATATTGTAAAATTATAACGGCCGCCCCTTAAAAGCTAGAAAGTTTGGAAAAACAGCATTGGATTTGTCCTAAAGTCTACTTTTGGATTCCGTTTTCGAATTTATAGTTTTCCGAAAAAAATGTCACTAAAAAAACATGTGTCTAAATTCTGCTTCTGGTTTCGGATTTTCTTATAAGTTTATTTTGTTGGTAAATTTTTGATATACTCCTAGATTTCACAGCTTATTGAAATCTGAACATCCGGTCGGTAGTTATAATACTTACAATAGTAGTTAGGTATATGTTATGTTCTAACTCAGGTTTTTTAATTTCATTTTCAGGGTCATTTTAACGATTTTCATGCACATTTTCAGCGAAAAACACCTTAATTTCAGCAAAACCCCAAAAACATGCATTAAATCGCGAAAACTGACCCGTTTTTAAGCCCATTTTTCTAACTCACATTTTTAAAAAACATCAAATTTTGTAGAAAATGACTCTTTGAGCTTTTACCATGGAGGTTTTTAAAATGCGTTGAAATAGGAAAACCGATCCGTTTTTAAGAGTTAAAAAATCTGATTTAACAGACTCAACAAAAAATTTGATTTAGCAATGTAATACCGGTTTAAACAATGTGTTCATTTTGCTGAAAATATGCATGAAAATTGTTAAAATGACCCTGAAAATGAAATAAAAAAATCTGAGTTAGAACATAACATATACCTAACTACTTATAATGCACCACCCATACATATATACCCACATGCATACTTTTTTGTTTTCTACTACACCTTAATCTTGAAACAGTTGAAGCTATAAAAAATCAACATTGCCAAAAATAGGGCTTTGGATGATATTTAATCTGATATATTTTTATGGTTTATTGGACTTAAAATTTATAAGAACAAGTGCTGTAGCGCAGGTGATTTTTATAGAACGAACAGTTTATTCAAATTCAAAACTAGTTATGTATTTTTTAAGTTAAAACCATTATTATTTAATTTTCAGGATGTCCATCAATGCCTCCACCTCCCATGAATGCTCACCTCAAATGTTCACATTACAGCGGTTGTCGGGCTACCTGCATACCAAAATTTCAGTTTCCCAATGGACAGAGTCAGTTATTTATTACTTGCAAGGATAGTGTATGGCAAGTGGAAGGAACGGAATGGGAAAATATACCATCATGTGAACGTTAGTATCAATATTCGATTAAAAAATTAATCAACCAAAATTATCTAAGAAATATTTAAATTATAATAATTTATAAGAGGATTTTTTACTTCAAGCAACTTTATATTTTTTTTGATCCTACTAAAGTTTAGTTGCTGATATACATATTATATTTACAGCTATTTGTATTCCTGCTTGTCAAAACAATGGTATATGTATATCACCTAACGAATGTAACTGCCCTGAGAATTTCTCTGGTCCTCAATGTCAGCATGAAACTAAACCATGTTTGAATTATCCACCGATGCCCATAAATGCAAGACGTTCATGCAGTTCTTCGTAAGTAGTTTTTATACAAGTTAAGTAGTTATTCTGGGGTAACATAATTTTCAGACTATATAAAAGACTGGCTTGTGACTCTTAATTTAATTACACCAAGAGAAAAAATGATTGTTTGTTTCCTAGACAATTTTGTATTTTGTAAAAGATTCTACTGTACCTATTATTATATTATGAGAATTTTACAAAGCATTGAACCAAATTAAATTCTTTCTACTTTTGTGCCGGAGATTCAAATTTTCTTGTTGTGTAAAAAATATGCTTCAATGCAATATTAAAGGATGCTAATGCAATATTTGCAGTATTTGTTATCGAGCTGTGGTCTCTTGGTATATGATTGTCTCTATACTATACAAATGTAGTCCTATTCAGTGTAGTTATTTGGGGAACAGAAATAAAATTGAGTGTAAAAAATAAATTCAAATTGTTGTTTACCAGCTTCTATACTATATGAATAATGTTTGTGGTAAAAATTATGACAGAGAAATTTGTTAGTTAATTAATATCAGTAAAAAAGATTTTAAATTGTGGCTTGAGATCTAATTATATGCTTATCGAAAACTAAGATAGATATCGAAAAATTATGTTTTGCCTTTTTTGTAAAGTGGAAAATTTCCACTCATGCGAGATTAGGAAGTATATTCCTAAATTTAATAGTTTGGGCTGTAAAAATTTATCAAAAGTGCCTTTGGAACGGAGGGTACGTCGTGACTACAGGCATTGGCTCCTGCACACCAGTTAATAAATAATTACGTTATAATAAATAAATGTTCTAAAACAATTTACATATTATCTACAGATTATAAAGAAGCATTTAACATCTTTGAACGAATGTTTTCATTAATTAATATTGTAAGAATTAAAAATTTAAAGGGCTGGATGTTTTTGTTATCTTGATAATTTCATTACTTACTCATTAAAATAATTTTTTTTAATTTGTACACTTTTTATCCTCTTTATCGAGAAATCTAAACATCTTGTTTTAAGTGCCACCAACTATTAAAAAATATTAAAAAACAACAAGAAATTCCATTTTCTAGAGTAAAAAATTTTTTTGTTTGAAACATGATTGAGGTGACATATCACCTCAAATCATTTCAAAAAAATTGGGCGAAGCATGTCTCTGATACTTTCCCATACTTTTTACGTTTTAAATATTCTCGCGTCAATAAGTGATTGAAATTTACATCTAGTCATCTCTGCCCAGTACAAGCCGTCCGCTTCAAACCCAAGGCGTTCGCACGGCACGGCTAGTCACGTAAAGGTGCTAGCTAGATGACGCGCTTACGACTTCCGATCAAAAATGGCTATAACAACATTATTTGAAAAGTTATCAAAAACATGCAAAGAATGAAAAAAAAAAATTTTATTAGAGCTAATTGGTGAGCGTAGTTAAAATTATGTAATATTTTGAAAATAACTGTACCAAACTATGTTGAAAAGTAAACATGGTTTTAAATTGCTAAGATATTAAAATATGTAAAGTTCACTATGTATTTTTTTCCTTGCCTTTTTGTTAATTCCAGTTCGGAGACAGTTTATTTTCAATTTTTTTTTATTAATAATTCCAAATGTAAAATAACTCGAATTGCATAAGTACAAAGAGTTATTTTCCTCAGGTCCTGTACAATAACATGTATGAAAGGTCATCAGTTTCCTGATGGTTCTTCTATTACAAACTTGATGTGCAAAGGTGGATCTTGGGTGCCAACAAGAGAAGACTGGGTTTCGGTTCCTGATTGTCAAGGTATTCTCTGTTTTTTTTCTGTAGATTATTAGAAATTGATTTTATATTATTTTTTTGTACAGCTACTTGTGATCCTCCCTGTCAGAACGGTGGCAACTGTCTTTCATTTAATGTTTGTCAATGCCCACAAGAGTATAGAGGCCCACAGTGCCAATACAGTAAGTATGTTTATACCATATGGAATCTAAAATTTGCAAATTATCTAGTAAAAAGAAATATGTATTTAATTGTAGTAATTATTTGCTGTCTTAAATTATTTTGAGACTAATGAGTTTTTTCCATGTCCTAATCTAATTTTTATATCTGGTAAAGATAGTTAAGATTGTTTTTCTCTAAGGTGCTGAAGCTTGCAAAGCCCGTAAATTACAGTTCAATGGCGGTTATAATTGTTCAGGAAAAGGTGACACCTTTGGATGTTCTATCTCATGTCCTGAAGGAATTAAATTTGAATTTCCGCCTGAGCCTGTGTATACTTGTACCTACTCACAAGGAAAATTTTTGCCGGAACCCATTCCACAATGCATTTATGGTAAAAATATTTTATAATTTTTTGAAGAAAATTGCATATGGGTTTTATTTAGGTGAGGATGTAAGTGTTATACCACTAGGTGGACATTCACATACAACTTATACAGGTCCAAACAGTTCATTTTCAATTGATAATATGCTGGTTAATGGAAGTAAAATAGATTCAAGCGGAGAATTTTCTTATGAAGTTGATGCCAGTGGTAGAAGAAAATATGGTAGCAAGGTAAAATAAAAATTTTGAGTGGCATAAATATATATTGACAGTAATTAATTTTTATATATCAATTACAGACACATCCATCTAAACAATTTAATGATAGCAACATTGTCAATATTCCAGTTGGAGGAGTTTTTGGTTCAAATGAAGGTGAAGATTTTGGAGTTGAGAAAAAACCACACACAGGAAGTTGTTTTACATGGGGTGGATCACATTTTAAGACTTTTGATGGCAAAGTGTATAGGTAAAAGTTTTTCCACTGAAATTTTTGGTCGAAAATAAGATAACATATTGTCAACTGTTATTCCTCTGCTAATTCAATGAATTTGTAGTTTTAATGGAACCCATATTGTATTTGTAGTGTAATAACTAATTCCCCTTTTTTGCAGCTTTAATTCTCCATGTGCTTATACATTAGTACGAGATGCAATTGATAATACATTCAGTATTGTTGTACAAAATAGTGAAGAATGTTTAAATAAACCACACCATTGCTATAGAATTGTTAAGATCTATCAACAAGACAAGGAATATGTTTTAAAGCGTTCAGGTACCTACTAAAAATTACTTTTATTTGTTGAGCACCAAATAATTATTAATTTTAATTTAGCCCATGGTGTGCCAATATTTACAACTGGAAAGAAAATCTTACCAGTTCCTGGGCGAGTACCAGGTATACGAGCTGAAATGTCTGCACATTACATTGTAATTCTTCTTGACTCTGTTGGAGCAAAAATTAAATGGGATGGAAAGGTAAATCTATGGGATTAATATTTATTAAATAATTTTATCAAATAATATATCTTTTTAATATTTACAGCAACTGGTGCAAGTAGAAGTGAAAGAAAGTTTATGGAAAAGGACAGCAGGGCTTTGTGGTAAAATTGATGGAAACCCAGGTAACGATATGCTCACCAAGGAAGATGCCAAACCCAAAAGTGTTGTTACGTTAGCTTCAAGCTGGCAAGTGGACTCACTTGGAGGTATGTTAATTGTTAAATTTGTTAGCAATATGTATCCCACTGGGATTTTTGTGGACTAGTGGTGGGCATACTGAAAGATCATTATTAAAAATTTTTAATTTGAGTATTTTTTCACACATATCAATCAACAAAACTAAATCACTACACAATTAACAACTTTTGTCACGCAAATACAATGCGAAGCCATGGTCATTTTTGGTTTTGGTTAACATAAATGCAAAATTTGAAAATTGAGCTCTTTAGGAAACATAACTACATGGAAATCTTCCACAAAAATCTAGGAAAATGTATTTTTAAATATTATGCGTAATACGTTATGTACTAACAAAAACAATTATTTATTAGTTTTTATTACATTGGGTGGTCAATGGCTAAATATTCCTATGAAGAAACCACTACTGTTGTGAACCCCCTTTAAATTATTATGTAGATTAAAACCGAATAATATGTGGAAATAGCATTTTCAAATTTAATTTATATATTTCAGAAGTTTGTAAGGATATTCCAACAGAAGAGCATGTTTGCCAAGACACAGAAGTTAAAGGTAGTAAGGGGAACAAAGCTTTAAAGTTCTGCAAGACGTTACTTTCTGATAAGCGGTTTGCACCATGCCATGCAGTAAGTTTAAATTTAAATATAATTTAATTGCGTATTCCTTAATTTTTTATTATTATGAGATTAGGTATCTATACATATAAAGCAGGACATATGTGAATGTTTGTATGTCCGGAAAATCTATTCCATTTCCAGCTAAGCTAGAAACTTAAATTTTTTGACAATAGGTCTTAATGTTCACTCAACCATAAAATCCAAAAAACCTAAATTTTTTATGTTTAAGTATTCGAAACAATTGAAAACAAAATTGCAGTGAAAAACAGTTTTTGCACTTTTCTTTTAA
Source organism: Ctenicera cuprea (assembly GCA_958336395.1). Lineage (NCBI taxonomy): Eukaryota > Metazoa > Arthropoda > Insecta > Coleoptera > Elateridae > Ctenicera > Ctenicera cuprea. The sequence continues at coordinate 19,006,384 of OY284491.1, forward strand.
GCCATGCCATGGCAAGTGGCAAAAAAATGAACAAAGTTGCTACAAACATGGGCTCAAAAACGCTTCCTTACGGAGTTACAGCCTCCTAGAGATGGAACAGTCTAATAACTTTCGCAGTAGTTGCACTAAAATTTTGAAATTCTGTATCTGCAGGGATCTCAGTTGTCCTAAAAATCCTTACAATTCTAAAATTCATGAAAAAAAAGGCAAATTGTCATAAAATTGTCCTTAAATTTATTTTGAAGTCCTGAAAATTGTAAATTTATTTTGTAGTCCCAAAAATTTGTTTAGGTAATAATTCTGTACTACAAATTTTAAAAGCAATATAATGTAAAGTAGCTCTCTCAGATTTTCTCATACTTTTTTGTTCTAGATGTAACATTTATTCATTTAGTCTTTGTGTTAATTAATATATAACAATTTCAAAATTATCTGGCGCACTTTTATTTTTCCATAAATTCATTTTCTTCTTAAGATTTTATCTTATGAAAAAAGATGCTTGTTTCTCGACCTATGAATTACTAGCCATTTTTTGCCTTTGGAATGTTGAGGAAACTCTTACGATCCTAGACAAATATTATATCTTTATCTTTCAGATAAAACAAACTATTTTTTTTTTCAATGATAGATAATGTTTTTACTTTCTCATCAAGGAACTATAGTAATGGGAGTGAGATTTTTTACTAGTTTTTGTGACGACCTCCTAAATTTTCAAGGACCCCCAGGTTGAGCATAGTGGCTTTAAACCATTCAATTCTGTCACTATTTTAGACCTATCGATGTTCTCTTTTAGAATGTATAAGAAACTGATATCCTAGACTCGAAAAGCAATCTTGTCTCTTTATCTATCTAAAATTCATAGAAGCATCAGAGAGAAATTAGCGGGATGAGACACGAACGAACGAATTGTAGCTCATCATACACTCTATTAGCCCACAAAAATAAAAAAAATCGTGTTCCCAGTTTTTGAGTAACATTTTTTGAAAATTTCCGAAATTTTGGAAAAAATAAAATATTATTGATTTTTGTTTTTTTAGTTATAATATATGATTCTCTATACAAAAACATTCAAAAAATCAGTGGTGCTACAAGTTCCTAAAATTAACAGTTTTCGAGGTAATTTTAGTGCAACTACTACGAATGTATGTTATTGGCAAAAAAGTGATTAGACTGTTCCATTTTCAGGAGGTTGTAACTTGTTTCCTTTGCCGGGCCTATATTATGAGAACTTTTTTAATGGTTTTCAGATTCTGATTACATACTGAAAGCACATTCCTCATTTTATGAATCACCCTGTGTAAACAGTGGCTTTACATTTCTAACAGTTTTGAGATTATTATTTGAAAACATTATTTATTGTTCTCTATTCATGTGTAGGTAATGGATGTAAATGTACTAATGGACGCTTGTCGCTGGGACTACTGTTCTTGTAAAAGCTCAGATCCAAAAGAATGTGCGTGTGGAACATTAAATATGTACGTACGTGAATGTGCTCACAAGGGTATCACCGACTTGGCTGAGTGGAGGGATGAAGAAACTTGCCGTATGTAAAATTTAATATTAATTTGTAATGCTTATTATCATTCAGTTTGTAGTTAACTTTAATTAATAGGAAGATTACTAATAATCAGCATTACAACATTATATATTTTATGTTTGAAAAATTAGTTTAAGTATTTCGTATTTTTAAATTAAAAATTAATTTCTATTGTAGCAATTCAGTGCACAGGTGGTAGGGTGTACAAGGCATGTGGACCAGCTGGAGGTCAAGCAGTATGTGGAGGAGCTTCAGAACGATCTGACGAGGATGTTGCATGCGAAGAAGGTTGTTATTGTCCTGAGGGAACAGTTCTGCATAATTCAGAATGTATAACAAAAGAAAGTTGTCCGTGTATGTATCGTGGCAAAGATTATCCACCTGGTTCTAGTATTCCTAAAGAATGTAATACATGCACTTGCTCTGAAGGCAAATGGGTCTGCACACAGGTAATAAAATACAAATAATAAATATAATAAATGTGTTATATTGTATGTGTTTTAGATATCATGTGGAGCTAGATGTTCGGCACTTGGAGATCCTCATTATATTACATTCGATGGAAAACGTTATGATTTTATGGGACAATGTACATATTACCTAGTTAAACATGACAGCTTCAGTATCGAAGCAGAAAATGTTGCTTGTGCTGGATCTATCTCTCAGGTATGTGAATGAAGATAAAACTATCACTTTCTTGTTGTTCAATCAATTATTAGTAAGGTATTATTTTATGTAAATATGCAAATAAAAAAAAGGAAAGGCATACGGTTTTGATTGTGGGGATGCTCGAAGGCAGTGCCACACCCGGACACTACCGCCATATTTACATTTCTGTACCATGCGCTAACGCAATATGCAGCTTAAGGAGGGTTCTTAACCTCTGCCAACTGCATGTTCTTAGTTTATATTGGTCACCCATCCTATGTGTGACCGAACAGATCTGCAATAATTCCTCTGTACTTAGCAAATTGACCATAATTTATCTATTTATCTTTTCTTTTGTATTAATTACTTTATATGATTTCAGGCCATGAATTTTCCAATAAGTGTTAGTTCTGGTTTACCATCATGTACGAAAACAGTTATTATAAACTATGCTGGACAAACAATTAAGTTAAAACAAAATCATGAGGTTTCTGTAAATGGGCAGGAGATTACTAAAATACCATTTCATGTTGCCGGAGTAAGCATTCGTGCTGTTTCTTCAATTTTCTTAATTGGTATGTATAAAAAGGTTTAATGTATTTTTTTAATTCTTCTGAATATATGTGTTATTAATATATTATGATGTAATTGCAGTTGAATTACCAAACGGTGCAGAAGTATGGTGGGATGGTCTTACTAGAGCATATGTTGACTTACCACCATCATTTTTGGGACAAACACAGGTAGGTATCCAAAATTATTACAAATTATTAGTTCTTTATTATATTACAATTATTATCTGACAATAAAATTTTTAGGGACTTTGTGGTACGTTTAACTCAAACCAAAAAGATGATTTCTTAACGCCAGAAGGTGACATTGAACATTCAGCAATACCCTTTGCAAACAAATGGAAAACTACAGAAAAGTGCAATGATATTCCTGACAAAATGAAGTCTCATCCATGTGAAGTTAATATTCACAATAAAGCAGCCTCCGAACAACATTGCAAAATTATTAAATCAGACAGATTCTCAGGTTTGATTATATCTAATTTTAATGATTAACATTTATTTAAATCTGTTTCATTCTGATGCAATAATTTTATTTTTTATGTAGATTGTCATTGGGATGTGGATCCTGAACCATTTTATCAAGATTGCTTGTATGATGTGTGTTCATGTGAGGCAAAGGTATTCATAAAATCATTAGAATTCTAATTAGTATTAAATACTTTCGTTTTTGTTTTAGCTAGCAAAATGTTTATGTCCAATGATAGCAGCATATGCCGAAGAATGTGCAAGAAAAGGAATAAAAATTGATTGGAGAAATGAAGCTAGGGAATGTGGAATGCACTGTCCTGGTGGACAAAAATACCAAATTTGTGGAAATACATGCACTAGATCTTGTCATCATATAGCAACTAACCCAAATTGTGCACCACAGTGCGTAGAAGGTTGTAACTGTATTGAAGGCGAAGCATTAGATGAACATGGAGAGTGTATTCCTATTGGACAATGTGGTTGTTTACACGAAGGTTTAGAATTTCCTTCTGGATATAAAGAAGTCAGACCTGCCAGTAAAGCACCTGAATTATGGTAAGAATTATTATTATTATTATTATTATATTATATACATTCACTTTTAGCCCAAATGAAACCGTTTTTTTTTATAGTATTGATCCTTTGAGCCCTCTATCAATCACTTCTCTTTCTCAACATGTGACCTCTTCATTCTTTCCCCGACAAATAGATATTCTTTGTTGGTATCTTTTATTTAATTTAATTTTATTTAGTTTATTTCCACTCAACTTCTATTTCTCTGCTTTCATTTATGCTGTCCTCATTGCTTTTCCAATTCATGACTAAACCTTTTCATTGCTTCTTCATCTTTTAGTATTTTCAGGTTCCACCTTTTTCCTTCTCGTTTTCCTGTTTTCTTTTTTTTTTCGGGCAATTGCTGCTTCAGGCTTATATGCACCATAAATGCCGAAGTGTATAGAAAAAATAAGAAGAAACAAAATCGTTCTTGAATTACTTTATTTATTTAATGACATCACTATGTTTATGTTGTGTTTCTCTCACAGTTCTTGTGCGAATGCTCAGTGGACCTGTAGACCTGCAACACCTGGGGAAATGATAGAATATCCTAAAGCAAGTGATTTAAAATCTAAGTGTAGCGCTACTGAAAATAAAGAATTTACTACTTGTGAACCTATTGAACCTGTTACTTGTAAGGTAAGTTATGAATTATTAGGTTTTATTCAAAATATTTATTATTTCTTTCAACTAGCTACAGAAATACGAGTAGGAATAATTAACTACAATAATTTTTACTGATTACAGAACATGCATTCTCAAGAACTGGTCAGTGCTGCTGTTTGCCATGCTGGTTGTCAGTGTAAAAAGGGATATGTATTGGATACCTTTAGTAAAACTTGTGTAAAACCTACAGAATGTCCATGTCATCATGGTGGACGCAGTTACAACGAAAATGCTAAAGTGCAAAGTGATTGCAATACTTGGTAAATATTTTCGCTTAATAGATGTTTTGGCTTGCTTTAAAATTCCATTTCTATTATGTTTTTAATTGTTACTCTTAACACCTTAATCGCCACCAATGTTAATCTAAAAGTTGAAACAAGTTAGAGCATGTTGTTGATTTTCTTATTTATTTTTATAATTTCAGCACATGCAAACGTGGAAAATGGCAATGTACAGACGATCCCTGTCCAGGAGAATGTAGTGCGTGGGGTGATTCTCACTATAAAACCTTTGATGGCAAATTATACGATTACCAAGGTCAATGCGATTACATTTTAGCCAAGGGTGCTGCAGGAAATGAACATTCTTTTGACATCTCAATACAAGTATGCATGTCTCTTTCATTTTTTATTCTTCGTCTTATAGTGCCATCAACGAATATTCACATTCGTGTGAATATTCTTTGGTGCCATACCTTATTCAGAGCGTTAGCTACCTTTCTCATTTTTTATTAACATTGTAAATATTATTTGATACTGTAGAATGTCCCATGTGGTTCTCTTGGTGTTAGCTGCTCAAAATCCATAACGATTAAAGTGGGCAACACACCTAACCAAGAAAGCATCACACTTACTCGAGAAAAAGAAATTCCTGAACATGCTACACTAAAACAACTGACTGTGCGACAGAAAGGTCACTACGTGATTGTGGAAGCTCCAGAAATAGGATTTACAGTTAAATGGGATAAAGGAACAAGAGTTTATGTAAAATTGAATACTCTTTGGAAGAATAAAGTAAGTAAAATGGTATATTTTGTTTGTATTCCAAGTGTTTTGGATTTGAAAATAATAATACAATGTGTTTATTTGATAGGTTAAAGGTTTGTGTGGTAACTACAACGATAATGAACTAGACGACTTCCAAACACCATCTGGAGGAGTAACAGAAGTTTCGCCTTTACTTTTTGGTGATTCATGGCGTCTACAACCTTATTGTCCTGAAGCCCTTGAAGTAACTGTAAGTAGAATTAAAATTTGGTTTTCGAAATTTTGTAAAGTATCTATTTCGGGTTTCCTTCAGGATACTTGTGCCCAAAGACCAGATCGTAAAGTATGGGCTCTTAAACAATGTGGTATCCTGAAGTCATCAGTTTTTGCTGGTTGCCATGCTGAGGTCCCTGTCGAAACCTATTTGGAACGTTGTGTATTTGATACATGCGCTTGTGATCAAGGAGGTGATTGTGAATGTTTATGCACAGCCCTTGCAGCTTATGCGCAAGAATGTACTAACAAAGGAATACCCATAAAATGGAGAACACCAGATTTATGCCGTAAGAAGTAACATTTCATTGAGTAATTAATTCTTTATTAAAAAAATATATTTCAGCAATGCAATGTGATGAACGTTGTGCCCAGTACAATCCATGTGTCAGTACTTGTCCTGTTGAAACATGTGACAATATGCTAGTTCAAGGTCAATTAAGTAAAGTGTGCAATCAAGACACGTGCATAGAAGGTTGTCAAGAGAAACCTTGCCCACCTAATTTCATCTACTTAAATTCATCGTATCTCGAATGTGTACCCAGAAACATTTGCAAACCTTTGTGTCTTGAAATTAAAGGTGTACAATACTATGAAGGTGATCTCATTGAAGAGGATGCATGTCATACCTGTTATTGTTCAAGAGGAAAGAAAAACTGTCAAGGACAACCTTGTCCTACAACCTTTGTGAGTATTTTTCTTATTAGATCTGTCTTATTAACAAATTACCATTAGGTTTAAAACAAGACTAAAGGGCATAATGCTGCTTGTTCGTAGGTGCACATTCATATCTATAATCGTTTTCATTTAATATTTCACTAAATAAAAATCTAAAAAAAGCCAAATTATCCACGAATGTTTGTTGGATGTACCTAAATCTAGATCATTTTATAATAACTGCAGGTTGGTGTATAATAAAACAGTTTTTTACATAAAAAGTAAGTGTTTCCCACACGAGTTTGAAAATTACAGAACGAGCGATAGCGAGTTTTGTAATCAAACGAGTGTAGGAAACACACTTCCCAAACTTGTTATGAACAAAGTTTTTTCTACAATTCTATAGGAAATACAGAAAATATCGAAACATCCGAATAATTTTGTCATCTCGTATTTTCAATTTTTGTGGGCAGTTGCCTAAATTTGAATTTGCATATGGTTGACGTGGATATATTAACCATATTTTTACTTTCCCGTACTAGTGCGGGAATTATTTACTTTGCGCACTAGTGCGAGTATTATTTACTTTGCGCATTCGTTTTGCGTTTGGGAACGACTATTTCTTGAACGATTGTAGAAAAGTTGTTTTCTACTGTTTTTCTACTTCTTTACACTGAACTGCTGTTTACTTCCTTTTTATTACTCATCGTGTCAACTGTCCGGGTGAAGAATTGTACGAAATCGCTGCTGCTTCGCATCGCGTTTTCCACAAAAATTTATGCGCTTTGCACTTGTAAAGTTTACTATAACAGCATTGTAGCACTCTGCAGCATTATTATTCATATTTAAATCCAAATTTTTCGTATTTCGCGCGACTCAATTACGGAGCTCCGTGTTTAGGTATAAGGCAACTTAATGCAATGAAGTATCTATCCTGTAACAGTTTTATGACTTAATATTTGGTCATGTTCCACAGAAATAATATATAAACGTCGTGTATTGAATTTATGTAAGTTTGCCTCTTTTTAAACTTTTTGTATTCTCTCATAATCTTTTTTAACAAGTGCAGCATTATGCCTTTAAAAGGAAAAATATTAAATGGGAAGGTTGTGTTAAGCTTTTGTTGCTACACAAGAAATAATACTAATAGAACAATTTTGCATAGGAACCAATCACACATCAGTTAGCTGAAACTGTAAGATGTACATCAGGTTGGACGGAATGGATAAACCAGGATAAGAAGGTTACTTCTAAAACAAGTACGAGAAAGTTAACAGATATCGAACCTTTACCTGGGACTTTAATAATGGTATAACCTGAATGACAGTAACATAATAATACACCTTATTACAATAATTTGTTCTCCAGAATCATTTGAAAGAGGGAGGTCGATGTGCTATTGAAGACATGATTGATATAGAATGTCGAACAGTGAACACACATTTTACACCTAAACAAACAGGTTTAAATGTTGAATGTAGCCTGGAGAGTGGACTTATTTGCAGGTCAAGTAAGGGTGGGAGACCCTGCCCTGATTTCGAAATAAGAGTGAAATGTGCTTGTGGTAAAAGTTGTTACATATTATTTAAGAGGTATTGTTCACTTCTAAAAATTTTACAGGTAAGCAACCATTATTTACGACAATAGCGCCACCCCTTGGACCATGTGATATCACAAGACCAATCCAAGCACATCCTCAAGACTGTCATAAATTTTATCATTGTGTACCTAGTACCTATGGGCCAGAGTTCATAGAAAAAACTTGTGGCCTTGATATGATGTATAATCCTATAACAATGGTATGTGATTTCCCGTATCAAGTCATCCTACTCAGGCCAGAATGTGACACATATGGTAAATATGTTCATTTAAACTTTAACTAAACAAAATCACTTTGAAGATTTTTATTTATGATGCTTGATTGCTAAAATAGCTTAAAATTGATGATCTTTTACACAAATTTTTTCATAATAATCAGAGAAAGGAAATCAACAAAAAAAGTACAAAAACCTTCACAGTACGTATTTAAGAAAATCAAATTGAGATAACTGTTTGTGTAACCGATGCTCAGGTGTCCTCGTGGCGCACTAGTAAAGAATCCCCTTCATATGCTAGAGGTTATTAGCTCAAACCGTGATAACTTCTGCTTTTTTAATTACCGTGAAAAGAGATTCAGGTTTATACTATTTTATTTAAAATGGATTCTTTTCCTTAGACCTTTGGGTACTATAAGGTTTAGATTATATATAAATGGATAATTCTTATTTTTTTAACTCTACATAACAACATTAATTAGGTAAAACATAAATAGCTACGATAAACTTTTTACAGCCGCAGAAAGTATGTACATTAACCGAAGCCCATAACGTGCACTGCTATTTTTCAAAATAGCTGAAGGTAAACATTTAATTTGAGTCTTAACCCCAAAATGATTTCAATTCTATCTAATTAGCTGTAAAAAGTTTTAACTTTTTATGTTTCATCTATTAATTTTGTTATGTAGCAATAAAACATGAGAAATTGTTATGTAACAATCTAACATTCGAAGTAGATTCTCTACCAGTGTAGGTAGCAGGGACACTTGGCGTCAGTTTTACAACAGGTTAGATCAATGCATGAGTGACTTGACTATTATTAAATAATTTATTTAAAACATTATTCGTATTAAAATTTCAAATAAATTGTTACAAATTTTCCTAGAGGCATAATATACAACTATTTCGTATTCTCCATGCTAAACTGTAATGTTCCACCTACAGTGGAATAAAGTGTATATATTTTTAAAATTTATTTAATATATGTGTAGGTAAAATAGGTAGGTACTATCATTATAAATTAGTTGAATTGAACACCATTAAAAAAGCTGTCTCTAATTATTATTTATTACAGTTCAGTTTGATGTGATATTGAATCCTTTTCTTTTCTCAATTTTATTACTTTATTTCATCTGCTGCTTTGCAAAATCATATGAGTAGTATAATTATATATATTATATATTATAATTCACATTTATAAAATTATATTAACAATTTTTATTTATTTTATAGTGGAGGAAGTTGGCAATGAAGTTCCACGTAATGTATACATTATTTTATAAAAATTTATCAATAATGATAGTACTTTTTAGCATCAGATTGTCCACCTGGAGAGAAACATGATGATTGCGCTATAGAATGTCAAAGATTATGTCTACATTATTCTCACCAAGTAAAATTAAGTGGTCGTTGCAACAATAATCAGGTCTGTGAAGAGGGTTGTGTGTCGGCAATAAAACAGCTCTCTTGTCCACCTGGTATGTTTTGGGCTAATAGTCGCACTTGTACTGCTAAACAACACTGCATGTGTATATCATATGATGGGAAACCTGTTAAGGTAGATAATGAATACATTTTTTTTATTATGCTATTATTATGTTAATTTATCTGAAGTTACCACTTTGATTTGTTTATTCTAGCCTGGAGAAACTGTCTATGAATCGGAATGTGAAGTTTGTCAGTGCATTGACAACTTTTATACTTGTGATGATTCTGGATGCTGGGATGGAGGTGTCTATATAGGTGGAAGGTATACTAAAAAACCACTAACCGGTAGTCAAGGGGGAATTGGGGTGACAAAAGTGCCTGGTGTGCCAGAAGGGGGAGAATTTGGTGGAGTGATTGTTGTGCCCATTGGTGGTGTTACACCACCTCCACAATGCAGAGAAGATGAGTGAGTATTTACAGTATTTGGTAGCAAAATAGAGTGAGTGTGACACTTTTAAGATTTGAAAGTTGTATCGGGCACTACAGATGCTCTAGCTTAGTTGTAAGAGATAATTTTGTTTTAATTGGTTGTCGCAAACAATTTGAAAAATAGTTGAATTTATCTGCTGTAGCTATAATACCACAGCTAGAATAGAATCCATCAAAAAAAAGAACCACAATTTATTGAACAAGTTTAATTCTACTTTAGAGTATAAATCATTCTTAAAATCAATTTTTAGCTTCATAAATCTTATTGATGGTGAATTACCTCTTGGTGATGAAGCATTCAGTGCCAGTACCACATCTGGCAAGGCGTTTGCCCCTAAAAATGGTCGTTTAAGTTCTCAATTAGTAGGAGAATCAGGTAAATTAAATAAATTTTTGTTGGTGTTTATCATCAATTCTAATTTCCTCATATTTAATTAGGTGGTAGTTGGGTACCACAAACTTCAGACAAAAACCAGTATTTGCAAATTAATTTGGGTAGACAAGAACCCATATATGGTATTATAACAAAGGGCAGTCCTTTGTACGATGAATATGTCACCAGCTACAATGTTCTTTACTCATCCGATGGACAAACCTACAGTTACGTTACTGATCGCACTAAGCAGCTACAGACTTTCAGAGGGTCTATGGATACAAATACACCAATAAAACAAATGTTTGACATACCTGTAGAAGCACAAATTATTAGAATTAATCCTCAAACTTGGCATACTGGTATCGCTTTAAGAGTTGAACTTATTGGATGCAATAGAATCGTCAGTACAGCAGCGCCTACTACTGTTAGTACGCCTCAGCCTTACTGTGTGGATCCTATGGGAATAGATAATGGTATGATGGCTGATCAACAAATTTCTGTGAGCTCAGAATTACAACCACATCACACCAAAAAGCAGTTAAAACTTAAAAGCAAATTTGCATGGCAACCAGTCACAAATTCACCCTCTGAGTATGTACAGGTAAGTCTTTAATCTCTAAATTTCTTCACATATTTAGAAAAGTTTCAATTTATATGTTTGCTATTTGAATGTATAGTGGGTGTAACAGAGAACCGGTTCACCTTAATTTTTTTTTTTTCGTTATTTATTAATATAATCAATTCATATTTGGTATGGTTAATACATGCATGGAACCGTATTATTTGACGTGGATTGATCTTGGTAATCTATGTCTGCAGATTAATTGATTTCTTATTCCAGAATGTCCAATAAAGATGAATTTAAGAGATCAATTTGCTCATGCATTAACGGTACAGTTTTTAAATTTCAAATGCTTCCAGTATATTTAAATTAGGTTTATTTAAAATTCATAAGTATTTAAAAACTGTGCCGTTAATGAATGAGCAAACTGATCTTTTAAACTCACCTTTATTGGACTGCAATATGTTCTTCGTTCTGTCCGTTTATGTATTGGTATAACAGTCGTTCTGTTCTTCTGCTTATTGTAATTATTTTAAACAAAGCATCGTAATTTAACGGTTGAACCTTCAATGAAATGTCATATTATGGGTGTTGTTGTAACTGTTAAGAAATACTCTTTCTGGAAACTATAGCGAGGTCAATATCATTCCATTTAAAAAATCTCCCTTTTTTCGTTTTTACGAAATTTAAAAGCCTCATCTCAGTCAGTAAAGTTAAAATTTCGAAAATAATTTTTAAAACAGTAGTTTACGCCATAGTAACATTTTTGGGTGGGTCATGGCACTCTAGACAAGAAACATATTTGCCGCCAAAAATGTTTACGGCACCAAAAATGTTTGCATGCAGAATTTCATCCTGAATTCAAAAATATAAAAATATACAGGGTATTTCATTTAAAATAAGAAAGTTGGTGTTACTTTCTGCGAAAGTGGAAACGCCAGAAAATCGTAATCTACCTTAAATAAATAATAGGGCCCTATCTATGTATTAACCATACCAAATTTGAGTTGATTATCTCAATAAATAACGAAAAAAAGGGGGTGAACCGGTTCTCTATTACATGTGGTATATTTACTTTTATTTCTAGTTTGATTTCTTGGAACCACGAAACATCACTGGTTTTGTAAGCCAAGGCGGACCTGATGGTTGGGTTACAGCATTTAACGTCAAGTATTCCCACAATGGAAAAGATTGGAATCCATTGGTAGATGAGGATAAGAATGACCGCATACTTTTAGGAAATGTTGATGAAAATACCCATCAAGTTGTTGGATTTGGTCTTCCAATTCAAGCAAAATTCCTTAAAATAATTCCCATTAAATGGAATCAGAATATTCAACTTCGAATTGAACCTCATGGTTGTTTTGAACCTTATCGTGAGTAAAATACTTTTGATTTCTAAAAACTATTTAAATTAAAATTGGTTTTGCAGCAACAAGTGAATATTCCACAACTGAGGCTCCACCTTCTGCATGTTATACTTGCCCTGGTGCACCTTCAGCTGAAATGGAATTAGGTGCCTGTCGATGCAAGGAAGATTTATGGTGGGATGGTGAAAGTTGCGTGGCACGCACACAATGTCCGTGCATGGTTGGACATATTCCGTAAGTTTCTTCTATTAAAATGAAACAAAAATCCTCACTTTGATTTGTTTAGATATGCCATTGGAACTGTGTTCGAAAAAGAAGATTGCTCTCAGTGTATTTGTAAACTTGGTGGTTTTCCTCATTGCACTCAAAAAGTTTGCGACAAGTGTGAAAAGGTACTTTTTCCTTATTCTTCTTTTTTTTTGTTACTTAAGTTTCGAAATTTGTAGGGTCTACGAAGTGTGATTACAAATACTTGCGGCTGTATCTGCCAACCGTGTGATGATGGAACCACTCTTTGTCCTACCAGCAACATTTGCATTAACACCACAGCTTGGTGTAATGGTGTAAAAGACTGTCCTGATGATGAAACAGGTTGCGCGGTTCTTCCAGATATTCCTAGTTTAGTTGAGATATTTGAACCCACTGTAAAGCCAATAAAGGTTGAAGAATTAGAAAGCACGAAATGTCCAGAGCTTTCTTGCCCACCTGGGTATAAAGTAGAACGTAAACAACTTGATAAAGTTGATAAATCAAAAACAAGTCTTAATACAATGTTTAGTACTTCCTCCAACAAGGGTAGCACTAAAACATCATTTAGAAGAGACGGAACAAAAACTGGTGGTAAGGTCAAAATTTTTTTATTAATTTAGTTTTGGAAAACAACCCAATAGTATCATAGCTTTAGATATCTATAGTCCCTCTGACGGTGAGAATTCAGTATAGGGTCTGATGGAAGACAGTGTTGCAAAACTTCATACAATTGTTTTGAAGTAACTATGCACTTGTCAATCATAACCTAATCTTTCTTTTGTAGTACAGACCGCTTATGCATGATAACTACTGTTATAACTTACCTGCTATCCATTTGTCAGCGGTGCTCAAACAGCCAAATACATTTTCTCAAATATCACACACAACCAACAGCAACTTAATAAAAGTTTTTGTGTAGTTTTATTTATGTTACACATTAAATGTTATCTATAATAACTTTTTGAAAATATAGGGTGAGTTAGCAAAGTGGCAGTGGTGGATATCTCCTTTACTATTTAAAATTATATAAAATGGATAAAAAATTTTCAAACAAAAGTTCTAGGGGACCAAGTGGGCCACATTGTAAAATTATGATATATGAGTGGCATACCAAACTTATTTTATTTTAATAGGACACCCTGTACATTTTATATTTTTTTATTTGCCTTGTAAAAACCTTTCTGAATATGTTGTCAAGTTATTCTAATTTTTTTCCAAAAATTTGACATTTACAACTCTCGCTTTTGAAATCTGCACTAGCCGTATTTCCACAGATCAAACGCACTTTTTTTATTAAATGATAGTCAAGATCATGTACTATCCTCCATATGTTATAAAGTTGAATTTAGTTAATTGGTGTTTGTTGCAATGGTGCAAAACGTATCTAATGCATCATACCTTGATATACTCACCTTGTATGCAAATTTTTAATATTGATTGTTTATTTCTAAAAACTTAAAACAAGTATTGTATAAATGAAACTTTCTATTATTTTTCTTAGGCCGTAAAGGTAGTTCTATACAAAAACCTCAAGTTGCATCTGAAATAATTACAAAAGAAGAAGAATGTTTAGAGTTTGAATGTGTCGTTGATGTAACACTTCTACCTGGAAGACCAGGACAAGTGTCTTGTCCTGACCCTACTTGTCCTCCAGGGTACACTCCAGAATATGTTATATATAATACAAAAAAGAAAATTGAAGCTTGTCCCAGGTATAAAATTATGTGAAACAGTCTTAAAAGCAGTTAAAACACTTAAAAATATTATAGATATCAATGTAAACCTCCACCACCAGTTGATGCAGTTTGTAATGTAACTGGTCGCACTTTCAACACTTTTGATTTAACTGAATACAAATACGATATTTGTAATCATGTCCTGGCTAGAGATTTGGAAGCAGATCAATGGGAAATTTCCTGTAAGATTTCAACGACAAAAATAAAACAAAATTAACAACTTATTTTCCAGTGAAAAAGAATTGCACCAAAGTTTGTTCTCGCAATTTAATAATTCATCATGAAGAACATGTATTTGTACTCCACCCTGATATGTCAATTGAATATGATGGTTACAAATATACAGTGGAACAAACCAAAAAGATTGGCTCTCATTCTCACTTCTTTGCTATTACTCGAATTGGCGAAACACTTGTGTTTGTTTCAAATAAATATGGTTTTTGGCTTATCTGGGATGATCAAGGAAATGTTAAAATTGGTATTACAAGAAAATTGTTAGGAAAAGTAGATGGACTGTGTGGATACTTCAATGACAATCCTAAAGATGATAAACGTAAACCCGATGGTACTCCTGCTAAGACTACTGTGGAATTCGGCGACAGCTGGGCTCAAGCTGACGAACCAGTTAGCTGTGAAGCCAAAACATGTCCTTTACATATTCAAAATAAGGCTTGGGAAATGTGTAACCTGGTCAAGTAAGCATTATTTATTTGTAGATTTATAAATATTACAAATCAATTTTCTTTAGAGAACAAACATTTGCACCTTGTCATCGAGTTATGGACTTGGATTCATTTGTGTCACGTTGCTTGGAAACAACTTGCACATGTTTGGAAGCTGCTGTAGGTAGTAAGGAAGCTGAAGAAAAATGTCGATGTTTGGCACTACAAAGCTTTGTTGTTGATTGCTTGACAACTGATTCAGATTTGGAAGTTATTGATTGGAGAATGAAACACGATTGTCGTAAGTTTGCTTCTTTTACATAATTTATAATAACACAATTTGTTGTGATTGTTCCACTCATAATATATCGACCAATCACTACATTTTTTTGCCTTTTTAGCAACCAATATTGTTAAACTCAGATAATTTTGACGTATATAATTTTGCTATTTTTAAAGATATAATTAATTTGACAATTCAAACTGTTTACGAGAAATAATAAATACACTCATATACAACTGTGAATCTGAAAAAGCAATTGCGCTAAGTATAAATTTAAGCAAACTTCCCATTTGTTTTATTTGTTAGGTTTAAAAATACAATTAATTTGACAGTTCGATATATTATGTGTGAAATAAATCAACCACATTATACCACTCGTTAAGTGAAAAATAACAAGAAAATTACTTAAACTTCCTGTGTAGCAACTCATGCTTGTTTTACTTAAGAAAATTATCTTGGCGCCAGCTGTAACACAAGTTTTTTGCCCGGCTATTTCTAAATTCACTGGTGGTGTGACTGTTTAATAAATTTTACATGCAATTTTATTTTTCAGCTGTCGCTTGTGAAGCGCCTCTAGTACACCATGACTGCTATAGAAGACGCTGTGAGCCAAGTTGTGGTGCTCTATCAGATGTAAATGCTTGTCCTAAATTGACTCATGTTTGCTTCCCCGGTTGTTACTGTCCTCCTGGTTTTGTCCGTAAAGGTGAAGAATGCGTCTTACCAACAAGCTGTGGTGATTGTGAGTGTAACGTATTACCTCATCTGGAATACGTTACTTATGATGAAAGAAACTTCACTATTAATGGAAATTGTGTGTATGTTATGTCTCGAGATATACTTGGAAAGAAGAGTAAAGACCATAAATTCCAAGTAAGAAAAATTATTAAAAAAAATTATACAATTATTAGTTCATTTATTTAAATAGGTGTTAATAACAAACCATCCTTGTGAAGACAAAAAAGATAAAATGTGTGTAGGAAAAGTTACAATTCTGTACAAGGGACACAAGATACATATTGTAAGAGATTTGCTCCATGGAAAATTAAAAATGATTGTCGATTCAGAACATATTACCAATTTTGCTGATGTTACTGACTGGGCTGATGTTAAAGAAGCACCTGCAAAACACTTGAAGATTTTCCTACACAAAATACAAGTTAAGGTACGTAATACATAAATCTAAAGTAATAGCAAAGTTAAATATTGTTGTATTTAGGTGTCAGTGTATTATCCATCACTTGGAGTATCTGTGAAGGCTCCTTCTCTTAAATATGGAGGAAAATTAGAAGGTATTTGTGGTGATTGTGATGGTAATGACGACGACGACCTTCGAACACCCAAAGGAGAACTTACAGAAAGTGTCGATGAATTTGGACTAAGTTGGCTTTATGATGAATTACCTGGAGGTCAAAGTAAAGAACAATGTGCTAATCAACCAGAGGAGGAATGTGAAGAACTTGATGTTGATTCTGATCCTTGCATTCAGTTAGAAGATATTGCTAAATATGGACAGGTATGCATTGTACTTATTTGAAATAATAATTTTTCAGGAAAAACAATTTTTTAGTTTAAAAAAAGATCGTAAAAAACACTTTTGCTTCTTCGGAACTTGATGTACAAGGTGATACTATGGATTCTTTACTCAAAATAAGGAGAAAAGTGTCAATGAATGTATGTTGTAAGTCTTCCTGGAGGGAGTGGTTTTTTCGATTTATCTGTGGAAAGGTATCAGATAAAATTCTGCAACTTGGCTTGTGGTTACTATTTATGATATCCAAAAATAACTAATATCGTTGACAGTCCATATTAACATACAGTGGCGTAGAGGCAGGGGTAGTACAGCCTATTTTGAATCAGAAAATGTATACCTTTACACATTTTCAAGATCTGTATCAACATTCTGAAAGATCTCTTCAAAGTACACAAAAAAAATGTACTCTTGTTGAAACTAACTAAATAAACAGTTTTCGAGATAATTCAATTGTTATGAAAAATTGAGTTGCCATGAAAGTCTTATAATAATTCGTGAGGAAAAGTTCTACATTTCAGAGCGATAAAAAAGTTCCTATAAACATAGGGCCGCAAACGGCTTCTTTATGGAGCTACAGCTTTCATAAGAGACAACAGAAATTATTGAAAATGTTCCCACTTCCAGGGTCTGTAACTTTGTAACAAAGCGTTTCTGAACCCTGTTTATAGGAACTCTTTATTGCTTTGATGTGGAAAACTTAACCTCAAAGTTTGTGGAAACTGTTTGGGTATGTATCTTAAGAAAACACTTAGACCTTCATGGCAACTTGATTTTACAAACACATTGACTTGTCTCGAAAACTGTTGGATTTATCAACTTTCAACAAGAGTACCCTTTTTTGCATAGTTTGAAGAGGTCTTTCAGAACGTTGATACACATGCACTTTATACGGACTGTAAACTTCAGTTGTATTTTAATAGCTTAAATAACAACTACAAACTAAATTACAGAATGTTACCTTAAACGGTTCCAGAAATATTTCTGAAAAACCACTTCCTCCGAATCTACTTCAACACCCTCTGTCTCTTTATAAAAGCATCTTAGGACATATGTTCATAGACACTTTGTTTCTTACTTTTGAGTAAGGAATCCACATTATCAGTGTGAAGGGACATTTCTAAATTGGGGAAAAATCTCGTTTATAGGGTTCAGGCTGGTGTTTGAGTTGTTTGTCTGGTTAAAAATTTTCGCTAAAACCGAACACTTTTATGTCAGGTTTTTAGATATTTTAACGCCTATTTATTCAAAAACGAGTTGACAGATGGGATAAGTATTTATTTTATCTATGGATGGGATTAAATTTGGCATTACAATAGCCCTAGCAGAATTTAGTGTCACTATGTAAAAGAATGTTTGAACAAATGAAGACTGTAAAGTAAAAATGTTTCAAATTTTTGGAGTTTTTCAAAAAACTGTTGGTCAAAAATTGGCTACACGATTTTGTTTTTAACTTTATAAAGTTATAGAGCTAAAGATGGGCTACAACTTGGTTCCTGTCCCAGTCTGCTAATTTGTCTGTGACACTTTTTATGAATTTTTGAAAAACGAAAATTTGTGCACCTCTCTGGGGGGGGGGGGGGGGGGGACAATACAAAATTTCTGTTTAAGCTAAATTGCTCACAATGAATAATAGTAGCCCCTTCGTCTCTTATTTTGGGAAACGAATTTGTCTTTCCTTTTTGGTTTTAGATTTTCAAAAAAATCGAAAACTCATCAATGACAACTTAAGCATAGTTTTTGAAAGTTTTGAAACAGGCAGTGGATAATGAAGAATTATGTAATATTTCATATTTGTAAATTGCACTTATTTCCTGTAAAAATATTTATGACAAGCGGTTGAGGTAGGGAAGCAGTCGTCTATGACTGTCCGGTTTTTTGAACAAGATTATTTGACAATCCTACGTTGTCTATGGAAGAACCTGAAGTTAAACTAATGTTTATTTCATTTTTCTTTTTCTATTTCAGTGCCACCCAGTATTAGATCCCAGTATGTTCATTGGATGGTGTAAGAAAGACACATGCAATGGTCATCCAGAACTTTCATGTGATGCAATAGCTGCATATTCTCGTGAATGTGGTCACTTGGGCTTCTGTGTTGATTGGCACACCAAGTTATGTCCAGCAAAAGAATGTCCAGCTGATCAAGAATTCAGACCATGTGCACCTCCATGTTCTCAAACATGTGCGGCTCTTAAAGAAAAAGAAAGGAAATGTACAAATGCACCTGTTGAAGGATGTTTCTGTCCAGAAGGAAAGGTATTTGGATAAAATATTTTATAATTTCACAAACATTAATATATTTGTATTGCTGTAAGGTATTTTTGAATGGTACTTGTGTTGTGGAAGAAAGATGCGAGGCTTGTGATGATGAAGGACATCGATCTGGTGATACTTGGCATAAAGATGCGTGCACTAAGTGTACATGCGAGGGCACAAACATTAAATGTGACACACAAAATTGTCCTTCAGTTGAAACTATCTGCGAACAAGGTTTTAATGCTATGAAAGTTCCAGCAGTAGACGAATGTTGTGACAAATACATATGCGGTAAGCTCAGTTTTCTGTGAAGTTGATTTTTCTAAATTTAGGTTAAACTTTTAGTACCAGCACCAACTACCGGCACAACTTGTGAACCTCCACAACAACCTCGTTGCGGTGCTGGGCAAGTTATGAAATTGATTACAAGACCAGATCATTGCCAACAGTTTGTTTGTGAATGCAAACCAATCGAGGATTGTGATCCCATAAAAGCGACTGATGAACCTCCGAAACCTGGAATGGTCAGAGAAATCGATGATAGTGGTTGTTGCTCAGTTGTAATAGAAAAATGCAAAATTGAGCTTTGTCCCAAAGCTCCTTCATGTCCAAAATTCCATAATATTAATAAACTACCAGTGGCTCCTGGAGCGTGTTGCCCAGAATTCAACTGTCTACCTCCTAAAGACAAATGTATTGTTGATCTTGCATACACTGCAGACGAAATTGGAGGTGAAAGGCCAAGGAATGAGTTTGAAAAGCAACAAGTACTCAAAGAGGTTTGTATTTAACGAATGTTCTTAAAATAATTAGATTGTTAAGCGTTAAGCTGAAATCTGAATTAAACTCAAACTAATCCATCTTTAGATAGTTTAAAGTTTACATAGTTTTGATTCTTGAAACATTTTTACTGTAACTGTTTTTAATAGGCTGATGAAAAATGGCAAGATGGTCCTTGCAGAGAATGTCAGTGTACTGTCTCATCAGCTGGAGATTACCACGATGTTTGTACTGTAGCTGAATGCCCTGTACTTACCGAATCTATTGATCACCAAGATTATGTATTAGAACCACAATTTATAGTTGGCCAATGCTGTGCTACTGTTAAAAAAGCAGCTTGTAAACATAATGGACAACCTTACAAAATAGGAGAAAAATGGCCAGTTGATGGAGATCCATGCACTACAATTGAATGTGTTGAAAATGCTCTTGGCATCCAGAAAGTGACACAAGTTTCATCTTGTGATACCAAATGTGACCTAGGATGGGAATATAAACCAGCTTCACCTTATTCAAAAGAATGCTGTGGATCCTGCAAACCTGTAGCTTGTGTGGAAGAAGGAGTTGTCCACAAAGTTGGTGAAGAATGGTCAACATCTGATTTTTGTACTAATTTCTTCTGTGTTAACGATAACGGTTCTGTAAGTCTTTTGTAGTTTTGACAGTTGTTATAAAAGATAATGAATGTTTTTGTTTTAGGTTCAAATTCAAGCGGTACTTGTAAATTGCCCCGAGTTGCCTGAAGATGTAATGAATGACTACATTGTTGAAACAGATCCTGTAGAAGGTGAATGCTGCAAGAAGCATAAAGTAGTTGCCTGCAAAGAAGGAACTACAAAATATGCGGTAAAATAATTATTTTTATGAATGGTCATATTTACCAATAGTCTTCAAGTACAAAGATGTGGAAATAACTCAGGAATGGATTTTTTTACTTAAACTTTTTATTATATGGCATTTAAATAAAGGCTCTAAATTTTCGATTTTGGTTGAGCCTTGCAACTATTTCAGATTTTAGGAAATAAGTGCAAAAAATCAGTTTTATCAAAATAGCTCATTTCCAGTGCACCCAATATCAAAAGTAATTATTAGGCAAATAAAAGTATATAAAATTCCCTACAAAGCTAAAAATAATAATGTCCTAGCTCAAACAAATTCCGAAATATGGCTTGTCAAAACGATTTTTGACTAAAAAAAAAACGTGCTTGAGTAAAACTAAAAACAAAACAATTTCGAAGGCCCTAACTTCGGAACCATTAGTGCTACGACATTGTTTTTATTTATTTTTACTTAGAATTGAGTTTACTTTAACTTTTCCCCATAACATTTTTACCTAGCATGCCCAGAAAAAAATATATTTCACAAAAACTAATAAGTAAGTTTTTTTGAGAAAAAGATAACTTCTGAAACGCCACATCTCGAAAACAATTGAAGCTGGGACATTATTTTTCTTTTAATTTTGTATGGAATTTTATGTGCTTTTTTTTAATCTCAGAACGACTTTTGACATTGAGTGCACTGGAAGCTAGATATTTCCATTATTATATTGACTTATATAAAATTGCACCAAAAAATCTCCAAAATGGTCAATTTTGGTGTTGAATTGAGTTAACTTTCGCTCATATGTGGACCACTGTTTCGTAGAATTATCAGAAACTGAACAATTTAATAAAGTCTGAAAAATACGTTTTTTGGCCAAAACTCCTCAAAAAAATGGTCACCTTTGAAAGGCCATATCTCAGAAACTATTTAAGCTAGGACATTATTTTTGTTTAGTTTAGTAGGGAATATTATATGCTTTTATTGGTCTAATAACTACTAATTATGATTAGGTGCATCGGAAACGAGCTATTTTGCACCTATTTCCTAAAATCTAAAAGAGTTATAGGGCTCGGCCGAAGTTGAAAACTCAGATCCTTTATTGTGATGCTATAATAAAGCGTTTAAACAAAAAAATCCATTCCTGAGTTATTTCCACATCTATTTTTTTGACGTAATGGCTGGACAAGAGAAATCAAAATTTCTATTCCCATCTTACATGATTTCCATGTACATTTTACACTATTTTTCATTATACTCTATAGTTTTCTTTAGAAATAAATATAAAATTTAAAACAAACGATCCAGATTTTTTCATATAGGCACTAGATTACTTTCTTTGACTTTTCTCAGGTTGGAGAAACTTGGCCTTCGCCAGATGGTGACAAATGCAAAAAAGTTACATGCACTGAAAATTGGATGGGAGAAATCATTAAACAAGAATCTGTTGAAAATTGTAATACAAACTGCTCAAAGGTTGATATTGAATAAGTTGTTTTTTTCAATTAATAAACTGTTGCGTTTTAGGGTTGGGAATATAAAGAGTCTGACTCTAAATGTTGTGGTGAGTGCATCCAGGTAGCATGTGTTGTGGGAAATGATCTCAAAGCATTAGGTGAAAATTGGAAATCACCAGATGGCTGTATAGCTTATGTTTGTGATCGCTTGGGTGATCAGTTTACTGTTATATCCCAGCAAGAGTCATGTCCGAATGTTGATGACTGTCCACTTGAAAATATTTACACTGTAGGTTGTTGCAAACATTGCAATGTAACCAGTGCGTCACAAGGTAATTAAAAATAAAATTTTAATAAGCCTCATTAAACTAAAATTATTTGTTTTAGTTCAATGTGCACCTGAAGAAATGGCGCCATTGAAAACAATTGGCTTGGTGTTAACCATTCGACCTCCACATGGAAGATGCGTAAATAAAGAAGCTTTGAAAGGTTTTACTGAATGTATTGGAAGTTGTCCATCATCTGCTTCTTATAACTCTTGTAAGTATGCGAAATCTTGCAATAATTTCACGACTAAACTCTTTGTTGATTTTACCAACAGTTACTGGTCAATATGAATCGAAATGCACATGTTGTCAAGCTACGAAATATGCACCTTTGTCTGTTCAGTTTGAATGTGAAGATGGATATCATTTCAAGAAACAAATTGCTGTACCGGCCAAATGCTCATGTGAAGGGTGTGTTTCAGAAAACCCTTCGAAAGGAGGTAGTAAAACCAAAACAAAGACAGGAACAAAAACAGGCATTAAGACAGGTTAAGAAGTTAAATAGTTTTAATGTTTATAGTTTTTTATGGCTGTTACGTGAAGTATTTTTTTTATGAAATAGTTAGCTTAAACATTTTATGTCAATATTAGTTGAATTATTTTACTGGTTATTTGCAAAAATGAAAGAAGAAAAAAACAATAAATCTCTATACTCGACTTATTTATTTTTCTGTAAGCTCTTAATTTTATCCTACACTTCCGGAGGTCACCAACTGCCAGGGTCATATGATCTTCCATCTAACATACACGCACACCCAGAGACATCCTGCCTGGGAATCAAACTCGAGCGTGGTTGGTAGAGCAGTACCAAAGCCAGCGGCCCTAACCGCTGCTCTGGGCCCACCCCATACATTTCCTTGTTGCCTAAATAAAAGACTACATTCAATTTTGTTATTCCACCTTTTTATTAAAAATATTAAAAGTATGTAACTTAGTATTAACAGAGTATCTTATACGTATAAAGTAACAACATATTTGCCCTATGAAAAAAATTATTTAAATTTTACCATTGGTAATTTTAAGCAAATTATTCCTAATGTTAATTTGATAAATCTGCTTTATATTCCTCATCTTCTTTAAACCAATCTTTATATTCATCTAGCTTTCCAGTCCAATATTCAATTAGTTCTTGCATAGTTCCATCAGTCCCACCATATTCAACAGGAAGAATGTCTTTGGAAATGACGTTGTGTAAAGAGTCGGCTCCGGAAAAATGAACCCTTACGCGATTACTGAGCTTTTCTTTCATGAAACTTTTAAAAATTTTTAATACAACGTTGATATATAAAGGAGCATTTACAAATTCGAGTTGTTTTGGTCTGCAGTGATAATTTTGCCATGCATACACAGCCTTTTTTATAAGATGGGGTGGTAACTGTCGCGCATGTCCTACAGAAACGTTTTCCATATCAAAAATGGCAGAAACGCCATAAATGGTAGCGTTTTCAAAATTTTCTTTGACAGCGACATCTAATATCATTTTTCCCGCCTTAAATACGTCATCTTGTTTGTGCTTTTTAGGATCATGCGCCGCCGTTCGAACAATAACCACGAGTTGATTATTGTGGTATTTTTTAAGTGGGACGAACACACCTAACTGTACAAGGTCTCTTATTTCCAGCAGTGCTGGATCACGATTTTCGAACCATTCTGGTCTTTCAGCCTTCATAGTATAAAAATTGCTAATTTTTTGCTGAGTTTTTTCCAAGTTAAACTTGCATCCTCTAAGGAATGCTAAGATTGAATGTTCGTCCGTTTTCGCGCCTAGTTTTTTGTTATCTTGAATCCACTCACGAATTTTTTGCATCGATTCTTCCCTGCTTGCATCCGTTTCTCCCAAATTTATTTCAGCAAATTGCTTTGATTCTTCGTTTGAATAATAGGTTTTAGACGACATCATAAAATGTTTCACGAATAGTATGAACGTGTTAAACTCGCAATCGTACTATTTATGAGCAAACGGGTAGCTAGGCACTACTACGCGGCGATAAAGTGAATTGTTCAGCATTCTAACTTGGGCAAAGTTTAATTTTATTGGTTTTAAAATCTAATTGAGTTTATATGTCAAAAGCTGATAGTTTCAGTTTAATGCACGACTTATAGTTATAAACTTCAACAAAAGTGCTGATTGTACATATGTACCTCTAATGAGGTTTATCTGTCTTGCGTTTATTTAATTAAGTAATTAAGCTACTAACTAGGCAAAACTAGTTTTAACAGAAAATAAATACGGAATTGCTGAAAGAATCGTTTCTTAAAACATTCAAAAATACTTGTAAATGTTTTTTCAAATACTATTCGTATCCTATATGTCTATTTATTTAGGTTGGACATTTTTGAAAACTGTAACACGATTTCGTTATAAATGGTGTTCATATAATAGAGATATTTCCTATTGCCATCTTTGTTATGGTTGAAGCTACAACGTCGTTAAATAAGAAAAGAGTTTTTATTTCTTCTGCTCGTTCTAATGGCGTTTGCAGAAAAACAATAACATCTACTTCAACAGATATTCAACAAAATGTACCTTTTTTTTAATTGAACACCTTGAATTTTTTAACATCTCTCGAAAGATAACGTCGAAACTAATAAAAAAGCGTATATCAACACTATGGAAGGTCAAAAATAAAAAATTCATACTTTTTAAAGTTTCCATGTATCCAAATTCAAACTTGGTTCTTTTGGCGATTTATTACCAACACTAGAGAATAATATTGTTAATATGTACATAATGTTTTACAAGCGTATGAGTGAAGTAGGTAGTTTAGAAAACTAACGTTTTTTTGTAGAATACTGATAGCGAATGTTGTGTAGTCGTGGTTAGAGCGTTAGAGCCTGCACTAGCTACACAAATTTCACCGGTTTGATTCCGGTTGATGGTCGTCACAAGACAAAGGACAACCAGCGAAGCACACCACTTTCGTAATGCTTCTTCTGAGAAGTACATATTACTATTATACTTTCCGTGGTTCGGAGCCCACGTTAAACTGCAGGTCCTTAGTACATGCATGTCACTTAACATGTGCTAACAAATAGATACGTATCCAACGCTTGATAACAGGTATATGAGGCAAACTAAAATATCCTCTATGATTTCCTATATTTAGAAAAATAACGTCAAATTAAATTAAAAAATATCCCTATGCATGTACTTATAAAATTAAAAACAAAATATTTAAAGCAGAAATAGGCTGACGTTAAAAATATTTTTAAAAACATGCATGCACAAATCCAAGCATTTTTGTAAACACTAAAATTGCTAATAAATACAGGGTGTTAGGGAAGTCGACCGAAAACTTTCTAGGGGTGAATCAGGACGCAAAATGAAGTCGAATATTCCTTTGCCATTTTTGGCCCAGATGCATAGTTTTCCCCTAAATCCGTGTTAAAATTGGTGCCGCATATTTTTGGAACTGTTGAATAAATCTCTTAATGCATTGTTTTTTGAAATCTAGCATGTTACTTGCAATACTTTTTTAATATGTCAGTTTTTGTTAAAAATTTGACGTTATCAGTAGAATAAGCTGTCAATCATTTTTCGGTATATTTATTCAATGGAAATGGTAGAATTTACATCTGCAGAATATGGCGATATGCTTTTTGTGTATGGGGAATGTGGTGGCAATGCAATTGCTGCAGTTCGGCGTTATACAGAGCGCTTTCCACAACGTCGAATACCTCATCGAGAAACATTCACAGCGGTGGCGCAAAGGGTTAGAGAGACAGGATCTGTCTTTCCTAGACCACGCGAAGCAGGGAGAGAAAGACAGGTGCGTGTCTTGGATGCGGAAGTAGAGATTCTCAACTGTGTTGAAAATGATGCGTCAGTTAGCACACGCGAAATAGCGCGAGAAGTAGGTGTAAGCCATTGGACCGTCTGGAGAACATTACATGAGAACCTTCTTTATCCATACCTCGATCAACGGGTTCAAAGCTTAGAGGAATATGACTATGCCCCTAGGATTAAAATTTTCAGCGTCGTTTTTCTATTAACGTTTGGGCAGGAATTGTTGGAGATTTTCTAATTGGTCCATTCGTGTTACCCGCTCGGCTAAACGGTCCACACTATTTGCAGTTTTTAAGGGACCATCTACCCGATCTGCTAGAAAATATCCCACTGGCCACACGCCAAAATATGTGGTTCATGCACGATGGTGTCCCAGCTCACTTTAGTCGGGATGTTCGTGACCACTTGGACACAACATTCCCAAATAGATGGATTGGCAGAAATGGACCTATTGCTTGGCCGGCCCGAACACCTGACCTGAATAGTTGCGATTTTTACCTGTGGGGACACATGAAAGCTGGTGTGTATCGCACACCTGTAAGAAATGCTGCAGATCTCCAGTAACGCATTATGACTGTTGCTGACAGTATTCGCAACGACCGACGTCGAAATGCTTGCGAGTGTAAGAGAGTCCTTAACGCGCAGAGCCAGAGCTTGTATTAGGGCAGACGGCGCCCACTTTGAGCAATTTATTTAATGGTCATTTTTGTATTAATTAATTTTTTATTTACTGTTTATTTTTCTACATGTTGTTCTTAAAAAATAAAGTTTTCAAACATTGATGATAGTTTTACATGTGGTGTTAATGGGAATTGATAGCGAATCTAGCAACAAAAAAACATATCGATCCATTTTTTCACATCCCTTCTCACATGCTAGATTAAAAACCGTGCATTATCAAAGTTTAATTTCAGCAGTCTTAAAAATTTTTGGCACCAATTTTAACAGTGATTTATGAGGAAACCATCCATCTAAGCCAAAAATGGCAAAGGAATATTCGACTTCATTTTGCGCCCCAATTCACCCCTAGAAATTTTTCGGTCGACTTCCCTAACACCCTGTATACTTCATTTATTTAAGATCTGAATTGTCAAAGCTGACGTTTGTTGGTAGCATTGCAAAATTAATTTATTGAGTTAATTAGTAAGTTAATTGTATGTTTTCATGGGACTGTTAAAACTAAATTTTTTAGTTTATAAATTCTAGCTTTACTTCCTTGAAGTCCATATTTAATGATTATAGGTGTATAAATAGTTATTTAAGTAACAAGGAATGTAAAGACGTAATAACATTCGAGGTAGGTAAATACGAGCCGAGGCTTGTGGCCTGCCGAGAATTTTAATCGTCGATACATTCCGTGTTACTTATTAAATTTTTCACGCTACAGGTAGAAATTTAATCATATTTTTAAAAGTTCGTTTTGACTGCTGTCATCGGAATTATTTTTTAAAAGCCCCATTATTCTAAGTTGCCTGTGCTTGTTACCATATCAACGAACAGTTAAAATCAACATTATTATCCTAGGAATGTAAATAACACTATTAAGTTCCATAGTCAAGGGCAAAAAGTAAACTAATGTTATTGGCCATATTACATCTTTTGTAGCTATGGATGTATCGTCTATTTACCTTGCCTGTAGAGTGAAAAAATACTTAATTACTTCAACAATGTTTATTCATATTAGCCTTATACGTATTTTGGCATGTCTACATGCCATTGTCAAAGGTTATATTAGAAAGTAAACAGTTAGTGTTGTTATAGCAATAGCATTTGGTGACTTAATGTCGGTAATCGTCTGCAGATGACTTGATTTCTTATTCTAAAATGTCCAGTAGAGGAGAATTTAAGAGATCAATTTGCTCATTCATTAACGGTACAGTTTTTAAATGTTTGTGAATTTTAAAAGCTTCTAGTATATCTAATTTACATTTATCATCACAAAAGTAAACATTTTATAGTGTTGTTAGATGTCATTGAATGATTGTGTTCTAGTAAGTGTTTAGCATAATTTGATTTATGTGGGTGTTTGTATTTGTAACAAGGTACGTGACTAACGTACCAAGGTCTGTAGAAATCAACTACCAAAGTTGATTTCTACTGACCTTGCTGATGCATATACAACAGCCATAACACCGCAGCTTTCTAAAAAGTTATTATCGCAATCAGTCAAGTTGTGATTAGTTAAGAACCTGAAAATAAACTGCTGCCATTGGCTGTTACAATGTTGGTGGAGTATTTACTTAAACCACCAAAGCAAGGAAGTTTAAATTTTTGATACATGATAATACTTTTTTATTTTTATTAGTTTTTGACGTTATCTTTCAAGGTATTATGCTGGGGTCCTAGTGTGGTACCTTACAAAAAAAGTACGTTTCGTTGAATATCTCTTAAACTAGATGTTTAATTGCTTTTCTGCAAAATAACAATCAGTACAGAAGTAAATATTCTTATCTCGTTTAATAGACCTAGCTCCAATAATAACAAAGATAGCAGTGGTGGGTACCTCCAAATGAACACCTTGTATACCTCTACTCAATCTTACAATTTCAGGTGAAATTTGCATAATGTAAAAAGATATTGAAAAAGCTGCACATTTAGTTTGAACAAGAAAGAGAACATTTAAGAATTTTTGTAATTTTCTTCAAAGCCAACAATTACAGCTAAAAAATGAAGAAGAAACGTTATACAAGGGAGGTTCTTCATTTACTTATAGTAAAAGTAACATTTATAATTTTATTACAAATTTCATAAATGTTGTAATTGTATACTACTGGCACTATCAAAATTTGATATGAAATTGTAGCAAACACTTCTGAATGTTTTGATTAAATGACCAGAGTGAAACAAAAAAGCAAAATCATAATTAACAAAAGATTTGGTTTCAATTATGGCTAGAATAGACCACTACATGTTTCGTTCTTGTTTGAACTCATCAGGTGGACATAATTCTAACCATAATTGAGACCAAAAGCAAACAGGCATATATACGCCAGAAAGTATAACACTAACGGGGAATTAAACTAGTAACGCCCTCTATTATGTGCGGCGAGAAAAAGTTGCAAAGCAACAAACCGGCAAAGTTGCGATCGGAACCTGCTAAGCAGGTATCTGCGATCGCACCGGCCTCTAAGCACAAAACACAGAGGGCGTTACTAGTTTAATTCCCCGTTAGTGTTATAAAATCATAATTGTTTACATAGCGTGATGCCTTAGAAACTGTGGTATGTACTTTACAAACTATTCTTGATGCTCCTAATTTTATTGATAAGATTAGATTGGAACATTCATTTATGTCATCAAAAGTAAAATAATAATTGGTGTAAATAATCTGAAGGTAAAAAGTAATCTCATTACAGACATTCCAGTATATCTCATTTTTTATTTTATCTAACAATCAACATACACAACAAAAACATAGACAAGAGATAAAATATGACTATATACATAAATAAAGCATATAAGTTACACATTTTTTTAAATTAAAATGATTTATTATAACAATAAGTCATGAAAAACTATTAAATTGTACAGCATCACAACAACCAATATGAAATGTTAGTTCTAATTTTCCAAAATTACTAACAGGTAGAACATTTGGATTCCAACTGATGGTGAATGGAATGCAAGAATTTTCACTTTTTGCCATTCCAACTTTTAGAAATGTAACAAGCTGCTTGTACTCTGTATGCGATTTACATACACTTTCTTGCTGGTGAATTGCAGTTTTAATACCCTGGTTATTTTGTAGAAATACTTCCATAATTTGAAGAGATACCTTAAAAAAATCTTGATTTTATTATTTATTAATTTAAGAAAACTCTAAAATTTGAATTAATTAATTTGACTGTGTAAAAATATGTTATATCTGGGACACTTTCATAACATTGCTTTGTACCAGTTTTCAAAAAATAGTAATGAAATACAAACCTGTGGTGTATCAAAAATGTCTTTAAGATGTGCGATACTGTAAATTAAGTACGAAACGCCTTTTGTTCCATTGGTTATGTTGCCATGATTTAGCTGCTTGCCATTGTTACGTAATCGATCCTCCAGTAACTGATAAAATTTCTAAAAAAATGTTTTATACAGTAATTATAAACATTTATTGTGTTATTATTAATACCAAAGGAATATAAAAATTCAGTGTTTCCGTACAACCACATTGTTTGCAGCATAAAGTTTGATTAATTTTTTCAGTAATCGATGTAAGCCAGTCAATAAAACTTAATGACGTGTGTCCGTTTGAAAGGTTGCTGATCGTTTGTTTGTTTGGTTCAGTTGCAAGTCGTCTTCTACGAGCTTTTTCTTTTAATCTTAGTTCAGTATGATCGATATAAATTGTATTTAGCTGCAAAACAAAGCATACAATACAGTTTGATTAAAAAATCGACTTTAATAAAAAAATCGATTTTAAGTACAAAAAACCAGATTTAGTTCAAATAAATGGACTTTTTATATGAAAAAAAAACGATTTTTTGCACCCTGCTACAATCACTTACCATATTTGTTTTTCTTTTAAGATTTTTACATTTTTTAAAATTAGATGCAACTGGGTTTAAGCAATGACTCCCATTTCTTTCCATGTTACTTTTCAACTTCGTGTTATTTCGAATTCTTGCTTGAATATTATCATCTACAACAAATTGTGAACGAAATGTTTTGTAATTCTAATAAAACTACTTACCTGTACATAGTACTAAATTAAGAAAATCTATAAATTCTTCTGTAAACTTTAAATCACTCGCAAATGCCCAAACACATGCATAGAAATGAATACATTTCTGATTAAGAACTGCCAAATTATCGTTAACACAACTATGACCTAAAATGTATATCAAATTAATTTTTTGTGCGCTTATTTTATGTAAACAAAATTACCTTTAAAATTCAAACAACTGCAATAAAATTTATCATACGTTTCTCTTGCTTTTGTAACACAAAATGTAAAATGTAAATAACCAAGGGGATGTTTAGGTGTTACTTGACATTTAACAGCCATAACAGTTTTAGAAACCCTTTGCACTAAGGCACCTTCTGTTTCACTAGACAACAACCATAATTTCTGTTTAACGTCTTCATCGAAATTTAAAGAATTCAATATACAGCTCTTGGTTTGTATCGGTAGAGCAACATTTACACTTTTTAAAGCAGATTTAATATGAATACAAATAGGTGAAACTTTATTTTGGTCTACTTCATGACATTTCAGAATAGAATCATCAAATAATCTCTGACAAGAATCAACGAAGCACAAAGCAACTTCTGATAAGGCTACATTTTTTTCGTTTGCTTGATTCGTACCTTGCATTAATGGTAACTGTACGAAACCTCTACAATCAGGGCCCTTGTCACGTACTCGGACTGAAAATACTTGTCTTGATGTACCGCTTATAAGTTTTATAGCATCTAAATTTGCTTTTTGCTTTTCTGCACAATCTTTAAAGACAGCATCGCATTGCTTATTCTTGCACACTAAACCCCTTGTTCCGTTGTATGTTCCACATTTGTAGCATTTTCTAATACCTCTTTTTGTTGCTCGTCCCAAGTCGGACAGGATTTTAGATGGGTCTTTCGGTTCTTCTTGAATTGGTGATGGAAAAAATATGTAGTAGGGTTTTTTAGACATTTTTACGCTGGAAAGCGATGAATTAATTTAAAAAAAAAATTAACAGACAAGTTTGCAGTTTTAATAACATTCATCATAATTATCTTTCAATACTTTATTTCTTGATTTTTGCAATGGAATAAAACAAGGCACTAGTTCGAGGCTTTGATCCCCTAAATTCTTGTGCGCGTGTGCGAGAGGTAGATGCTGATGTTCACAAGTAACTTTTTCACTATTTTTCGACATATTTTTTGTTGCCCTACATTTTTTAATCTTTTGCTGCAGTATTTTCTAGGCAAATTTATTTTGTACATTTTCGTGGACTTAAACAAAGCATTCGACACAGTGATGCATGACTTACTTCTAAAGAAGTCACCTAAGCAATGTGGTTCAATATGTTAGTGTTAATGAAGAAAGAAGAGATAGTTAAAAATTGTTTATGGTGACCACAAGGGCCAGTATTAGGCCCCCTACTCTTTTTGATATACATTAATGACATTATTTAATGTAAACTTAATGGAAGGATACAACAATTATTTGCAGACGATGCTAACATTTCTTACAAAAGCTTAACACCAACCAAACTATTCAAAGATATGCAAGAGTACTTAAACTCAGTCACTGAATGGTTGAGAATTAATATTAATATAGCAAACTATTTCTCATCTTAAGAAAACACCCATATGACACACCGATGTTGCACTTATTCTAACAAAAATAAGTAACGACTGTCCAAAACGTTTTTCAGTCTTGGGCGTCTATGGATGATGAGAACAACAGTTTTCTGTGGATAAAAAGAGCACCTTCGTTGATGATATCAGGGCATGGTCCACTATGTAAACATAATGCTATCCTTAATAGTTAAGTTGGCACGGAATAAAGAAGGCGTTATCTACGTTTACGTATACGTGATCTAAGCTTCAATATTTATACCCAAGTCGGCCATTTTACGAGTCTCGTACTCTCCTCACAGCACATTGCTTCCCCTTAAATCGAGTAAAGTGGTTTGTATCTTTACTACATGTCAAATCGTAATTCGTTAGCCCCACTTTTCGTCTGAACCTACAAGAAATATAAAAAAAATCGTTGCATAGTAATAGTTAACTAAGCAATATGAGGCTGCAAAAATGGTCATTTATTTATTTACTGATTGATTACATAACCATGTTTGACAATTTGACATATCGACTATAGTTTGTGTCTCAGTTACTTTTTGTTACCAATCTGCTCAAAAAGGCAATCTTTAGAAACTTATTGCACCAGAAAAAATACTGAACGAGACTCCTAAGGTGGTTGCTTTTTTAGGTACGCTTTTTGGGAGTGGGGACTGTATGCATAATTAGTCTACTATTTCAAGATTTGTGTAGTAGAGCTACTGTAGAGGCACTTTTACTATGCTTATGCAGATAGATGACAACGTGGGCTAAGCTGCTTTTCAGTAACCAGTTGTATTGTTGAAGCTGGTTGATGGTTATACGAATAAGTATACTGTACACTCTGACGTCACACGTATAGTTTTGAGTCATTGTGAACAAACTTTAACGCAGTACGCATGCGTATTAGTAAACAAAGTAAACGATCAAGACCTCTGAATATTGGCTCGATCTATGACAGTATGACATTCTGATTCTGTCATGTGTCAAAATAACTTAACTGAATCATTTATCTGCAGACGTTGGAGGTGTACCTGAAGGTTTTAATTTTTGTGATTATGTTTATTTAGTTTTTGCGTTAATGTTTTAAAATATTTAAAAAAAGTAAATTATGACGGTGATTTTACAATTTGTGAATCGATTGACTTCTGAATATTTTCGGGTACAGCAACTGCATTGGCTCTTTGGTAAGCAGCATGATGGTCCCATTTCCCAAGATGTGTTCTAAATTGTCTCTTTTCTCAATAGTGCAGTTCAAATATGTGATGTAGAACGAGGAGAATGAAAGTGGTTCTTTGCTAAAGTGTTTAGAATTAGTTGCACAAAATGGAGTCCTTGAGGAAGTGGTTTTATAGACCTAAGGTAAGTACTAATTATTCTTTTAGTTAACAATTTTTACAATTGTTGAACTATCGGCCTAGGACTTAATTTCCTATCTATAAACAGAGATTAAGTTAGATTTGTAAAGCCCTTCCATAGTTCCATAGAGTTTGTAGCAAAGGTTTTGACCTTGATATGTACAAATTGGCATAGCTCCCAAAAAATATAGATTTTAAAAAACTTTTTGAATACAACCAGTTTAGTAGGTAGGTATAGTAACATAACAACAGTTATCAAGGTTTCTTTTGTTTAATTAAAAGATAAGAGAAACCAAAGATAGCATTAGGGTAAAAACAATTCACTATCAGGCTCATACTGGAAACTTTAACCTTGTTATCAAATTATTTTCACCTTTTTTTGCCATACCCTTTCAATCATACCTGTGCAATTATTCATTCAATCTAAATTATGGTGTTATACAAAGATTTATAATATGAGCTTGAAAAGGAACTCAAGATAAAGCTAATTCTGTTTGATTTTATTATCTAGTTTCAACACACATACAAAGTCCTCTACTGTAATTTGTTGTTGCGCTTTCTACCTTTATGACGTCATAGTTCCCATGAAAAATTCATAATTACCTAATTGATCTGAGCTCTAGAAAAACGCGATGTGATAAAATTACTAGTTTCTCTGATGATGCATATGCACTAGGGAAAAGACTCATTAATTAATTTGTTTACATAGGTAGGTAAATTTTAAAATGTCATTAGCCATAATTTTGAGAATTAAAAGAAATTGTAAGTTAGATACTTCTCTTGAAACTACAAGGGTAGTGTCATTGAACTAAAGGTAAAAAATACCCAAGAAAAAAATATTCACAAAAAAAACTCTGAAAATAATATTCATAGAAAAAATATTGACGGTTAGTCGGTTATACGGTAGGTAACTATCAAAAACATGGGCTAAAAGGCTGGTATATGTACCTATTATAATAATATCAAAAATATTTTAAACCAATATTTGCAGTAAATAAATGTTCATATAGGGTGAATAAAAGGGAAGGAATATCGATGCTCCCAGTGGCTTAACTTCAGAAAATATGCCCCGATGGAGGAACAAATTGAGGGGCTTCTCCCCCATAGCCATTGTATTTTATGATTTATTTTTATAGGTATTTGTAAGGCTACATAACCGTTGCCATGGATACCATTCACTTGTTATTCAACATATCTGATGAAAATGTCAACTGTACTAAAATTGTGCAGTGTGCTGAAAATATTTGATAGTTTTCGTGTATTGCAAACTTAGCCCTATTTTCATTCCATTTGAACTAGGGCCACTTTCATTCTCGGACCCCGATACAGCTGCATTGGCATCGTTACGCCACTGATCAGTCTTTTAACTTTTCTAAAAAAAGTTTCTTATCAATATGTGCATATTTATATAAAAAAAAATATTTTTAATCATACCCATTTTTGATATAAGTGAAAATTTGTTGGGTATTCATATTACTACTACCTTAATACAGTGAAATAACTCTACTTCTTTAGACAGATTAACATAACTGTAGTAACTTAACAGATAAATGTTTTTGGTTAGGCAATAATATAAATATAAAATATTTTCAGGATATTTTGACTTAAAAGTTTGTAAAAGTGAATAGGAAATTCATACGTAATAGTGTTGTTATTCTCAATGATGAAGCATCCTCTATAAAATGAGTTTGCAGAATTCAAACAAGACAATTTTATAATTTAGATATTTTTTTTCATGGTTATGTTTTCGTCTGAATAATTTTTCCTTGCATATTTTTTGATCTGGATAAATTTTCTGTTATTTTTTTTGTTGGTATTTTTTAGATTTTTTTAGATTCGTCATTGGAAATACCAGCATTATCTATCCTTCTTTATGCGTGTCTTGGTATCTAGCTGTTTCTTTTTTTTACTGAATTGCACCCCTAATATTATTGATGTAAACAATTTTTTGCAACAGGAAAATTGTGGTTTATATGAGGCATAATAATGCCCCATAATCTTATCTTGTGTTGATGTGGTGGTCATAGTTTAAATTTAAATAGTTGCAGTGTTTTCCAGACTGCCATTAATTAGAATACTTCTTATCTACACCTCAACTTAAATATGGCATAGATATTAAAATGACAGCGAGAAGAAATTTTGTATTGTCAAAATCCCGTTTCAGAGTAACCATAATCTTTGTTGTTGCATTAATAGCCTGAAATATATTTGCATACTTATCTTCTTAGCAGAAGCAATAAAATTGTTTACACAAATATGTTCAGATAAGATAAAGTTGAAAATTTGGTTAAAAACAATTTAAAGTAGTTTATTTAAATTTGTATAAATTTACTTGCGATTGAAATGTCCCAGCAAATCAGATTGAACTTACTCGGGCTTAGTTGTATTGTAACTCTGTCGTAAATTATTCATGGTTTAATGGAATACCGTGCTTTAGAATACATAATCGATGTAGTTCTGAATGTAAAAGTTTTGGCTATATCAGTGATGTTTATCATTTATGATTTATACATTACTAAAGTAAACCGAACATGAACATCAACACTCATTAATGTTTCATAGCTTCAGTCTGAAGTGACTTTGAAAGTATAAAAATTTATTCAAATTAGAATTAAATAGTTAACGAAACATGTACTGTAACTGTCTAACTTATTATGTAAGTGCTTTGCAATTATCTGACTGATTTACATTCAACAGTGCTTTGGAAATTTTAAATTGCCGTCAGGGTTGCATGATTTAAATCAATTGATTTAAATCACATTGATTTTTTAAAATAAATTCAAGCAATTTAAATCACCTTTTTAATAACTTAAAAATTTTGACTTTAATATTCAAATATTTGGTGATTAATTGGTTTAGTACAATAAAATAGTAAATATATATATACCTACTTTGAATTTTGTTTTGTTAATTTATCTAAATGAAATTATTTTAAGTTGATGTTTATACAGATATAAATGTTATAAAAGTTTCGCTTCGAATAATAAATAATTTTTTTTTATTTAGTTTAATGCGCATTTTATACAAACCAAAACTATTCTAGTTGCTTTGAAAAACTTACAAAAATGATTTAAATAAAAATAAATCTGATTTTAATTTAAAAAAATAGGTTTTTTTGAATTAAAAAAAAATTGGACTTTTATGCAACCTTGTCAACATTTCTCCTTACCATTGTTCGAGGGGTAAACCGCGTTTAAAAATTTTGTACACCTACTTCTATTAACACAGATATTTCTACTTGTAGTTTAGCATACTTCCATGTACTTCCACTAACATCCACATACTTCCACCGTACTTCCACCTACTTTCTCCTATTTCCATATACTTCCACTAACTTCCGCATATTTTTGCTTCCACTTGCTTTTAACTACTTCCAGTACTTCTACGTACTTCCACCTACTTCCACACACTTTCATGTACTTTCACTACTACTTACTTCTACATGCTTCCCTTTTTACTTCCACTATCTTCCACATAATTGTACTAACTTCCGGCTTCCACATACTTTCACTTTTATTTACTTTCACTTCCACTTACTTTCACCTACTTCCACTTACTTTGACATACTTCTTTTTTACTTCCAGTACTTCCACTACTTTGTACACCTATTTCCACTCGCGGTGCATCCCTTGTCATTTTCATAATTTTTGTGCTTTCAATGGTGTGCATACTGCAACAATTTATTGATCTTTAAAAACCTTTGAATTGCCAAAAAAATTATGATAGGTACATTTTTAACTGATCAGACAGTTATTTCGAATTTTTTTTTAAATAACAGCAAGATGTAAAATAAACTGGTTTTGCTGACACTTTTCGGTTTCTTCCTACTATCATGTTATTATACTGCGTGTGTTTTGCCATCTACTGTGTACACTCTTATGTTGTCGTTGATGGTCCTGTATGTTGCTGCTATGTTCGGCTCTGTACCTGTCTAAGCTATAAAAGAATTTTTTTTTGGAAATAAATTTCTCTGTACTGGAGAAAATCAGAGACGTTACATGAGCCGAAAATTAACCCCTCTAACTATTGCTTCATCTGAAAATTAAGTTGTAGGTCTTATTCTACTATCACACATGAGCAATTTAGCTTAATCAGAAATGCTTTATCTTACCTTCCATCACCCGTTTATTAAATAAAGGGAATGAATTTTTGATTTTGTAAATTTATAGATGGCGTCACACAGAAGTTGGCAAAGTGGGACACGAACCAAATTATTGCTCATCAATAAACATTGTTTTTTCATGTGCTTTCTGTAAATTCATGTAAAATTGGACTATGCTTCCATAATATACAATATACAAATTACAATTTTAAAAGAATCGTGTTCTCAGTGTTTGAGATTCTCCTAGTTTGAAACATTGTGTACCCCTAGGGCGTTTACAATTCCAAGTTTCATATCCCGATTTGATCTCATTTTCAAGTAAATGGGCAAAACCAACCCGAAAATTCATACGCCTATGAGAAAGTAGCAGGCTGGGATGCGAACCAAATTGTAGCTCTATTAGTATACGAAATTTAGGAAATAATCGTTTGAAAATATTTTTAACTTAGCAGTTTTCACCTGTTCAAAATTTTTGTTGCATTCTAACACTGTGTCGGCTATAGGGCTATTATGATAGGAAATTTGATCCCGATCGGTTCATTTGTTTTTGAGTAATAAGGCGCACAGGAAAATTTAATACACATCGTAGCGGCTGTAGTTTTGAAGTCAAAAAGCTGGGAAAAAGAGCGTTAGATTTGCCAGCAGGTCTTCTATGGGATTTGGTTTGAAGATTTTAAAAAATTCATTTTTCCAAAGAAATGCTACCAACAAAAAAACATAACAATTTTGGGAAGTGTAGGGGTATAAAAAGCAAAATCCAAATTGAAAGTGGAGCAGACATGCATTGATTTAAATCCCATTGATTTTTTAAATAAATTCGAGTGATTTAAATCATT
Organism: Ctenicera cuprea; assembly: GCA_958336395.1. Taxonomy (NCBI): domain Eukaryota; kingdom Metazoa; phylum Arthropoda; class Insecta; order Coleoptera; family Elateridae; genus Ctenicera; species Ctenicera cuprea. The sequence continues at coordinate 19,045,231 of OY284491.1, forward strand.
TTTTAATAACATAAAAACTTTGAAATTTTAATTAATAATTGTATGTGCATGCGCGTGTTTTCCAAGTTTGGCAAATAAGCAAGGGCTTGAAAAAGCGGAAAAACTAGTTTTGATTAAGAAAAGTAGTAAGAGTCGGACTTACTTTTAAAATTATAAGGAATAATCTTTTTCCTTTTTTTACTGCAAGAAAATAAAGTACCTAATCTGAATTTAGTTTTGTTAATTTATGAGAATGAAATTATTTTAATGTTTATAAAGATATGTAAATGTTTAACAGAAGTGAAAGTTTAGTTTTGATAATAAATAACTTTTTCACTTTGCTTAATGCACATTATTTAATTGCCTATCCGTTACCTTTCCATACTCATCAGTTTAATACATAAAAAAAGTGACAATCGTTAGATTTACCAATTAGTAAAGTAGTTCCTCTATTTATCAACTATTTTCTTACAGAAAGATGATACATCCCTTCTGGCTCAGTTTTTTTTCGCCGATGAAGCCTTGAATATGATTGCTAGTGAGTTGGATAGTTTTGATGGTCGAAAAGACCCTGAACGATGCACCACTCTTGTAAATCAGTTGCGTCAGTCCCAAGATAAAGTCCTCACAATCACTAACGCCATCATGGATGTCTTGATTGGTGATCAACGGTCCAATCGAGACTTCAGAGTAAAATTTCCAGAAGATGTTTTGCAGGAAAATTTAGCTGGACAACTGTGGTTTGGTGCTGAGGTAAGAATTATTTTTTATTATTAAAAAAATATCTAAGTGTTGTTTAATGTTTTAGTGTTTGGCTGCCGGTTCATCAATTATGAACCGTGAAACAGAAAGCACAGCTATGCGTCCTCTAGCAAGAGCTCTAACAAAAAGCTTGGAGAACGTTCGAAATTTGCTAAGAGAAACTTGTCTTCGTAGCAATACACCAAATGCTCCCCTGAAGCTAAACAGTAACGAACTTATTAACGAAGTACTAATAGAGAGTTTAAAAATTTTTGACAGATTGTTTGCCGAGTTTGAGCTTTGTTACGTAAGTGCTATGGTACCTGTGAAAACTACCCAAGAATATGAATTGCAACAACTCATAGGCGTTCTGTTTTCTGAAACGCTTCAAAGAGCACTGAAAATGAGATTATTAAATCAAGAAACGATAGACGACTGTGATCCTGCACTTATGTTCACGATTCCTCGACTGGCAATTGTTAGTGGGTTGCTAATATTTCCGAATGGTCCTTTATGTATTGACAGACCCGTAGAGGACATGAGTGAAATGTTTAGGCCTTTTAGAACTTTACTTCATAAAATTCGCGAGTTGTTATGGACGTTAAACAAAAAAGAACTGTATATGCTGGAAAAATTGCTGTGTGATAATGAACAAATCAGCGATTTAAAATCGGTTAGTGATCTTGATATGTATAGTGATTTGGACGATTTTATTAACCAATTTTATAGCGACTATCCTTCATGCAAAGATTATGTGTCTAATTTTTATAGTATTAGTGATAATAGCGGAGAAAATGACGTGGAAAGTGTAGACGAAGCTACAGAAAACAAACTTGATTCCGTTCCAAAGATCTACTTGCCTTCTAATAATGCCCACAATGAAAATACAACATCTTTAGGCTCTGAAAACATTGAAATTCCATCCACATCTGGATATTTGATATCAAATACAGTTGATCACGATAGCATAGTGGCTTGCTTGTCGGATGTGCCGGAGGAGGGCTCTCCAGATGTAGAGTCTCTTCCAGATCGTGATTCCTTAGAGGTGATTTCAGTAGCAGCTGCCACTCTTTCTTCCATTCTTGCCACTGATAAAAACATAGCCAATATGGAGGAAGCACCGGCAAAACAGATTATCAACAACGAGAGCAAGAAACCTGAAACGGAATCTCCAAACGATTCGGGAGTGTGCACTGAGAACACCAGTTTAGATAGATCACCAAGTTTGGACCTCTTTGAAGATAAAACCTGCGGTTGTATAAAAAATTCTTCAGTTTTGCAAATTCCCTGTCAGTGCCACTGCAAACCGCCAGAGCATGCTGAATTGCTTTCAAATAAAAAGAGACTTGTATATCAAGGACAAGTAGATTTTTCTCCAGGAACCAGTAGAAATGTATTTAAACCAACAAGAAAGCGATCAAAATTGGTTAGATCTCCTCAGGCTACCATTGTTGACGATGATGAAGGAAGCATGGGCAGTTCAGACACTTCATCTTTTAATAGCAACTGTGCAGATGATGAAGAAATTGCTCTGGCCTTGCAAGCAGCTGAAATCGCCAGTAGAAATGAAGTTCGAGCAAAATTCAGGTAAACGGCAAACTTTTAAAATGTTATTTGACTTGTTACAGAGCTTTAATGGTCTCCCTCGAGGAGACTTGATAGCCTTTTTGGGTTGGGTTTTGGCAATCCTGGGAGGCCTACTAAATGGTTTCCCTTTAGAGAACTGAGTATGCCTCCCCTGTTTAATGTCCTTATTGACAGCCCTCTCAGGGTCCCCCTTCAGAGGGCTTGATACAAAGACCGTAAACTTATTAGGAAAGCTGAACTATATTCGTTGACATTGGTTGCTATCGGCTTCGCATATGATGTAGACCGAACAGTATAAATCTTGCAATACAGAATTACAAGATTTAAAATAAAAATGTAAAACTACAACAGGGTGGCCACTTTTCTGGAAAACCAGGAAAAGTCAGGGAATTTAGAATTTTTTTATTTTGGTCAGGGAAATCGGGGAATTGTACCAATTTCAACGTAAAGTCAGGGAATTTCGCGAAATAGTCAGGGAAAATTCTGTAAAATGCAATTATTTTAATATTTTTATTTTTCCTGCAAAACGAAAATTTTGTTACCTACGTATATGTTTATAAAATTTATATTTATTTCATTTGGTTTTTCCTTAAAGTTTAGATGTTGTATTTTGTTATCGTTCGTAATCAGCCTTTACGTCCCACTGCTGGGCACCGGCACTCTCCTCTGCCACGTACTTTCCTTAGCGCTAAGGTGGAGTACGGGGGACCTACAGTTTAACGTCAAATCCGAACGACTAAATTCCAGAGAAGGTTTCAGGCATTAAGACCCCACGGCTGCCTACACCGGATTGGGGAATGTGAGTGGCGGGTTGCGCCATAGATTTTATTGCTGCATGGCTTTGGCGGGGAATCGAACCCTAGATCTTCAGCGTTAGAGACTGAGCGCCCAACCTCTGAGCTACCGCCACTCATCGTATTTTATATTTATGTATTTTGTTATGCTTGTTGAAAAATTTCCATTTGCTAATAAAGTAACTTTCATGCTACAGGGAAGGTAAACAGGCGATACATCCATAGCTACAAAAGATGAAAATGACCAATAACATTCGTTTACTTTTTGCCCTTGACTAGGGAATTTAATAGTGTCATTTACATTCCTAGGATAATAATTAAAGCAACAAGGTACAGATTCCAATATTTTATTTCAAACAGAATACTAAAATGTTAATTTTAACTGTTCGTTGATATGGTAACAAGCACAGGCTTTCAAAAAATAATTCCGATGGCAGCAGCCAAAACGAACTTTTAAAAATATGATTAAATTTCTACCTGTAACGTAAAAAATTTAATAAGTAACACGGAATGTATCAGGCAGGCCACAAGCCTCGGCTTTGCCTTGGCTCGTATTTACCCGCCTTGAATATTATTACGTCTTTACATTCCTTGTTACTTAAGTAACTATTAAGTTTGCTTTGCTAATTCTTATGTTGGGTTACAATTTTTATTTAAAAAAACAGTTGAAATTGGCTTTTGCATCATAAAAATGAGTCAGGGAAAACTGAAGTTTATCAGTCAGGAAAGCCAGGGACAATTCATTAACATTTATGCGTCTTATTATTCGATTTACCAGTTTAACCACAACTTCCTTCTCTTTCTGTAGGCCGTTTATTTTATTTCAAGAAATAATTATTTAAAATACGGTGATGAGAAACATTTTGACCAGCAGCCTTAGTCTTTACTAGGCTATTCGCACAAACAGCTACCGTACGTCTCGTTCTCGGCATTACAAAACTGTATGTAACATCGACATATTCAAAAATATGTATAAATTTTGTATTTTTACAGATATTAAATAAATATTTTTGATATAACAAATTTTATGTATGCAACACAGCATAATATGTACTTAGGAGCATGTCCTTCTAAATTGGGAGCTTTGTCAGCTCGTTTTCTGCACTATGTATAAATTTTTAATTTATATAATATTTTCTTGCAATAGGCCGCAAATGTTATATAAGGAAGAGACGACTATAACGGTTCAAAACTTCTTAATTATATATATATATATTAGCCGTTGTTATAGCGTTTGTCGTCGCTCTACGGCAGCCATTCTCCACGCCCCTCGATCGTCCCATTCCCCTTCTCGCAGGTTTCTCTCCGACATTGCTTTGGCTATTCCTCTCTTCCAGGTATTTGGAGGACGCCCTCTTTTTCTTCTTTCGTATGGATTCCAGTTCATTATTTTTTTTGGTAACCTTTCTTCCCCCATCCTCTGGACGTGGCCATACCATACAAGCTGTCTTGATCTTATTTCATCTATAATAGTGTTTTGCATCTTCATAATTTCTCGAATTCTATTATTTGTAACTCTTTCCAGTCTTGATCTTCTTGCTGATCTTCTGAGGTAATCCATCTCCGCTGCTAACAATTTCTTTTCTTGTGCTACATTCATTTGCCATACTTCACATCCATAAGTCGAGATACTTTTAAAAATTGTGTTATATATATATCGTTTGTTTCGATTGGATATGTCTCTGCTCCAGAGAACAGAGTTTAACATTCCTGTAACTTTTTTCCCTTTCGTTATTCGATCTTGTATCAGTGCATTATGCCTTCCGCTTTTGTTTATTAAAGCTCCCAAGTAATTATATTGTTCCGTTGATTCTATTCGTTGATTATTTTCCATGATTATATCTTCGTTGTTTCCTCCTATTGATAGATACTTGGTTTTACTTAAGTTTATATCTAGGCCCCATTTCTTATACTCTTCTAACAGTTTTCGGAGCATGTAACTCATATCATCCGCATCTTGAGCTATTATAATCTGGTCGTCGGCATAATGCAAAGTGTAGACTATCGTATCTTCCACTGGCAAACCCATTCCCACACATTTCTTTTTCCAATGTTTTAAAGCTGCGTCTAAATAAATTCTAAAAAGGCTAGGTGATACGCAACACCCCTGTCTTAATCCTTTATTAACTTTAAAAGGTTTAGATAATTTATTTCCGACTTTAATCTTTGATTCGGCATTATTATATAATTCTTTTAATGCTTTTATAATGGTACTATTTATGTTAGTTTGTTCTAAAACTTCCCACATTTTTTTAACCGGGACACTGTCGTAGGCTTTTGTAATGTCAACGAAAGTAAGGTGTAATTCCCTGTCCACGGCTGTTCGTTTTTCAATTAATTGCGTTATGCAGAAGATATTATCAATAGTAGATCGTCCTGCCCGGAAGCCACATTGTTCTTCACTTTCATATGGTTTGTATTCTTTATCTATAAGATTTGTTATAATCCGCCCATATAAACGGCTCAGGGTACTTGTAATTGATATTCCCCGGTAATTATTGCAGTCATTCGTTGATCCCTTTTTGTGGATTGATACAATCCAGGCTGTTTTCCACTCTGTCGGTAATTTTTCTCCATTTAGGTATTTATTAATTAATTTTGTTATCATCCGCATTAATTTTTGAGATCCATTCTTCAATAGTTCAGATGGTATATTTCCAGGGCCAGGGGAAGTTCCGTTTTTCATTGTTTTTATGGTTTCTGCTACTACTTTTAGTTGAACTTCAATATCCTCTCCTTGTACTATGTGTTCAAAAGTTTCTTCTTCTATCTGATATTCAGGTCTCTGCTCTTGTAGTAAGTTTTTATAGTGCTCTTTAAATTTCCTAGTCGGTACTATGTTAAACTTCTTAATTAATTATTTTAATTTCCCTAGAATCTCGTTAATGTGCTCCAATTTCGAAGTACCAAGTAAAATCATTGAAAACAAAGATCCATCGCCACACAAAATTGCTGAAGAAAACAAAATTTACAAAACAAGTTGGAGGAAGATTGGGCAGCCATAATAAGTACAATTAATAAATGGCTAAACACTTTTTTTACAAAAGAATACATCCCCAAGCAGTACCATTAAAACAATTTTGGTTTCTGAATTGACCTGCAATACATTTTCTGTAAGCCAAAGTTACAAAATAATACATAATTTTCTTGAAAAGTTAATAAAACTCGTTCTTTCTAACTTTTCACAAACAAGAACGAATTATGTAAGTTATTGGTTTTTTTGTAAGACAGTCTGTTCTTAAAAAACTTGATGATTGTAAAGTAATAAAATATCATGTAAAAATATTAGTATTACCTAGTTTTACTTAAAAAAACTTTCCATAATCCTTCACAAACTTTTCTTGAAAGGCACTTGCTTGCTACTTCAATAAATTTGCATTTTGCAACGTAAAATTTGAAATAATTTAGTTTGGACAAAAACCATTTAGTACGGCTAGTGGCTCCCTCACGACACATCCGTTTACATATAAATTTTATCAACGTGACAGGCCTGAAAAAGAGTTGGCAAAGCTCCCAATGTAGAAGGCCATGCTCAAGAGTATGCACAATGCACCAAAGGTAAATGAAAAATTGATTTTATTTTCAAAATAATAATAATGCGCTTTCGTAAAGTGAAACATTAAACTAAACAACTTTATATAATATACATTAGTTTAACAATCGTTTAATTCTACAGGGTGGTTCGAAACTTATGATAGGCTCATTTATTTCGGAAAGGAGATGTAGAAAAAAAATTATGTTACCATTTAATAAAAAGATGAGAGCGCTGCTGTTGTATCGTATGCAAAAGAATAAAAATAAGAACGGGAAATTAACTTGCACAACTTTCCTCTTATTATTGTGCTTTCTTTCATTTACAAAATGAATAGGAGGTTTCATGGTTCTGAAATAATTTTTATCGTATTTTCAGAAGCCCTGGAAGGGGCAATTAGCTCTTCCACAAGTTTTATTTGTTGTTTCATTAGTAAACGTTTAGTTCTTTCACTTTTACGTACTTCATTAGCACTTTGGATTCTTTCAATGGGTAATAAGTGCAATGATGGGACTGCTAAAAATAACAGTAATTTTTAGTTATTTGTTACTTCCGCATACTTCCACACAATTTCATGTACTTCCACTACTTACTTCTACTTACTTCCACATACTTCCCCTTTTACTTCTACTAACTTCCACATACTACCACTTACTTCCACATATTTTCGCTTCCACTTGCTTTCAACTAAAATGAATAGGAGGTTTCATGGTTCTGAAATAATTTTTATCGTATTTTCAGAAGCCCTGGAAGGGGCAATTAGCTCTTCCACAAGTTTTATTTGTTGTTTCATTAGTAAACGTTTAGTTCTTTCACTTTTATGTACCTCATTAGCACTTTGGATTCTTTCAATGGGTAACAGGGTTGGGTTGTTTTAAAACAAACGTTTTAAAACAGCGTTTTAAAACATGTTTAAAACACTTAAAAAAAACGCGGGTGTTCAAAAACAATTGTTTAAAACATTTGTTTAAAACACCATTTTTTTCAAAGTTTGTTTAAAACTTTTTCAAATATTATTTTAACAAAACCTCAGCGAATTTTACTAAAAATTTATTTTTGTCAAACACAATAAACAGTAAAAAAAGTAGTGGAATTTAGATATAGATAGGTACAAAGTTTTAAGGTTTATAAACAATAAAAATATAGTAAAAAAATTAAAATATCGATTATTCAGTATTTCTGTGCTGAAATACGGCCACCAGTTTAGCACTTTCTGTTTATTTCCATCCTCTGTTGATCTTGCAGCGAAGTGTCCTGACAAACACACTTTTCATGGTGCATTTTCATCCTTGCAACTAGTATAGGCAATTGTTTTTTGCACTGTTTGCATTCTGCCTTAGCTACAGTTTTGATTTTACCCGCCGAATCCGTGCATGACTACTCATAATCTCGAGTATAGTAACAGTTAGTTAAAAAATGAACTGTAGTGTATGACTGCAGGGACTGCACTAATTAGAATAAACAAAAACAATTCACAAAAGCAAGCACAAGCTCTTAATCATGATGACTTACTCCCGTCTCCGCATCAGTCACAATAAAAGTTGTAACAAAAGGCTATAAGACCAGATGGGCACCGATTTGTCGAACTTCTGATAAAAGTTTGAAGCAAGCAATAATACCTAAATTTACGATGCTTGGCGCTCTGCGTAATAATTATTACTGCTGAATTTTGCTTTAAAATTTGTTTTAAAACATGTTTTTGGTTTTAAAACACCGTTTTTTTCGATGGTTAAAAAAAACTGTTTTAAAACAAAAAAAACTGTTTTAAATGAAAAAAAACTGTTTTTTTTGTTTTTAAAAAAAAAGACATTTTTTCCCAACCCTGATGGGTAATAAGTGCCATGATGGGACTGCTAAAAATAACAGTAATTTTTAGTTATTTGTTAGTATAATTAATGCTATTGTCTAGTATTACCAGTACCTTTTAACTTCCTAGGTATTATATTCAGTAACCTCGCTTGCATACTATCTTCAAAATCATCACAAACAAAACTTTGTTACAAATTCTTTTATTGTCTGGATTAAATTTGTCTTTTCTGCAACATTTTCTAATCCATTCCTTTCTATTCGTTTGATTTCTAGGAAATCTAAAAAACACAATTTGTTCACCACATATTTTTGATTTGTGGGAATTACTTTGGCATATTGCAGCTGCCAATTGTCCCACTCATTGTAAAAATAAACAATGATAAATACGAAGGATCAATAAATACTTGCAAATTACCTGCAATGACAGGTATTTGGAATGGCACTTGTCAGCAAGTTGTCAGTTTACTATTCAAGTGTACTGTGGGCTTGTGGCATACCAGAAGACATGCATCCGGAAAGTTAGGAGGCAACCTACACACTTAACTAACCCTGTAGTGTAGTGCTTTAATTTCAGGGCAATCGTAATTTTGTTTAAATAAGACAAAATTCGTTTTGAGTGATCTTAAGCATACTAGCCTAAAAGAACTAGGACGGCTTTTTTTAGCATTTGATTGAAAAAAATCAGACAGAAACGAATTTTGGTAGAAATGTTTAGTTGGACCTTTTGTTCAACATAATAAAAGACCTGATATGTAGGGGGTGAGCTCGTGCTATCATCTTGGAAAAGTGGCGGTCAAAATCAGTTTTTAGCAGATATCTTCTTTTCTTCTAAGGAACATGATACCTTTTTATTAATTGGTCTCCTATTTCATTCATCTCTGTTGAAAGGCCTGCCAGGATTTTTTTTAAATGGCTTGGTACCTTTTTTGCCCCCACTAGAGTTTCGCTTTAGAGGGCTTGGGCCCATTCTGATAATTAGTCTCCCAAAGCCCATGGTGGTTCTCCTATGTTTAGTGAGATGCCTCAGTTTCTTTAGGCTCTGTCAGTGACAGGGATGCCAAATGGTTCCACTTTAGAGCACAGTACTCTTTTGGGGCCCGTATTTCATTAGTCTGTTGGCAGTCCTGCTAGGCTTCTCCCTTATGCTTTTGGATAATTGGTCCCAAAGCCAGTAATGGTTCACTAATTGGTCATTTTATGTATATAAGCTGCCAAATAGTACCCTATTATAGGACTTTGGTACCCTTTTTGTGGTTCCCTATTTTATTATTCTCTGTTGGCAACCCTACCAGGGCTGCTCTTCCTTTAGGGGACTCGATACTCTTTTTAATAATTGGTTTTGTAAAGTAAGTAATGGTTTCCTATATGTGGCTCCCCTTGTTTCATTAGTCTTTCTCTGTTGGTAGCTCTGACGTTTACAATGTTAATTTTGTTCTGTTGCAGATCTAGCGAAGATTTACTACACCGTCTTTTTGTGTGCATTGCTGGAGTTGCAGATCAACTGCAAACAAATTTTGCAAGCGATTTAAGGAATATTTTGAAAGCCGTGTTTCTAATGAACGCTTCTGATTCCAACGAAACACCCACTCTTACCGAACAAAGTCTAGATTCTTCGATGGAATATCATCCCACAGCCAGTGAGATAATAGAAAATGACGAATTTACAGTTGATCCCAACATTTTAGCTCAGGAAGCCTTATTTGACAACAATGTTTATTTCCACATCGATGAGAATGAGGAAAATGGATCAGAGTATTCAAATCGTCCTAGATCAAGTGACGAGGAAAATATTTCAGAAATAACTGAAAATTTTGAACAATATATTAATGTGGGTGATAATTTAAGACAAAGTGTTGCAAATGGGTCGGTTACCAATCATGTGAGGCAAGAAGTTGAAATGGAAAGGCCACCCATTTGGATTCCAGACATAGAAGCTCCCAAGTGTATGAGTTGTGGGGCAACTTTTACTGTTGTTAAGCGAAGGCATCATTGTAGAAACTGTGGGAAAATTTTTTGCGCTCGATGTTCATCTAATAGTGTTCCTTTGCCTAAATTTGGTCACATTAAGCCTGTTCGAGTTTGCAACAAATGCTTTATGTATCAATTAATGCCTTTTACTATGTGAGAGAGAGTATTACTGTATGATACGTACAACTATTGTGAGTTTTGTACTTAATATGAGTAGTATTGTTAAATTTTACACTTTAACGCATTTTAAGTACATGTCACGTCTGATTGAGAAGAAAAAAAAAGAATATTGGAAATAAAATGATGGAAAGCAAATATCAATGTGAGATGTTAATATATTGTGCAAAAATCAGAGGACATGGATATATTTAGCAAATTATTAATGCACAACATTGTTTTAAAAAATAATTGCCTCACTGTATCCGCGTTGTGCAAAACTTTTCTTATTAAATCGGCATGGTTTTACTAATATAGGCTTATTTTACATGTTATTTATTCAGAATGTCTGATGAATGTTCAAAAATTCTATTTACTTTACTGATGATATTGTTATGCCATATGCAAATAACAGGTGACATTAACTTATATCTTGACTTTACCTGTGATTTATAAGGTGCATGGTCGCACATTCTGAATGACAAGTGAGAATTTATAATGTTTGCTTCAGGAGGTTGTAATTATTGTTTTCCACAAGTACAAATAGGTATTCTTTTAATGTCATTACCACTCGTAAATATTTTATTTTTATGATGTACTGAAACATGTTGTGATAAATTATAATTATATAACTAAGGGTTTGGGAGATAAGCATTACATATTATTACATAATAAACTGATCTTGAAAGTACTTTTTTTGCTTAATTTAAAATTTTGTTGATATATAATTGTACTCTACTATTTTATCAGATATACTACATATATCAAATTATGTAACATAATTAGTACAGCAATTTAGCAATGATTTTATTTGTTCCACGTGGTTTATTACATTCAAGGAAAAAAGTGAAATTTCTTTAAAATTATGACGTCTGTTTATACAGGGTGAGTCAGCAATGCTGCTGTTACCGATATCACCGTTATTATATGGAATTTAGAAAAAAAATCATTTAAAAGTGCATTATAATTCCGCATTTTGATTTAGGCATATAGCTAATGGTATAGTTATAACAATTTTACTTTCGAAAAATGTTATAATCTTTTTGTTGTACTGTGGTAAAGTATACAGTGAATTCCAGTTTAGGTGGGACATGGCAGATAAACATGCAAAATGAAATAGTTGTATTTCATGCCTAGAAGAATTCTATTACTTGCAGTCGCTCTAAATGTAAAAATAACATTTTTTTTTTCTATGACGGGAAAAAAGTTTAACATTTTGTCTCTCTTGACAGGTACTAAAGTATCACTTTTTATGAAATTACTTTTTTCCTTTTACCCGGGGAAAAAAGTAATTACTTTTTCCCCGGGGAAAAAAGTAACTACTTTTTTCCCGCTACAACAGCTTACTAGTTTAAAAATTCAAATTCCACGTTGAGCAATTTTCTGACTTCATTATATATGTTTTTCAATATATTACATTTTTTCCCGTCACAGAAAAAAATAGTGTATTATACACAGGAAAAAAGTAAGATTTTAGCTCTCGGTGTGAATGTGAACAAACAGACACCTCGAGCTAAAATCTATTACTTTTTTCCCTTGTATAATATATATCTATTTACATCACCTGGTGGAAATTTATTTGAAAATTTAATACAAATAAAGCTTTAAATAAATTATTTAATAGATATTAAGCCACTAGTACATTAATATAATCGGTTACGAAGTCGACTTGCAGCTGTCCCCATAGCACGTAGGCACAATTTGCTTCGTAAACGGGACGTTATGGGGTCAACTTCTATTTTTTAATTGCTGTAAAAACAACCAGGTTTATATTATTTTATTTAGAATGAATAATAATTATTATTTTTAATGCTACATAACAACATATCTCTGATTGATGCATTGCATTTTCCGTCATTAATTTCAGAATAATGATGTTAAGAGTGAATCAAAGACACGGTTGTTTTTTCAACGCTCCTTTGATTAAGATTTTTTTATCGCTATATTTTTAAGTTTAAACGGTAGTTACGTGCACTTAAAAATAAAATTGTTTGCAATAGACACTTCCTGATAATTAAAATTTTTTTTTGATGCTTAAGATAGAGTTGCAATAAGATGTCTTATTTATTTTTCTACAGACGATAACGTATTGTTTTAAGGTTGCCAACCATGCTTTATTAGAAAAGACAGTCCTCTCTTTTACAGTTTCATGTAAATGAAAATTATTAAAGAATGTCGCAACTGAATGTAGATGATTTTTTTCTCACTAGTACAGCAAAGGCCAATTCTTATAAAGATTAATTTTTTATTTTCTTTAATGTAGAGCTAGGTTGGGAAATACGTAACACTTTTATTGGAAATTTGATTATCCATACATTATAAAGCTCAAAGGGTTTTTTTCTCCGGTTTCTCCAGCGGCTACCGCTTCACCAATTTGGACCATTTTTTTTTAATTAAAGATCTCTATCCTCAGATGGAACATGAAACATTTTTATATTTTTATTCTACGTCGATTTTTCAATAATAATTATTTTAATTTATAATATATATGAAAGTCATCTAGACGCGCTTCACTTGAGGCGACATCTATAATAACGTCGCGTCTCCCTTATGGAACTAATGCATCACGTGACTTATCATTTAGCCGGTTCTGTCAACACTGTCTGTCAGTGCATTGTGCGCTGGGGTAACACTAGTTGGTTTTTTAAATTTAAAAGAAAAAATGTTTCTCAGCTATTGATTCTTCAATGTCGGTAGTCATGGCAATAAATTTGTTATTCTTGTGAGGGTACATTCTTTAGATCTCCCTGGCTTTGTAGATTATTAGAAATGTAGTGATCTTTGACAGCTATAATTTTTAAAACTCGTACTTTTTTACCGAGATATTTTAAAATTTACAAAGAATGGATGAAGACGATTTTGGAGATTTTGGTGATGAGGAGGAAGCACAAGAAGAAGATATCCTTGATCCTGACAACCCAGAACATGCATTTATAATTTTGGAAAGAAATTTTACCAAGGTAAATTCTATCTTTGTACCTCGGTACCCAAATAAATCATAAAGTTTGTTTAGACTGTAGCTGAAATTGAACAAAATCCAGAAATAGCAGTATATGCTGACGAGTTCAATAGATTATTTGAAGCGCTTTATGATACCAATGAAAGAAGAAAAGAGTTGATTGAAAAATGTACGAATCTGGAGGAGCAAGTTGTGGACGATACGGAGAAAATAGCTTTGGCATTAAAATTAGCAGAAGCTGATGCTACAACTATAAACCAATTAAAAACTAAAATAGAACATGCATGGAAAATGGCAGATGCTGCTCACGACCGTGAGCAACAAGCACAAGAAATCATCGACAACTTGAGAAACCAAATCCATGCTTTAACTGTTGAACTTGACTTCAAAAATAAACTGGGTTCAGATAATGCTGAGGAGTATCTAAACCATCTCATGCTTATTATTATTATTTTTTAAGTACAATATAATTTTAGTGCAGGACAGATGAGCAAGCATCAAGAGGGTTTGCAAAGGGAAAAGGAAAAGTTAATGGGGGAAGTAGCGCAGCTTCAGCAAAAACTAGGCAATGCCTTGGGATATCAAGAAGAGTTGGAGCGAAAAAATTCTCAGGCAGACATAAAAATAAGTGAAATAGCAGGGCAACTTGAGGTATTTCTATCATTGAATTACATAACTGAAATATTCTAAGAGAAATTGTAGGACCAAACAGGCGAATTAGACAAAACAAAGAAGCACTGTGACAAATTGGAATCGAACATCAAAGATTTATCTTCAGAAATAAACAGGTTTAATCATGAAATCCAATCATTACATAACACCGTTCAGAAGGAAGAGAAAACAGTGGCACGATTAGAACGACAACTTGCGGATCAAAAAATGCAAAAGGAAAAAGTTGTCAAAGAATATGAAGTTTTAAGTCAGAAACACGGAAAACTCCAAGATGATCATACCATCCTTCGTGACAATCATGATGAAGTAAAAAAGGAGCTTTCAAAAAGAACTTTGGAAAATAGGGTACCTAATTGTATCACAAAGAAAACCTGTGAATAATGATGAAATTTGGTGTTTTAGTTAAAAGAAGATGAAGCTGTGAAAATGAAAAATGATATCAGTAAGTTTGCGAAAGTTCGTGAAACTTACGACAAGAAAATAACACACATGGAAGGCGAAAAGGCAGATATGGTCGCTGACCGAGATAAACTGAGACAGATGTATACCAATATGGAGAAACAGGTTGAACAATACAAAAAACAAAGTGATGTTGACAAAAGGACTGTGGATGGATTGAACAGAGAAAAGGACATTTTGAATAAGAATATTCTACGACATCAAGGTTATTATTTTCCTAATACTGCTTTGGATTTTTATTATATGTAAAAATAGAAAACAATTCTGTTTTTTATCATTAAAGAAATATCAGTAATTTTCATCATACACATTTCTGGATTTCTAAAAATTACCTGATTTTTCCTTAGAATATAATTTTCTTGAAAACTGTTGCTTTTAAGTATAAGCATTGGTTAATAAAATTTATGGGCCATAAACAGCGCTATCCAACTACGCAAAAATCTATAGGGTAATGTATTAAAAAAATCGAGTTATGACACATTTGACCGGGTGGTCCAAAATTTACCTTTCAAACTTTAATAGGTGATTCCTTAGGCCATCTTAAATTAAAAAAAAAAACATAAACATGTATCCTAAACACGTCTGGAGGGAGCTACAGCCTTCTGCAGAATGTGAATGAAATTTTAATTTTAAACTTAGACACCCCTTAATATAAAATATTTAAATTTGACTAGGGTTTAGTACTAGTAAGTGCTACTATCTAACAGCATCCAAATAAAATTATATGAAACAGAGGCGTCTCAAATTGGGGGAAATGGATCTTTTTTATTTATTATTTTTGTAATCTTCAATTTTTTTACCAATTTGAGTTAGTATTATAAATCTACATTAAAAAATTTATAAAAATGGTACGCTTTAATTTTTTGTAAGACTAGCCATTTTCCAGAAAAAAACGATTTAAACATTTTTCTTCAGAATAATATAAAACCTTTTTTTTGTTTCATACTTATTTATTAACTTAGGATTCAGAAAACATAGAGACAGTCAGATAGTGGATAACAACTAACTATTAACTAATAACAAAACATAATTCTTACACTTCTTCAATAATGGTTGTCCAAATCAAAATTTAAATCAAATTGCTAACAAAAAACTTGTTTGTTTGATTTTGTCTGGAAAATGGTCAGTTCTAGTTTTAAAAACAAAACAAATTTGGTATGCCACTTTGATACGGAACAAAATCATTTTAAAATGTGGTCCTGTTGGTCCCCTACTTATATCTAATTTTTTTTTGTATTTCAAATAGTAAAGAAGAAATCGACTATCGCGGCGTTATGACTCACCCTGTGTAAAGAAAATGGTTTTTGTTGTCTGTGAATTGAAACGTTCCGTAGCCACGACACTAGTAGCGTTGCTATCTACGGCGCAGCCATTATCGTAAAAATATTCTAGGGAGCATAAACAGTAACTTCCACTATGTATCCAAAAAAAAACAAATAAAAAAATATATAACAAAAAAGTTTAACCTTGCGGGGGATCGAAGTTCAGATGCTGTAAACACATTCTCATTACTAATATTTGTTAACAGTAAACTCCTAAATATCTTATAGAATCTACTTACTACTGCTTGTTATGAACTAGTGTTTGACAACACTGCAATTGGCGTGGCTATGGGGCGTTTTAATTTCTGCGCCTGTACAATGTCATACTAACATCTTTGGCAATCGTAAACCATTTAGTGGAACTCCTTTTCCTTTCGACGGAAAAGGCCAGCCTCCTGCCCGGCATACATGCAAAGAGGGCTCACAGAACCAGCACTAGTTGCGGGTATTAAAATTTCATGTGGTTTACCGATAAAAAATTTGTTTGAATTTTAGTTTGTAAATGTTTGCAGTCAATATCACACAATGAATTATCACAAATTAGTAGACAGTGGAAACAAGTGAAAGCATTTTCTTACCTAGCATTCACAATCCAAAATTGTTTTGCACGGACATCGTACAACACTACTAAATTATGATTAAACAACCAAGAACTGTTTTCACACAACTACGTTGTGTACGTGGGAATTCCGCAAATTAGGTGGCTATTGGCATGCGCTTATCACGGACAGCTGCAACATAATTCTCGGAAGTTGTAGGACCGTGACCCTGAAGTCTTTAGTATATGCAGATACTTCTATCGTCTTTTAGCTTGTGTAATATGAATTTTATCGCAATGAGCTTTCTATTTTATTCTTATTAATTTGAAGGCCTTTTAAGCCGGCGGCTTTATTCGGTGGCGTATAGCTGAATTGGGGACTGACAGCCAAATGACCCTCGCATAGATTCGTTTAATGCGCGCGAAACACTCAAACATTCAAACGTTGAGGCAGCTCTTTAATGAACGTTCTCGCATAGAAATCTCATACAAAAGTTAACTATAAAGTATTTTTTAAATATTATAGTGTATAATATGTTATGTACTCAAACAAAAAATAATTATTTGTTTTATCTTATTTCATTGGGAGGTCAATGACCATTTGACCCAATGGAGAAACCGCCACTGAGCCCAACCACTGGTAAAACTTTTTCGTTTCAGCTGTCGTAAAAGACCATATCAAGTTAATAAAAATTCAACAGCAAAGTAGAAAGAAGCTTGAAGCCGAGATTGATGATCATGTAGCGGAAAATTCCAAACAGAGAAAACAGATCTCTTATTTAGAAAAGGAACGTGACAGATTATTAGAAGAACAGCTCGATTTAACTGGAAGAATAGAAGACATTATGGATGATATAAAACTGAAAAAAGTTAGATACTTTTCATAGTAGATTTATAGAATACAATAAATATACTTCTTTTAGGCAGCAATATACGATCTGAAGAAAAATCTAGCAGAACATGATACTAAATTACGAATGCAGCAGAATCTTTTCGAGAGTGTGCGAGCAGAAAGAAACGGTCTTCAAAAATCTTTGCAAGAATCAACAGCAGAATGCGGTGAGCTCAGGAACAAACTCAAAGTTAGCAGTCACCAGAGTGAACAATTGAAAGAGGATATTTCAATGAAGGAACAACAACTTATTAGAGAAGAAACTATTTTGAGAAAGATGACTAAGGAGAAGGAAAATTTAAGGTATTTGAGACTTTGTGTGATAAATTTTTAATTTTATATCAAGATTTATTTCTGAACATACATACCGGGTGTAACAGAAAACCGGTTCACCTTCTTTTTTCGTTATTAAGAAAATCAATTAAACATTTAAATGGTTATTATATATCTGTAGGCCCATTACTATTTAAGGTAGATTATGACTTTCTAGAGCTTCTGTTTGCGCCAGAAGTGCAACCAACTTTCTTATTTTAAATGGAACACCCTGTATATTTTAACATTTTTGAATTTAGAATGAAATTTAGCATTTATGTGTTATTTAACTAAAATTTGATGCCATAAACGTTTTTGGCGACACAAATAACTTTGTTATTAAAAAACTATGAGGAGCTTTTTTTTGAAAAAACATTTTCCCAACACTTGAACGTTTCTACATCTCTGCCAGTAGAGTTAAAATAATAATCATTTTTAAATTTACTTCATGGCACCCTGGACAAAAAATCATTTTTGCCGCCAAAAATGTTTATGGGACCAATCCTTGTCGGCTGGATGCATGAACATTAAAAGTCTTTCAATTCCTTTCTATAAGTCAATTGAGATCAACGTTAATTGTTGGCTATTACCACACAAACAAATTATTGAAGTTGATTATTGACAACTCTGCTTAATATTATTTTTGACAGGGATGATGGTAGATTGGTAGCGTAGTTTTTTAAGGCCTATGCTATCTTAAAAATTTCAAATTTTAAATAATTATCTTAATAAATAACTAAACAAAGAGAGGTGAACCGGTTTTCTGTTACACCTGATATAATCGATTAATTTTTTAACCAAAAACATATTTTCCTTAAAAAAACAACTACCCCCTACATCCACAGATCCATCACTACATTTTATCATTCAATCTTCTTATTTCCACTCTCTCTTCCATTTTCTCCTCGCATGCGCCATCTACCGAACTACTTAAGGTCATTGTTAACATTTGTATCAAAGTTTATTCATAAGGAGATAATTTCAGAGTTGAACTTGATAATGCCTCAGAAAATGTACGACAGCTTAAAGGGCAAATAGCTGAAATGACAGCTGAGGAGAAACGGTTACATAAAGTCATTATGGTGAGGCTGTTTTTCAAAATTTATTATGGTTTTTTAAAATTATGTATAATAATAATGTAACTTTTAATTCTACTTTTTTTAATAAAGGATGGAGATAGGACAATCAGACAACAAGCAAAAGATTTAGAACAATTAATGAATGAGAGAGATATTTTGGGTTCACAACTTGTTAGGCGAAATGATGAACTGGCGCTTCTTTACGAAAAAATTCGAATCTTGCAATCTACTTTACATCGAGGTATTAACATATGTTTTACCCTTAAGAATCAATTCTCATTTTTACCTTATTAGGGGAGGCTCATTATGAGCGCAGGTTGGAAGACATAAGATTACTAAAAATCGAAGTTCGAAGACTTAGGCAAGAAAAGTTTTTACTAACGAAATCCATAACAAACATGACCGATTTACGGCAAGAAGTATTTCATTTAGAAAGAGATTTAACGAGGGAAAGATTAAAATCTCGTGCCCTTGAGGATGAAATACAAAATCCTTTGAATATTCATCGGTGGCGTAAACTGGAAGGATCTGATCCTGATGTTTTAGAATTACTGCAAAAAATTCAGTTACTGCAGAAGTAAATTGTCCAAAACACTGATGGTTAAGTTTTAAGTTATGTTGCGTTTTAGACGTCTTCTTCAGCAAGCATCTGAAGCTATAGAAAGGGAACAGCAGCTTAAAGAAGTGGAAAAGCTTTATGTAAATTTAAGACAGGTTCTTGCCAGACAACCTGGACCAGATGTTCAAAATGAATTAATAAAAACCCAAAGAGCTCTTACAATACGTGGTAATAAAATGAAGGTATGATAAGCATTAAAATATAAATAAGGGATTAGCATAGTAGTTAACCTGTTTGTGTTTGCTCAACTAAGGATCACTCAAAATGCTGCACTAACACCAATGCACTATAAGAGGTACCTATCCTACATGCATGTATCTAGTAGTTCCACTCTTAATTTGGTAAAAAATTTCTCTCTCTCTCTCTCTTCAATTTTGTGTCACAGGGCCAGGACTAGGTCACTCGGCATCCGAGTCAAAATATAACAAAATAGCGCCCCCTCTTCTTTCATTCAACACAAAATGTAAGCAAATCAGCACAATGTCAATTTTTTAATTTAATTGCGGTAGGTATAGTACAACTTGATGGAATTTTATTTTTCTCTTCATTGATATCAAAAATGCTAGAAGTTGGTGATAGGTATTTATTATTACTTAACCATCTGTGCAATTGTAATGCACATCTCTGGGGGTCTTATTCCACACATTTTATTTTTGCCCCACTTGTTTCTTTTGATACTATGGTAACTATTAACCCATTCCTAAAGGAGCTGATATGATATGTATTTTAACTTATTTTTAAATTTTTGGGCACCACAGGAAACGTTGCAAATCGAAAACCACAAGCAAATGAACAAAATTCAATTTAATCCTTATTATGTCTATGAGCCAACTAAACAACAAACAGGACACTTTCTAGACATGAACCCCCCCCCCCCTCCCAAGAAATGGAATATTTTGTGTAACTCAGTAGTAAAAGTACACTTCTATTTATATCAACTCATTTTCAAGACTTAGTATAATAAAAATGTTTGTTTAATCTTTCACCTCTTATACCCGAAGGTGTTGAGGACTTTCACTTCGGGTAGGCTTGTCGCTTATATAATATAAAAATTATTAACTCATTAAAATCGAAAAAGCAATGTTCGACAAAGAGACAAAATCCAGAGAAATTATAAACTTTTCTACAACACAGTGTTTCCCAAAAAGTATGCAACAAATAGGAAACTTTTTTATTTTATTGTAAATAAAACAATTCTTAACTTCAACAGGTTTTGTATTTTAGCCTTGTACGTATTTCAATGTGTTTACACGTCATTATCAAAGGCACGATTAAAAGTAAACAGTTGATGTTGCTATAGGAACAATAAATCTTCATAACTTGATGTTGGTTTTGTATATCTGCGTCTGGATGACTTGATTTCTCATTCCAAAACGTCCAATAACGGTGAATTTAAGAGAACAATTTGTTCATTCATTAAAGGTACAGATTTTTAATGTTTGTGAATTTCAAATGCTTCTAGTATATCCAACTTACGTTTATCATTATGTAAAAATTTTATAGTGTTAAACTGTGTCATTGTGAACCTCCTTGTTGTGAACATTTTTTGTGAGTACCAATTAAATTAATTTTTTTGAAAAATTGTTGACGTTTTAAGTAGTACCTAGGCGTTTCCGAATGCAAGCTTCATAAGAGGATTTTTCTTATTTTACGTCACAGAATACGCTCCTTTATTTTTAGTGTACTACAATACTAAAAATTCGAAATACCCTGTATAACAAAACTTCTCGATTGAAAGTTAGGTTGCATAAAAAGATACACAAACAAAGGTGCTATCGCAATCTAGTAGCACTTCTGGTTTGAATTGAAGTAACATCACTTTTTATTGAGCCCAGTTGCAAATTCTAAAATATGTTTTTTTTAGTGTTTGGTGTCAGAACTGAATATGACCGAACAGCAAGCTTTAGAGTACAAGGAAGATCTAGACAAGGTCCGAGAAGAATTAAAAGAACTAAAAAAGAAATATTTGGCCGAAAAGAAAGCTCAACAAAAACGTTTGGACGCAATGAAGACCGCGGATAGCAAAGAAACCAACCAGAACGTAGGGTCAAATTCTGGCCAAATAAAGTTTACCGGTGGCGGGTTCAGAATGTCGATAATGGGTAGTGTAAACAACTAATCTTATTTTGTGGAAAATAAATTCGCTTTTAAAGTGTGTCATTGTATTCTTTTGGAAGGTGTGTATGATAAGGGAGTTTGTAATTAAAAAAACCAAATAAGCAACACATTTTCGTTCCGATCTGTGGTTGTTCGTGAAAATTTCTTATCTAATTTAAGGTTAGAATGCCGAAATTACTGGAAGTTTGCGTCGATAGTTTTGAGTCGGCAATTGCCGCCATTAACGGCGGAGCAAGTCGTATCGAGTTATGTAGTGCATTAACAGAGGGCGGACTAACACCAACACCCGGGCTTTTGATGCAAATTCAAAATGCGAACACCGCCAAAATTCCTATCTACTGCATGTTGCGTTGTAGACCCTCAAATTTCATATTCAGCCAAGAGGAAATAGAAATTATGGTTGAAGATGCCAAAATATTAAAGCAACATGGTGCCGATGGTTTTGTTTTCGGTGCTCTTTTGGAAAATGGCGATGTCGACATGAAAAAATGCCGCGAAATTATCAAAGCTTGTTTTCCACTCCCCGTTACTTTCCACAGGGCGTTTGATTTTTGTAGACGACCTACTATTGAAGTGGAAGTCGTCATCGATCTTGGTTTCACACGACTATTAACAAGCGGGCAACAAAAGAATGCACAACTTGGGGTGAAATTAATTAATCAACTTATCGAACAGGTTGGAAATAGAATTACAATTGTTCCTGGTGGAGGAATTAACAAAGAAAATTTGAAATTTATTATGGAAAATACCAGTGCCATGGAATATCACGGATCTTTTAGGAAGAAGAAGAATGGAAACAAGAATGAAGAAAAAGATATTGCTTTAGGCGACAGAGATGGGCCACTATATGTAACAGATGAACAACTGGTTGCTGAAATCGTCCACATTTTGCGAAATGACTGAATGTATTATGTTAATTAGGTTTTAAAATGTTAATTTTAATGTATTGACTGGCATAAGTAAACAGATGTTTTTAGTTTACATTTTTGAATATGTTCCGTCATCGTCTTCTTCAGCATGCAAATTTTCTAAATGTATATGTCTGTTTGTAGACAACCAACCTTGTGGATGTATAAGTAGAAAACTTTGTTATCTGTAAAACGCACAATTAGAGCTGAAAATTTGTTAATTAAGTTCTTGAACGACTAGCATAATATTACATTGGTACATGCAAACCATATTTAAAATAAAAACATACATTGAAAAGTATCAGTTGGTGCTTTTAATTAAACTTTTTATTGGTTTCTTGTAGATGTAGTCGCAACAAAAATTATAATCGGTGGCACTGATGACCAAAGTTGTGCGTTTTCTTTTGATATATTTACTAGTTGTTCAAGCATAAAAATTGTTTCCTAGAATGTCACAATTAAGAAAACGAATAGTTGTGTTCTAATATTGTCATTTTTTCAAATAATTTTTCTTATGCACAAATACATGTTATCATTTCCTGCTATATCTGTGTTCTGTTGTAATACTCTAACACTGTTGCCTTTTTGCCATAAATATACTATAATTAGATATCTGGTGACCATAGTCCATAATAAGCTAAATATTTGACCTTTGCCTTTGTAAGGCTAATAATGTTAAACATTAGATGATTGTAGAGAATTAATTATACAACAAAATTTCAAGTTTTATTTGTAGATTGGAATATTTTTATTTATTTATATTTTTTTTAAATTTAAAATGCGTGTTGTTAAATTTTATGGATTTGAAAAATTGCAACAACTGTAACAATTTTATTAAATAACATTCTAATTATTTGCGAACGAGAAAAATGTGTTAAATTAAAAAAAAACTTTTACAATCTATCATAACTGATCAAATTTCAACGGCAGAGTGTTTTAATTTAAGTTGTGTTTAAATGTTGTAAACCTACATGGGGCTTTCACTATTATAAATGTTCTGTAACAAGAAAAAGAGATTTCTTCCGTCATCCTGAAATTAAAAAAAAACATGTTGAAAAATATTAATGTATTTATTTAAAATTAATAAAATACAGATTTAAAACAAAATTAGAACTACTAATAATTTATAATACACCCTTCTACACCTATCTTCGTGCTTGAATACTATAACAACTTTGTAAAAGCTGTTAGTTACAATATGAAATGAAATGAAATATTTACAAATGAGAAATGAATAATCTTCTAATAAATAAATATCATACAAATAAATTACTAAAATATTATCGAGGGAACGCAGCCAAAACGTGTCCGTAAATACGCAGTCTGCTGATGCCACCATCGGGAGCAATTGTAACTTTAATATGAGAGAAAGGTCCTGCTTTCCTTATGTCGTGGTCGTCAAAGTGATGAACTCGGTCTGCTGATAACTGAAATACAAAAAAAAAGTTAATATTCGATTAGGAACAGAAAGTTTATTAAAACGTGAAATTTAATTTAATAACTAACTGTAGCAATGTTACGAAAGAAAGTAACTATTGATACTATTTTAACAAAATTCTTTTGTTTTATTGATATTTTGAGCTCATTCAAAAAATTTTCTAAATTCGCCAATCTCTTCTAGTAAACAATAACAAATACACACCTTTGAAGCGGGCAGAATTGTTTGCCAATCACATTGTGCTATAGCTCTATTATTCCACTCTCTTGTTGGTTTCATAAGCGTGCCTTCAATTTTGACCGAATCCGGAAAGTTTCCTTTAAAATGTTTAGTATCAACTTCCATATGCGTAATATTACCAACATATCCAAGTCTGAAAACTGCCCATTCGCTTCCTGGAACTTGCAAAATTCCACAAGGATCAGTTTCCAAAATAGCAGGTCGATCAAGACGTCTTGCTGTTTCCCATCCGTCTCCCATATTGACTCCTGGTCCAGGACGGATGAGGTTTCTTGGGTGGCCATAATGGGCATTGGAGTAGCCTTTGCAAACACCTCCATTTTTTAAAGCAATTAAATCCATGACTTCAGTACTATCTGTTATTTGCTGTCCGCAGAATGCTTCACCATATACGCGAAGTCGAGCAATTCCACCATCAGGGTACATGTTGAGACGCAAATGGGTCCACACTTCATTGGACTTGATATGGAAGAAGTTGTGGCGGGTTTCTTCATAGCCAGGTTGCAAATCGGTCATTGGAAGCAGTTCTTCCCACGATTTTGTGTCTAGTACTTTCATTTTTTCAAACATTTCATTGCTTGAAGCTGCTCCTAGCATATCTTCTTTGCGTTTTGGGATTAACTTTTCATCTAAATATTAAAAACCATTAATAAATTGTTTCATGGTAAAAAAACAAATCTTTACCTTCTTCTGTCAATACTGCTCCTTGTAATGAAAATCTAGGAGCATAATTTCCGGTGAAAAAAGCAGTATCAATGTCGACTCCATGTATTACACCGGGTATTCCTAATTTAATGATGCACCAGTCATGTCCTGGACACCGTCTGCGTCGTGTTTCCCAGCCGTCCATCCATTTACCGCAGTCGGTGTAGAGATCTGGTTTGAAAACTGCATCTTCCGGAGACAGAAGGTTTTCTGCTTGAGCAAACCAGTCGTCAGTTGCAAAGAGAATGCTGCCACCATTCTGCAAAAAAATTAATTTGTTGGTTAACGCAAGTTCGGTTGAATTACAATTAAAAAATATTGATTTTAAAAACTAATGTTGTTTTCTGTGCGGTGTATACAAAATTTTAAATTTTTTTTACTAGACCTAAAATTGTACCCAAATATAATAAATTGTTTGGACTAATTCGAGGTACTAAATCAGTATCAGTACTTCGATTAACTGTAACTTGCAACTTTATTCACCATAGTCAAATTAAAAAGGTTTTTTGCCATTATGAAAATTTAAAAAAATTGTATATTATTTTTTAAATTTTATTATTGAACACATTATAACCTATAAATATCTTAAAACAGTTCTGCTTGTACATAGTTTAAAATTAGACAAAGTAAAGGTTACCAGTACAAGAAACAGATTTAAAAATATGAAATTAGCATCCAAGAAAATGGTATTCAAACCTTTATTGCAAATTGGAAATCAAAACGATTAAAAATTTTTCAAAAAAAATCTAAATAAATTAAAACTTACATTTCTGGAGGCTAATTCGTTAAGCTCCGTGAACTTAGGTGGTAGATGTTCCTTTTTAGGCATCCTGTTTGTTAATCACTTTAGCACAAGATAACTAATACCAGAAGAGGAGGGACTATCCCGTCTTATATACTGAACGTTATCACAAAAACACGAGAGGTTGTTACAACGACTCGTGCAAATTCAGAGTTTTGATTGAACTTCGTTCGATATCTCGGTTGAATTCAAGAATAAAACCTATTACCACTGCTTCATTTATATATGCAAATCGGTATCAGCTTTACTTTAATCTAAACTATTGACTAATAATTTATTTATTATCCACACGCGTTGGCAACCCAGTAAAGTTCCATCCACACATTTAAGAAAGAATAGTTTTATTTACATCAGCGACACAAAACAAAATTTAGCAATTGTGACCGGGTTCTTATAAATATTTTCGTACAATAATAATGTTTACGTAAATGCCGGGAATAATTTCAGTTTAATGGAGAGTTCTAAAAATATCTCTTTGTAAACTGTTTGGAAATGATGACAAAAGTTTCTTAGTTTGCAAATTGAAAAAAGAATTTTGGGACAATGTTATGAAGTTCTAGAAATGCAGTTTAACGACTTATCATTTAAAAACTAATTAGGATAAAATCTTCAATTGACAATGAAGACGTAAGACGGGGTACATGGAAAATTTTGTACACAAAGTCGAAGCGTAATCTTCTGTAGAGCAAAGTTTCAATTCAATAACCCCTCATATATGTAGTTGATATTACTATTTTAAAAAAATGGTCTGGCAACAATAAATATGTGTCAATCATCAGACGATAAGTTTAACATTCGATTAATTTGCTTTTAATTTCTAATTGCGTACTTTGCCATCCAATAGTATTAGTATAGAACATTTTAAATACCACCTGGAGTGTTTTCTTTAGTTTTCATTTTGGAACTACTGGTGCTAATGTACTATGTTGGTTGCAGCCTTGAGATAGATGAGAAAGGTTAAAGAAAGAAATACCTACCTACTTTCACAAATAAATAATGTCAATTTTCAACTTTAAAAAATACTCAATAATTTAACATTTTGTAGCATTTTTGTACGTTGATCAATTAAGTTTTTTGATTTATTTTGCTTCTTTAGATTGCATATTTCATTCACTTTCAGTTTTTGTTAAAATCCATAGTTGATAATTATAAAAACTTTTTTTGTGTTTTAAGCATGGGCAAATTACTGTGACTAACCGTATGTTATTTAGCCTGTTAAGGTATCATTTTTCACACAAATGAACGGTAGTACCTATTGGATATAGAGGGAACTCGAAAGTTCCAGTTTTATAACATCTAGTAATATCTGGTAAACCGATTTTCTTGTAAGATACATCATTGAATTCAAGGACTTTTTAGGTTTTTTTTTGCTCTACATTTTTTAAGATAGGAAATGCTTATTAAGCCAACCAGTAACAATTTCATTAAATGTGACCTAAAACCGAATTAAACTGGTTTTGAATTTAGCATCTGAAGATACGGGTCATAGATTGTTAGTTGTTTGTTGGATGATAATAGCCACGTTAAGCTCATATGCTGTTACGTCAGATGTTTAAAACATTTTGGAAATTATCTAAAAATAAAATGACCACCATTTATTACATAACATTAACTAAAATCAACCCGCTCCATATACCACGAAAGCTCTCATTGACGTGCTCAGTAGCTTTCCAAAATATATTTCACTGGCTTAACTTTACAGTACCTACAGTGTTTCCAGATTTTTTATTTTTAAACAAATTATTTACCTTGGGGTGTATTACACCCCATATTGGAGCAGTTGTCATTTAGTGAGTGGTATGGGAATGTCATGTTTAAAAATTCATGTTTAATTCTTGCCAAATCTTTTCAAACGTACATAATCTGCTGTAATGTTTTTAATATAAATTTCATATTTTTTTACTGGTTTGTTAACTTTTTCTAATTTTTAAAAGTTAGTAAATAAAAAGAATTTCATTAAAAAATGTGTTTTGGTTTTAATTAGCAAACTAATTATAAATTACGTTTGTAGGTTGCATTCTCTTTTTTTAACCGACTTCAAAAAAAGGAGGAGGTTCTCAATTCGTCTGTATATATGTTTTTTTTTTTTTATGTATGTTCGGGCATAACTTTTTTGTTGATGAACTGATTTTAATGATTTTTTTTTGTTGGGTTCAGTATAGTTCCAAGGTGGTCCCATTATAATTTCATTGGTATTGGAGCTTGAACTTCGAAGATACTCCTCAAAATCTATTTTTTTAACCGACTTTTTAGTGTTTCCGTATTTCATCTTCCGTTTCAACTAGCCGTCATTTCCTCATTCGAGAAGCATCCTTACTAGGTCTACCCATCACTTAAAATTGTAAAATAATTAACTTTAAAAAAAAAAGGGAACCGACTTCAAATAAAACACAAAAGTGACATAAGTTAACTAAAAAGCAAAAAATAAATGTTTTTTATACAACAGTTTAATACTTATTTGTTGTTCCGTTTAATGTAATTAAGAAATTGCTGTTTATTATATAATTATTAATTGTTTTATAATTTTGAAGTCGGTGCTAAGTAAAACATAAAAATTATATACCTTGCTGCAATAACAAATTAGATTCGAATTTTTATGTTTTACTTGGCACCGACTTCAAAATTATAAAACAATTAATAATTATATAATAAACAGCAATTTCTTAATTACATTGAACGGAACAACAAATAAGTATTAAACTGTTGTATAAAAAACATTTATTTTTTGCTTTTTAGTTAACTTATGTCACTTTTGTGTTTTATTTCAGGTCGGTTCCCTTTTTTTTTAAAAGTTAATTATTTTTCATATCACTATAAGAATCAAAGCTATCTACTTTTTTGTAATTAAAATTTCCCTTAAAAATTACAAACATATTATTCCAATTATCAAAGGAAATTTACGAATACATAAACTCTGTAAAAACGTAGTTACATTTTAATGTATCAAAAATTGTTTGTTATGATTATATAGACACAACAAGGAAGTGATTTTTGTAATTTTGACTTTGAGTTAGTTAAATCTGCCCCATACTGGTATAGTTGTGACTGAGATCTGGATTAATCCAGTTTTACAAACTTTTGCATCCGAAGTCGAAGACAAGGGTCAGGGATTATCTGCGAGTTCACTTATAATATTATGTTATGTGTGATATGGTGCAGTTCAATCTAAAGATATGTACTTTCAAAATTAAAACATGTGGGAATGTAGGATGGGTAAAAACTGATTTATTTTAACAGAGCTATACAATTTCAAAATATAACGTAAGCGCATACATTAATACTTCCTCACGTAGGGCTTTAATAGATCGGCCTATGCAAACAGGAGGCATTTTGGAAAAACCTCGTGCAGGCCTACTTCATTTATGTACTTCTCGCAAATGCGTTGCTCTCAGATCACACATCAAACATTCAGCATTCATAATATTATATTGTCACTATTAATTCGAAAAGCAAGCAGATATACATCTTTACATTAGTAAGGTATCAACAAAATCTGTTACCTACGGCGCGCGGTGGAGGTGTTTTCTGCTGTGGAAATCACACGTAGCCTCTAGTACAAAGGTAGGCAACCTATTTCTCAATGTACTGCAAGTATGGCAAATGAAAAGTGAAACGCGCCACACCATAGCATGCAAAAATTGAGCAATTAAGTTGCCTAATCAAAACAATAAAATAAACACATTGTTTGAACAAGTTTATTCAAAACGCATGTACATTTTGACTAGTCGGTTCAAATGCTTCAGACGTAAATTATAAAACAAGTTGTTCAAGTTGAAAAATGGGAAAATTTAAGACGAAATTTGACAATTCTTTTGTTTGACAAGCTGTAGAAATTTTGGCTGAACATCTCAACTCAACGCACAAATAGAAAAAAGTTGCAATCAGCACACGCCGCGCAGCCAGGACAATGTTTTGTAACATTTTATTGTTGGAACCAAACTATGGCAAACTCAAATATTTCGTCACGCTTTCATAGCCAATTCGCCACCCACCCCTGCTTTAGTAGTTAAGCTTTTGAGTACATTGCAACATTAGCGTTGAGTGCACTAATTCGAAGTACCTAAAAACTTGTAAGAGAGGGACAGGACGCTTATTACGCCAGATACCGGTGAAACGATCGTTAAACTGTTCAATGGAGTTTTAATCTATGTCATTCTGCTTACCACTTCCCCTCCCTGAGAGTTATGATAGAAACAGAATACTATAATAGAGACTTTAAACGTCTCCCTGACCATCCTAAGATATACGTTCTAGGATCTCTGGTTAATACTCCTTCAATTAACCATGTTGAGAGATCTTCTAGTTCCACCGTACTAGGTAGTTCCCAAGACCACAACTAACGGGTGTCCAGAAAGTCTTTCAGTCAGGGCGGCTATGGATTCTATAACGCACGTCTTTTATTCAGTCATATCTAAGTAATGTATTTGACATAAGTCAAAGTCGATTTAAATTAAAAGATTTTTGAGAAAGAAGAGATTTGGTTTCAATTATGGCTAGAATAGACCACTACATGTTTCGTTCTTATTTGAACTCATCAGGTGGACATAATTCTAGCCATAGTTGAAACCAAAAGCAAACAAGCAGATATATGCCAGAAAGTATAACATTAAAGGGGAATTACACTAGTAATGCCCTCTATGATGTGCGGCGAGGAAAAGTTGCAAAGCAACAAACCGGCAAAGTTCTGATCGGAACCTGCTAAGCAGGTATCTGCGATCACACCGGCCTCTAAGCACAAAACACAGAAACGTCCGTGTGGCAAGAAATAAGAAAGAAGAGATATGAGGGCGTTACTAGGGTAATTCCCCTTTAATGTTATACTTTCTGGCATATATCTGCTTGTTTGCTTTTGGTTTCAATTATGGTTAGAATTATGTCCACCTGATGAGTTCAAATAAGAACGAAACATGTAGTGGTCTATTCTAACCATAACTGAAACCAAATCTCTTCTTTCTTATTTCTTGCCACACGGGCGTTTCTGTGTTTTGTGCTTAGTGGCCGGTGTGATCGCAGATACCTGCTTAGCAGGTTCCGATCACAACTTTGCCGGTTTGTTGCTTTGCAACTTTTCCTCGCCGCACATCATAGAGGGCGTTACTAGTGTAACTCCCCTTTAATGTTATAAAAGATTTTTATTTCGAATTATTTACTTTCTGCATATATCTTGTTATAAAATGTTTACGCAATAACAAAAAACCTTTATTGTGAAATCGTATTTTCGCAATGGTCAACAATTAGAAAACGGAAATTGGATTATTCCATCAATGCGTATAAACAAGAATTTCGACAAAGATATCCAAAGACATACGTTATACAATCCATAGCCGCCCAGGACTGAAAAACTTTCTGGACACCCGTTAGTTGTAACTATGAGTTTATTCAATTCTCAACAGCAACAACAAACAAGAAAAACAATCAGCAATAATATCAACACACCAGCAATTAATATATAATATAACATCAC
Organism: Ctenicera cuprea; assembly: GCA_958336395.1. Lineage (NCBI taxonomy): Eukaryota > Metazoa > Arthropoda > Insecta > Coleoptera > Elateridae > Ctenicera > Ctenicera cuprea. The sequence continues at coordinate 19,076,324 of OY284491.1, forward strand.
AAAGTGGTCACAGCATCACTACTTTATATTCCCCACCACCTTTACGCAGGTACCTTTAAATAAATAATTGAACACGGCAAACACAGTATGGTTATTTGCAACACTGTTCAAATCGAACCGGTTCGTCTTACTGACTGCCCTCGCTTAAGCATCTTGTTTTTCACCCCAAAAATAACCGAGAGAGGTGGCTCCGGGGTTAACGTGTCGGCCTTTCATTCGGGAGGTCTTGGGTTCGGTTTACGATTTTGCCCGGCTGTTCTGGTTCAGGTTTTTTCCGCGGTTTTCCTGTGCCAAAAAGTGACACTATTTTCCGCGAAAATCCTTCTTTATCCAAATTCCTTGTTCTAACCCATGCTTACCATCCTTTCAGGGCTGAAGAGAGGCTTAGACTCCGGTGCGGTGTCCGAAAGACCCCTATAGCGGGCCACCCCTTCACGGGGAATAAACCGACACCGATATTTCCTTCCTTCCGTAGGGAGTACATTTGACCCTCACCGATGAACTGCAACAGTTTTGCAGTCGGCCAACTAAACTTTTAACACATTCTTAGACATTTATTTAATAAAACTAGAAAACTTGCTATAATGAAGTATAAAGAGTACAATATTATAAAGTAATTTGCCTCTTAAATATCATGTTTTTCTGCAAACATTATTTTCAATATTTAAATAAATTATGAATTCCAAAACAAATCTGGAGGGTCGCTGTGTTTGCCATTTTTTTACAACGTCGTGCATACAATTTCGTATTCAAATTGTTATTCAAATCTAATTTCAGCGCTTAAATAATATAGTACTGACGAAATTAGTTGTCTAGCTATTTATGCATTCAACGTACGTACTTGGGTTACAGAATTGATTCTGTTATTTAAACATGGCACTGTTATAACAGGATTATTAAACACTTTCAATTTAAGTGTACATATAACAATATTTATTGATATTCCCACACCTCTTAATAAATAAGTAATTACATAAAACCGTGAATAAATGAAAACGTTACTAAGAGTATAATTGCGTGCAAGCCTAAAAAATTACAAAAAAGTACACCCGTTTATTTTCATTTAATGACGCGTTACCTGTGGTTGCTCAATAAATAATGAGCAGGTATTATGATTTTATGTTCAATGTTCATTATGTAGTTTAAATTTTACCTTTGAGCCCAGCAAGAATTTTTTGCCTAAGGGGATTTTTTAGCATATTTTAAGTTTTACCAAGGTAAACGTCTTCCACAAACAAAAACAAATTACAGCAAGGTCGTTAGATTATCGCAAAATACAAGAGGCTCCTCTTACTTTTCTTTCAGTTTATGATATTAATCTAGAAGGTTCGCATGCATTGTTAGTTTCGTGTATCGGAAACTTGTAGCATGCAAATGAGTTAATTTTAGAAGTGATAATAATTTGTTGTTCTACTGTTAATCAAGAAATGTGTAATATTGTAACTGAGTTGTGTATTTCTTGAGGCTACACAAATTGAGGTTTTTTGCTATAAATATTAATACGTATTTGCGGTAAGTTTTCACTTTTAATTGTCGTTTTCAATTTATGATTCTGATATTTTTTAAAGATAGCTGCTTGTTTATGTGTATGTAGCGTTTATTCTCCCATATCTTTCATGCTGCTGAATGTAATATTAATAATTTTATAGATAGTCTTTGCGACCAATGTTTATGTGTAAAATAAATAACTCGGAATACAAAAACAATTTTCCCTAAATTATAATTATATTTTACTAAAATGCTTTATGTTAGTATTGAGTCAGGTGGTCTTAAGGGTGTTCAATTGTCCCACACACACACACACAGAGAGCTCTAGGGTCCTTGTAGAACCTTGGCTTCTTCTATCACAGCCTTCCACCTGTCTCTGTTACTTGCTTAGACAGTCCAGTTTCGCACTCCGAGTTGTTTTAGATCATTTGTTAAGTTGTCTTTCCACTTACTGCGTGGTCTACCCCTGGGGCGTCGTCCGTCAGGATCGTTCGTAAATACTCTTCTGGCAATTCTTGTCTCGGGCATCTTCCATACGTGACCCAGCCATCTAATTCTTTGTCTTTTAACCCATCCTACCATGTCCTGTCCATCATTTAACCTTACTACTTCGTAATTCATTCGTGTTCCTTCAATGGTCCTGGAAGGCCAAATTTTAAAAAGTAGGGTGTGAAATTTATAAAAATTCAAATTTGCTACTTTGGGCCAAGGGACACTGTTTTGATTCCCAATGAGATTGGTGGAGTAGATGCACTTGTCAATTTATCAAATATCAAAACCGCCCAGTGAGCAGAGAGAGACATCGATATTAGATGTTTTTAATTATTAAAATTTCAGTTTTCCCACCGTGTGTGCATGGTTGCGCGCTAATAGCTTGCCCCGTTTTGGGCTCGGCCATTTCATTAAAAACATTCCAGAGTATATAACTAGTTGTAGCATTCTGCTGTGTACAGATAATTCCAGTTGTGGTGATCTACCACCTGACGTCGGGACTAAAGCCGGATTTATATGCACTTACAGTGTTGCCAGTTACATTTATCCTGTTGTAGCAGGGAAAAACATATCTGGTAACACTGTTGGTGCATATAAATGTGGCCACTAAGTTGGGTGATGGATTGGTTATCTGGAGAAATCGATACACGTGCAAATATCTACAATTTTTCAAGATAACCAATCCATTACCCAACTTAGTACCCACATTTATATGCACTAACAGTGTTGCCAGATATGTTTTTCTCTGCTAGAACAGGATAAATGTAACTGGCAACACTGTTAGTGCATATAAATCCGGCCTTTTGTTATAACCCATAGCAGAAATAAGCCCAAGATAAAGAAAAAAAATAGCACCGCACTGACAAGCTACGTACTGCAGCATTGCCACGCAACATGTGAGGGAAAGTTAACCTCCACTTCAACCTCTTTGTGCTATTAGCTTTATAATGAATTTGCCTAAGTTTGGATTACTTTATGACTTCAAGGTACTTATAAAGAATTTTACGATACGAAATTACGAAAATAAAAAAAAATTACGTAACTACGTGCTTTTAAAAATACAAAAGTACTACAACAGTTAAGATGACCAACATAATGTTACTGTAGTTAAATATTTGAAATTCTAAATTATTCACGCATTCATAACCAAAACCCACGTTTTTGTGAATTCAATGTAAATTGAAGATTAATGTCCTCGGTGTAAATGACTGCAAGCAGAAAATTGCTGTCACCTGTTTACTCATAATTAAACGAATTCGTAATAATGTTTTAAAGCCTTCACCTACTTTTTGTGCGTGTTTCACATCAAGTGCCTTAATTAAAAATGGTTTATTTACTAATTTACCTACTCACTTTCATCAATTTCTCTTAACCGTTAAGTTCAAAATTTTATATTTGTACAGGGTGTTTCAGGAGGAATCTTCCAAACTTCAAGCGTGTATTCCACGAGTAATTTTTTAAACAAAAAAATCATATTAACGTAGGACCAATCCTAAAAATTTTCAGAGGCATGGTCGTTTAAAGAAAACTATTGAAATTTAACAAATTTTATCAAAAGAAAATATAAATCTCATGAAACATTAAAGGAAAAAATATAATAACTGCTTAAAATGTCCACGTGTCTCAATCATTTGTTCTCTCTGCATAAATGCTCGTGTTCATGCACCCCCAAAAATAATAATCCAGCGCATTTAAGTCGGGGGAATGTGCGGGCCAGGCACGCGCCCTTACACAGCCGATCTAACGATTGTGATAGTGACGATCAAGATACAGATATTTCGGAAGAATACGATGGAAATGAGGAGGAGGTCCATCCTGTGGCAGATACATAATTGCTCGCGTTAATAGGAGTGTATAACATGAAGTCCAATAAGCTGGTTTTCAACGATGCCACCTAATATTAACTCAAAAAGAGATGCAATGCTTTGGCGAATTTTTAACGCAAAAAGGTGTTATTTGCGAAATGCTTTTGTTTTTTTTAAACCGCCGTAACTCCGTAACTTATTTAAACTGGACCTAGCCTAATCTGACTTTTTTGCTTAAAATGACTAGGAGAAAGGAGGGAACATAGATTTGACGTTTGGCAAATTCCTCCTGTATAATTTTAGTATTCACTATTCTGTTTCGCTTCAGTTCATAAACATGGAAGAAATTTGTAGGCTTTAATGTAATAGGGCAGAATTTTGGTTATTTTTGTTCCGCTGCCTTCCAAAATGGAAGAGTATGTCTTTTGAAAAACTTGTAGATATTTTTACACCTTATCAGAAACGATGTCTTTGACCGGATAATGGCGCGCGTTTCATGAGTTGGTAAGTTTAATTTTTAACGTCATATTGATACCAATATCAATAATAATTATCCCTCTTTGATTTTATGGGAAAACAATGAGCTGTTTGTGTTATGATATTAAAAATAGAAACATTAGGGTTGTACTTTATGAAATAACATACAAAAAAAATTAATTTATGGTAATTATTTGGGTCGCGTGATTACATGTCCTATTTACATTTTCTACCTATTTGGGGAGCTTTGTGTTGGTCGCGAGATCGACCAGACCGGTCACTTTCTCCTTGATGTTTATCTCTTATATAATTCTACTTGGTCCGACTACTGTGAAGGTGAAATTGTTGTTAAGCCCATATTAGCAGTTTTTGCTTAAACCGTTTACAAGAGAACAAACAACATTGTAAGTAATAATGTCGGTTACGCAACTTTTATTTCTTAAGGAAATTTTTGAACGACTTTGTTTTTATTAATAACACTTAAAAGTGTTTCCTTAATTTACAACACTATTACTATTACAATCGTGAATTGCAATTACCATAAAGACAAAATCACATCGTATTTTCCAAATAAAGAGAATTTATTATGTTATTGACGTATGGGTTTCCCGTGCATAATCATTTGCACAATTTGTGTGTGCTTGACCCCGGGTTATATTCTTTAGGAAGGACAGTTATAAATTTATAATGATACCACTCGGAAAATTTTATAATAATTATATTTTTTGAGTATTTGTGTTGAATTATTCTGCCCAAAATTTGTGTTACGTCTTCATAAATGTGAATCAGTTAATGGGCATCTCAGAGAACACTAAATAATACATAATTCAGTATTTTTAAAATTAAAAAAAAAAAGAAGAAAAAGCACCATTTTTAAAGGAAGGGGTATCCCCGGAAGTTGGTTAGTTAACAGCATCCCCTCCTGGTCAGGTAGTTAACTTCGCAATATTGGAGCTAACAAAATATACCTGAAGTAATGACTAATGGAATTTCTATCGTATCATACTCGTAGTTTACACAAATATCACGTTCTATTCTCAGGATTTCACCTTTTAACTTTAAATTTAAATATAGAATCAACCCGGAAGACAACAAGCTACAGATATTAATTATAATTACGTGGTAATTAATATTTCATATTTAGACTTTCGGGTATTTCCAAATATCATTTGTTATACTTAAAAGTAAATTATTATAAAACATAGAAATACCATTTTTGTAATACATATTGTCCATAACGTTGTTAATGATAAAAAAATCCAAATAAATATGGATGAAGTAAAGTCCTGTTATCAGATATATATAGCAGCGAGATTTCTATATTGTGTTATTTATTTAGATCAGGAAACTTTATCCTTTAAGTACTGCCAAATTGCATGGTCAATTAAGAGATGAAAAAGATTTTTTTTGTTTGTTCTTTTTTTGAATACGGGGTGATCACACTTACTACGCCTCTAATTAATTCTGAAACGAAACAAGATAGAGAAAAAATATGTTAATAAATGATTTTTGGTATCATTTGACCTACCTTTCTCCATACTTGAAAACACTTTTTAACTAGTGATTTAAGAGCTGTGGCGCAATCGTCATTTGTTTTAAATGGCAACCTGGTAACTTTCCGTTTTCATTTGATAGATAATTTTTTTCTCTTTTCAACGATATAAAACTTACATAACAAAATTTTCGAAAAAAACGCGAAAAACTTCTTCATATTAGCAAGTTTTGAATTCAGTGTGTTTGAAATTCATTTGTTATCTCTTGTCAATCAAAAGCAATTGAAAAAACAATAAGCTAGTGTTGTCAATAATGCCTATTAGTATGTACAAGTTTATTATACACGGTCTTTCAAAAGTATCGCATAATGGTTCTGGTGGCGTAAACATTGGTTTTAAAATATAATATGTGATTGTTGTGCTAAATAATAACACTCACGTAAATAATTATAAACTATTTATTGCTAACAAAACAAAACAAATGTACAGACAATTCAAAGACACAGAATAATTATACGAACGAAATCAGTTGCGTTCGTAACGCCATCACCCACTGTACTGAACAAGGGTAGCGCGCGCCGGAAACCCTTAGTCCACCAGGGTTGGTTTTCAGCTTCCCCATTGGTTGCTTCGTACGGTAGCATTTCCGTAGAATCTTCTAGAATGTTCTAGAACGATCTATGCTACCGCGAAATTTCAAAGCTGGGAACCGGTACAAATACTTTATATAAAATGTTTTTCTTACATTTGTATTTACTTTCCTGCTTACTTCAAAAAAAAAAAATTTTTAAATGCTGTAAGGGCAGTGACGCGATCCTTATCTTTTGTTTTTATTCAATTGAGATTTCTCTTTTCAATGGTATAAAATTTGTACATTACAAAATTTTTGAGAAAACGTGAAAAACTTTCTTATATTAGGCAGGTCTTGGATTTAAACAACAGCCTAGCACAGTCCATTTGAGATTACTGTGTGGTTACACTAGATATACGACTTTTACATAAAAATTGAAGCCACGCGCCATTTTCTAGAAGGTCAATGCTAGTTTGTGATATGTTACAAATTCAAACACTGTTTCACATTTCAGCGTTAATAAAAATTAATATATATACAATTTTTAATTGTAAAATCTAATTGGGAAGTACGCGCTCTAAGCGTGTTCTGCGGTTGATTCCTAAAATAGCTGGAGAAAATGAGCCGTTAGGGTTTTAAAGTTAGGTTTAAAAAATAAATTTGTAGTAGTACATATGAATTCTTACAAAATGATCGAAAAATCTGTGTTTAAATATAGAATACATAGGATTTTAAATTAAAATTTTGACCTCGTGCAAAATGGCCGACAGGCTTCACTTATTTGGTTATTTAGAAGCTGCGATTGTGTATCTAGAAAAACTATATAGAAATCTGTGGTCGGATTTGCTTCTTTCAATTGTTTTTGACTGCTAACAGATAATAAGTAAATTTCCAAGCACACTACTTCGATTGTGATAGGTTTCTGTTTAAATTCAGGGCCTGCTAATATGAAGAAGTTTTTCGCGTTTTCTCGAAAATTTGGTTATGTAAGGGCATACAAGTTTTATAGCATTGAAAATAGAAAACAATCTTTTATCGAATGAAAGCAGAAAATCGCCAGAGTGCCATTTAAAACAGACGATTGCGCCACAGCCCTTACATCACGGGTTAAATTTTTTTTAAGGTATGTGAAATGTTAGCGAAAATCTTTTATTAACATATTTTTTCTTTATCTTGATTCGTTTCAGAATTAAATAAGGGCGTAATAAGTGTTGTACCACCCTGTATAATATGAATTTTTTGAGAGACCGAGAACACTCCTTTTATAGAAATTTCAGTCATAATGCAATAATTTGAAGCTGTCAATAAAAAATTTACTGGTTCAATACAAAAATATAGGAAAGGTCTACATTATGTTATTAGTATTACTCTGAGTAGTTATGATTAAACTCACGATAGTCCATAAAGTTGACAATCATTATTATCATCATACCGATTGGAAACGAATTAGTGTTACAGAATGACGTCGCTTTAATCTAATTACTTAACCTTCTGAAATCTAAAGGTCTGGCTTTAATAAAGCTAATAACACAAAAATTTTAAATAAATTAAGTCCAAGTGAATTAATTGATTAAACTGTTTTAGCTTTAATTTCTTTTAAATTACTAGACACTTGCGCTTAGCACGTCTGCTGCATATTTCATAAAATACCAATTGGATGTTATGCCCTGGTTCTTCTAACTTTCATCTGATTTCGCTATCTGTTTAATATAAATTAAAAATTTAATTTCCATGTAATTACTGTAACATGCGATAAAAAAGAACTACCTCTAACAGGCCACGTTTATTGTGAAGCGGTGCGGCATCCATGACCTTCTAGGGTATTTTTTTGAATAGTATGTTATACTATGTGGGGTTAAGTATTTTTCTATCTTTCTACAAAAATTCAATACTCGCTCTTTTTTGAACAATTCCAAAAAAAATTAGAGTTGCCTTGACCAACATACGAGGTATATTCAGAAAACTACAAGAGGGGATTTGTTTTAAAATATTACTTACTAGAGGGCAGCAGGACTAAACGCGGTGATATATAAAATTTAAGCTTTGTGATTGTCGGCGTTATGTGTTGCCATCTATTGAATCATTATTTAGCTAGATATCATTATTTGCATTATTTCAAAATTGAGAAAACATAACTGTTATTATATTTGCCATTAATTATGACATATTTTAATAGTAACGCTTAAAACATAGACATTTGTTGCTACACAATAATTATTAACACCGGATTTGGATCTGCTGACATCCAGCGGCTGATTTGAGAAATAACTTAAAAAACCTGTCATATTTTAAACTATTTTCTGAATATAGTTAAGACGTGAAGCATGCTGTTAATGCATTTTTTCCACTACTATCATTAAACGATATCATTATTTACTTTGTTTTAGAGCCAAGAAGATGAATTTTTTTCCTAGTGGTTAATAATATTTCATTTTTAACTACTGGTTGATAATGAAAACAATTGCTACCAATCTTTAAATTCACCATAAACTTTCATGTAAAAATCTTTTGATTTTACTGATAATAACTGTTCACCAACACTTTCTGCACCTTCCCTAATTTCAGGAGGAGTGCAGTTTTCACTCAAAGCATCAAAATTGGACATTTTATAACCACTATTATAAAATATATATTTTACATAAATGTCAATTGAAATTAACTATTCTCCTGTTTTCAAGCAAGGCAACTTTATTTTTGTGCATATTTGCATTTGTAATTTTACTTTTTACTAGTGTTACCTCGCCGAAATTCGACGGCAGACTCAGCGTTGACCGACCCGGCGAAATGCTAAGTTACGTGATGCATTAGTTCCAATAATTAGACGCGGCGTTAGTGTAGACGTCGCCTCAAGTGAAGCGCGTCTAGCAGACTTTCATATATATTATAAATTAAAATCATTATTATTGAAAAATCGACGTAGAATACAAATATAAAAATGTTTCATGTTCCATCTGAGGATAGAGACCTTTCATTGAAAAAAAAATGGTCCAAATTGGTGAAGCGGTAGCCGCTGGAGAAACCGGAGAAAAAAACCCTTTGAGCTTTTATATATGTATGGATTAATGTAAAATCAATTAATTATAAACGGAATAAAGGTGCTAGTAGTGGAAAAAATAATATATAAACTACGGTAGAGAAGACTTATCAGCCTCGCAACTTATTTCCCTCGATGCTTCGCATCTCGGGAAATAATTCTGCTCGGCAGAGAAAAATGTCTTCTCTACCTTGGTCTATAATATACTATTTTTGTGGATCAGAACGTACTTGTAAACACATGTGTATAAAAAACAATTTATTTTAAAAGTTTTAAACAATTCTTTTGTAGTTATTTAGTGCTAATTAATTTATTTACGGTTGTGCTAAAACATTTATGAATTATCGGCTTATTACTGCTACTAAGACTTATCACCAACCCCTATATCTGAAAATTTATGCGAACGACTGTCTTCGACAGACTAGGCATCTTTAATTTAACATGCAAGCATGGAGGTTGCCACTGCTTATGTTTTTTGCGCTATGATTTTTTTTATACTAAATAACACATAACTGTGGCATTGGACATTGCTGAAGGTTTGGATAGATTAGCTATTTTAAAGAATCTTCGTGTATCGACCGCATTCTTAAGCTCGGAAAGCGGTTTTATTACGAAAGCATTCGAGTGCATCCTCGGGCTACATATGAGCAGTCTCTGTCGGTAGAAAAAGACCGCGTGTAGCACCTGATTGTTGCCACACCAACCAATAGAAAGGTAGAAAGGCACCTGAACACTTTCTAACAAAGCAATTGAAAGCCGCCAGTCTTGTTGACAAACTTCGTCCGAAAATTCGGAAGTCGGTTTTAATTTCGCTTTCATTTAGTTTTATGGTTTGTGTAATAGTTTAATTTTGAGTTTTTCTTGTTCTTTTTTAACACGTTTGAATTATTTTTGGAGCGCGTTTGTTTGTTAACTTACCAAGCTCGCAGTGAGACACGCATCGTTTCTGTTGTGCCTTTTTTTACGTAATTATTTTGCTGATACACTTATATTTTAGTAATTTTACGTAACATTCAACCGGAATACTATGTTTATTAAGACGCACAATTGCTTCCGGTGTTGTTCACGTAACACCTTTAATTGGGTTATTCGTCCACTGTCATTACTGTCGGTTGAAAAATTATTTCTTTAATTGATTTTTAGAAACAATTCTCTCGTTATAGAATCTTGAATAATTAACGACCAAACAGAACTTCTACCGATTATTATTTTAAATTATTCACTACAGCCCTGACGTTTATTTCCAATAATCGTGATTACTAGTGTCATTAAACTGACGTTCAACGAAAATTTCCTTAACCTGATAGTTTTTAAGTTAAACCGTTTTACTTAGAACTGATTATTGTCTCTTCTTTTCCCACATCAGGTGCGTGAAAAGTGATTTGGTTTGTGTGCTGTTTAGAACTGAAAATTCGAAATGGAAGAAGTAGCCACTGTGGATAATCGTAAGAACAGCAGTTCCGCAAAAAGTGACAGTGATCGAGTTAAAAAGATGTTCAGCTGGAGCAACAATGTTGCAAGGTGAGTTGATTTGTTGGTTAAAAAAAACTGCGCTTGACCGAGCAGAAACTATTTTTTAGCCCCACGTACTTCTACAATATTTTACGTATTCGTTTTTTTATAAATGTTGTTGAAACAAACCAAAATCTGTTCTCATTCAAAAAATTATTCTGAAAATGCAAATTTCTAATACATGGTTTTATTAGGAATAAGTTTGATTGAGCCTTAATTACGAATAACAAGTTTCTGCCAAAAGGTATATCACTATCCTACCCTGTGGCAGCACAATTAACTACTTTTTATGATAATTTAATGGAATCAAACCCATCTTTTGAAATAACATTCGAACCTAAAATTAGCAAAAATGGGGAGCAGACTCCGACTACATTTAAAAATTTTTACTTTGTACAGGGCGATTCATAATATCTAGGGCGTACTTTCAGGATATACAGGGTTATTCAAATTCGACCTTCACCATTGGGATCTCGCTTATTATAAGAGATGGAGATTCGGTTAACTTGTAGCAAAGTTGCGAAATTTCATGCTGATTAACAATATTAAAATAAAATTGACCAGGTTGCTTTTGTTTCGAAGATGAAGGCAAAAAACGAAAAAAAAATGATTAATATAATTTTTCATAATTTTTTTGTTTTTATCTTCGAAATATAAGCAGATGGGTCAATTTTCTTTTCAAATTGCATAAAATTCCGCAATTTTACCGCAATTTAATCGAATCTCTATCTCTGATAATAAGTGAGATCCCAATGGTGAGGATCGAATTTGAATAACCTTGTATACACAATCTGAAAATAATGAAAAAAGATCCATAAACATGGATCCGCAAACTAACATTTTGAAATTTTATATGCAAATATAACTTACATGTATGCTAATTTGTTTTTAAATAACTGCACCAAAGGTGTCTTATATGGGGGGCCACGTAATATTTTCTTCCAGTTACAAATACTTTAGATCTTTTTAGTTTTTGAAGTTTTGGCTATAATATCGTATTCTTCATACAAAAAACACAAAAAAGTACTCTTGTTGAAAGTCGCCAAATCCAACAATTTTTGAGATAATTTAATGTTTTTGTAAAATCTAATTTTCATTTCTTAATTATCCTCAAATAGTTTTCACATATTTTTTGAGTAAATTTTACACACCAAGCAAATAAAAATAGTTTCTACGAACATAAGTCCGAAAACCCTTCTTTACGGAGTTACAGTCTACGGAAATGGGAAAAGTGTTGCCTCTTCCAGCTGCTATAACTCCGTATGGGAACCATTTCCGCACCCGTGTTTATCTTTTTATTGTTTTGATGTGTAGAACTCAATCTCCAAGTATGTGGAACTATTTTATGTAATGCTCGCATAAAAAACTTCCAAATTTAGTGCAATTACTGCGAAATTTATGGAACAAAATTTAGTTAAACTGGTCCATCTTCAGGAAGCTGTAACTCCGTAACAAAACGTTTCTGAACCCATGTTTACTCAGAAATAGCAAAGATTACAAAACAAAATTTGCCAGTTTACAATTCGTCAGTGTGTGTGTGTAGGGGGGGGGGGGGGTAGCGTTCCTTATAATTACAGCATCTAAAAAAATTAGTTCAAAATCTTATTGTCAGAATTTTAAAAAACTCTAGTTTTGACAGGTTTTGAAGTTTTGCAAATTAATATATAACAGTCTGTCCAATTAGGGCTAACTCATTTTTCAGTAGATAGGTCTTCAAGGTAAAATTTCAACAAAATCATGTATGCTAAGATTTTTAAGCTAAGAAGTTCATATATTTGTAAAATTTCGAAAAAAATGCTACATAACGATTTGGTCTTATTTCCACCCTCGGCTTAAGATTTTGTGAAAGTCTATTTTTCTCATTCTTCGCTTTCCCCACCTTTCAAATTTTATAAAAGTCGAGGCAGCCGTTCCGAGGAATCCCAGACAGACATTTTCCTAGACGTTTTTGGGTTATTTAAATTCCCCAACCCATTTTTCATTAAACTGTATCGTTTATAAAAGACAGAATTTCCTACCACAAAGGCTTCCTTCGACCATATGTTATAAGTATTGAATACAGGGTGGCCCAACACTCTTTACGCCTCTATTTAATTCTGAAACGAATTAAAATCGAGAAAAAAATGTTTATAAAAGTTCTTTGTTGACGTTTTGCCTATCTTTCTGCATACTGGAAAAACATTTAACCGATGCTATAAGCGCTGTGCCGCGATCGTCATTTTTTTAAATAGTAACATTGCTATTTTTTGCGCTCATTCGATAGAGAATTTTTTTTCTCTTTTCAACGATGTAAAGCTTGTATACAACTACATAACAAAATTTTTGGGAAAATTGCGAAAAATTCAAACGGCCTACCACAACCGCAACACTATCTATGCTTTGAAATTCAAAATCAAAAATAAATAAACAACAATGTGCTAGTGCTATGAACAATGCCTATTAATTCGTACAAGTTTATTATACACGGTCCTTCATAAGTATGGAATAATAGTTCTGGTGGCGTAAATATTGGTTTTACAATGCAATACTTCGTATAAAAGTATAAATTTTTATCTACCTCTCTGTTTACGTCAAAAAAATTTTAAATAATGTTGTAAACGCTGTAACTTGATTGTAATTTTTTTAAATAGCATTATACCTATTTTATGCATTCATTCAATAATAGTTATTTACGATATAAGTGTTAAAAGTGAGATTTTATTTTGTGTGGGGAATTTTGCGAAACGAGCGATAGCGCGTTGAGCAACCCCCACGAACAAAACAAAATCACTTTTAACATGTATATCGTACACTATTTTTCATACAACTGTTTATATTTAATTTTAAAACGAATTCATAATTTTTATTTTAAATTGTTTCACAAAACTCAGCTATGTCGTGATGTAGTCACGTTAATGCAGTGACAATTGAAAATTGTTTATTAAAAACTTCAGAAAACGTTTTGTTCGCGTTTTTTAAAACAGTTCGTATTGATACTGCAATAGTAAAAATGGAGCAGCAGTCGTAGTAATGTTGCAATGGCAACGAGAAATTCGTTAATTACTTCCCAAGGAATTAATATCAGTAATTGCTCTAATTCTAATGTGTATGTTACTATTTATAAATAAATCTTAAATTAATTACCACGAGTGTTAAAAATCTTTTTTTTACTAGTGTTAAAAATATTTTTAACATGCTACCTTATAAAATTGAATTTCTAACCCCGGTAACTTGAACTAAAAGTGTCATTTTTAATGTCAGTTGTATAAAAAGATTTTTTTCTATTTTCGTTCTTTACTGACTACCTTATGAAACTCATTTGGATTTCATAAAGCAACTCTTTAAAGAATTCTAAATTTTATTTTGTTAGGTTGGTGACAACCATGTGACAACAAAACCTTCACGAGTTATAAACATAACCTTCAAATTGTAAGTTCTAAAAATTAGATTATTTAGCGTATTTTCCGCTACTTTGCGTTGCTCGGGTGGGGTGCAAGATAATTCTTCTTCCATCTTATCTTCAAATCTTAGGTATTTTAAAAATTAAATCACTTTCAAACACAGTTTGTCTAAATTTTAATTTGACAGTAGTTTGAATTGTTTGAAATTGTTTTAAATGTTACCAACAGCCACATAACAAAAACAAAAAACAAAAAAGTTTCCTAATCGATTATATTTTTAAATTAAAATATAAAATAGGGTAATTTTTAACTTTTTGGGGCCAAAATAGAAAAAATAGTATAAAATACACGTTTCATAAGACATTTAAGCGCACTTGTCCATTAGAAAACTCGCCGCAAGCGGCTCGTTTTCTAACTTGGACGCGTGCTCTAAAATCATGTCTTATGAAACTTGTTTTTTTAATATACTATTTTCTGTTTTCCACAGTATAAAGTGTACCCTTACATAACAAAAAAAAATGCGAAAAGCTTTATCATGTTAGCAGGCCCTGTATTCAAACAACAGCCTAGCACAATCGCATTTTTGACTTTATTTTTTGATTGCTAAGAGATTACTCATGAAATTCCAAGCACACTACCGCGTTTGTGTTAGGCTTTGTTTAAATTCAGGGCCTGCTGATATGAAGAAGTTTTTCGCGTTTTTCTCGAAATTTTTGTTATGTAAGGGTATACAAGTTTTATATCGTTGAAAAGAGGAAAAATATCTATCGAATGATCGCAAAAATTGCTAGGTTGCCATTAAAAAAAAAAAGATGATCGCGGCGTCACATTGGTTGAAATCTTTTTTAAGTAAGCAGAAAGGTATTAGGTACCAAAAACGTTTTTCACGCTACCGGCAATGTAAGTAGGCCTTACATCCATAGCTACAGGGATCGTAAGTGGCTGATAACATTCGTGTACTAGTTACCCTTGACGACGGAACTTAATAGTGTCACTTACATTCCTAGGAAAATAATGTTGATTTTAACTGTTCGTAGATATGGTAACAAGCACAGACAACTTAGAATAATGGGGCTTTTAAAAAATAATTCCGATGACAGCTGTCAAAACGAACTTTTAAAAATATGATTCAATTTCTACCTGTAGGCCTACTTACATTGCCGGTAGCGTGAAAAATTTAATAAGTAACACGGAATGTATCGACTAATAACATCCTCGGCAGGCGACAAGCTTCGGCTCCGCCTCAGCTCGTATTCGCCTACCTCGGATGTTATTACGTCCTTACATTCCTTGATACTTAAATAACTATTATTAACGTTGATAATCTTTTCAGAATTAAATAACGGCGTAATAAGTGTTGAATAACCCTGTATTTTTTATTTTTATTTCAGTTCTTTTTATTATAAAATAGGTGATTTAATTTACTCCTGTTATTTAAATCAGGTACCGTTTGCACCAATTTTAATATAATCTTATTGGCACGGTTGATTCTGATTTGTGAATTAGTGCGCAATTAATTGCGTCCTATCAGTCATTTAAAACCTTGTAAATCGGAAAACATGTTACAGGAAGCAAAAGAATTAGATAATCAAGTATTATACGCAGAATATAGAAAGGAGTGCACACTATTTCTGTTAGAAATACTTTTTTTCTGATTTAAAATTTATTTGTATGAATTGTCATAAAATGAAATATTGAGCAAATAGGTTATAGGTAGTGGTAATACTTTCTATATTAAAAGATTTTTTCGTGTCCGGAGAAAAACGCTGAACTCATGTTGTAACTTTCAAAATTTAAGTAAGAAATCTTCCAGCTGTATGGGTTATGGAACAATCTTCAGCAAAAGTTTGGAATAAGTTTATTTCTTATTTTTTTTCTGCTTTTATAGATTGATTCTTCTATCAAAACTATTAAGGTCTTACATTTATTTTTGGTATTTTAAAATTAGGTATTTTACAAGATATATTTAGACTAAACATACAGAATGATGATTTTGCTTGACCACATTCATAGGAACGTGTAGGTTATCAAGTATTAATTAAAAAAATTAAATGTTCCGTAAGCATAAAAAGGTGTCATCTTAATTAAAATTTTGGCTATTCGGTCATAGTGAGTGACCCCTATTGTTAGTTCTAAAATTAGAATACCAAAAATATCCATGTATGAAATATTTATTCAGCCTCGTCACATCCGCACTATTACAATTATTGTTACCAAATTTACCAACTTACCGTTAAGTGGTAAACAAATCTAAAAATATTTTGATAATGCACTGAAAACGACGCTATCCCATTATTGACAATAATTCTGCCGTTTTTATCATTTAATTCTATAATAAGACACAGACAATTAATAAAATACTGTTGTTTATGGAATGTAGATAACCTCAGTTGTGTCTATTTTTATATTTTTCCCATTTGTGCAGTACATCCCAGCAGACAATAATTGTATTTAAAAAATAAATATTTGAATGTTATTATTTGAAAACGCTTCAGCAATCTTATCCATCTTAACACTTAAATTATCACTTCAAAAACGTTTCAAAGAACAATGTTGTTTATGAATATTACCAAAGATTACTCCAGAAATAGAAAAAAGCCAAGAACTTTTGACATGTGTACCAATTACATTCTCATGATACCAAGATAAATCCACATTTTAACTTATCTAATTTGAAGGCGTCATTAGCAGCACATGCATGGAATTTTACTGTCTCATTTTGTCCGGGTCAAAGTAAAACAGTCCTTTGAGCTGTTTGTAAATGGCAACTCACCGTCAATTATCATTTTTTCAATTTCTTATATACTCCTACCTCATATTCGTGTCATAACTCTCGCAATTTCTTGTAGGTATGTAATAACATCAAGATTCCAGGCTTTCTATTTTAATGGGGAAGATACATACTTTCTATTCAATATTTTTAAACTGCACTGGTAATTTATGAGTAGTGCTGGTTTTTCCTGAACTGGATACAGTCATGTATTTATTTCAAATAATATAATGGAAATAGCTAAAAGTTAATACACTACAACTAAGAGTTGCGTTCATATAATGTTCTTAATGTTTTTTGAGCCATATTCGAACTTCAGTAATTTATAATTAGTATTATTAAACGAGAAAACTTATCTTGTTTGTTTCTAAGAATGTCAGAATTTTTACTAAACTGAAAGTGACTTGAAGGCTAAAACGTATATGTGTTTTTTAATATTCGTTTTTTCTTTATAGTTTAATATTTTCAATATAAAATAAACTTTAGAAATAATTTAATGAGAATTTACACAGTGCTTTGTGAAACGGGAGATTTTTTAATATTATTCAATACGTCACTAGAGGGCAGCAGGACGCAACGCTGTCACAGACAGCTCCATGATTGGCTGACATTAGGTGTGCCATCTATTGAATCGTTATGTATATTTTGACATCATTTTTTTTATTCCAAATGTTGAAAACATAATTACTAAATTTTACATTAATTGTCATATTTTCGCAGTTGCGTTTAAAACATAGTATTTCGGTAAATGTTATCTGTCGACACATAATCATTAATACTGCTTTTAGCCCTGCTGACATCTAGTGACCGATTTAAGCAATAGCCTAAAATACCTCCCGTAATTTATAAAAATACATTATCGAATATACATATTAGAATTGTTGGCTAATTGAGGACAGTTTTTAATAATTATGTTACTTCAACAGTTATAAGATTTTTCTAAATTTTTAGAAGAATTAAATTGTAATCCCATCGAAAAGCACTAATTTCTGCAATATCATTTTTAGTAATTTACTAATAACCATTTCTATGCTTTTCTTTTCCCTTAAAGTAATTATCAAGAGATCAAAAAAAAACTGATCCTCAGCGAGCTGTGGAATGAAAAGTCACGTCTTTGCTAGACTAAGGGAATGTTTATAATGTCAATTTCAGGTTAGGTTTTAATTATTATCTGACATTATAAACATTTCCTTAGTCTAGCAAAGACGTGACTTTTCATTCCACAGCCCGCTGAGGATCAGTTTTTTTTGGATCTCTTGATACATACGGGTGGGTGTGAGGAAATATAGTTTGGATCAAAGTAGGTTGTCTATAGAATAAGGCTTTGTAGACATTTGAGCATTGTGGCGTAATGTACAACCTTACAGTTACATTACGATACTCAGGATTCAAGTGTATTAACATTGCTAGCATATGAAAGAAACGCCGTACTTGCTCGTAATTCGTCAGTTGTTCGTTAAATCGTATTCGATCGTATACGTGGGAAACTGACAAGAGTCTGTATCAAGCGAACAGGCGCGATTGATACAGAAACACCGTCCACACTTCAGTATTTGCGTTACATTACGATTATGACAGAACGTTCAAATATGCAAGATGTAAAGGTAATGTCGCAAATAGTATTCGTAGATAGGCAACACCCTCTTCATGCGGACATGAGCAACGAAAAACGTTGTTACAAAATAAGAGCAACATTAATAAGAGTACAACAAATGCTTTCTAACAACGTTTGTCTTTGCTTACCTCTACCTGAAAAGTGTGTTTGCGACATTACTTCTGCACCTTGCTGTACAAGCCTCATAAAATAGGGACAGTTTACAATGTTTGGTGAGAGTGGTCTTGATGAAAAACACTCCCGGGTTGAAATACCGTCATAATAATACTGTTTTTTAAAAGTATTTTTTCTTACAAAATTTATATTGCTAAATCCGGATCCCTTCTACTTGTCTCAACTAAAGGGCCCCGCTACTAGAAGTCACATGTTTAAGATTTTATTATGTAAGGCGCCTATTCATGTGTACTAATATATCGGACTACTACAGTTTTCAATGAAAATAAGAAAATTATGTTTACGCTGGATGTTTGGATTACTGGAAGCCAGCTTAATATTAGGAAGTATATAATAGTATATTATGCAACAAGTTTTAGAAACGGCATTTTAGTCACGAGTTTTATTAGGCACGAGCGGAGCAAGTGTTTATTAAAACGAGCGTGCAGCTGGTTTTAATTTTTATCAATGGCGCCTAACTTCGCTTTTGCTTATGGGGTCCAATTTCGATTTATGGAGAAAACGACATTGAAAAAGATCTTAGAACAAAATCGCTTGAAAAACATCGCAGGGAAAAATATCCCCTCCCCTACCCGAAAACAATTATCTGAGAAAAGCTCCAGTAAAAACTTCCTCCAGTGAGAGCATTCTCCGAAAAAACCACCCCCGATAAAGTAATTTCTCGTACAAAAGCAACCACTAAAAACCTATACGTATAATAAAACCGGATCCCTTCCTCTTGCTTCAACTTTTGGTGATGATGGACTATGCTCTTGTATCTCGCCACATTTTATTTATTACTTTGTTATCAGTATTTTCAAAAGATTGCGTATTTAAAAAAAGCGTGGGTATTGGGATATGGTATGGTATGGTATATCGGTATTCAAAAATGTTCGTAAACAATTCTTTATTACGTATTGTTGATAACACCGGCAATATATAATTAAGAGGTTTAATATTTTACAAATAATGTCAAACAATTAAGAAAAGTACTTACATCACTTTGTAATTAAGAAAAATGCCGTAAGAAAAAAATAATTAAAGAAAATTAATTTGATGGGAATTGAACTCGGGATCCTCGCATTGGTGAAACAAGCATGTAATGTGATAATATTTTGTAGACAACCTGCTTTGGTTCTGTTAAAATGGTTAAAATTCTATGGCTCGTACTGCGTGAAACACCCTGTATATTGTTAAACACATAAAATGAAGAAACACAAATTTTAACTAAAATCGATACTGTCCAAATAAATATAGTTTTTATGTACAACTAGTATTGATTTTTTTTTGTTGAAAAAACCCAACGATAAAAAAAGTTTTGCACGTAAAAAACCATTTAAATGGGTTTTTAATGACCTCCTAAACGAAATGATTATGGTTAGTTAATTTGATGTTATCTACTGTTTCTAGGGGGGCATTTCGAAATTAGGTGGAAAAATTTAGCAGCAATTTATATTGACTGTATATAAACAGACTGCAATAGAGAATAACAATCATCATTGGAAAATTTAGTTGCCACAGCAAGATTGATTACAAACGGTTTGCGAAATGTATTTGACGTACACAATTGTTGCGTGTTGCGTGAAATGATTTGATTTAAACAGTGGGTCAATCAGGGGATGTATTTTTCCATGTTTTTCGGTTATGTTGAAAATTTAAAACAAAACGCGTTATCTATAGCTTATCTTTACGAACAACGCAAATGGTGTATATGGCGAAACTATATACTCGTAAAGAAAAAATAGATTTAGTGAAATTTAACGTTTTTTTTTTATTTTTATTTTAAATGGAGTTTTACACAGTAGTGACTACAACCATTAACTATAGCTTATCTGTTTTGAAATTCCCAAACTAGAACTCGGTTTTGTTTTTTGTTCTACATTTTTGATGATAACACTTTACGATTTTCTAATTACAACTGTATTAAGGCTGAAGTAGCAAGTTTATGAAAGTATCTTCTGAATGTGAGAATCTGGAAACAAAATTTTCCAAAAGTCACGCTGAGATTTCCGTCGAGCAATTTTCATGATATGCAGTGCAAAGGTGCAAAACATCACGCAAAACACCAAAAACTCATAAACTTAATATTTTCACTTTCCCATACCTTCGGTATAGGGAAGTATAGATTTCATGAAAATTTTCGAAATCTGGACTTTAACGGAAATACACGTTTTGGGGCTCAAGCAACCCAAAAATGTGGTTTTTAAAAAATGTCTGTCTGTCTGTGAGTGGGTGGGTGTGTGACGCCTCGACAGGCGAAAGTACTGGACCGATTTTGATGAAGTTTTAAATCAAAAGGTATATCGAAAATTGTAGTTTAAATAAAGCTTTTCAAAAAAATCCAAAACCGGAAACGGACGTTAGGCATGTTTCTTTGGTAGCGTTTTTTTTTAAACTAAATTTTGCAAATTTAATCACGGAATCTGATAGAACAACTTACGGCAAATCGAAACTTTTTTACCGAACTCTCTATCTTCAAAATGGCGGCCGCTACAGCTTTTAGAAAATCTCGACTTTAACGCCCATTTACTCAAAAAGTAGTTGTCTGATCGGGATCAGCTACAAATTGTTTGAAAGCCCTTCTTGAGTAGTATACAATAAAATAAAATTAATTTCGAAAATCCGAAAACAATCGTAATGGCGCTGCTTCAAAATTTAGAAAATTTTCAAAAGAAATTGTTCAAAAACTGCATACACGATTTTTTTTAACTTTTTGAGCCGATAGAGCTTGCATTGAACTACAAAGTTTTTATCTATCTCCCAAATTTTACTCTGACGCCTTCCAGGAATTTTTGAAAAATTTGAAATTGATTAATTAGTTATTTATTTAAGAACGCAAACGCCGATCGTTATAAACTTTTATTGGTTCAATAAACTACTTATTAGACTATTTTAAAAATTAAGAAAACAAAAAGGATACTTTTTAATATCAACAACGCGTTTTCCGGCAGTTACGTGATTTTAACTACGCCTATCAGTTAGATCTAGTTATTAAATATAGTTTTCATTCTTTCCATGTTTTTGATAACTTTCCATATAAAGCTATTATAGCCATTTTTGTCCCACATCCGAAGCGGAATTTGTATTCCGCCGATAGGCGGGCCGGCGGGCTATTACCTTGATTTGGTGTAGGTAGTCGCTGCTTCTATGGGTAGAGTTACGGTACGGAAACCAATTGAACAGGCTATCGCAAACTCAAATTCCCGCTGCTTGTTTTCTTAAAAATCTAATACTCGCTGAACTGTACAACGTTATAATTATTAAAAGTTACACTTTAGTATTGGCTACAATTTGTTTTTTTAAAGCTATAATTTCACTGTGGCGCTTTCTATGAATTTGGATGGATGGAATGGAAGGTAATAATTATAAAATTTACACTTTTGCAAATACGATAAATTTTAGTATGGGAAAGTCCACTCGAAGTTCACACTTCAGCGTTTTCACAAATAATATGAAGATGCAACGGTTCCGTTGCTTAACAATTTAATGTTTTAAACATTTACCATACGACGCGACGTCATGCAGGTTTCTTTAGCTCTTTACCAGCTTCTAATAACTTAACCATGTTAAAATAATTGGTTATAACAAAACCTATTTTGCCACATACAATATCCTAAATTTGAAATTAATATCTTTAAAAAATATTCAACATTCTTTTTTAGGTTGTTTCATAAGCGCTGATTATTATTGAGTAACATAGCCAAATATTAGCTCGGACAATGTCAAATTACAGCCTCCAAGTAAACAAACATAATATTCAAGGCGTGTTTCGACCTTCCCTTGTTTCATCCATTAATTAAATGAAACAACAATACTGAGACCCAAAGTGCAACACTATTTCGCTTCCTTTGTTATTTTTTTAATTACAGTTCCACTTTCTTCTTAATTTCAAATACACATTTCAGTAAACGCGTCTTTTAAATTCGCTTGTTACTGAACGTTCAATTAACGTGTATACGCAATTAACAAGTCAAGTCCATTTCTTCGCAGAAATTGCGGGGCCTACCTCACAACTTTCTTGTAGTATAGGATATGCCTAAGGGTTAGAGAAAGTAATTTCACAAGTCATTTCCTACTTGCTTGCGTATAAAGTCACTTATGCAATGTTATAACCTAATAACTGGTTTACTTGAAACAAAACTTCGCATTGTGGATTTGCTTGATGGGAGCTGTAATAAAGTACGTTATGTTGGTTAGTAAGACCTCTTTTGCTTCCTCTTACGTGTATATACAGACACAACGTATCTAGAAAATATAGCGGTACTAGTTTTTGGATTTGGTCCTCATATATCGGTTAATATCTCTACTATGTAAGTTGAAAGAAAAAGAAAGGTAATATTTGTGGATTGTAAGCTATAGGGTAACTAGTATTACAACTTAAGACGTGGATTGTATATTGCCAAAAGAAGCTTGGATTTCTTGCAGCCTTCCCCTCTGACTGTATCGAGTCTGCCTCTCTGTCTGTTTGTAATACTGAAAGGTGCAGCACCAGTTGCACGCTGTGTACCGAATAAACAAATATTTGGCTGAGACAGCGCTCGCCACGGCGCCTTGCGACAAACTTTGTAACTAAACGAAACGGGGTGAAATTAGTGTTTACGTTTTGTAAAAGTCGTTTGCATTGATCTATTATAGGTCTAAGAATGACTTTTCGTGTTTAATCATATGGTTCAAAAAGTAAATTTATTGTTGTGTACGTCAGTGTTAAAAGGCGTAATTAGTTTAACAATTTGTTAGTGTATTGGTCAATGCTCTTTCGAAATTGTCGACAGATAACAACAGGTCTCATTTTTATAATACACCAGAGCTAAGTATAGTTTTAAAGCCATTAATTAGATTTCCTGCAAAATGAAATTTTAAATAAAATTTCTGTTTGTTTTAATTAGTATAAATCAACAAAAACGGTTTTAGATTGGACAGAAATTGCCATAGAAAAAAATAAATGTCTCACATGTACAATCAAATTCTATTTATAATATAAAAGTAATAACACAATAAAATATTATTTAACCGACGTTGCATCTTCTGGGTTAAAATAATGTCTACACCATCAGCAAGAGTGCACGGAGAACGTGAATTTCGATAAGTAAAAATTTTAAAAATACGTAAAGGGGCATTATTATGGAAAATTTTAATTGATATGGGTAAAATTATAATTTGTTACTGTAAGAATAATCCAGAATTTAATATAGCTTGACTTTCTATCAACGCCCTTGAACTAATTTCAATGTAAATTAAAATATCAATTAAACTTATGGACAAAATTAAAAACAGATTTTATCTCGGGAATCTAACACAGTACATTGAGCAGTTATAGCACGTCTGTTGTATTCCTCTTAAAATGCCCCCGTTTCTAGCCGCCATACTATATCCATTGCAGCGCCACCTATATTCAGTTCCGCCGCCGAATTTCTTCTCTGTATATATCGGGTTTGTCTGCCCGATTGTTTTGGGTCTAGCTAACTGTCTACTTCGCGTCTGTATTTCTGCATGTCTGTAAATCTCGGGGCTGCCTGCCGTTCTAACTGACGTCCGTCTATCTGCCTGACCACCTCGGGTCTGTCTATCTTTTTCTGAATGGATATTTCGGATTTGCTTGTTTGCCTTAGGCCTATCTGCATGTCTGTCTGCCGCTGATCTGTCTATCTGTCATAACTCATAATAAATTGAATAAGAAATTAGATAGATTAAATAAATTCAGAGCGACTAGATTCAATAGATAAATTAGATAAATCATGATAGCATGCGTATTCTATAAATAGGTTGACATTTAACAAAATACCCATAAGTATTGCTAATGTATCACCACAGATAAGGTTAACACTACAGATATACGGTAAATATGTGAGCTATCGGCAGCTTGTTTTATATGATTAATAATCTGCAAAAAGATGGCGCTACAATGACAATTTATAATTAAGTCGCAGATGACTGTAATTGAGCAGATTACTTAGCACATATTCAAACCAAAAGTTAGACAGCCATCTGCCATGGTTAATTGTCAAATCGCAATTTTTCGTAAATAATTAATATTGAAGCCAATTCTACTTAAATTATATTCATGATGTGACAGATGCACTTAAATCCGCGATAAAACAGTTTCCAACACATTTCAACAGTAATAAACAAATAGCGATAGCAGCGCCCTAAAATTGGTCCGGTGCGTTGTAGCCAAACTAACGCTAATTTCGTCTCCAAATATGGGCGGACATTTTGTATAAAGGGTCGTATATCTGTAGTGTTAACCTTATCTGTGGTATCAAGTACTGAAATTCGAAACACAAAAGCTATGGATAAATTGGGAATGCGTTTAAATTTTAACTAAAAATCAGATTTGATGATTTTGTTTTTTGTTTCTATATTTATTTGTTTGTGTCTTCCTGCAAAACAGTTGTTTGGTTTCGGCACAGTTACGATGATCAGTTCAGGCAATGGTTCTGCGAGTAGTTCCTCATCCGGTTACGAAAACCTTCTAGTAAATTATAGTTCCTCGTCCGCTTACCTAAAACTTCTTATTTCCTCATGCAATTACGAAAAAAAATGGCGGGGCTATGCGGGGAAGGTCTCGTGGCGGTTTTTCATACAGCTTTTTAGTCAACCTGTTTGTTTGTATGTCTGAGTCAGTTTGTTTCTCTGCCTACCTCAGTACCTCAGTTATATCTAGCTGTCCGCCTTATCTTGGGTTTGCCTGGCCATCTCGAGTGTTTGTCTGTCACGAAATATTTAATTTTGCAAACCGTATTTCTGCTTATATCTAGCCTCTGTTTCTGTGTTTCTGTGTTGCCTGCTTTGGATCTCAGGTCCGTTTTTCAATCTTTCCTTTCGTCTGTCTGTCTGGATCTGTTTCTGTCTCAGGACTATTTATATTTCTGCTTACATCTGCCCTGTATATCTAGCGTCTGCTTCTGTGTTGCCTGCTTTGGATCTCAGGTCTGATTTCAATCTTTTCTTTTGTCTGTCTGTCTGTCTGGATCTGTTTGTGTGTCTGTCTCTGCCTCAGAAGTAAGTATCTGTTTACTTATCTATCTGCCTGAACTATCTGGCGTCTGTTTCTGTGTTTTTCTGCCTGCCTTAGATCTGTCTATCTTGGTCTGTTTTTCAGCCTGTCTGTTTGTCTGCCTCAGCACTATTTATCTATCTGATTACTTGTCTGTCTTGTCTGTCTGTCTGTTTATCTGTCGTTTTTTCTGTTTTTCTGCTTGTCCTGGGACGATCTATCTGTCTATCTCGAGTTTATCTTAACCTACCTTTGTCGGTCTATCTGGGCCAGTCTGCCTGCCTCAGGTCTATCTATCTTTCTGCTTGCCCGTCGTCTCACCTATCTATCTCGAGTCTGTGTGTTTGTCTGTCACAAAATATATACTTCGGACGCGTTCCTTGAGATGAAGATTTGATGTGCACTGTTCATGTTCCAAAAGTATTTTTGAAACAGTCGCATCACTATTAACTTATAAGTTGTAACATAGATTTAATATTATTTCTCACATTTCTAATTTGAGACGTTATTAGTAAATCGCTTTTGTCTCTTATTGTATAAGATAAACTTATAGTATTTTCACCGTGAATTGGCGCACTTCAGATACAAATTCTACTGAGGCTGTTGTAGCGCTATCAGTAGCCTTTGTACGTATTATGGTTCATTTGTACCGACAAAGGCTACTGGCTGTGCTTTAACAGGTAAGTAGAGATTACAAGTATCTATTAACCAACGCACTTACTAAGCCTTTCTATCTAAAAAGTGCCAATTCACGGTGTAAATGCTGTAATGCAATTCTAGTTGGTTATTAATACGTACATATGCAAAAGGGACAACATAATAAACTGTGATTTTTTTATATCATGTTCTATTCTACAACAAAATAATGTTTGTAAAACAGTGTGGAAACAGATTAACACCTAATTCTCAATATCAAAATAGATTTGAATTATTGGTGTTATAATTTAGCAGTAATTTCAGTATGCGGAAGGTTGAATAGAAAGCAGTAAGCTGTTCCTTAAAGCACCTACAATATAATATAATAATATAATATTGACTAATAATAACCCAAATTTACATATGCACAAGAAAATAAGATCAAGGTAACAAAAGGCGAAGTTCAGTAGCAGTTACTGCTCTTCGACTTAACCAAACAAGAATTAGAAATGTTCCAAAGCTGGAGATTGTGTGGCAGTCTATACAAAATTAAACCAATAATAAATAAAATAAAATAAAAACTAAAAAATAGCAATAGATAATTCTGGAAAACAAGAACCTCGCATTTGTTTACACTATTAACTTTGTTTTCAGGTTGAGCTTGTCGGAGGTAATTCATTACATAATTAAAATTTGTTTAAATAAAAATTTAAAACAGGTTAGGAACAGGTACTTGAGATACAATTCTATAAAACCAGTTCTTAATTCTTAAAGACTCTCAAAATGCCAACATAAATTCTACGATTTTTGGAAGGTATCTTGAGTATTTCGTAGCTAATCAAGGTTCTGAATTTAAACGTGGCCGTACTATGAAAATAAAAACATAACTTTATTAATATTTAGGTATCATGTTTCCTGCAATCAAGTTGTTAAAGTTCAAGTTAATCTACTCGTAGTGAGTCAGCGAGTAATTTAAAATCGTCCAAGAATCTGCTCGTGTGTTGGAGAAATTGTAACAATATTTAACAACATTAAAAATATATCATTATTTAGGTATTGGAGAGTTCGCAAAAATTTGTTTAGGGTAATACGATGCCGATTGAAAGTTGATGCTGAGGGACATATATTGAAAATTACCATTTTGTACATATTATCGAATAATTGGTAAATACAAAGAAATCATTCATTTTTTTTAGTTGTTAAAAAATAATATACAGGCAAATAAGCCTTTTATTATAAAAAGATAGATTATATTATAAATAATGTAAATTTTTATCAAAGAGTAATGAAAAACATACACTATCACAGTTTACCATACATTTCAAGCTAACAGTGTTGAAATAATATCAAACCAGTAGGGTCACGTCGTCAAAATTTATGCAGCAAATTAAGTTAATTGTTAATAAAAAAAGTCAATTGTGAAAGTTTTCAGTTTGTTTATAAAACAAAGTTTAACACCACGTTAGATAAAGTTCTTTGTATTGCTTGGGTAAGTCAAATTTCCTGGAAAATTGCATGACAAGTTTACAATCATTCATCACCACCAGTTAGTTTATATAAAACATTAAAAGTTTTTATTAATTGACGTATACTACTAACACACGCTGTAATTACGGAAAATATCTTTCATTCCGTAGCGTACCTATTTAAAAACTAAATCGTTTCGTGACGAAGTTCTCATGCAGACGTACACGGGCTATTTACGAAAACAAAAAAAAAACAGAAATCAACATGTCGTCCTTGCGTTGTTAGGCGCAGCGCGAGTGGTTTTAAATTAAAAACAATATCCTCAATCTTGTTTTGTTTTTACGTAAATGATAGTCAAATTAAACTGTTACCGATTACCACATATCTCTTGACCTCATACAAACAATTTTCTGTACGCAATTTCATTGTTAATGATGTTGCACCAAACAACAAAATTGCAGACGGGAGATTCGCCCACTTTGGTAAAACGCTTAACTACTACAGTGGACGGCCTTTCAAATTCTAGGTCAAGTTTTTTGGTATGTTTTTATTTTATTTTATACCGAATTGAGAAAATCGGGTAATGGTTATCATGACGTGATTGATACGACACAGCATTCATTCAAAAATTGAAACAGAAAGCGCAAAAGTTAAGAAAGGGACAATAAAGCGAGCCTTATATGTTGGCATTAATTTGTTCAAAAGCAAACTACGTTTGCGCTTTTAGCATTGTAACATTTTTAGGTTAAATCCTAAAATTTGCGGGAAATTTAAATTTCATAAGTTGTTCCGATTGTGACGCAACGTACAAAAGAATGGGGTAAAATCACAATTAATATGGACAAATTGAAAGTATACAGGGCGTTTCAAGATAACTGCTCGTGACAATAACTTGTGTATTTGTAGATATATCAAAGTAATTGTTAGTAGAATGTGGAGAATGGATTGGATACGCAGAAAGCAGCACCACTACAAAAGCAATTCTTGGTGAGCAAGATCGTGAAACACCCTGTATAGCTACCTCATAACAAACATACAATCGAGTTTTGTGTAACTATATTAAAATTTAATCTTATCAGAAGTATAAGTTTTTCTTTATTGTTAAACATGGTAATTCATAAAATATATATTCCAACTCTACGCTTAATCAAATGTGACACAATTAAAATCCTGATACTGAATAAATAACGCCCAAAGTTCTATTACTAATTAGTAAATATCAAATAGGACTGAATTGTGAGTCCCAATTGCCATTTACACTTATGAATGAATTTATTATTCTCGATATCGTATAATTAAGGATTTTGAATTTAATTACAAACGAAATATTTCAATAAATTTATAAGAACACCAGGAAGTGTGTTTTTTGGTCTTCGAAAAAAACAGCTTGTCTGGGTGAAAGAGGACGACTGCTAAAAGTCTGTTGTAAACAAAACTAGTTTATTCTAGAGAGCAATCGAACTTAACTGATATATACTAATAACGTAAAGAGTTTTACTAACTATAATGAATTATTTATTAACAATATAATTTTAACATCTGTTATGCATTACGTACATCATAGGCGCCGAGTACGAGGGGACTTAGTGACTGCAGACCCTTCCCTCCTCAGAATAATCAAGGGGGGGCGAGTCCCCCTCTTCCCATAAAAAAAAGTAAAAAACATTTCAACCAGATTGTAATGGTACCGATTTAAGCTAAGTTTAAGCTAATAAGTTAATCAAATTAAGAGAAAAATTCCTCACAACGGCAACGCTGTATGCAATAGTAATCCAAATTCGCGACGCGCCCCTAATATAGTTCTAGAGTCGGTAAATCACAACCCTCGGGAGAATACCAGTAAAATCTAAGTAGTGTTGCCACCCTGTATAAATCGAACTTGGTATACGGTGTGTCCCAAATTCGAATGTCAACATTCGGATCTTGAAAACGGTACAAAGTCGGTTATATGGGAAAAGTTCTGCATAATATTATGTAGTATTTAGAGGTTTTCTCAGATTTAGGGTTTTTCTTTCAGTTTTTTTAGATATTTTGAAACAATTAAAATGTTGAGTTTTCGTTTTTCCGTAATAACAACTTTATTCTTTTATTTAAATTTTCAAAACTTGCCCATTATTAAAACACTTTTTAAAAATACACTCGTAAATGTGCTAAAAATTGTCTACATTCTTTTGTTTTGAGATACACGCAAAAACTTTGGTATGGGTGTCATTTTTGATGATATCTCATCAGGTCGCCTTTTTTTCAAGCTTTCCAAGTATGTATAACAACTTATAAAAATTATTGCAATTGGGCTAACTTTAAGAGAATTAGTGTTGTTTTCACAAAAATTTTAAGGTACCTATTAGTTGGCCATGAACGTTGTGGTTTCTGTCATACCAGATATTATAAGATTTCTTAAAATTTTGGCTTTATGGGGTTTCAACAAGATGGCTGTTCAGTGTTCAGCTCATAATACACGAGGGGGCAACAAATTTACAACGCTTATTTTTGGAAGTAACGTTGTTTCTAACAGTGGACCAATTCGTTGGTCAACCCATACACCTGGTCTAGATCACTAGATGTTTATTTGTAGGTCATGTGAAAAACGAACTGTGCCAATTTTAACGTCCTAAAATCGGAAACAATTGCGGGAAAGCGTATTAAATGCTTCCAATAAAGTGATTAATCGTAAAACTCTTAGCAGAGTGTCTAGAT
This sequence comes from Ctenicera cuprea, assembly GCA_958336395.1. Classification (NCBI taxonomy): domain Eukaryota; kingdom Metazoa; phylum Arthropoda; class Insecta; order Coleoptera; family Elateridae; genus Ctenicera; species Ctenicera cuprea. The sequence goes on from OY284491.1 coordinate 19,106,911, forward strand.
CAGTTTTTTAAAGTTGCATAAGTGCATAAATCAGAACGGACGGCATTTGAACAATTTAATTCTTGGTTTATGCTTAGATTCTTTCTTGCGCAACATTTGTTAAATTTGATGTTTTTTAAATCAGTTTTTCTTTTGCTGTTGTCTAGTATTAACGTTTAGCTTCAGTGTTTTCCTCGAATATCTTTTGCTAGTATTGTAGCTGTCGTAAAAAAATTTATGAATTTAAATGTTATTTGATTTTTTTGTCATACTGTTTTTCCCAAATATGTTTATAAAGGCGAAATGCTAAGAAATCTTTAAATTTTAAATTTAAGATAAAGGATACAAAAGTTTACGCTCGTGTCTTGCAAACAAAAAGAGGTAGAAATTTATTGAGCACATTTTTGAGTCTTTAAATAAAATGGTTTAATATTATGCAAGTTTGGAATAAGCAATCAAAAAGTTATTCGAGAAAAGTAAAAACTCAAAATTTTGTTTTGGTCAAAATATCTCAAAAACTAAAACTAACTCTGTCTGAATACTACATAAAATTATGAAATCTTTCTTTATTTAACCGACTTTGTATATTTTACCGTTTTTGAGATTCCAATGTTTAGATTCAAATTTGGGACACACTGTATACCATCGACAAATTTCGGCAGATTTCAGTAAATGTATATTTTCGTCCTTTTCTGTAAACAAATAAATATTTCATTTCAATATAAGAAGTTTGTCTTAAATTTATTTTATTGAAAAACGTCTAGCGTTAAAAATTATTCCAAAAATACAAAAGATAACAAAAAACAGTAGTAAAATCATTTTATTATAGAAAACAGGCAAATGAGTAGTAACGCAAGGATGCTCCCAGGGTCTACTTATAATGTTATGTCAAGTGATATATTCGGGGAAGTACCTGCCTTCGTTAAACAAACTAAGAACATTTTTTTTTCTGAAAATGACTCGGATAATCGGAGACGTACATGCTTAAAACCTAAATTCATATAAACTTTTTTAGAACAGTAGCGTATTCAAGACCCTCCGACGTGACGGCCAAGGACCTTCACACACATACACAGGTGAGAGGCGTGAACAAAGACACCTTACGCGGGGTCGGCGTTGTAAAGGTCACTCCCGTGATTTTAACTTGGTACGTCCACTTTTCCTCGGAGAGGTTCAAAGTTTACCCTAAAAATTGGGACCACGGAGAACTGAGCTAGTGATTTCACGAAGTAAAATGTTACTAGCCCTCAGATGAGGGTATGAGAGGCAGCGAGTTTTCTGTAACGGGATTCCAGCTCTCTGGCCGTGGCTATAAATATGCCTGCGTCCCAGTCACTACGCCTGAGTGACTCCACGAGTTATAAATTTGCCCTTTATCGAACTGTTGACCTAGGGGGCTCGGGTACCGGCCACTAAGATCAAACAGGCTACCGACCTATCTGGCCGTTCGGTCGTTAACTAGTACTGGGTACTGCAGTAGCCTAACTGATAGGGTCAGCTTCGACTGTTCAGCAGTTAGGCAGTTTAAGCAGTGATTTTATTGACTGGTACACCATGGGAACCAAGTTTGAGCCTGCATGGAAATAGCAGCTCCCGTCTTGGTCACGGCGTAGAAGTCGTGGTAGCAGTGGTAAGCCTATGCTGGTTAGGGACGTCCTAGTGCGGTTCGACGGGTGAACTGCGTTTTCAGCTCGAGCACTGATCTGCAGAATCAGTAGAGATTCGGGTAATCTTTCCCGGCCAGTGGGGACTCGCAGCCTAATGTCATGACTGGTAGCTTGTCCTTGTTAAGCCGTTGTTAACTTGGACAGGCGCGCTGATTGAGCGTAACTTAATCCAGGCGGAAGAGGGACGTGGCGGATTAAGGCTCATGCAAGGTGCTGCCACGTTAAACAAAATAGGGTGGGTCTAATGGCCTCCTCGTAGAGACTCTGTATTCGAGCTCTTTTTGCAATTTGAAAACTCGTGTGAGTCGTAAATTAAGTGCAGGAAATACGAACTACGGATATTTAATATTTCTTAAAAGTAGAGAATGTTATAAATCGGTATGAACCACACGCGCTCGCGCCTACACACACAAACATACATTTTATGGGAAACACTTCTCTGGGTTCCTGGAGTTCCAGAGCATGTATTTCCGCCAAAATTCCGATATTAACCGTTATCTAGAAATAAATATTTTTCCACGACCGGAAGTAGAAGTCGGTTTCTATGGCATCAAAATTGTGACAGAAGTAAAGCATTTACTCTCTAGGGACGAAATAGACAATCATTTCCCAAGGGGAATTCTTATTTCATTTCATATTTATGTTTGTAAGCAAATGTCTGTTGTCACGGTACGTTGCATGGAAACATCCCAAAGGCTTCTAAATATTGTAATTTGGCTCCGATTTATTATAACCTTTTATTTAAGAAATTAAGTATTTCTACTCCCGATCGTGGAAAAAATAGTAGGTGTATACACCTCGGGAGAGACCGCCATTTTTCCCTCGATGTATTTGTAGCCCTCGGGCTTCAAACTACACCACAGGAAAAATAAGACGTTTCTCTCCCTTAGTGTATAATGTACTATTCTCTACAAGATAGTAAAAATCATTTCTCCTGATAGATTACATCATGTAAATAATTATCTCTTCCATTCGGGCTGCTGCGCCCCCCCCCCCTTTGTTAAAAAATCATTCATTTTTCATTTGCCTATTCATAAAGATTTTCTCCGCTATATGAAAATTGAGGCATTTTGTTTTCGTTTTAAAACAAAAGTAGTAGATATCAGGTTTTTATTATTATTTACTTCATAAGATCATAACAGAAGTAATGCAACAAATATATTTTTAAATAAGCTGTTTTTAGCGATACTGCAAAAGTTCATTCACACAAAATGTATTTCGTTCTTTGATTAGTCACATGGAACAACGAGCGTCAACAACATAAGAATGCCTTTAGCCTTTTGTTTAATTGAGACATATTTTTAGCTGTAAACATGTAAAGATATCCAGAATGACGCAGGCAAAAAAGAGCGTACAGCCGTACACAGGTATTTTTATTATACGTTTTTTTTTCAGTTTTGTATTAGGTTAGCTGATTGAAAAGTCTGCTTAATAATATGCATTCGATATTATATGACATATGACTTGCAAATGTAAAAAATTATATAGGACGATTTAAGTGAAATTGATGGCACTTTGAACTTTATTTACAAATCAATCTTTGACGTCATTTAGTGACGGGGACAGCGCTGTTCAAACTTAATGAAATTGCCAAGAACACTGCAAAAAATTAAAACAACTTGTTAAAGCGTAATATGTTTACCTATAGTGATTATCATTATATTAAGTGTGGGATGGTTAAAACCAGATTTACTTTAACAGAGCGATGCAGTTTCAAAATACAGGGTGACTGTTTAGTACTAAAAGGTAAAGTGTGAATTCTTGAGTGAAAATCATGATGATTGATCAAAAATGTTGTTTTCTAAAAATGCTTCCCTGGATAGTCATAACTCATAAAAGCTGCAGAAGAAAAACGGAAGAAGGTTTAGAGATGGTGCATCCCATACCGACCTTTTCTCTATAGAAAATTTAAAAACAATAGTTACAGCATTAACAAACTCGAATATTGCTCCATATTAGATTAACTTTAACTTAAACCGTTCTGAAGTTATTGCGTTTTTCTATTGCAACTCTGATGCAACTCTTCAGGATACCATTTTTGGATAACGACCAACATTTTCGGCCAATCATCATGATTTTCACCCAAGAATTCAAACCTCCGTGTTTTAAAAGTATTAATCAGACACCCTGTATAACGGAAGCATAGCGTAAATACGTACATTAATACTCGCTAGCCCAAGATTTTTAATAGATTGGCCGGTGCAGACAAGTCGCACTCCGTGCAAGTCTACTCTGTAGTTACGTAGTTCTCCTAAATATGTTGCTTCCAGACACACAGCAAACAATCAGCATTTAGAATACTAACAATAATAACATGAAAAGCAAGCAAATATATTACTTCCGGGAAAGTACTTTCTCCCGTGGAAATCCCACATATACAGTAGTCAACCCTTTGAGTAAATTGCAGTAATATCTTCAGTGCACTAACTCGATGTACCTAAAAATTTGTAAGAGAATGATAGGGCCATTATCACGCTAGATAGCGGTTAACCGATTGTTAACCCGTTGATCTATCTATATTGCGGGTGTTATTATGGCTATCGCCGTATCCCAAATTCCGGAATCATTTCTGACTTCCTATTTAAAGTTTCTACTATTCATGGCGTCTCTAACTTCATTTTCACACAATTTTCTGGGTCAACTCCGCAACGCAGTCGCTTTGCTCGATCGTTTCTATTATATCATTGTCGATTCCCATTGTGTTTTATTTCCTTTTTTTGCACCCGGTTCGTACTTGTGAGTCAACAGTACCTTCTTCAATACTCAATCTCTAATTGTATTATTTTGTTTCCGTAGCTTTATTTATTGCCCATAATTCGGCACCAAATTCGTAGTTTTTGTAATATGCAGACCCATAGAAGGTAATTTCTATTTTGAAAGAAGAGATTTGGATTGAATTATGGCTAGAATAGACCACTACATGTTTCGTTCTTATTTGAACTCATCAGGTGGACATAATTCTAACCATAATTGAAACCAAAAGCAAACAAGCAGATATATGCCAGAAAGTATAACATTAAAGGAGAATTACACTAGTAACGCCCTCTATGATGTGCGGCGAGGAAAAGTTGCAAAGCAACAAACCGGCAAAGTTGCGATCGGAACCTGCTAAGCAGGTATCTGCGATTGCACCGGCCTCTAAGCACAAAACACAGAAACGCCCGTGTGGCAAGAAATAAGAAAGAAGAGATTTGGTTTCAATTATGGCTAGAATAGACCACTACATGTTTCGTTCTTATTTGAACTCATCAGGTGGACATAATTCTAATCATAATTAAAACCAAAAGCAAACAAGCAGATATATGCCAGAAAGTATAACATTAACGGGGAATTACACTAGTAACTCCCTCTATTATGTGCGGCGAGAAAAAGTTGCAAAGCAACAAACCGGCAAAGTTGCGATCGGAACCTGCTAAGCAGGTATCTGCGAAACCAAATCTCTTCTTTCTTATTTCTTGCCACACGGGCGTTTCTGTGTTTTGTGCTTAGAGACCGGTGCGATCGCAGATACCTGCTTGTTATCTTAGCACCTCGATATTAATAGGACAATGCCAAGTGTAAAGTGAAAATTTGCTGTGCATTTTACAATATTTAAGGCAATTTGTCTCAATATTTATTATATATACACACATTTAGCTAAATGCTTTTTATTTTAATAAATCATTCTAAATTTAAATAAATTCTTAAACATTTGGTTTAAATATTCTAATATTTAATAAAGCATTAGATATTTAAATAAATCCTAAAACATTTATTTTAAATTTTCAAATAATAATAAATATTTAGTAAACCTTTATGTATTTAGCCAAATCTGCACATATTTGTTTAAAATCTTTCAATATTTAATAAATATTCAGATTTAAATAAATTTTTACCGATATAAATAAATCCGTACCGATTTAAATAGATGTTTCAACATTTAATTCTAAGCTGTCAAATTTAATGTTAACCTGTCATATTTATTTGACCTTGGGGAGCCCAGCCGACTTACGACACCAAGACCGTTTATACCGGTAGTCTCAAGGGAATGTTGAGGAAATTTTCATTGTATGAATGATAAATTATGCAATGTCTATGTTGTTAAATATGTTGTTATTGATGATTGAACTAACATTAATTGTACAAATGTTTGAAATACGGAAAACGTGTTCATAATTGTTGAACGTTACCACCAGTGTAAACGGTCTTGGTCTTCTATGTAGGCTGGGTCTACCAAGGTCAAATAAATATGACAAGTAACATTAAATATGACAGCTTAAAAGTAAATGTTGAAATATTTATTTATATCTGTAAGGATTTATTTATATCGGTAAAGAATTATTTAAATTTGCGAATATTTATTAAACATTGAAAGATTTGACACAATTATGTGCAGATTTATCTAAATACATAAAGATTTATTAAACATTTGAAAATTTAAAGTAAATGTTTTAAGATTTATTTAAATCTCTAATGCTTGATTAAATGTTGAAATATTTAAACCAAATGTTTAAGGATTGATTTAAATCTACAACGATTTATTAAAATAAAAACCATTTAGCTAAATGTGTGTATATATAATAAATATTGGGACAAATTGCCTTAAATACCGTGAAACGCACAGCAAATTTTCACTTTACACTTGGCGCCCCATAAATGCGTGTGTAACATTTTCTCATTCGAGACTAACGTCTCGGCCTGTTTCTCCAAGTACTCTCCAAGTATATTCAGTTTTAGCAGTGGTTATTGTTAAGCTGATCTCCAGCTAGGACCACTTGGTCATCTGCGGAATGCAGAGTAAACAATTTAGGTTAACTTCAGTTACTACCTTATTGAAACATTCCCTCTTCAAATTTTTTGCAGCTGATAAGATATATATTTTAAATACAATAGGTGCGATACCTTTTCTTTGTGTCATTGTGCATTCAATTGATATTAGTTTTCTGATGTTTATTTTAACCATATCAATGACGTTTTAATGCATGTCATTCTACTCACAATAAGGGGGCGTGCCCCCGCGGAAAACGTGGCACGCAAGGGATTCCCTATTCACCCCAAGATGTACGTTATAGAGTCACTGGTTAATACTCTGTAAATTAACCAGGCCGAGGGACTTCAACTAGTTCCACCGTACTAGCTAGATTCCAAGAACACAACTTAGTATTTACGAGCTTAATCATTTTTAACAACAACAATTAAAAAGAACAATAATATCAACCCATCAACAATACTATTAGCACACTATCAATCATAAATACTGGGATATCAACATCAGCCTCATAACTATGCATTATCAACAAAAACACAAACTTATCACTTGTAGAGCGACCCAACAGGTTTTAATTACACATGCCCCCTTTCTTTATGGTGTGTATTAGGCTCCCTGCGCAGTTCTCTTATTTTACCAAAGGCATCTCGTTCCTTAGCCGAAAGGGCCTTTTTATATTCCAAGCGCATCTATAGAGCTGTTTCGTCCTCATCAATAGACCGTAACAGTTTTGCAGCCGGCCAATTAAACTTTTAACACATTCTTAGACATTTATTCAATAAAACTAGAAAACTTAAATTTAATGGAGTAATTTCCTTCTCCAATAAAACGCATTTCTACATAAGAGTAATTCTTCTAAATGTGTGGAAAACCTATTGCTCTAGTCCGCAAAACACTTTGAATCTTCCATAAAAAAATAACAACAAAAAACCTTCAATTTTTATTAAAATACATTCAAAATTATGGTTTTCTTGAGTTTCATAAATGCGTTCAGAACTATTTTCTTTAATTTATATTCACCTTTGAGTGGCAATTAACATGGCGACCCTGTGTTTTATTAGCAAGAATATGAGGAATTGGTTTCACTTTTAGTTTTGAAACTGCCTAAGAACCTTCCATATAAAACTATTATGCTACGCTTTTATCAGACTCGGGCCGGAGGTACACATATAGAGCAAAACAGGTTTACTAGTCAAAAACGTGTTTGTCTTAAGCAGTTCGTTGCTGTTTTATTTAATGCAATTCAATTAGAGGAGGCACACTTGTCAGGGATGCGACTTAAATCAGGTTTAGACAGAATTAGTCACAGTAAGGCGTTGGAAAGTCCATCGCTGTACTACTGTTTTGTATAAAAACATTTTATCAGCGCATGCGCTCCGTGGTATATAATAAATAATCAAGAGAAGCACTACTCATGCGAGTAAAATTTTTACATTTTTACTTTCCTATACTTTCAGTATAGGGAAGTATTGATTTCATGCAAAATTTCAAAATTTGAGATTTTAACGGAAATGGTCGGGGGGTCCATGGACCCCGAAAAAGTAATTTTTAAAAAATTTCTGTCTGTGGGTGCGTCTGTGGGTAGGTCCGTTACGCTCCATATCTCCGGAACGGCTGGACCGATTTTGATGTGCTTTGGAATGAGAGGATATATCAAAAATTCACCGACAAAATAAGCTTTTAGAAAAACCGAAACTGGAAGCGGAAGTTAGACATGTTTTTTGGTAGCATTTTTTTCAGAAACTGAATTTTGGAAATTTTAATAGTGGAGATTAAAGAAGGCCTTAGGAAAAATCAAACGGTTTTTTACCGAACTTACTACCTTTAAAATGGCGCCGCTACGAATTTTTGAACATTTCGACTTTAACGCCCATTTACTCAAAAACCAGTTATCTGATTGGAATCAACTACATCTTGTTTGGTAGCCCTTCAAGGGTACTATACCATGAAATATAATTAATTTTGAAAATATAAAAACGATCGCAATGACATCGATCCAAAATTTTGGAATTTTTCAAAAAAAAATTTTTAAAAACTGCCCACACGTTTTTGTTTAAGCTTTTTAAGCTGATAGAACTGGGAATCTTCTACAATTTGTTTTTTTGCGCATTGCTATAATTTCACTGTGACGCCCTCTATGCATTTTTGAAAATTGAAAATTGGTACCCTTTTATTTATTTAACGAGGGGCAATAAAATATTTCTGTTAATGTGAAATAGCTCACCATTGATAGCAAAATCCGAATATAATAAAAAATTTTTCGATAATTTCATATTTAGGGGGGCTACTGTTCCCCCTCCCCCAAAATTTTTTCGATAAAAAATTAAAAATTTGGTTTTTGGTTTTGCTTGCTCTAGGCGAATCTTTTTACAAAAAGTAAAAAAAAAGAAATTTTTGGCCCTTAATAATCTTTTTGTCCTTGGAAGAATTTCACATACTTTCTACGGCAGTTGTATTCTTGTACTAGTTGTTTAATGTTCAGTGTAGGCCAACTTTTTTATTTTAATAGATAGACTCGCAAACCCAAGAGCAAAGTTGTAGGGCAAATTCTTCTGGATTGTATTTAAGAAAAAAACTTGAGTTTCCAATTATAATATGGCGGCCACGGTAAAAAATACCTTTTTTTAAATGGAAACGTTGCATTTTGGCTTTAAAATCAGAAAGGTTTTGAAATTCTAAATACAAATTAATAAGAGTAATTTCTTGCTAAAAATAATACTTCTCGAGTTATTAATATATTTTCAAATATCAATTTCCGCGCTTCCGTTGATTCAGTCCGAATATTTTACCCAACCTTATGCTTGCAGCGCAGCGGTCGGTCTTTCTTCAACCGCTTCAAGATGTTACAACTTATAAGAACTATTTACTTTAACTAGTCGTGTCTAGACAGGTGTATATCGAAAGTGTTGGAAAATATAAAACAATGTATTTAAAAATAGTGTAAGCAAATCTTATATAATGGCTATTAATACACTCGCTGCCGCTCGTGTCGTAATTTCACTCGTATATTAATAGCTATCATTATAGATTCGTTGCATAATATACTATTTCGTGTTTTCCTTAAATGCGTTTTTTGGACATACAGAGTTTTGCATCTATACGCCTCGTTTATGGGATGGACCTATAGTATTCTCTTGTTCTTGTTTTGAAGTAATAACCACTGCCAAAAAACTACAGAGACTTCGAAAATGTTGTCTTCCTATGGGACGCTAAGTGTAAAGTGAAAATTTGCCGATATTTAAGGAAAATTGTTTTAATATTTGCTATGTAGGCACACATTTAGCTAATTGCTTTTTATTTTAATAAATCATTATAAATTTAAATAAATCCTGAAACATTTATTGTAAATCTTTTAATATTTAATAAATCTTTGTAGATTTAAATAAATCCTTAAACAATTATTTTAAGTATTCCAACATTACCTAAAGCATTAGAGATTTAAATAAATCTTAAAACGTTTATTTAAATTTTCAAATGTTTAATAAATCTTTCTGTATTTAGATAAATCTGTATATATTTGCTTTAGATCTTTCAATGTTTAATAAATTTTCACCTATTTAAATAAATCTTTATAAATTTAAATAAATCTTTACAGATTTAAATAAATCTTTACCGATTTAAATAAATCTTTACGGTTTAAAATAAATGTTTTAACATTTAATTTTCAGCGGTCACATTTAATATTAACCTGTCATAGTTATTTGACTTTAGTAAGCCCAGCCAACACAGGAGACCAAGACCGTTTACAGCGGTGGTAACGTTCAACAATTTTGAACACGTTTACCGTATTTCAGGGATTCGTACAATAAATCCATCCATACATATATAAAAGCTCAAAGGTTTTTTTTCTCCGGTTCCTCCAGTGGCTACCGCTTCACCAATTTGGACCATTTTTTTTTAAATGAAAGGTCTCTATCTTTAGATGGAACATGGACCATTTTCATATTTTTATTCTACGTCGATTTTTCAATAATAATTATTTTAATTTATAATATATATGAAAGTCTGCTAGACGCGCTTCACTTGAGGCGACATCTATACTAACGTCGCGTCTCCCTTATGGAACTAATGCATCTCGTGACTTATCATTTAGCCGGTTCTGTCAACGCTGTCTGTCAGTGCATTGTGCGCTGGGGTAACACTAGTACTAATTAAATCATAAACAGCAACGTTTTTAACAATATGAAAATTCATTTATTATTTATGTAATGAAAGTTCCCTCAAAATTCCCTTGGCAACGAATTGTTGCCACCGATGTAAACGGTGTTATGACAAGTTAATATCAAATGTGACAGCTGAAAAGTAAATCTTTTTTTAATTTATTTAAATCCGTAAAGATTTATTTAAATCCGTAGAGATTTCTTTAAATCTATAGAGATTTATTTAAATCGGTGAAAATGTATTAAACATTGAAAGATTTAAAACAAGTATATGCAGATTTATCTTTATACAAAGAGATTTACTAAATATTGGAAAAAGTAAATAAAAGTTTTATGATTTATTTAAATCTCTAATGCTTTATTAAATGTTGGAATACCTTAATTAAACATTTAAGGATTTATTTAAATCGACGAAGATTTATTAAATATTGAAAGATTTAAAATAAATATTTAAGGATTTATTTAAATTTATAATACTTTATTACAATAAAAAACTTTTAGTTAAATGTGTGTATAACAAATATTGGGACAATTTGCCTTAAATGCCGTGAAACGCACAGCTAATGTACACGTTACACTAGGCGCCCTATATCGTCCGACATGCCTGTTTTCATCTGTACTAAAAGTTTTATAATACAGAGCCTTCATTAATTACCGATACCCACGTGACTACAAAATATAGATAAACCCAACTTACACTGTTGGTAGCCTTTTATCCAAAAATTCCCAAGCCGTTTGTTAACTTATCAAGGCTTGCTTGTTTACATACATAACCTCACTTTGAGTGTTGACAGTGACACTTACAGGGAATTTTTAGTTACCACGAGTACCAATCCTAAACTGACTTCAACATCTAAATCTAAAACTCCCTAAGTCACTGCGGACCAACGGTCACGTGGGTATCAGTAATTAACGAAGGCTCTGTATTTATATCATGGCTTCAATTAAGCGACTATAATAATAAAAACGTTTTGTTCCAACATAAAACAAAATCGTTTTCGTAAAAACAACAACGTTTCACGAAAAAACGTTTTTGACTGAAGCTGTTTTGTTTTATATGTGCATCTGGCCTAACCGACTAACTGACTAACTAACTATGAAACATACGAAACAATATAAAAGTGTAATCTAACTGCCGTACAAAATGCAATAATTAAAATAGCTACATTATTATAATAATTACACGCTTTTCTACACAACACTTATTTAATCACAGCGAAAGAGACACTTAGTAGGACATTTAAATAAGCAACGCAACAATGTTCGAAAAAAAAAACTAGAAGTAAACACTGACCTAAAAATTCTGCTCTGAAACATTCATTCTTGTTTGCTTGCAAGCCCTACTTTCGGAAACGGAAATTTTTTACGAAACAGATTGTCCAAATATTGCTTAATAATATTTTGTAGGGACAAACGTGGAAAGAAGATTATGTCCGCTGCTCTCGCTAATTTAGAAAAGCTTTGTTATGCAAGTTCTTAACTGCGTAGCCAACCTTAAGTGCCACATTCCACCAAAGTTGCGTAAGGAGTGAAAGCGAATGTATGTATATTATAACGATTATTTGTGAATCACTACTATTAGGTCTCTTATACCGCGAGCCCAATGAAATGATTCTATGGAAATCCCGTGTCCCAATAATATGGGATGTATGAATCAGTGTTCCATATGAGTCGCATCAAAAAATATAATTAATTTTAATGTAACTTTGTTAATTAATCAAACGAAATAATACAAAAAAATATGGAATTGTTAAGTGATCGTTACTGTCAGTTTTAATTGACAACATTTTTTAACAACCCGTTGAAGAAATAGCAATTTTGAATCTAATTACTTTACACATACAAACGAATGGGTAACACTACACAATTAAAAAGAATATTCACAAGAAGGAACTTTTATTTGATATACCAGGTGATTCAGCATACATCTCCCAAGCTTAAATTTCCATTATTTTTATAAAATACGAAACTTAACTTTTGCATGTGTTTATGGTAGTTAGAGACCTGTAAGTTCGCTAACTAATACCACTTTATATTTTTGCGACAGATTCTGATAGAACATTAAGTTCTCTATTCATAAAAGTTACTCAAAAGGTGAAATAGTTAGCCCCTAGAGGTCGTCAAATGAAAAATTAAAGTTAGCTACGAATTTGAAAGATTTTCAATTTAAATCTGCTAAAACTTTTTCGCAACGGTCAGTGTATTTACAAACTTGATTATTTGATTAATTAAATTAAACAAACAATGCAAAGACAAGTGTTCATTAAATATTCAATTTTGTAACGACACTGAACTCTAGTGGCTTAACCAGAAGTTGTGAGGCCTGGGTTCCAGGTTTCGGTCTCCCCCCCTCACAGTAAAAGACAAATATAAAGCATTTCGTCACAGAAACGCGTCAATAACGTAGACATGTTTTTAAAAATGCAAACAAAATAACTAGGTACCTAATAAAGGTCCACATAACGTAGAAAATAAAAAAAGCGAGTGGTGGTAGCTCAGAGCTTAGGCGCTTAGCCTCTAACGCTAAAGGTCTAGGGTTCGATTCCCCGCCGAAACCATGCAGCAATAAAAATCTATGCCGCAACCCGCCACTCACATTCCCCAATCCGGTGTAGACAGCCGTGGGGTTTTAATGCCTGAAACCTTTTCTGGTATTTAGTCGTTCGGATTCGACGTTAAACTGTAGGTCCCCATATTCCACCTTAGAGCTAAGGAGAGTGCAGGTGCCCAGCAGTGGGACGTAAAAGGGTGATTGCAAAAGACATATTCACATGATTTAACAAAAAACAGAACAGAATATGTAACAAAAATATTAAAAATAAAAATTAACGTACCTCCACGCTCGCTCAGGTGTTTAGCACGGCTATTCGGAATAAAAAACTGTCATATTATCGCGTAAAGTTGTAATATAAAGAAAAGTGTAGTAGTCTTTACTTGTCAGTACCCTAATATTTTCAACCTACCGATATACCGCGATATTCGTCAAAAGACAGCCGTTGAAAAAAATAGTTTGGCTTGTAACAAAAATAAACGGATATAAATTGCTTATTTTAAAGGGGGGGGGGGCGCCTTTGATGAAGTTTACGGTCCTTGATTTTGGGGGACCCCACGACTCACGGGCCCTAATTCCGTAGAACCCGCGGAACCCCGGTAGTTACGCCACTTGTGAACACTTCCAAAACTCCCTCAGCAGGGGGATTTGTACCATAATAGTGGGGCCCAAAACAATGGAGCTTATTAATGCTGCAGTATTATCTCGTTTTCTTTCATTATGTTTAAGTTATCGCATATAAATATGTTTCATGGTAATATTGGTCAGGTTTAGTACCCTTTGTGCTGTTGGGTTGTGATGAATTTGATTCTAGAAACAATATTTTAGGTTGAAAAATAATTTGAAGCAGTTTACTCATAGAGTGAAGCTTAAAAATTAGAAAATTAAGTCCGATTTCGCCCTAACTTACAAATTAATAAAACTGGCAAAAAAAAGGAAGAACTGATTTCAACGACGCCGTCTAATAACTGTGTATCCGCATGGTTTATATTTACAGGGAATTTTTAATTGTGAGACGTTCTCTTTTAAAGTGATGTTGCGGCTGGCACGTATAATGAATGTTTGGCACATAGGACAATGTGCAATTTGTTTTGCCACAGTAACCTTATTTATGCTGTGGTTTTACTATACTTATTACATAAACTATGGCCTCCGAGCATTGTTTAATTGAAGGATGCATGCATGTGTTCACTACAAACGGGTCAATCTCAATTTTACAATACGGCTTCTTTGTCTTTGAATTTTTTTTTCAATCGAATTTTAAGAATCATTTCAGATACGATTTCAAATACATGTACAGTAATTTTTGACGATTTAGAAATATGGTTGTTGCTACACAGGGTGTCTCAAAAAAGACTGGCATAATTTATACAGTAGATTTCGGGCCTAAAAATGAGACAAAAATTCTGAACGAACATGGTTCCTAAGCAGGTTCATTTTGGAGGTATAGAGCTTTAAAAGTGACGTGTAAAATTGTTTTATTTATGTTAATTATTAACATTGAAAAAGCCACCCTGTATAAAATAAACAAATCTTGGTTACTGTTATACTTATCAAAGGTTTGAGACTGGAGGCTGTAATTGCTCAACGAAGTGTTTCAAACTCATACTTATACGAACTTTTTGAACAGATAATCCTTTGCCGGCACCTACGCATTTCGTATGACCTTTTCTTTTAAAAGAATCATGAGGCCGTATGTGAGCACGACTCCATGATTCCCATCCCACGCCCTTATCCTGGCTCAGCGGACTTGCGCTATACACCGGTTTAACACGCCCCACCCCTGGAAGACATGCAACCCAACATACACACCACACACACCGTCCATGGACACGCCGGATTTAACTTATTCAGAAAAATTTCCGATGGACAGAGGATTTGAACCTACTGCCGTTGGGAGTCTAGTTCTAGAGGTTGGGACTCTAACCACTAGACCACCCGCTGGCCCAATTTCGTATGACTAAAAGTCGTTCGTGGAGATGGAGACAAAATTGCGTCAAGCTCTTATCAACGATTATCTCGACATCTAAGTCGTACATGAGAAACAGTTTCTCTTGTAAAATTGTTACCCTATTATTTATTCACTGCCATTTTTATATTTTAAACGTTAATAATAAACTTAAAAACAAAATAAATGTAAAATGCTGGAAAAATGACCAAACTCCAGAGCGTCGCTCAGCCCCTGGGCCCCTTATCTACGTCTCTCCTATACTGTGCACGGCACATACTCGTAATACTCTCCCGCTTGGGTCATGCTTGGGCCAGTATCTGCCCGGCTTGGACGGACGTTGTTGCGCATTGAGACTGTAAGCGCGCATTGACGTGATACTTAACTGGACGAGGGAATCGTGTTATGTATGCTAGCTAACAGTGACCTGCAGTCGAAGCGAGAAATAGTTGTTCGGTAACGCAATCTTTTCTGTTAAATTATACAATTCAAAATACACTTTAAGTAAAAACAAGCTAAGAAGTTTCACTTAGCACTTGCGGCTAGACACTTATTTCTTTTTTTATTGCCTTGATGTGCAGAACCTTTTCTTCAAGTTTGTACAAACTATTTCCGCGTCTTGAGGAAATACTCGGCTCTTCACTCCAACTCAATTTTGTGTTAAACTCAGACCTTTGATAATTATTGTTGCATGCACAATTTGTTTACTTTATACAGGATAGTTTTTTGAATATCAACAAATAAAACAGTACCGTAAGCAATTTAGGAACCATGTTTAGTGAGACTTTTCATATTATTTGTAGGTCAGGAATCCATTGCATGAATTTTGACAGACTTTTCTGGAACACCGTGTACAGGCTTTCTGTTTCTTCCTATTTTATAGTAATCTACACCTTCGCACTGGTGTTTAATCTTAGCAGCAGAAATACGTCAACAGTAAATAAATAAAATCAAAACAAAGCAAAATAAACTTCATCGCATACAAAAATACTATTAAAATATCTAGGGCTTCAAGTTTTACGGTTTCTTAATTCGATTGAATATATTGATACCTATATTCTTTGAGGCTTTCGCGGTTTCTCGAACTGTCAATATTACAATGTACTTTCGGCTTAGACCGCCTCGTCATTTGGGAATTACACCCAGCATAATCAGGTAAAGACCGACCTGTAGCTTGTCTGGCTTTACAAGCATTTGCTCTAAAAGCTTGAGCCATAGTTGTTCGTGGACCCTGCCTGCCTAAACAGGGCCGTGTGCTTAGATTATTTGAATCTTAGGGCGGACAATGATTTAACCTTAATGTATTTTGTTTGCCAGTACAAGAATAATTAATCGTCTTATGCCTGTTAATTGTTTGTGAACTCATACAAACTAACGTTTCGCATAATAATGATACCAGCACGCGCCACGCAAATCAGTGTGCACATATGTTGTTATGATAACAATCGATCGCTGATGTCATTGTCAATCGACATTGTCATATGATTGCGGTTTCGCAAATACACTGTACTACTTTGTTTCTTATTAATAGAATGGACTTCTGTCAGTTAGCAACATATATTGAGAAACTGCACGAATGATAGTTCAAATTCTAAACATTAGTAATGATAATACGTTACGCTGCTCCAGTTTGCATCTAAATCCATATTAAAAAAATAATTATTTACATGTAGAAAATTTATTTTATAACGAATAAAGCAATTTTATGAAATAAAATCGTTCAAATTGTAACACGCCATATGTCAATACAATAACAATTGGTAATAATCAAAAACAGCAAGTTATTGACACATGCTTATCATTTACAACACAATGCATCAATTTCCAAACTTCATGGGAGGTCTTTAAGGTCAGGCTATTCCAGGAATTGTATTATAATCGCAGAAAGTAAATACATAATTATATTGTTTTTGAAAACAATTATTTTAATAAATATTTTTATGCGCAAAATAATATTTTGTTGTAATGAAATTAGTGCAAATTGAAACTTATTGCGTTGACAGAACTTCCTTCTATTCTCTCACTTTTAGAAGATTTCAAATGAAAATTTATATTCAAATAGTAATTATTAATACAAATATTCTGAAGCGAATTCTAAAGAAAGATATTTTAATCGTTTGCTTATTCTTTAATTGGGAACTTCCTTAGTAATGTCTTCACTTTACTAGTGATAACGTTTAAATAAAAAATTGTCAAAAGACTTTGCCTGAATTTTCTTATATTTTAAAAATTATTACATTTCTTTTGCAACAATATTGATTTTATTAATATAGTTTAAGAGTCTACTGCATAAGATCAGATGCTTCGCGCATGCAGTAAGCTGCCTGCTGGGAGAATGTGCCAACAGAACGCTTTTATACGTAGGGGTTGCATTTTTAGGTGAAAAAAGACTGTTTTTCAAGAAAATATTATTTGGTATTAAAGAACACCAGAGACCAAAGACTAAATTGGCCAAAAAAAAATGGTGGGGTTTAAAAATTATGTAAAAATTAAAATTAAAATCGTATTCTAATATTCTCGTCCCCCGTGAACAATTTAGCCTAAGCAAAACTATTTTATGGTCCCCCGATTATTACATAGGAGCATGAATTTTTGATTTTCAAAAAGTGGTTAAAAAAGCGTCAGAGAATTTATCGGATTAGGACACCAACCAAATTGTAGTAAAATTCTAGCTGTATGAGCCTACATGATTAAAAAAATTTTATAGCTAGTTTCTGAGTTTCTTTTTTTTGAAATTTTCCAAAATTTTTAATATTTTTCACTTCACAAATTTAGGTGGTTTAAAAAATTCTCTAAGATAGTAACATTGTGTATCTCTAGGGCTGTTATAAAAACCAAAGTTTATGGCAATCTGACAACTAGTTTTTGAATAAACTGGTAGCGGCCGCCGTTTTGGGTATTCGCAAAAATCACTTGATTTGTCTTGGCGCTTTCTATGGTAGACTGTTCTTAAGTGGTTTGAAAACTGCTCCAAGACAGTAACATTAAGTATCCGTAGAACTATTATCCAAACTAATGTTTATAGCAAAATCTGACAATTCGTTTTTGAATAAACGAGCATTTAAGCTAAAATTTTCAAAAATACGTAGCAAGCGCCATTTTGAAGCTAAAGTATTCGCAAAATACTTTGGATTTGGCTTAGCACCCTCTATGGTAGGCTGTTCTTAAGCGGTTTCAAAATAGTGTATTACATAATGAGCATGGAAAGTGACACATAACACACAAGTGGGAATGTTGCGGAAATCACACGAGTGCGTTTGTCACTTTCTAGCGAGTTATGTACAATATCTTTGTCACGACCCATCAAATACTAATTTCGTACCTTTGTTGCGACTTTTTGGGTAATAGATCTAACGAACTGTTTTTGCTGCTTCGACGACACTCGCTGGGGCAGGTTCCATAAAATCATCGCTGCTTGAGTCAATATCTATATTGTTAAATTGAAATTACTATGTTCAGAAATACTTTGTTAATGTTAATGTGTAGGGTAACTGTTTTCAATGAAATATACATTTAAAATTTGAATTTTCGTGACAGATGCCTAGTGCGGCCAATTGCAAACAACTTGCCAGATACCTCTACAGCACTCCGGCCAATCGCGATGCTTTATAGTGATTCACTTTTTATTTTCCTAACACACCTGTGTGTTAGGAAAATAACGCATTCGTATGAAATTGCTGATTTTCGTACCTACTAAATTAAATGAATATGGACGCTTTCTGGGGGGGGGGAGGGGGGGTTGCGGGAAAATGCTCTAAGATAGTAACATTATGTATCTCTAGGGCTATTATAAACACCAACGTTTATGCGAATCTGACAATTCGTTTTTGAATATGTGGGCATTTAAACTAAAATTTTCAAAATTTCGTAGCGGGCGTCATTTTGAAGTTAGAGTAATTGCAAAAAACAGTTTATTTGTCTCAGCGCCCTCTGTGGTAGGTTGCTCTTAAGTGGTTTCAAAAATACTCTTTCAAAAAATCGTAACTTCCACAATTCTGAAGCTAGAGCATTTGCAAAAAAAAACATTTCATTTATCTTAGCGCCCTCTATGATAAGCTGTTTTTAAATTACTAAAATTCCGCTTTTGAAGTAAATGGTGCCAAAAAATACATCTAGCTTTTGTTTCCTATTCCAGATCGTAAAAGGAAACTTTGTGGCCGATAAATTTGATTTTACCTAACACGTACAATCTACGTAGCTATTACGGAGGTACAGCAAATTTCATTAAAATCGGTCTAGTAGTTCCCAAGATTACGCGTCCACGTACATACCGACATTTTTTTAAGCCAATTGTTAGTGTTCTTGACTGTCAAAATCTTTCAGTCGAAAATTTTCACGATCCTAATACATTCTCATACGGGAAATATGAAAAAGTATGACCATTCGTTGACATGCAACTCTATCTACGTAAATTTATAACGAAAGTAACGCATTGCATGTTGGAAATAAATGATTAATTACTTTTCTAAAGGTTAAAGTTTGCTATTTTTTACTTTAGAACATTGCAGTTTTAAGTTATTGCACAAATGTATGCATGCAAAGTCGTAAAAGGTGACACTTATAAGCAAGGCCGTCGTTATTTATAACAAATTAAGGTCTTTATTGAAATAAAATTGTTTTACTTGCTTACGAAAAGCAATAATTTTTACAACTGATAAAAATTAAGAAAAACCCACAAAAAAAATTTATTCAAATTTTGTAACCAAAATGAAGACTTCCACATCAACTTATAAATTTGTTAAATTAAAAAGAAGTGATAAATACACGCATGGAAATAAAATGCAACAAATAAATAATTTGTTATACATTGAAATCACGTAGAAATAGTTGCAGGGAAAGGGGAAAAAATTAAAATATTTATGCATATACGACATAACTGCAGTCTTTCTGAGTCACAAGTGATTGTTGTAAAACCAATTCTGCCTTTATGTATTCAACAATACATGAATAATTGAATAACAACGGATTTGCGGAGTCTTAATACAGTCAGTTATAAATATTGCAGTTATTTACATGATCGCAACTTTATCCTGTCTTATGGATACGTTGCTCTTATTAGTCGCAAAATATTGTAACAATAATTGTTTTAATTACTACATGTTAGTGAACAATAGTTGTGAGCAGGTTTGAAAGTAGGTCGGCATTGCAAGAAATATGTTTTCATACTAAAATTTCCACTACGACATATTTTTTGTCTTTAAAAGAACTAGGACGCACTGATAAAACTAATACTAATCCTTTGTTGTTTCTACATCTTATGATTATTCATTCTTGTTAATTAATAAAATAATTATTTATTAACAACCACTTTCGATTTATACATTTTCCAGTTTTTTTGGTAAATTTAATGACCATTTTGCTACTTTAACAACATTTTCTGGAATACAAGTTTTTTTGCCAAAATTTTATCACCAAGTGTGTATGTAGATTGTTGTACTAAAAGCAGCAGACTTTTCGCCGTCTTTTATTTAATTTCAAAACAGTTTTTATTTTGTTCTCTAATTGCAATTTTATCGGTGCAAAAAGCTAGCTTGTTAAAAGGTATATAAGAAATACCGTGTGAATGATTTCGTTTTCTACTCTGATGAAATCACTCTTAATTACCATATTAGCTTTTGTCAAGTCATTTAAATATTTCTAGCCAAACTAGTTAAGTCAAGTCCGCATTATCGATTACATTTAAATACCAAATTTAGTTTTTATTTTCTACAGAAATGGACGAAGTGTATTTAATTTTAATTTTAAGTTAAATCCTGTAGATTGGAGTCAAACAACACGAGAGATGGGAAAATAAAATTCGGCATTCCAAACTGGAATTTCCAGGTGTGGTGGACTTATTCCCCAGCGTCGCGGCGCGTCGTAGTTCAGCTTTAGCAGAAGAAATAGGCCAACGCTAAATAAATATTAAAACTACGTAAATAAATAAATAGGTAGAGTTAGAAGAGTATAGCCTCCGTAAAAATTAAAGCTGTATAATGCTGAATTTATTCTCACGTTTGTTAAATAAATAGTCATTACCTAAATTCTAAATTGTAAAAATTTATATAGGGAGGGGGGGGCACAAGGAAATCATGGCATAACAAAATAGTAACTAATCCTAGATCAATTTTTGTGGAAATTTCATGTGGGATGCACTTTCAGAATGGGTTTAAAATCTGAAACACGCTTCCTTGCGGAGTTACAGTCCTGAAGGTGGAACAAACTATTGTCATTGTATGCCTATCAAATCTATATATTAAATTTGGATCTCTTACCTCTGTCTCACTATTTACTGCCGCCGGGCCTCCGCTGCTACAAGCCGCATCTATACGCGTCAATTATATAAGACGCATATTCATCTGTTCAGTCAACCAGTACAGTTTTCGATTTCAATAAAAAAAAACTGTATGCACAGGATCTTGCCGGACGAGTGGATAGCAAAGTGCTGGTAGCCTTCAGCATTTGCACGTTGGTCGATAAGCTAGATGGACGCATAAGCGAAACTCTGATTAAACCACAGTATTCATTTATTTATACTGTGATTAAACACTACAGAACACGTACCCTTCAATACGCAATACAAAAATGTGTTACAGCATGTCATACAATATTACTGAAAAACAACACATTCCTTAAGATATGTACAAGTGAAAGTAATAATTGAACAAACAGAAATTGTACAGTTTATTACGCTTAATTGACAGTATTGGTAGCAAAATAATAAACAAATATAAATACTGACTTACACATATTAGGATCGTTGACGCTCTGCGTATTTGAGAATATCGCACCAGGTCATGTATAAAGCAAGTATAAAATATTAATCAATTTGATATAATCAGTATATTAAATCCGGATCCCTTCCCCGTTTCTCAACTGTTAGTGCATTCAGTAATGTGCCCTACAACTCGACACAGGTTATGTATTATGCTTGCAGGTTCCGATACTTGCGGAATGTATTAATTATATCATGATATCTTTTTCAACAAATTTGCTAGCATTTTTAAGACAAACGCGTAGAGCGTAGTTCACGGGTTAAGCTTCTTTTAATTACAGAGAATTCATACAATGCTAAAAAACACTTCACAAAGTTTTAATAAAAACAGCTTTTATAACTAGGACTGGGAGTTGTTTTTTATAATTCTTCTTAAGAAGGGCCGGCGAGTGGTCTAGTGGTTAAAGTCCCAGGCTTTGAAACTAGACTCCCAATGGCAGTACGTTCGAGTCCACTGCCCGTCGGTAATTTTTCTGAATAAGTTAAATCCGGCGGGTCCATGGATGGTGTATGTAAGTGTGTATGTTGGGCTGCATGTCTTTCAGGGGTGGGGCATGTTAGACCGGTGAATAGCACTTAGTGTGCTGAGCCCGGGCAAGGGGGTGGGATGGAAATCATGGGGTGATGATTCTTTAAAAAAAAGCTATTATAAAATAAAAAAATAAAACGTTGCATGTTCTGAGCAGATATGACTATTTGATTTTAAAGCATAGTTTCGAAGAAACTCTTGATTTGAATTCAAAATGTTTTTTTGTGAAACAAAAGATTACAATTATTTTGCTGCTAGTGTATTTAGAGGACAATTACGTTATTTTTATCATATCTCTTTTTTGAGCGCGCCAAGACGTTAAAAAACTACCTTTAAATTGGAATTTTACATAAATTTTTTATAATTTTGAGGGGTTGTAGAAAGGGGCATCTTCTAGGAGTTCCCTAGAATAGACGCTTTTTTTTCGGTGAACAAACCCGCTTCTCTAAATGGTCTAAGTACGCCACTGAAATCTAGTGCCAAAAATCAATACCAAAAAGGGGTGGTACACCGTCTTGCTAAAACCAAATATTGTCGCTGGGAATGTCGGAATCATTTTTATTAAAAAAAAGGTGATGGTTAAGGTCTTAAGGATAGAGCAAGATGAAATATAAGAAAATCGAAGTATCAGTAATAAAATGTTCGAAAAAGATAATGGTACAGTCGATACTACCTGTTTCTTCGTATTCTTCAAAATGGTAGAGGCGGTAGAGCCATGTTTCTAGACTTTTGTTACGTGCTCTATAAAGCAATCGCCTAATACAACTTGATAGATTTATAATTAACTAAGTAAGCAATAAGGAAATGAAGGAAACCGAGTTGCAGCATAGAATATATAGTGCGTCATAATAATTAAACCTATTAAAATAAAGAAATTTGCATTCGATGCTAATGATCACAGGTGATGATGCACGAAAACACACACTTACAGAGATCCTTAACTGGCGAAGACGGTGCTAAAAATATACTTATACAAAAGCAAATTATATGGTTGTTACATGACTGTCTTCAAAACTGCCACTTTAATAAAGCCATTAGGTGTTTAAAAACGTCATGGCTTTTACATTGATATTCAATTACTCTTGTAATTGCTTTTAGGTGTCGACTAAAGTCTACCACATAACTCGTGCTACATGACTTATAATCAAACTTGTAGAATTTGTAATAATATTGCAGGAATTTATTTAAGCTCACGTTTAATTCAAGTTCGACGTAAATAAAGTTGGTTTTAATAAGTGCTTTAACACATAATGATTTTTACTTTCTCATTCCTTCGGTATAGGGAAGTGTCGATTTCATGAAAATTTTTGAATTCTAGATTTTAACGGAAACACACGTTTTGGGGCTCAAGGAACACAAAAACGTGGTTTTTAAAAAAATGTCTGTCTGTGGGTGTGTAGGTGGGTGACGCCTCTACAGGCGAAAGTACTGGACCGATTTTGATGAAATTTTAAATCAAGAGGTATATCGAAAATTGTAGTTTAAGTAACGCTTTTCAAAAAAATCCAAAACCGGAAACGGAAGTTAGACATGTTTTTTTGTGGCGTTTTCTTCCAAAACTAAATTTTCAAAAATTGAGCACGGAATCTGAGAGAAGACCTTAAGGCAAATCGAAAAATTTTTTACCGAACTCTTTAGCTTCAAAATGGCGGCCGCTGCTGCTTTTTGAAAATCTCGACTTTAACGCCCATTTACTCAAAAAGTAGTTGTCTGATCGGGATCAGCTACCACTTGTTTGAGAGCCCTTTCTAGGTAGTATACGATAAAAAAAAAATTTTGAAAATCCGAAAAACGTCGCAATGGCGCAGCATCAATATTTTGAATATTTCAAAAAAAAAATTCTAAAAAACTGTCTACACGTATTTTTTCAAACTCTCTGAGCCAATAGAGCTTACATTAAACTACAAATTTGTTGTTTACTTGTCTCCTAAATTATACTCTGACGCCTTCCAGGAATTTTTGAAAAATTTAAAATTAATTAATTATTTATTCAAAAACGCAAACGCCGATTGTTATAATCTTTTATTAGTTCAATAGGCTATTTAAAGTACTTTATTAGAATTTGCTAAAATTTTCAACTATTTTAAAAATTATGAAAAAATACGATACTTTTTAATATCAACAACGCGTTTTCTAGGATTTACGTGATTTTAACTACGCTTATCAATTAGCTTTAGTAAAAAAATATATTTTTCTCATTCTATGCATATTTTTGATAACTTCCCATTAAAGCTAATATAGCCAATTTTGTCCGACATCCGAAGCGGAATTTGCAATCCGCCGATAGACGCGCCGGCGGACGCTTACCTTGCTTTGGTGCAGTTAGTCGCTGCTTCTATGGGTAGAGTTACGGTACGGAAATCAATTGAACAGGTTATTGCAAATTCAAATTCCCGCTGCTTGTTTTCTTAGAAATGTAATACTCGCTGAACTGTACAACATTATAATTATTAAAAGTTATACTTTTGCAAATACGGCAACGGCAAGTATTAGCATCTAGTATTGGCTACAATTTGTTTTTTTGAAAGTTATAATTTCACTGTGGCGCTTTCTATAAATTTGGATGTTTGAAATGGAAGGTTATAATTATATAATTTACACTTTTGCAAGTACGATAAGTTTTAGTATGGGAAAGTCCACTCGAAGTCCACACTTCAGCCTTTTTATTATAACATTAGCATTCTACTGCTTAAAATATTGTATTAGTATAGTTTTATTAAATAATTTTGCTGTGTCATCAAACACGATTTTCATCAACGTAGCTTAGAGTTGAGTAATAATTATGTTTACAAACTTTAGGATAATTTTACACGTATGTACTACCCTAAGGCTGTTTTTTCAAATTTGGTAATATTCTTAAACTTTGAGCTGTCCATTAAAAACGATCACGACGTGATGATATTAAACTTACTTGTTCATACAACTGAAATCAATTACGGTATTAATTCTCATTTTAGTTAATTACAAAAAACAACTAATATTTTATTTGCAACATGGAATACTTTAAACAACTTCGTTGGTTCCGGTTAATGCAGCTTCCGTGTTGTAGAATACTTATTGCTACCAGCTGTATATTGCAACATAATATAAATTTCTATTGTTTATTTCCTCACGTTATTAACTTACACACGCCTGTTTTTCTTCAGCTTTTATGAGGTTACAAAAAATTGAACATAATTTGTTCTAAACTAATTTTTTAACAATTGACAACAAATCCGTGTCAAAAACATGGCTATTAATAATTATTATACACAAGACACATGCATTTTGCATGTTTGAAAAATTCACGAAGTTATTCTGTATTCTGTATAAATATTATACATAAATCTTAAACTGTAGTACGCGTACTCTTGGGGGTAAGTTCTGTATGTATATCAAAGCCATAAAAAAAAGTTTGGACAATCACAGACCCGGAAAGCGCTTCTTACAAAATTACTGCCTTCAGAACAGGAAACAGTCCCAACATGGAGGCTGTAACTCCGTAAAGAAACGTTTTCAGGGTCATGTTTATATGAATTTTTTTATTGATTTCATTACCACAACTTATTCGCAAGGTCTGTACAAACTGTTTGTATATCTAAGAAAAAACTAAGATCTTGTAACCATGTAAATTATTTTTTTTTTACAAAAGTTGTGTTGTCTCGAAGTCCGTTGAGTTTTTTTAACGACTTGCGACAAGAATAACTTTTTGTGTATCTTTCCATATAGAATATGATAAGTGAAAACTTAAACAGTCACTAGTAAAATAGCCATACAAAATTTGAATTAAATAATGTAACGTCGCAGACCAGGTTTTGTTGTGATTCGTAGCGTTGTCGCTGTTTTCTGGTACCACATTGTGTAATTTTTGTAGTACCAGGTTCGTAAACTGAACTTGACGAAAGAAACACAGCATAGGTTTAATACATTAATTGAATTTCTCCAATAATTCCTTAAAATGATTGCGGCTGCAGCAGTCTTACAGTGGTCTAGCCCCGGTAGACTAGGAAGACTGCAGAAAACCTAGTCAGGATATAGTACATCTCATAAATGTTATTACAGCGTAAATCTGGTTTGACCGCTGATCATATCAGGACAGGCTCGCGCCTAGAGGCTTGGGCGCCCGTGTCTTTAGTTTTGGCGCCCCCACCGCAAGTAGTGACGTCGTAGGTTCGGGGTTTCTCCTCCGGGGTTTTTTGTTTTTTAGTAAATAAAATAAACAATTTTACATGCTAACTTGTCTATTTTTCTTATTTATTAATTGTGACTTTACCGTCGCCCAGAAAACGAAATGAATAAGAAAAATTACAACTTATTATAATATTCACTTAGGTTTGCGGTTGCACCGAAACGATCAGAACTAGTTTGCATTTAATAAAAAAAAATGGGCTCTGGGAGGGGTACCGACTCCCTGAACCCCTCCTTCTCCTTATCTACGCCACTAATCTTAAGATGTAATTTAAGCTTGCACGAAAACAATATTTTTTTGAATAACATCTTTTTTATTTAGGCATATATTAAAAGTTAAATACGTGCCTTAAAAAAAGAAGTTTTATCCTATAACTTCCAAGTTGTGGCTTGCTACTTGTTGTTTTAAAAAATGAGGTGTACTGTTAGTAGTGCACAATCAGATAGTTATTTTTGGCTGGGAACAATGTCGATTTTAATGTTTTTCTTTTTATTTAAAAACGGCCAAATACAAAATTATTACTGAACCAATATTGCAGAATCTGCAAATTTTTTTTGAATGTACACTCTTAAAAAATATTACGTTTGAAAAATGTAGCACCTACTCAAGAAAATGCAATTACTAAGGCGAAATTACTAAGTTTCAGTGCATTTTGTGTTATAAAATGCGTGCGTGGGTCATGACAGGACAGAGCGATACATATGCCTGTAGGGAAAGTCCCTACGGGAAATGAACAGAGATTCCCTAAATGAATGCATAGCTTCAGAACGATACAGCAAAATAACATGGGGATCGGGGAAGTACCTGTTTTGCGGGGATTTCATTCGGTAGTTTGTGATGTAGACATTGTTACGGTTCGGGTTTTTTATTTAGTTGTTTTTTTTTAATTTGAAGATTTAGCGCCCCATTTACGGTGGCGCCCGTGCGGTGCAATCACCGCACGCCCTGCTAGGCGCGCCCTTGTATCATGCTTGGGGGACGATAAAGGTGGTGAGTCTACAGCCGGAGGAAAGTCTGCACAGACAGACAGACGGTCAAGTCAAGTTCTATACGAACGGAAAATATAACTTTGGATGCAGCCAGACCAGTCCAGCGCATATAGCCGGATAAAGGAATCCACAGAGGCAGCCGTGCCAGCCGAGCGCCAGTAATAGACGAGGAAGAGTCAAGGTGAGCTGAAGAACGTAGCTGGACCATTCCAGAGCATATAACCAGGTGAAAAAGACCGCAGAGGTAGCCGGGCCAGCCGAGCGCCAAAAATGTACAAGGAAACGGGATCTGAAGATTTCGCCGGACTTAGAGTACTTTTACTTATTATCAGAATTTACGGCAGAGATAATAAATACAGCGCGATTAGACTTGTTCCGACTTCGGGAGGCTCTGTTATACAGGGTCGCTATTAAAGATGGAACCAACCTTTCCTGCTAAAACGGTTTGAGATATAGATATGAAAATTGGAAGCCTTCCATTTGAAATTATTTCGCATATTTTGAGGTTAAAAAAATTTTTTTTTGACTCATGATTTTTGAGCGCGGCCGCCATCTTGAATTTTTTTAAATGGCAACATGGGCTTTGTGATACATCATTAGAAAGCTTATTTTTTTCTCTTTCTTACTACTTTAATCATGTATGGTGTTAAAGTAGAAAATAATGCAGAAAAATTGGAAAAACCTTTGCCATATTTCACGAAATTAAGGTTTATTTGTCACGTAATACAATAGTTGTAAGGAAACAAACCATATGTACTGTGTTGTTTGTCACTTATTAAACCCCTGCTGATTGTTTTTTGTTTATTTTTTACGTTTCGTTATTGCAAAGGTATCTAGATTTAAAGTGCAATACATTAGCCAGCCACGCATGCGGCATTATTTTCTACTTTAACACCATACATGATTAAGGTAGTAAGAAAGAGAAAAAAATAAGCTTTCTAATGATGTATCACAAAGCCCATGTTACTATTTAAAAAAATTCAAGATGGCGGCCGCGCTGAAAAATCATGTGTCAAAAAAATTTTTTTTAACCTCAAAATATGCGAAGTAATTTTAAATGGAAGCCTTCCAATTTTCATATCTATATCTTAAACCGTTTTAGCAGGAGAGCTTTGGTTCCATCTTTAATAGCGACCCTGTATGAACTTTTCCTAATGTTTTTTGACCTGCTATCTGTCTTAAAATTTTTTTATTATTTTGTGCTAAAATTTTATTTTATTTATTCGACTAAAAATTTAAACCTACTTGATTACATTAAGTTTTGAGACGCTTTAAGGAATTTAAAAAAATAAAGGGTAGTTTATGAAAAAAGTTTAAGAATCACTGGTGTAAATCACGACTGGAATTATAATCAACCGCAAATCTGATGAGCTATTCTTTATTTATGTCGATACTGTAATTCTTATGTAGTTATGTCTTACTTTGTATGGTTTGATAACAAAAAAACGCACTGCATAACCAACACGGAAGGATCGAGTGAAAACTGTAAAAAATTAATATGCGACATAATTTTATGTAATCACATGTTCGACAGTTATGAATTACGTCGGCAAGTTTCGTTTGTTGTGTTGTTACCTGCAACGTTCAGATTGTTTTAATATCATTAAGAACTTTTGAGCGAGTCGCGTAATTTTTATATTTCCATATATTTCAATTTCTAAATGCTTTCCGTGCGTTTCTGCTAGTTCTCTTTATTTGTATTATGTCAATGAAACGTGTTATGTTACAATCTAGGAAAGGGAGGGAAAGGAAAACTGATGTATGTATTTTTTAGCAGTAGTAATTGAAGTGTAACTTCCTGACGACACGTTACATTGATTTATAAAGCAACATGTCCTTTTACCTGGGTTGTTGTTTTCATTTCCACTGCAGCGTTTCCTGATTATGTGACTGCTTCATTTCTATCGCATTAATTTTTTTACTTTACAGTAATTCATAATTTTCTAATTTACAGGCACGTAATGCAGCAGCATGTACTTTTACGACGCATGTTTTATAATTAACAGCAGTATACAGGTTGGGCAAAAGTACGGAACAATGCAAATATCTTTAATATAGCAACCGGGATTTTGAAAAATTTTTTTACATGAAAGTTCCGATATACGGCGGAAACAATGGAGGTATTGGCGGTTTAAAAGTACTTTCGGTTTAACCGGAAATAATTAAAACTTTTTTATTTTAAATAGAACACCCTGTATATCTTTTAATATATCGATAGAACTCTTTTTTGCGAGTTCAGTGATATAAGGTTTCATGCTTTTATTTTCAATAGTTCTAGAGATATTGAACAATAATGTTTCGTAATTGTTATCTAGCAGCTCATGAAAACAAAAGAATGTGAGAAGCCTAAACAGTTCCGTAAAGTTGTCAAATATGCTTGGTTCGTGTTGTGTTGTTCGGATGTTCGATAAATTGAGCAGTGTGGTTGCAGTAATCAATTAATTAAAACTGCTGAATTTAACATCAAAAATGAATCAATTAACAGAAAGAGAACGAATTCAAATTTTAATTATGGTTGGTTTTGGTGAGCGTCGTAGAACTCAGCAAGAAGTTTGTACTTTATTTAACAATCTGCAATCTTTCTGTTAATTGAACCATTTCTGATGTTAAATTCAGCAGTTTTAATTATTTGGTTAATTAATTGATAACTGCAACCACACTGCTCAATGTAACAAACATCGAAACAACACAACACGAACCAAGCATATTTGACAACATTACATAACTGTTTAAGCCTCTCACACATTCTTTTGTTTTCATGAGCTGCTGGATAACAATTACGAAACATTATTGTTCAATATCTCTAGAATTATTGTTCAATATCTCTAGAATTATTGAAAATAAAGGCGTAAACCTTATATCACTGAACTCGCAAAAAAGAGTTCTATCGATGTATCAAAAAATATACAGGGTGTTCCATTTAACATAAAAAAGTTGATATCATTTCCGGCTAAACCGGAAGTCCTTTTAAACCGCCAATATCTTCATTGTATCCGACGTATATCGGAACCTTCATGTAGAAAATTTTGTCAAAATCGCGGTTGCTGTATTAAAGATACTTGCATTGTTCCGTACTTTTGCCCAGCCCTGTGTATATCTTTTCACTTAATATAATAATAATTAATAATACAAACTACAAAGTGCTTCAGAAATGTCTCTTCTTTTGTGCGCTGAACTTCAGTACCTATACGTTAAGAATGGGAATTTTTTTATTGATGTAGGTTCCAACACGACCCTGATCCTTGCCGTAACCTTCCTACCAGAAAAAAATAAACTTTGAACATGCAATTTTATCATATTCAAGTACCTATTACACAACATGTGCATTAAAAAATCCATTTCTTCTACGTAGATGTCCATTATCGTTACAAATGGAAAATATATTATGTTAAGTTAACAAGTGCTACTTGCATTAAAAACACTTCTGGTATTTTTATAAGAACCTTTAGTAATTAGCGCTCATTAAAAACTTAACATGCATCATTTGTCATGGATGATAATGTTTAATGTGCTAAGGAGTTACGTCAGTGTTGACTTTTTGCCGAATTGATTAAATTTACAAGACTTTGACAATTGTTTGAGCGAAGGATGGACATACAATTTGTAATGTTGAATAGCGAAATTTTCATGTTTACTCTTTTGCATTGTCAGCAAAAAGAGGTCGACGATAAATGAAAAATAAATTATGTCGAGCAAAATGGTTACAATGAATTTGAGTAAAAATTAAAGTCTTTGTATTATTAATTGCAGAAAGTACAAGAGAAGTACAAAACTGTAAATTACTGTTGTCTGAAACAGTGTTTCTTAAAGTTTTGTCATAGAGTAACCCCCCCCCCCCCCCCTTTTATTTTTAAAATCACCCTAACAAAATTCTATTTACATTTTTATATGCAGGGTGTTTCCTTAATGACAACATATTTTAAAGATTGGGGAGCTGTTGAAAATACATTAAGAACCGTTCATATAGGGTGATTCGTAACATGTAGGACACCCTTTCACGATCGATTCAGAACCTGAAAATAATGAAAACACAAACAGTTTCCATAAACATGGA
This sequence comes from Ctenicera cuprea, assembly GCA_958336395.1. Taxonomy (NCBI): domain Eukaryota; kingdom Metazoa; phylum Arthropoda; class Insecta; order Coleoptera; family Elateridae; genus Ctenicera; species Ctenicera cuprea. The sequence continues at coordinate 19,138,457 of OY284491.1, forward strand.
TCCAAAAACGCTTCGTTACGTTCCTCCTGAAGACAGACCAGAATAATCACTTTTGTATTGTACATTTTGCATTAATTGCAATAAAATTTTGAAATTTTATCCTTAAACATTAGTCACTTAGCTAATTATTTCTACTAATTTTGTTTTGAATAACTGCACCAAAGGTATGTAGGGGTCACGCAATATTTACTTTCAAATTTATTGGATCTTCAGAGTTTTGAAAGTTTTGGTTATACCGTTATAAAATCTTATTCTTAATACTAAAAACGCAGAAAAGGTACTACTGTGAAAAGTCACTAAATCCAACAGTTTTCGAAATAATTCAATTTTTTTGTAAAATTGAGTTGCCATGAAGATCAAAGTGTTTTCTTAAGACGTTTGAATATTGTTCACATACTTTGAGAATAAGTTCTACACATCAAAACAATGGAAAAGGTTCCGATAAACACGGGTTCCATAACACTTCGTTGCGGAGTTTCAGCTTACGGAAGTGGGAACCTGGTTGTCTCTTCTAGAGATTGTAACTCCTTAGGTACGCTTTCTTTTCGGAACCATGTTTATAGGAACTCTGTGGAAACTATTTTATCATCTAAGGAAAACATTTACACCTTCATGGCAAGTCGATTTCACTAAAACATTGGATCATATCGAAAACTATTGAATTTAGGGACTTTTAGCTTTTTGTTGTATTTTTGTATAGAGGGTAAGATTTTGTAGTGTAATGTAAACTTCAAAAACTGTAACTATCTAAAATATATAAGACGATATTATGTGGGCTTAGATGAGACATCTCTGGTGCAATTAGTTAAACAAAAATTAGCAAAAATACTAAGCTAAGTGAGAAATGCTCACATAGACAATTTCAAATGTTTACTGCAAGTGCTGCGAAAGTTATCGCCAAAAAAGTAGTTAAACTGATCCATCTTCAGGAGGCTTTAACTCCGTAACGAAGCGCTTTCGAACGCAAACTTTTTTCATTGTTTTCTGATTCTAAATCCATCATGAAAGTGTGTTCCACAAATTATAAATCCTCTTGTACAGAGTGGCTAGGAAAACCCCGGCCACTTTTCTTGCGGCGGTCAAGAGATGGCGCTTTAGTAAAGAAAAATTAAATTAAAATACTGGCAACAACGCAGAATCCAAGACGTTTTAGTTGTTTTGATTTAATATGGGGCGTATTTATTAACTAAAACGTCTTGGATTCTGCGTTGTTGCCAGTAGTTTAATTTAATTTTTCTTTGCTAAAGCGCCATCTCTTGACCGCCGCAAGAAAAGTGGCCGGGGTTTTCCTAGCCACTCTGTATAAGCATGGATACGGAAAGTCTTTCTTAATGAGTTACAGCATCCCGAAAAAAAATCCCTATTAGCATATGGGCCTGAAAATGCTTCTTTCCGGAGTTATAGCCTTCGGAAAAGGAGGTTTTATTTTATTGCGCAAGCGTTTCCAAATCCATCTCCCAATAGGGATTGTTTCCTCATGCAAAGCATATAACTCCAAAATATTTGAGCATTTTAAGGAAATCCTCAACCTTCGGAAGAGGAAAGAGTTCCAATCGAGACGGTTTCCTCTTCCGGAAACTGTATTTTTGTACGGAAACGTTTCCAGACCCATACTTCTATTGGAAATGTTGTAAGAAAGCTCTTCCAAGTTTATGTTCGTTGGAACTTTTTTTTATTGTTGTTATTTTTAGGAGTTATTCTTAAAGTTTTATTTTCATATTTTAAGCAAACACTCAGATCTTCATGACAACTCGATTTTTCACAAAAAAATTTACTATACGTGAAGAGATACGACAAGCACTCCTTATATCTACGTTTCTGGTTATTGGATTTAAACAAAAATAAGTAAAAATGTAAATAATTAATAGTAAAGTACCCGCAGCAAATTTTGAAATAGACATCGTAATATACACTGTGTCTATAAAGTACCCCCCCCCCCAAACTAACTTTTGAACGACTTAATGTTTTTCCACAAAATTTGTGTGCTGTAATGGGAAATTAAATACTATCTTTCAGACCATATTAAAATTTTGTATCATCCAAAATGGCAAGCCTATTTGAATTTTTTTTTAAATGAAAAGAGGGGTCGAGTGGCACCTCATTGGAAAGGTCTTTTAGTTCTGCGTGTGATGCTAGAGTTTCAAAGAAAAATATTCAACCATAACAAAATGACAATGGTTGAAGATAAAGAAGTCTATTTAAAAAACTAAGAATTTAAGCTTAAATTAATTAAATTAAGTGTTTAAAATGTTTACCATTCCTTCTTGGCACATAAAAAGTCGGTTATGAAATTCCCACCTTACATTTACATAAGTTTCTGGAGTGATATTTCTCCAAACTTCTGTAATGCGTTGCTCCAGTTCTTCAATTGTTTCTGGACGGGTTCTGCACACTTTCGATTTCAGATATTTCCATAGAAAAAAAATCTAAGAAAGTTAAATCTGGGGAGCGAGCCGGCTATTCTACAGGCCCCCGCCTACCAATCCATCTTCCAAGAAAATGTCCGTTGAGAAAGTCAGAAACAGGCCTATAATAATGAGGTGGCGCACCGTCTTGTTAGAACATAACGTTTTCAATATTATAACCAGCCACCTGGGAAAATTTTGTACTGCAAATGAAAAAGTGGAGTACTGGATAAAAAAATCAAAACAATTTTGAATTGAGAGAGTCCATTTGTTTAAAATCCGCCATTGTGTTATGGCTGAATATTTTTCTTTGGAACTCTAGGATCAGACGCAGAACTACAAGACCTTTCAAATGAGGTGTCACTCGACCCTGGATAAAAAAATCAAAACAATTTTGAATTGAGTGAGTCGGCGCAGCGTCTTGTTGGAACATAACGTTTTCAATATTATTTCCAGCCACCTGAGTTATTTCTGGGAAAATTTTGTACTGCAAATGAAAAAGTGGACTACTGGATAAGAAAATCAAAACAATTTTGAATTGAGTGAGTCCATTTGTTTAAAATCCGCCATTTTGTTATGGCTGAATATTTTTCTTTCAAACGCTAGGATCAGACGCAGAATTAAAACACCTTTCAAATGAAGTGTCACTCGGCCCTCCTTTCTATGAAAAAAGAAATTTCAAAATGGCGCCCAGTCGCCATTTTGAATGATATAAAATTTAATTTTTGGCTAAGAAATAGTATTTAATTTCCCATTAAAGCACACCAAGTATTGTGGTATAATATCAAGTCGTTCAAAAGTTAATTAGGGGGGATGGGTTACTTTATAGACAGACGGTACATGCGTCAAATACAATTTTCCGGAATTTTTTCCGCGTACCCCAGTTTGAAAAACACTGGTCTAGACTCCAAAATTAACTGCTTAATTAAAAGAATTTTTTACTTTTGTTAGTAGTTTTGGAATCTGCAATTCAGAACTTTAGTTTCTGTGTTATTTCCGCATTTTCATTGTCAATTTCTCCTAGCTGTTAGAACGGTTATTTTTTGGCAGAAATATGTTTGATTTAGGAAATGAAAAGCGCTTAAATTGAAGTACACGTACATTAAAATTTTAAAATTTCGTAATGGTTAAGTTAAAATATACACACACTAGTGAGACAGTTTTAAATTGACATCAAATTCTGAGAATTCTCGAGCATTCCAGTTTCAAAGAAATCTTCAACAATTATTAACAGACATTAAAAATCAATTTTAATTTAATAGCATACTAGCGTTCGTTAAGGTGTTTGACATTTAACATTCGAAAATTTTAATTTAACATTTCAATACAGAACTTCAAATGCTTGAGGACTTTCTCTAGAAATAATGCAACACAATCTCGCATTCAACTAAGTTGGATAGCCTCCAACTTTTCTGATGATTTCATTTTGTATGAAATACCTTATTATACCCACATTTAAAGGCGAGTGAATTTTTTATATAATTATATTAACACTTTCATTATCGTTTATAGGATTTTTTCACGCTTTGTTGTTTTGTTCGATTCAAAACGATAAGAAACTTATAAAATTTTCTTTCCATATCTATTTCGAGATCAAAATATATCTTTAACCTCGTCATCTTCATTTTTGTGTCTTTTAAAATTTAAGTCAACAATACTTGTTTTCCCCTTTTAAAATTTGCATTCCACTGTTGGTTTCTCAACCTCCCTTTCATTTTTTTTCGTTCCGGATGTTACATTAAATTTAAACCATTTGAAATTCTAGGATTTTGTAAGAAGCATCGACGGGGCGAGCATTAACATCATTGCGGTAGATAATTAGCAAAGCGTTAATTTGTGCAAAGGTACGCGTTAGGTTAGGTAGAGAGGGAACCTGCAACTTGATCGTGGAAACTGGAGATTTCAACGATCAGTTCAACAGCAAACCGTGGTCCGTTAATCGAACGCGGGAATTAAGTATCAACGAAAGTGCGATTGCGTCTGTGAGTTGCAGTGAATGTTTCGATTCTTATACTATTTCGATTCAGTTAAATCGAGTGATTTGGTTTTAAATCTGGGAATTTAGTGAGTTTTACCTCTTGGTTTGATTACTTTCTTGAGCTTCACTCATTTAATTAAATGTTGCGATTTAAAAAAATATTTACATAACCTACCTCTACTTTCGAAAGGTTGCAACTTCAGCAATTTTAGTTGCTTGCAATATTGCAAATATTTATAATACACGCGTGCTAATTTCTCGAGTTTGGTAATTGAACAATTACAATAAAATTATTAATTATGAATTGTTGGCGAATTCAAAATTAATTGTAATCAGAAGGAGCAAAACTGACTGAATCTATTTTTAAGATTAAATGAGAAAATCGCTACCAAGAGGCTGTAAAACAGACGACTTCAACATCATGTGCAATTTATAGTGAAAGTTTCGTTGTGTAACTACCAACTTTTACATTTCCTTTTAATTTATTAATAAGGGCTAGTCATCGCTTGGCGAATATCATGCTAATAACGTAAGTAATGCTTGACTTTTTTTTATAAGCCGCTTATTGTTTCCCAATGTATGGTGTTTTATAAAAACATGTTGTTAGTTAAAATATAATTTGGCTCACAACCGGCAAACATCGTTAAATTTCTGGAGCTTTTCCGAAAGAATTCGTTGACTCACGCAGTCAATCTTAATTTAAACTAATTTTACCAAATAACCTTAACAACTTGTAGGAAAATACCTGCAGGAGGTTTAAAGTTTCCAACAGCACCGGTTTACCTTAGGCACGCGGACTTGCGTCGGCATCATTTTTAATATTTTATAATGACGCTAGAAACAAAGAACCTTGCTTTCGCATTTAACGTACGTTTAATGAAATTATAACTTCGACGCATAATAATTGCTTCACTTCAATCACGGTTTAACGAATATGTACTTAATCATCGTTTTATCATAACAACGTTGCATTAAAAATTGCTAAGGAATTTAACTTTTATTTACGAGTACTAAAACTTGTAACTAAAAAATATAAACACCTGCTGAATCAGGGTGGGAAGAAAGAATTTATGTCTTCAAGGGCAACAGGTTGTAATAGTATCAAATGCTTAGTTTTTGAGTTTTTTACTTCTATTGTATATCTTCTAACTGTTATTTTTTTATAACCATGTTTGAACTTAGTAATTTTAAGAGTACATAATAAAAATGACGTAGAAAATAAATATAACAATTTATTAAATTTGTTTTTATTTCAAAATTTCATTTTTTAAATAATTTCAAATCATTTAATTTAATTTATCTTAAATGAGAATTTAAAACATGGTTTAATTAAATACATAATCGAATTTCAATGCTTAATAATTAAATAAACATCAAAGGTTTAAAATCAACGATAAATTTTTCCCAACATTGCTCAAAAATTGGCAAAGAATAATATCAATGGAATCGTTTACTATTTTTTACATTGTGGGGTCAAAAATATTTAGACAGTATTTTTTTAAATATTTAGCGGCCCTAAAAAAATAAAAAATTGCACTATTACAATATTTTATATAAACATCTTTGAAGTAAACAAAAAATTAAAACAATAAATAAAATAATACAGTAGAACTCCAATTATCCGAACTTCGACTATCCGAATCTCTGATTATCCGAATCGCTTTAGGACACCGTCTCATATTGCAGTTCTAAATTCGCTGACTTGGTAAGCATAACGGTAGAAACCGAATAGACCAGCAACTTCTGACTGTCAAGCGGATGCGCGACTTGGCTGCCCGAAAACGGGTTAAGGCAGCCAAACAGCTTACTTTGACGGAGATGTTTAGTAAGCAATAACTATCATTTACCAAAGTATGTATGTAAATTTTTTTAATTAATTAATACATAGCTCTTTTTCTTTATATGTATGTAGTTTTTTTTCTCCCATTTTCAATATACATACAGAAGTTAATTAATAGACCCTTTCTTCGGGGAAACTCCAATTATCCGAATTTTTGATTATCCGAATGCGGTCCGGTCCCCATTGATTCGGATAATTGGAGTTCTACTGTAGTTATTTATTATATCAGTGGGATAAAGCATTATTAACATACGAATGCGGTGAGTTGCATGAGTATGTTAATGGCCTTTATCAGATGTATATAATACAATTTGTTATCTACGTCTGCTCAAAATTGAAAAAATTACATAATTTTCAAAATCGAAAAAATTATATAAATTTGACAGACCATCTTTTTTATTTAACATCAGAGTAGCATAGTATTTTATTTAAAAACAGAGTACCATTATATCTACATAATTTATTATCGTCATAGCAACCAAACATTTTTTGTCAATAATTGAGTTGTTTTTAATTTTTCCTTGATTTGTGTTGAAAATTGTGAGAAAACCGGTAAATATAATTATGAGTGATTTGACAGTATTCCGTCGGACATAGTAGAAGCTGCAACGATGGTAGTTTCTTCATTGTTACCAGAAAAATCAAAAATGAAATATGAAAAATTGTCATATCCCACTGAGTGGGACAAGTGATCCTTATCCCATTGAGTTGGATAATAAACATCATTATGTAACTCACTCAAATGAATAATATAATAGGTTCTTATCCTAGCAGACGTAGATAAAATAATATAACATATTAGTTGCAGCAAATACAATTCCAATAATGAAACAGTATTGTAAAATCACAAACAAAATCTTCCTCAAAATTTCATAGTACTTCAAGAAAACGCCCAACTACTCAGCAGCTTTTTATTACATTATCCGTTTGGTGCAAAGGTAAAAAAACACTATGAGCCTATACTTACCTCTGCACCGAACGGATAATTCACCCAAGCTATTATAGTCGCCGATTTACATCTGTAGTTGGCCCCGTGCCGCATTATCCGAGTGAATTTAGAAAACCAAATTTTTATGAGAGAAAAAAGTAATCTTTTGATTTTTTTGTAAACTTGTTTCTTGGTACTAAAGAAAACCAAAGACAACACAGCAAATTCATTACCCAAAAATTCTAGCATCATTCATAACCAATTTAGCATTATTAAATAAAGGGGTTTGAATTTTCAGTTTAAAAAATTCATAGAAGGCGTCATGGAGAAATTAGCAGCGTGGACACGAACCACATTGTAGCTCATCCCTAGCCCTAATATAAAATTTAAAAAAAATTGTATGGCCAGTTTTTGATTAATATGTTTTTGAAAATGTCTGAACCTGGAATTTTTTTTAGTTCACAGTTGAAGTAGTTCCAAATACTGTTCGTAAAATTGTGTACCCCCAGGGCAATTAACAACCCCAAATTTCATCCCGATTTGATAACCCGTTTTTGAGTAAATAGGCGTTATATTCAAAATTTTCTAAAATTCATAGATGGTGTTAGAAAGAAACTAGCGATCCGAGACACGAACAAAATTGTAGCGCATGACGATCTCTGTGAGCTCACACAATCTAAAAAAATGAGTTAAATACTTCGCCTGAACTTTCTTATACTTTAAATCGTGTTTTGAAAAGTATTTCAGTATTTACGGGCTAACAATGACAAAATAAAATCCGCTTCTAAAATTCTGAATACTATTATCTATATGTAGGGTTTACTAAAAGCGAACGGACACCGCACATCGGAGAGAAACACTACTCCGTACAGATTACGAGCAGATCATTATACTAAATTACTAACACACCAAGCATACAGCGTCAACTCATTTAAACTTATGCTTTGCCTGGGGACATGTCTTATTGTATTTGGGAACCAAAGTTTTTTTTTTACTTACAATTTACAGTTCACTCAAACAAAAATTGTTTGTAATCCTCGGTGTATTAAACAAAAATGCATGAATACTCGATTTTCAACAATTCTTAGTAGGCGTCACAGCAAACTAGTAGACATAGAGACGAAGTAAATTATAGCTTGTCATTAGCTCTACTAGCCTATAAAATTAAAAATAAAACAGTAATGCCAGTGTTTGAGCAACACTTTTTTGTAAAAGACAAAATTTTGATATGTTTTTCACTTCGCAGTTTTAGTAGTTCCAAAATTTCTCGTAGCCTGTTCCATTGTGTATCCCTAGGGAATTACTAATATTAAATTGCATCCCGATCTGATTACTCCATTTTGAATAAAATAGGCGTTAAAACACAAATTTTCAATAATTCATAGAAGGCGTCACATACAAATTAGCTGTCTAACCAAATTGTAGCTTATTTCTAGCTCAATAAGCGAACAAAATTCCAAAAAAAAACGTATGGCCAGTTTTTAGGCAAATTGTTTTTGAAGAAATCCAAAATTTTGAAAATATTTTTACTTTATAGCTTTTAGCTTTTTAAACAATTTTGTACATAGTAACATTGAACCTCGTAAAAGCTATTACGATAAAAATTTGAACCCGATCTGTCTACTAGTTTTTGAGTAAAAAACGCTAAAATCAAAATATTCCAAAAATTGTAGCAGCCGTAATTTTGAATTCAAAATGTTCAAAAAAAAATCGTTAGATTTGTCTTCGGGTCATCTATCTGATTCCGCTCTTAGATGGACTAAAATCGTATTCCGGAAAAAATGTTACCAAAAAACCTGTTACCTGTTTTGGTTCTTTTCAAATCTCATTTTGTTGGTGAATTTTCGATCATGAACTCATCAAAATCAGACTATCCGTTTGGGAGTTATGGGGCGCACACATCTACCCACAGAGAGACATTTTTTGGGTTGCTGGAAGTCCAAATCATATATTGCCGTCATAATCTCGTATTTGAAAATTTTCATGTAAACAATACTTGCCTCTACTAAAAGTATAGGAAAGTAAAAAGGGGGGCCAAAAAAGTACAATCCAAACTCAATTCAATTCAAAGTGGCGAGGAAGTTTACGTATGGCTTGCAACTTATATTCATATAAAATGTGCATGGCATAAGAGGTATATAGCGCAGTGGGCCCAAACATGTGAGGGACAATCTTGCTGCCTTCTGGCATCTAACCTGTTGAGTGTTAAAAGGAGGCTAAATGGCTAATAACCTCAGCAATTGACGCAAACGATCCTAAAGAAATACCCTACTGACCCCTCTTTTTACCATTATCAAATTTTTCCATAGAAGATGTTTCCATTTCTTATTTAATATACGCATATGTCTGTTTGATTTGTGCATGAAATGGAACAAACATGACAATATCGCAAGAATAATGGTATAAATAACTTGTAATTGTAAAGTAGGTTAATTTGTTTTATTAAGTTGTATATAATTAAATGATTGGCTTTGTTATTATAAGATTAAATTCTATTTCCTTGTATTACGTGTTGTCATAACATTTATCTGTTTTAGAAAATCATATTAATTTCTTAACAAAAGAAACTGAGATTACACATTAACCGATTTAATATTTTTACTTTCCTATATTTACAGTACAGGGAAGTATTCATTTTTGTAAACTTTCGAGATCTTGCAGGAAATGTATGCGGTGAATATTCAGGAACTTAAAATATGGTTATTATAATAGGTTTGTAGGCGAATGTGTGGGTACATGGATTACGCCTCGTAACTCCCGTACGGATGGACCGATTTCCATACGCTTTGGAATGCAGGAGTATATGAAAACTGCATTGGCAAAATAAACTTTTAAATAAAATCGCAAACCTGAAACGGAAGTTATACATGCTCTTTGGTAGCATTTTTTTTTAGAAATTAATTTTTGTGAATTTTAAACAAAATCTGATAGGGGACCTTAAGACGAATCCAACTCTTTTTTCGTAATTGTTTAGCACCAAAATGGCGGCCGCTAAGGTTTTTTGAAAATTTTGACTTATTACTCAAAAACGAGTTGTCAGAACTGCATAAACTTTAGAGATTATAATAGTCTTAGCAGAACGCAATGCCACTATATATGAAAATTTAAAAAAATGATACCTACAAGTTAAAACGCTTTAAGCATTTTAATGAATTTCCAAAACTATAGTCTAAAAAATGACCACACGATGTTTTTTCAATTTTTTTTATTAAAGCTCCGCGGCGCTTTTTTTTAAACCAAGCAAGCTATGAAATTTTGCTAATTTAAAAAATGGTATGGGTAAAAACTGGCTGCAGGATTTTATTTCATTTGTTTTGGCTCTTGTAGAGCAGCCAAAGATGGGCTACAATTTGGTTAAGTCTTAATGTGCTTATTTGTGTGTGACGCCTGCTATGAATTTTTGAAAATTGATTATTCGTGCCTTTTTATTTAATAAACGGGGAACGGTAAAACAGTTTTGGCTAAGGCTAACTTGATCATGAGTGATAGTAGAATAAGATTCACACGCTAATTTGTAGATGCAGCAATGTTCAGGGGATTAATTTTCCCTTCTTGCCCAATTGTTGGCTAACGAAATTTCGTTTGGTGCTCAAGGATTCTATATGTTCAAAAAAATTAAAAAATAAATTTCTTTTCTTGGAAAAATTTGAAAAACTTTGGTAGTACTACGACCTGTATTTACCATCGGTGCGTAAAACGTTAATACCAAAATACTTTTGACAATATTGTAAGCAACATTTCTTAAAGCATAGGAAATTTTTGCTTTTTGTATTTCTATTATAAAATGTAACATAATATTACTAAAAATTGATAAATAGTTAAAAACGCCTTTACGAGAAGTACATTGTTTGACTCACAAATAATGTAGGTTTAATTTTTTTGCTCATTATATGAAATGTGTAATTAACTATTTCCCAAATTTTCTAAATTAATATTAGATCTGTTTGAACAAAATAATTTTTAAAACATTGCAATATAGGAGTAGGTATACTAATTAAAGTTATTAGAAGCGTCAAGGCTAAAAATATATAATTAACCACAAAGAATGTTAACAACAATAAATATTTTGTTTTTGATAAATATTTCTGGTTAGTGAAACTGATCGGTTTTAAAATATTCTCTTGTAATGAGTGAGACTTTTCCATGAAAATTCGAAATCCATTTCGATTATTATCGAAACTGCCTAAAGAGAATGTGCAATTTATTTGTATTTAATACCAAAATTGTCCCCGTGGAAAAAATATAGAAATATTTTGTAATTGGTGGATATTTCTGGACTTTGCAAACTGATCGATTTTAAAATATTTTCCTGTAATGAGTGAAATTTTCCCATGAAAATTCAAATTCCATTTCGATTATTATCGGAATTGCCTAAAGAGAATGTGCAATTTATTTGTATTTTATACCAAATTTGTCGCCGTGTAAAAACCTTGAATAAATATTGATATCTGTTTACTATAAGATCTGGTTTGATAGCTGCCATTAAAGTCGGACAAATTGGGTAAATGCGTGCTTAGCTTATTGTGACGTAGTACATACTGGTTAAGAGTATAATCATGAACAGAACATATTTGTTCTGTAAGAAGTTAGCCTTGATTTAATTAATATTTAAGTTATAAGAATTCATTGATGGTGTTTATGAGGTTAAAACAATCGTCTTGAATATTTGTAACATGAAAACTTTCCTCCGGCACTTATTGGTTTGAAAAACTACTTTAGAACTTGCACATTACAAAAGTTGACTGGTATGTTTATTCAAGCAGGCCGACTTGCCCTTTTAATGCTGATTTAACGGTTACATTTTAATATATGCTTAGTTTTTTGCAAATTCCTGGTATTAATAATATAATTAAATAATGCAATCCGTAATTAAATTGCATCTACTCCCTTTTTAATGTAAAAGTGAGAGGTGTTATTAATTAAAAACAAACAAAAAAATTGTGGCACTAATTGTCATGCAAAAGTGCTACCAGCAACAATATTACATCTTTTTTATTACTCAATACAACATGCTTCGCTAGTTTTCATAACAATATCGATGAATTATTAATAACGCAGGCAGATAGTTACGTATACGATTCTACGTTAAAATAGACATCTGCTTAATTGAGTTAGTTTAAGAATTTCGAAAGGGATTCATTTTCTTGTTTAACAACTGTTTTAATTACAAGCATGGCAAAATATCAGCAAATGCTATTAGGTTATCTGATTCCGGAAATGCTTTGTCTATTTTTATATTATTCATAATAATATTAAATTTCACTGCTGAATTAACTTTTCTTACCTACTAGAAGTACGTTGGTCTTTGTAGGGTTGAACAATATTTACTTAACTGTGATTTTGTGGAGAATCTTTGAATCGCTATTTATGTGAGGCAGAAATTAATAACATTTTGATATTTTTTTTGGCATGGCATATTTTATTTAAACTGATACGTACATGATAAGATATAGCTATCGTCCTGCACAAAGTTAAAAAAGCAATACATCCATCCATACATATATAAAAGCACTAAGGGTTTTCTTCTCCGGTTCCTCCAGCGGCTACCGCTTCACCAATTTGGACCATTTTTTTCAATGAAAGGTCTCTATACACAGATGGAACATGACACATTTTTATATTTTTATTCTACGTCGATTGTTCTATAATAATTATTTTAATTTATAATATATATGAAGGTCGGCTAGACGCGCGTCACTTGGGGCGCCATCTACAAAACCGCCACGTCTCATTATTGGAACTAATGCATCACGTGACGCATTTAGATGGGTCGGACAACGCGAGTCTGTCAGTGCATTGTGCGCTGGGGTCTCACTAATTTTAGATAATAACAACGAAATTAACGTGTTTAGTGAGGTACGAATACTGATAATTTGGAAATTCGTATTACAGGGTGCGCCAAAAGTACGGAACACTGGCTGTAACGTCGTGATTATTAATTTTATCAAAAAATCCTTCGAGGGGTATAAACTTTTACAAAAATTACAGATTTAAAATTTTTTTGGGCAGCCGTTCTGGAATTATGAAGTCATCCATATTTTTGACTAAATGTGTCAATTCGGTGTCGTTGGATAGAGCATGGTTTTTGTCTATTCAGTGACAGTTGGGTTTTTGTTCTACCCAAATGTTTAAAAAAAAGTCAAAAAATGAACTATGATGCTGCGATCATAAATTAAATTTAATGACTGTAACATAGCAGGTTCTGAATATTATTTAATTTTAAAATTAAAATACATAAGCAATAGAAAGTCGGGAAAAAACAAAATTATAAATTGAACGGCAAGATTTGGTTTTTGATGTAAAAATAATATTTGTTATCAAAGGTAAAAGTCATTGAATCTAATTTGCGCTCGCAGTATGTTAATTTATGGTTTATGGTTAAGTTTTTGGGTACAAAAAAACGAAACATTATCATTGAATAAATACAAAAATGCTCTATCACACAACATGAAATGTGACATCTAAGAAAAATATCGATTAATATTCCACTCACATTGTTACAGCCAACAGAAGTTTTTATTTTTGCATTTAATAATTAAATAACGCGTTTATACGATATTATATAACAGATAATTATACTAAATATAAATTTAATTTATTTGTTCGCCGAACATTCTAAAAAATACAACTCGTGAATTAAAAATTATCTATTCTGTCTTTCATTGACGAACTCAATTGTGTTGATGCACGGCAATATCACTCGTCTTTCGGACTCGTGATATTGCCTAGCAACAACACAATTTCGTTGTCAATGAAGCGGCAGAATTATCGATAATTTTTAATTCACTTCTGGCATTGCTGTTGACAACTTAACTTCAAAATGGCTACCCAAAGCAAATTCACATGTGTCATTATGTTACTTTTTATGAAAATTTGTATACCCCTTGAAGGATAGTTTAATTAAATGAATATTCATGATTTTACAGCCAGTATTCCATATTTTTGGTGACCCATAAGCGGTGCCCAAGAGCCCAGCTCAGTAAAAGCAATAAAAAGATATTTTCTTTTTAAGGAAATAATTATTTTGTAAACTATTTTTTTGTGCCACCTTGTACAACATTTAGTAGGTAGCATGCGCTGTAATAATTATCAAATATTAGACCTAGCTTTTTTTTGTGACAAGAAACCTGCAAGATTTTGATAAACAAAAAGCTGTAAATTTTATTGTAAACAATGAATACAAACCGGGAGCTAACATGGCGATAAGTAATCCACATACACATGTACTTCTTGGAAATGTAGGTCTGATAAACCAAAGAAACTTTTTTTAATTTGCCAATACTTTTAGTATATGGAAGTAGTTATTTCATGACAATTTTCGAAAACGAGATTTTTACGGAAATAAATTTTTGGACCTCCAAAGCTCATAAATATGTTTTTTTAAATATGTGTTTGTGTGTGGGTATGCATGTGAGGTAAGTTACCGAGAGAGGTGGCTCTGCGGTTAACGCGTCTGCCTTTCATTCGGGAAGCCCAGGCCCGGTCGAATGTCCCGGTTTTTTCCGCGGTTTTCCTGAGCCAAAAGGTGAATACTGGGACAGTATTTTCCGCGGAAATCCCCCTTTATCCAAATTCCTTGTTCTAGCCCATCCTTACCATCCTTTCTCGGCTGAAGAGAAGCTCCGGTGCGAAGTGCGAAGCCCCTATAGCGGCCCGCCCATTTACGGGGAATAAACCGATTTTCCTTCCTTTCTCTGTAAGTGCCACTATGAATGTTTGAAAAATCGAAAATGTATGCCTCTTTATTTAAAAACGAGCGATAAAAAATTTCTGTTTAAGCCGAATTGCTCATGAGTGATAGTAGAATAAGGTTCATAATCTAATTTTTACGTGTACCAATATTAAATCCCTATAAATCTTTTCCAAAAGTCTAAAAATCGATTATTTTTGTTATATGAAAACCGTTAATACAAAAACTACCCGCAAGCATTTAGACTAACAGGTTACTGGCGTGAGCTTTTGCTAACCGAGCTGGTACAGTGGTAGCACTGATGCGGTCTTACAAGTTACTGTTCGTGCATAAAACGTTAATACAAAATTACAAACATACTTTTTGAAATATGATAAGACAATTTCTTGAAATGTTTTGTATTATGTGGTGTATGTTCGGCATCAAAAAATTAGTTAATTAAAAAGTTTGATGAATTAGAAACTGCAATATTAATTAATAGCAAAACACGTTCTCACTATGTAGCAAGTTTTATTATTTTTATTTTTTTTTTGACGGGGAGACAACCACACCTTAGCCTAGGGCCCCCAATATGATTAATCCGGCACTGTCTACCATTCATGTATAAATATGTGCGCTGCAGAAATAATAATGGCAGTTTATTTTATGGCTTACTTGATTTTATTGACTTAGTATTTCGGCAAATGTAAATTAACATTTATATATTTGCTTTATGTGCCGATTTCTCTAATTCACATTTAGTCATACACTCATACCACATGTATACAAGGAAGAGTAAACAAAGGTTTTTTTTTTATTATTGACACAATGACAAATCAATATGTTAAATATTTCATAAGTATATTACAAGTATGTTACTATGCTTAAGCAATGCTAATATATGACGTACAAATAGATTACAATTCCTTATTTATAAAGTCGACAAGTCTAATACGTTAAGCCTTTTGTAATGTGCGTCTTAGCAGTGTTGCAACAATTTTTACTTGATACCCTTGATTTCACATCTAATACCTAGAGATAGATACAGATACATACGACAATTTATAGTTTTTATACTGAATTTAGTATGAATACACTAACTCCGCCCATTTTTTTTATATAATCGGTTCAACCTCCAAATCAATAAGAACCGATATCATAGTAATTTGTTTTAGATTTTATGTCCAAGTAATTAGTTACAGGGGCGGATACCATGAAAATGTTTTTAGATACATTCTATTCAAACGACACAATATAAAAAAATAAGGTATAAACTGAAGTTCTGGCTGTAGTTATCATTTTATTAAACTATTTTTATTCTATATTTGATATTTTTATGTGACGCTTATGACACCCATGCGTGGGATTCGAGCCTACTACTCGAATGTGTCAGAGCAACTTCAAAACTTCACTACTCTACCGCCGCCCAGCCCTTTTTATAATTTATATTTTTCTTCGGCGTTAGTATTGCACTATTGTACCTGAAATTCCCGTATAATATAAAAAAAATGTATCTTTCTATCAAAGATACTCAGTTACTGATACAGCTACTAGATTCCGGAAAATAACTAGTTACTCTTAAATTAAACGTCAATGGGGAATTAACCTACGACATTCCCGTAGAGAACGGATATAACATAATAATAATAATAATAATAATGCCGTTTCACAAGCGATTGATGGTAGGTGCTGAGGATCAGTTCTGATGGTCAGGACCATTTTGCGCATTTATTTCACACGGTGACAACGCCTTTCAGTAATCTAATTCTAGATCGTATGTCTAGCAGGAGTCGGACATGTCTTGCGGCTTCTATCTGGGGTTGCGGTGCTCTGGGGAGAGCTGGGGGTGTTGCAGGATTGGGAGAAGAAGCAGGGTTATTTATTTCGCAGCTCTGGAAGGAGCTGGGCGTAGTAGGACTATGTCTATATAGGATCGTTAGCTTGCGCTCGATACAACCGCAGTTATTTTAAAAGTTTTAGTTTTTAGACCGCTTTCGATCCTGAAAACCAAGTGGGATCGTAAGCTTACGCTCGATCGAGCAGCAGATTTTTTTACTAGTTTTAGTTTTTGGACCGTAATTGGAACTTATTTTCGTTTCGAGCCTGAAAACGAACTGACTCTCTCGTCTAAAACGCAGCGCTTTTGTACTCTTTTTTTATCGTCATCGCATAGCAAAATAAGCAAACATTTGCAGACGTGGCGAACGCAGCAGAAAACGGAAATTGTCTGTAGTTTAGTTTTACACGTCAATAGAAACAAAATTTTAAGACGGGGTATGATATACTTGATATTTTCAAAAGCGGAATTCGCCTTTGCCTAGCGATCAAATATTTGAACATATAGCGACTGTAACCGAAAACGGAAGTCGCCTGTTGCTTAGTGACTTATAAAACAGGCAACCCTGCATGTTATCACTTTTGTTTCAACTAATTTTTACTTGAACATGGAAGAATGTGAGTTAAAGTGAATCATGTTAATTTCTATGGCAGCCACTTCTTCGTATGGCTTTATTTTTAGGTTCCTATTTTTGTAACTTTCTTCCGGTGTCTCTTCGCTCTTGGAACACCCTAATTAAAATTTCGGTTTATTATTGCTCATAATCTCATTAATTTTACCAAATTTGGTTGGCAAATCATAAAATGCACATATTCTGTTGGATTCGTGTGGTTTGCATATGGAATAGTCTATTTAAAACAATGGCACTAGCTCGCATGTCAAACGGATCTATGATAGGAAGAAACAACATCAGAGAAGTATGCTATGCGGACGATGCTGAAAGTAAGGACAGGCTTCCTAATGCACTTCTAAATATCTCAGCAAAACCTACAACATGAAAATCTCCGTAGAGAAAATGAAAATAATAATTATAGCGAAAGAGCTAACAAGATGCAAATTATCCGTTAATGGAAAAATAATAGAACAAGTCATGAACATCAATTACTTGGGAATATAAATTACCAGCTAGGAAGACATTCACGCAGAAGTAAGGCAACAAGCACAAAAAGCAAGTAGATTATCCGCACTTTTAAAAGGATCAATACGTAGTAACAAACATCTGAGAATATTCAAGAAGAGTCGAATAAAGAAGAGACGATCAGACCAATATTAACATATGCAGCTAAAACCGGAATGGGTACGTCTAAAATTAAACTAAACAAACACCTAAAACTGCAGAAATGAAAGTTCTTAGGAAAACAGTGAACAAAACAAGGTGGTACAGAGTTCGAAAAGATGTCCACAGTCCACAAACAGATCTCCTGTCGGAAGAAGAAGTATAGGAACAAACAGACCAAACAAACGATGTAATGACACCCGTCAGGGCGACGATTGAAACGGGCAGAAATGTCTATGTAAAGTGGAAACTGAGATACATTTAAAACATCCAGATACTTGTGAAGTTGTACCTAGATCCATTACATCACTGTTTTTATAAACCCTTATTTGTGATAAGTAAAGCAAAGTAACTTTTATAAATGTAAGGCATGTAACAGGTGTGCTGTTTTACACTGGTAAAAGTACTTAAATGCGCCTAAAATACAGAATACAAAATTACAGACCACCAAACATAGCGTGTAAATCGTTACTACATCGCTAATGCAGAATTCCCCAGTGCCATAAAAAACATGGTTACATAAAAAGCTTTTATTGCACGTTCAATATTCTTCAAAAGCACGTTTTTCGATATTGTCACACAATTTGTTAAAAATATGTTGTCCACAGTAATCATTTTTAATGTTATTTACTGCCATACATTTTTCAATTATGTAATTTATTTATACTAGCTGAACCCGTGGGCTACGCTCCGCCGCGCGCCCTACGCAGCCCTATTCCTGTGAAGTTGAGACAGGTCGAAGGGATCCGAATTTAGTATATAAATGTGCGTACTTTTCGAGATTTTGTTTTACATACAGTAAACATTGCAAAACAAGGAACAGTAAGGACATTTAAATTAACAGGTTTTTTTTTAAGTTATCCCTAGAATTCGCACAATGTTTATACTTGTTTATACTCTCTGTATTTAAAAAATATTTTTAGCTCTGTAACCCTAGTTGTTGATCCACTAATGAAAACTGAATTGAAAAAGTGTATAAAAGGTATGCCATGCCATGAGCAGTATGTTATGCGGAATGCTACTTTTTCAAAAACGCACTGCGCTAAAGCAGGGGGCAGATGTGGCGCTAGTATAGACGTATTATGACAAGTGTAAGCATATTTTTTAAAATGCGCTGCGACGCAATTAAAAAAGGAAAGTAGACGCACATATTACTATATGTTACTTATTAAACCAACGTAGAAGTTTGGCGTTTTTTTTTCGGAGGGAAAATGCAAATAACGTAAAAAATTACCTTTCTTGGCAAACTTAAAACTAGAAATTTAACACTTTTTTTTTATTTAAATCTACCTTAAGCACCTAGATGCTGTTAGTGTTATAATAAGTATACAAATTAACCGAGAGAGGTGGCTCTGCGGTAAGCGCCTCCAGCTTTTATTCGGGAGAGCTGGGTTCGATTCCCCGGCCCGGCCGACTGTCTTGGCTCCTGGCTCGGGGTTTTCCGTGGTTTTTCTGGATCACAAGGTGTATACTGGGACAGTACTGTTCACACAAATCGTCCATTATTCCAATTCTTTGCTGTAAGCCGAGTTCTCACCATTTAATTTTAGTTGCCAGTATGGCGATTCCATTACAGTACTGTTTAAAAATAAGTACCTAAATATTTTACACAATTTGAGCATAGCAGATATTTCTGTTACAGTCTTGTAGCGAATACCATTTATGCAGTTTTATCCTGATTTAAACAGAAACATTACTATAAAATTAACGTTAGCCTCGTGACTGCGCTTCACTCCTCTTATTGATTACGTTAAACATATTACTGCTGTTATTCTTCTATATTATATCCTCTAAACATTAATGTGTTAATCTTTCGTGGGCTATGGGGACCCATAGGGTTAATATTGTGTTTAAGAAATGTCCGCGGCGTAACGACAGTTTGCCTTACACACAGAGAAAGTTTGTCTTGAAACAGAAACCTTGTCCTAACATGACATCCAAATCATTTAACTTGTATACAACGACGTATAGATAATTAATCACAAACTGAGAATGATATGATAAAAAATGTTTTGCAGAGAAATAAGACAACAATACGGATATAATGTCTGAATTTTTCTGAAACGTATTACTAAAGGAGAAGTATTTAGTCTATGCTAAAGGCCAACGTAGATATGGTTTTCAAAAAACCAAAACAACTTTCCTTGTCAAATGTCAACAGCACTACGTTATAATTGTCAATTTCAGGTATCTGATGAGGAGTAATTCACTCCGAAACGTAATGAATATAAGTTTAAATTTCTAAGTGGTTGTTAATGGATACCTACCCATAGCCACAAAAAATTAACATATTCCTGCTATTATTTAAAATTGTTGTGGTATTATCAAAAAGCACCTGAAATCGCTTCCGGAAGATCACTATGTAATGATAAACAAAAGGGGTCCCAGTACTAAACCTTGAGGAACGCCACGTGTTTTCTAGGAAATACCGCAATTTTTTCAAACTATCTGCATCATATCCATAGTGATTTAATTTATTTGCCAAAGCCACGCACGCCCACGTGCAAATCACAAAACGCTGCGAAAGTATACATTTTCCTTTCAAAACTATATCAATAATAAAATTTAACAAGGTCATACTAATGGCCTGATAGGCAGATCGTTTTTTATCCACTGGAATGACTTTTGTCATTTTCAAAAATTTGGAAATAATAAACATACCGAGATCAATACAGCAATAGAATTAAAATCTCTGCAAGGAAACGCGGAGCAATTGTTTAAATCTGTTTAAAGACAGCATGAGTATTATATAAGAGCATGAATTGATACAATACGTAAATACTTAATCACGATAAAGAATTTTCATTAAATTAGACATGTTGACCCAATCATCAAGAAATCACATGTAGATAGATATAAAATCGTGAAACGACGTAATAATAAACAATTTTGTACTTTGTAAAATTTTATCTTGGTGATTATATATTAGCAATTGGTTATTACTGGTTCAGATATTGTAAGCAATTTTTGAATCGTATTGAGATGAAGGTTGAAAGATCTAACCAAAGGATATTTAAAGTGGTTCGTATAATTCAAGCTTCATAGTTTGTTTTTAGAAAAATTGTGCTTGGGTAGACATTTTGTTTTAATTTAAATTTAGATAAGTAGAAAATAACAAGTAAAACTAAAATTTTATGCAAATTAACATCAAAACAAAGTAAATACTTCGAAATTCCTAAAAGTTATTTAAATCAAAGTTTGGGTTATAAGTAAAATAAAGCGTTTATAGCTCTTTTCACCCTGTTTTATATTTTTTTTCTCACATTCAAGGTTAAGTCCAACTCTGGTCAAAAATAATACTGTTCCTAATTATAGACTGCGATCCCTTATTCTTGGTACGCGGTACAAATAAAGAAAAACCCCATAGTTAGCGTATGCGGGGCGGGGCGTGTTTCTTTTTATAGATTTCGTACACAAATGTGTATTGCGCGTTAACGCTTTAATTGGTACCTGATTACCTACTGACATTTTACAGTCGAAGACCTGTAAAAAATATATAACAGAATTGTTTAAATGGTAAGGACTTGAGTATTTCTAATATGTTTTTTAAGTGGTGTTTGTAGTTATTTTTAATATAATTCAATTAAGTGTTTTCAAAACTATTAATTTATAAACAGTTTGGATATCGGACTTTGTAACAGTCAAAAATGCAGACGTTGACGGTTCCTCACTAAATTCGTTTTTAAGTTATTTCACCAAGGTTTCCTGTAATTTGTACTTCTAACCTTAAAAATCGTATGCAGCAACAACTTGTAATTTACGAATTGAATATTTTTTGTTCGCTTTTAAATGGTCATTTTGGCTTACAAAAGAACCTTGAATGCTACAGTTAGGATATTTGTTTTTTATAAACTATGACGTCAAAACGCAGTCCTGAAGAGAACTTTTTCAATGCATACCTTGTGTACTGTAGAGTATTTTGAGACCATTGACGTCAGGGTTAACTTGAGGAACAGGTTATACTACTTCTGTGTTTCTGCAGTATAATTTAATATTATTGGGTTTTTGTGATTAATCATACATTCACACCGTCATAAAGAAGTTTCTTTGACCATCGTCAATTTTTGCATTTTTACGAATATGTTGTCTGTTATGACAACTATAAGTTTGTTCAAAATTTTTGTAGGGTAGGTGTAGTAATTTTTAGCCCAATTAAAGAAAGCCACAAAACCATTGTTTTGGCCGTTTTCTATACAGGGTGTCTCCGAAATGTATGTACCAGCGAGCAGCTACGGGTTATTGGGTTCAAAATAAGTAGATTGAAACCAACTTACCTATACAGGGTGTCCAAGATGAGGTGTCCATGCATGGGGATCTCGTAAACAGCAAAAGATAGAGATTTAGTTTAAAATGAAAAAAATTGTTCAGCATCGCAAGGACTACTATGATCCATATTTAAATCCTAGAATTTTTGCTTCATTTTCAGTACAGACTAAAAAAACTAAAATTTTTAGTTTTCGTTTTTTGTGTATAATTTGGTTATTATCAAAGATAGCGCAAAGCGGTTTTGACATTATTAAAACACTTTTTACACAGATTTCAAAACAAAACTCAAAATTTTTATAGCTAATTTTCACGATATGGACATTAACTTCGCTTTTTCAAAAGCGGCCATGTCATCGTTGGATAGAGCTTTTTTTTCCTTTTCTCTGCTATAATGTTTAATGGGTTTATTTTCACAAATAACGAAGTTATAAGCAAAAAACTGTTTTCTTAGAGTAGCCTGTGAAAAAGTGTTTTCTTGTAGTAGTCTCCTTTAATATTCGATTTTTAATTGCCTTTCTGAATATGCTTTATTTTTGAAACTCCGTTGCGGCGTTGCCAAGTTATTCAACTGTTTTTCGAAAACATTGACATTTGCAGACCTCACTAATAAAATGTCCACGAGCCATATTTTCGTAATAAACACACTTTTTCTTTTATATGTTAGTATGTATAGGGTGTTAATGAATTTTAGGGACAAACTTCTAGGGCTTGCAAAACACAACAAAGCAAACAACTTTTGTTAATAAATGTGTGGTCAAATGTGTTTCCTTTCAGGGATAGAGCTTCTCAAAGATTCTTTAAGAAGCGCCTAAATGTAGGCAACTCAATTTACTGCCTACTATTTGTTTCCATAACGACGGAAATTAATACAGGATAAATAAAGCCCTCTTTCCCACTTTTCAAATTCAAATTAAATTTAAAATAAATTAATTAACAAAATGTTTCAAAACTAAGCAATAGAAACAACCAAAATTACAAAGCAAAAATCAACTATTTGAAAGCTTTACAATAACTAATTCAAAAACTAACAAACTTATAGTAAATGTTGAAAACGTCGCCCCCAGCTTGAACCATGGCTTGTACCCTTTGTGGATGGTACGGATGTAGCTGCTGCTCATGTAGTACCTCCTATACTGAACGATGGTTCACTCTCATTTCATGAGCGATGGCTCTTGAACTAGTAGAAAAATTTTCAGCCACTGTCTCCAAAACTTCTTCCTCAAAATCCACCGTTCGCCTTGTTCTGGTAGCTCCACAGTTGTGTCTGTTGACAACGAATGTACCTTTCTCCTGCAGCCGACGTGAAACTACACTAAAGGCCTTGTGCGATGGATGATTCCTATTCGGAAAATGTTCTTGGTACAGGCGAGCAGCTTCGCGTGCGTTACCCCAAGCAGCTCCATACATGAACATCATGTCATGCTGTTCGGCAAAAGTATAATTCGCCATAACACAAAAATATGAAACACAAAACGAAAATAACGAAGAAAATAATTAAAAAAAAAACACAGAACAAAAAAAAACGAATTATAAAAGGCACAGAAAGAAAGGAATGCAAGAAAAGTCAAAAACTATCACAAAAATATCGAATTCTGTCAAAATTGACGTTATTTGAATGCATGTATGTCTAGATCGTTTTTTTTTCACAATTCCGTGTGACCTGTGCAAAATAATTGAAAATGCAATTTGGGTTGCCTATTTTCAGGTACTTCTTAAAGAATCTTTAAGAGACTCTATTTTCTAAAGGAAACACTTTGACCACACATTTATTAACAAAAGTTGTTTGCTTTGTTGTGTTTTGCAAGCCCTAGAAGTTTGTCCCTACAATTCATTAACACGCTGTATATCCTCACGGTATTTTGAAGCTGAATTTGGTTATACAGGGTGTTTTTTGCGACGGTGTAGAATTTCTAACTGCAATGTGTCATTATTCGGTTTTTTAAATAGAACAACCTGTATATTTTTACATAGTTGGATAGAGCTTTTCCGCTCTGTAAATTTTATTAACCAAACCAACTGTTTTTGTGGAAATTAGATGTAAAGGAAAACTTCAGCTAAATAGTCGACCAACAGCACATGACTTTCAAAAATGAGCAAAGCACTTCGCCTTTTCAATACTTTAGAAATTGTTACTTTTCATATTTTTTAAAGTACTTTTGTATGAACGTTTTACGCGCCAATAGTGACCATTGATCGCACTATCTGTACCAGTCTAGCGGGGGGGCAGCTGTTATCGTATAGTTGGCGTCAAGATTATCCGCTTAAAAAAGGTAATTGTTTTTACTACCTGTGTAAGTAGTGTAAAAGTACTAACTGTATTCACGTAAATTCAATAAAAATAGTTAATAAAAAAAAATTATCTCTTAAAGATTAGCTTGCATGAGTTATAAGTTATTTTAAACCTAAAACGCCTATTCTAAATGAAATATGCCAAACTTGGTTATGCATTTTACCTGCAGTAATAACCTTCTTGGTTTTTAAGCCTGTAACCAGGCAATACCAGGCACCCCTCCTAAGACGCAATAAAGAACTATCTTGTGGCAGACTATTAGAACAAAAATTATCTATTAGCTTATTAAATTTTAAATAATTCAAAATTTAGATATTTTTTCTCTTTGCGGTTTTTTAGTAAAATGAAAAATACTCAAACAATCTTAGCAAGCGCCAGAAGCTAGAAAGTTAAAAAAATGGTGGATATGCCCTAAGGTATTCTACCAGATTCCGTTTTCAAAATCAGATAATTCAATTCCTGAAAAAACTGCTACCAAAAAAATATGTCTAACTTCCGCCTTCGGTTTTAAAATTTATTAAAATCTTATTTTGTCGGTGATTTGATATACCCCAGATTCCAAAGCTCATAGAAATCCGCCCATCCGTTATGATGCACCACACACATACGTACATACCCAGCTACCGACAGACATTTTTTTAAACCACTTTTTTGGGTTTCTGGAGTCTAATACATGTATTTGAAATGTGTGAATGTGTACTGAAACTATAAGAAAGTAAAAATTGCTGTGCGATGTATTAAATATTTTGAATATTTTCTTGATAATTGATAGGAGCTTACAATAAAGGAAAAAATAATTCTACTCATTCGGATCAAGGTGTGCTTAACTTGGGATGTAACGAAGAAAACATAGTCGTACATATTTTGGTTGTTAAATTCTAGAACTGTAATTGTGCCTTTCTGTAGAATATCTGAATACACGATTACGCTAAGCAATAGATATAGCACTATGAGGGTGGATTTATATCATTAAACTAAAATATTAACAACACTTTTAGCTACCTTTTGTTTTCAGTCTAAAAATTCAAGAAGGCGCTCAGGAGGGCACTCTGTATTTTCGGGAGGGTAAGTGTCCTCCAGGCCTCCCTGGTAGTGATATTCCTGCCGCGCAAGCTCTTTTATATTCAAATACTAAATTTCCACATAAGTGGATTGACAGACGTGAAACAATTCGTTGGCCACCTAGGTCTTCAGACTCAACAAAAATTTTTTATGTGGAATTATGTAAAAGAAAGTGTTTATCAAACTCCAGCAACTACATCTGCAGATACGAAAGAGAGAGTTAGTGCCTTTCAAATGAATTAATGGCCAGATGTTAAGAAACGTTAGCTAGTCTAATTGAGCAGGTTTAGATTGTGTGTGCAAAAAATAGCGTATATATTGAAAACCATAACCTCTACTAAGAAAATTATTGTTGTTACCGTTTTGTTAAAAATGAATTTCTTACACATACTCGTCGTTGTTTCTTGCAAAACCACAAAAAACAGGTGTCGATGCCTCCTAGATTTCTAGAAATTATATAATTTTCTCGAAATCCATTGGTTGGTAAAATTTACAGAGCGAGCAAAGTTCTATTTAAATATTTAACAATATACAGGGCGTTCTATTTAAAAAAACGAGTTATGACATATTATATTAATAAAAACATATCCGAAAAGGCAAATAAAAGCGAACAGGAATATGTAAAAAATACAGTAAGTTCTATTAAAAAAACATAAGTTTGGTATGCCATTCTTATATGGACCCTCCTGTATAGTTATTAAAAATTTTAAAATGGGGCCCTCTTGATGGTCCCCTGCTACTTTTATTTGAAAACATTTTCTGCACTCTACGACCATCGCCTCCTTATTGACTCGCCCTAATAATATTGTAAACTGAATAGTTCAAAAACTTACATTCTTTCAAAAACGTTTAATAATCATTTAATTTAATTTATTAATTTAATCTTCTTGTTCCTGGGGGTGCCTATTATACTGTACGCTGTATACAAGGTTATCGTAAAAAAATGTTATAATAATTTTTATTTCTACATTTTCGTGCACAAACAATTAAATTGCAATAATTTAACTCTATTATAAATGACAAATTTAGTAAAAGCAGTAATTAGCATCTCGTGTCATTGTACGCGTACTTAGCTTAAAATAATGGTGCTATTAAATTCAGGGTTTCACCAACACCTCTTTTGTTGTCTATCCTAATAATATTACCATTTTTAATATAACACAATAACATTAAAAAAATAAATTGCAGCTTGAACTGCTTTACATTAAATAGCTTCGCATAAAAAGCTGCAACAATTTTTTTTTGCGGTAAAAGTTGATAGATTGCTTTATGTTGGCCCACATGTAAAATTAACGTGCTATAATGCGCAATGATTATGTTAACATCCTTGAGCTCATTACCCTTAATATGAAGAACCAATTATCCATGATAGTATTTGTGTATCTCACTTCATACATAAAATTGATAACTTTGTCCTTTGTGAAGAACAAACAATAAAATTGCTTAAAAGACATACAAGGCTTCGTGAAAAGCAATTATGAATTTCTTTATGTAAATAACTTATTTAAGCGTTTTGAAAACATAATTGCGAAATTGCATTAGATCGAGTTGGTAGAAAACTCACGATTTACATGCAATCGTGTAACTTTCAAAAGCCGAGAAGTTGAGTAATATTTTCGAATTTTGTTTGGTAAAATATTTGGAACCCGTTATTAACTAAAGCTGTGCGATTATTAAAATGCGTAATCGATATAAATTACAAAAATATAATCACTTCTTTGAAATAATCAATCGATTTGATTATTTCAACAATCGATTAATGAAAAACGATCAATCAAATAATCGATTAATCAAATACTCGATTAATCACATAATCGGTTACTTATTAATCGATTAATCGAATATAGATTTTTCAAATCAAATATTAATTACTTAATAAAATAATCGATACCTAAATCAAATATCTGGTTAATTAAATAATCGATTAATCAAATAATTGGTTAATCATATACTCTAATAATCAGATATTCGGTTAATGGGTAATCGATTAATCTAATAAAATCAAATATTCGGTATTAATATAATCGATTATTCAAATACAAACTAATAAAATGATCCATTAATCAAATAATCTGTTAATCCATTAATCAAACAATTGGGCAATCAAAAACTCGATTAATTAGATAATCGGTTAATCGTTAACTGATTACTCGAATAATAGATTAATGAAATCAAATATTAAGTTTAAAATAATCGATTAATCAAATAATCGATAAATTAATTAACCGGTTAATCAAATAATGGAGTAATCACCTAATCGGTTAATCGTTAATTGAATAATAGATTAATTAAATATATTACAATAATCAATTAATCAAATAATAATAAAGTAAACAATCTCTTAATCAAATAATCTGTTAATCAATTAATCGATTAATCAAAAAATCAAGTGATCAAATAGTCGATTATATACATAATAATAATAATCGGTTAATCGTTAATCGATTAATCGAATAACAAAATAAACAATTACTCGATTAATTATACAAATAATCGGTAAAGAAAAAATCGAATAATCAAATAATCGGTTAATCAATTAATAGATTAATCAAATAATTCATTGAAAAACTAACCGATTACTCAAATGCTCCATTAATCACATAATCGGTTAATCGTGAATCGATTAACCAATAATAAATAAATCAAATCAAATATGATGTATTAAAATAATCGATTAATCAAATTATATATAAATGAAATATCCGGTTAATCTAATAGTAGGTTAATCAAATAATCGACTAATCAAAGAATCCGTTATTCAAACACTCGATTAATTACATAATCGGTTAATCGATAATCGATTAATCTAGCAATAGATTAACGAAATCAAATATTTACTGTTAAAATAGCCGACTAATATCAAATAATCGATTATTCAAATAAAGAGTTAATCAAATAATCAGTCAAGCACCGAATAATCACATAATCGGTTAATCGTTAATCGATTAATCTAATAATAGATTAATCAAATCAAATATGAACTATTAAAATAACCGATTAATCAAATAATCGATAATCAAATAATCGGTTAGTAAAAATCTCGAATAATCACATAATCGGCTAATCGTTAATCGATTAATTAAATATTAGGTTAATCAAATTATCGTTTAAGTATTGAAATAATCGATACACAAATAATCGATTAGCGAATTAATCGTTTAATCAGATAATCGATTAATCAAATAATCGTCGTTTGAGTAATAGATTAATCAAATAACAGATTAATAAAATAATAGAAAAGCAGTAAAATAATCGAATAATCACATTATTCAAATAATCGATTAGTCAAACAATTAATCACATAATCGGTTAATCGTTAATCGATTAATCGAACAAAAGTTAATCAAATAGTCGATTAAGTATTCAACACTCGATTGATAAAATTATCGATCATTCAAATAATCGAATTATAAAGTAATTTATCAAAAAATATTTTTAGAGAATTATTGACTCGCCAATAATTTGATTAATCAACTGATTTGCTTACTACTGGCTACTTATTTGTTACCTACTATTAGAATTAACTAGTGTTACCCCAGCACACAATGCACTGACAGACAGCGTTGACAGAACTGGCGAAATGTCAAGTCACGTGATGCATTAGTTCCAATAATGACACGCGACGTTATTGTAGATGGCGCCCCAAGTGACGCGCGTCTAGCCGACCTTCATATATATTATAAATTAAAATAATTATTATTAAAAAATCGACGTAGAATAAAAATATAAAAATGTTTCTTGTTTCATCTGAGGATAGAGATCTTTCATTGAAAAAAAATTGTTCAAATTGGTGAAGCGGTAGCCGCTGGAGGAACCGGAGAAAAAACCCTTTATGCTTTTATAGATGTATGGATTTTATACAAAATTTGTTTAATGCCTTTACAACAAAAACTAGTACTATAAATTAATCGTAAATCGTAATTCTATTCCATTTCTGCAAAAAGTACTACTTAAATTATTTGAAGGCAAGACAATTCGTTTAAATTGTACCTTCAAAATGTCACAACACAATTATGATAGGGTTTTTATTCAATACGTAGTAGGTAATAAACTTTTTTGAATATTCGTATACCCGACTCGTGCTATAAAATTGTTTTAGTACAGTGAGCTCATTTTGAAATGTCGACGTTTGGCAAGAAACTCTTCTTGGCGACGATTTTCAGGTGTGTGGCTGTACATTCTCATTGTTAAAATTGAAGGGATTGTATTTTACATATTTAATGCAATTTTTATATTCCATGAGACCATGACAGTAATATGTTGCGTAATAAATAATACTACAAAACGATATAATAAGCAATAGTATAGGTAATAAAACGTCAAGGTAAAGATGTTACATCTCAAAAACAATAAGTTACATGCACTCGACGTCCTGACCTACAATTTCACGCATTCGTGTCTATGCATTGCAAATAGTATTCACTGAATATTTTGCAAGTCTTGTCCAAGTAGCGGGTATTAAAATTCAACAATAGTGCTGATTAAGCAGTGGTTACATTAACCCATTCTGTGCAACACAAGCCGCCCATAGAAGCAAAACGCGGTGAGCGACATGTAAATTTATTAAATAAATAGTGTTAATGTTAACCAGGTTAGTTTTGTCCTACTTTTCATTAAGTGAAGGCATTGTTTACGCATTAAGTGAACTTGAATTTCGATTTCATTTAAACGAAAGCGAAATTGAAAAAATATTACCGAGATCAACCCCGTTGCGTTATTACATACTTCAAACATCAATGCAGAATTTGCAAAGCCCAGTTAGTTAAACGTTTTTTCACGTAGGAACTCAAGACCTCGACGAACTCGTGGTAAAAATCTTAAATGAACGGATTTTGCGTCATAGGTAATTGAAAAATATTGCAATCCTTTTGTTCTTTCAAAGAAGCTAGGTATTTCCCCTCTGTCACTAGTTGTGTTTCGAAAAGTATTTAGATTCAACTCATACTTATTTTTTTACATATAGGGGTTATTATGGGCGCCCCCCTTGGGAGGGGGCCGAAGAATTTTTGTCCTCTCGTACATACCGTATGTACAAATAAAAAATACATAAGGGTTGGCCATGGGAAATAAAATTACTGTCTTTGCATGCTTTACAATTTAACTGTCATCCCTCTGTCAGTGTCACTACATATGACAAATGACAAACTTAACCTAATTATTTTAAGTGACGTCATTATGTTTTGATTGTTTAAATTCTAAAGCATGCAAAAACAGTAATTTTATTTTCCATGGCCGGCCGGCCACCCCTTATGTATTGTTTTAACACACGTTGCAAGCAGTACTTGGTACACGGCTCTTTGCGTATATCTTTTAAATTATTAACTTATTAACTAGATGGTAGGAAATAACTCATGAACAACAGAACACCTGGGGAAGCCCCGATGGCTTGCTAGATACAATGCCTGAAATTTTTTGTGTTTTTATTTATTTAGGGCGGAAAGGGCCGTTACCTGATGGTCGAAAAACCGAACATTGACTTAAAGCAAGCAAGGTTTTCTTATTGAGTATAAATAAGATATTTTTTACTTCAACAATATTTATTTATTTTAACCTTATACGTATTTCGACATGTTTACAAGTTTACATGCCATTATCAAAGGTTATATTAAAAAGTAAACAGTTAGTGTTGTTATAGCAACAATTGAACTTGGTGACTTGATCTCGTTAATCGTCTGCAGATGACTTGATTTCTTATTCCAAAATGTTCAATAGAAGTGAATTTAAGAAATCAATTTGCTCGTTCATTAACCATGCAGTTTTTTTTCTTCTTATTTATACTTAATAGTGTTGTGTCAGCTTAGAGGTTGGGCGCTTGGCCTCTAGCGCTAAATGTTTGGGGTTTGATTTCCCGCCGCAGCAACGCAGCAATAAAAATCTATGACCCCACCCGCCACTTACATTCCCCAATCCGGTGTAGTGTCGTAATGCCTGAAACCTTTCTGGTATTTAGTCGTTCGGATTCGACGTTAGTAGGTCCCCCGTGTCCTACCTTGGCGCTAAAGAGAGTACGTGGCTGATAACGACGACAACGACTCAATAAATATGTACTTCAACGAAGTAAAGCTAGAGAACTTATAAATAAGTGTTTCTCATTCTAAAATTGTACATTTTACGTGATATTTTTTAATTTTATTGGGAGAGGCTCTGCACGCCACAGACTTAAAAATCAAACGAATCACTTTGGCGTACCTCTTTCTAGAATAAATCCTATGGGCACCCATGTGGGCCATAGCTAATTTCTCATTTCAGTTACCTGTGGTATTTGAAATTTGGAAAATTAAAGTGAACCTGATTTTCAATTTCATTTAAACGAAAGCGAAATCGTCAAATTATTACCGATATCAACTGCTGTACATAGTCGAATATTAACGCAGCATCAACAAACCCCATTTAGTAAGATTTGTTTCACGTATGAAGTATGAACTGAATACTTCGAGAACTACTGGTAAAAATCTCAAACGAACGAGTTTTGCGTCATAGGTAGAAGAAAAATATTGCATTTCTATTGTTCTTCCCCAGAAGCTAGGAATTTTCCCTCTGTCGTTAGTTCTGTATCGAAAAGTATTTAGTTTCAACACACATGTTCTTATACGTAGGAACTATCCTAGGCGCCCGGCGGAAACTTCAACTTGACGAAGATAAATATGCACGGGAACTTCTCGTACTCTTTTGGATATTTTCTATCAGTAACTTGTAACTAGGGCTGGGAAAGGTATCGATACTTGCTCAAAGTATTGATACTTTGGCTGGCATTGAACATATATGAGTATCTAAAAGTGTCGAAGTATCGAAAGTATCAAAAGTATCGCAAATACCGAAAGTATTCAAGTACCGAAAGTATCAAAGTATCTAACATATCATAAAATATCGAAAGTATTGAAGCATCAAATTATCGAAAGTACCTTCCACCTGTGTTCCATTTTTGCGGAATTCCAGCCAATTTAAAAAATCTATGTTGCTATTTAAAGATAAAGTTAACGTTTCCTTTGGCAACATTTCTGCACAAATTTAATCTTTTTAATAATAATTAAGATTTTAGAACGAACTGTCTAATTCGATCGCTTGATGTAATTTTTTTAAAGTAATTATACCCTCTTGTCTGCTTTTTGAACGAAATTGTGAGATTGTAACTTTCGATACTTCGATACATTCGATACCTTGATACTTTTTACACTTTCGATACTTTACTAGTTTCGGTACTTGCAAGAGTTTCGATACTTTCGACATTTTGATATTTTTGCATAATGTAGTATCGATACCAAATTGGTATAGATACTCGGTATCGCCCAGCTCTACTTGCAACTACCTGCTACCTAAGTCCTAGACGGTACGTAATGACTCGGGAAGCCCCGACGTATTAACTATAATTTATGTAAATTATTTTATTTTTTTTTCAGAGGGGCGTGTCGCATGTTAGCGGAAAAGCCGACAATGAACTTAATCCAAGCAATTTTTTCTTAATCGAAAATTGTACATTTTGCTTGATTTTTTTTAAATTTTATGAGTCGAACTAACAATTTTGGCTTACCTTATCCTACACAAAATTCTACAAGCGCCCATGGCGCTAATTGCCGAATTAGAATTTCAGTTAACCGCGATTTGTAAAATTTGAAAAACATTTTTTTTGCAAATTATTTTTATCCTAATTATTTTTAAGTTGGTTTTAGGATGCATTAAAAAGAATGCATTATTTTATTATTATTGATGTAGTATTATTAACGTTAGAAATATTTTTAAATATTCTTAACTCAACCCCTCAGGTTGATGTTTACCATCGTTTAGAGATGCATTACAATTAAAAAACTGTTAGTTTTTGTTCGCGTTCGCTTTTAGGAAAATCGACTATAAAAATTTTAGGCAGCAAAAAACCATTTGACTGATACTACTATTATTAGAGTATTTTCTTTAAATAATGAAACATGGAAGTTTGCTTTAAATTTCTCAAGGAGTACTTCTTCAACTTGCAAAAAGTGAAAGACGCTATTCAGATATTTTAATTTTTTTTTAGGAAATCCCTCGCTGTTATACACCTAATAAGATTTTAAATGTAGGACATAATCAAGGCTATTCTGAAAATTAAACCTTTGTAATCAAAAAGCCAAGGTGCCAATACATTGAGCTGCAAGAATTATTAATACTTACACACTGAATAAACGGTATTGCCGCAGAAAGCAATTTTTGCTAGAGAACGTACACATACGTTTTGAAACTCTTAAAAGTTGCAAATGTATTTGTAAAATAGTGTAATAATAGGCAGTTAAACATTGCCGTTTTCGTCAAATGACAGCTACTGTTTCTTTAAGAAAAGCTTTAATAATGTCGATCTCCAATCAGTTCTTAATCGTCCATGTTCAACCTCGTACAGTAGAAAACTCCGAGGTAACGAAAACCCACTCTGTATTTAAATGCAATCTCGCACCATTTCGTGTTAGTTAAACACTTTACTTCTTAAGTATTTCATTTTAATTTATTTAATGGTTGTAGGCATTAAATTTTATTTTAAATTGTTCATTAAAATGTCTTCTACGTGAAACAACTTATGGGTAGGTACAGCAAGGGACAGAAGTAATGTCGCAAGTAATATTCGTGTATAGGCAACACATATTTCAGGCATTTTGTAGCAAACGTTATAAAGCAGTTGTCTGTTTATTCTTGCAGTTTGAAACAAACATTTACCAACTTTACTAATTGGTGCTCGATACGTTAGGGGCATTTAGAGCCTTTCGTTCAGTTTGGGGTTTCTATGGTTCGGGTTCGTATCTCGAATTTGACACTTGTATGTGCTCTTTAAATGTAAAATTTAATTTTCTACCGCTGTTGTATATGAAAGCGACAACGTAATAATTAGTATTTTGTGTATAATAAGCTCCGATTTATTATTTAGTTAGACTCCCTTCCTTTAATTCTAGCCAATAGTTAAGAATTAAAAATATACTTTGAAATATTGACAAAATTCCCAAACGCCGCTTTGTAAACCTGATCTTTCCCAATTTGACTATAATAATGGTTACGTTTTTGTACAAACATTGTTATAACATTAAAATAACACTTTATCACTGATGTTAATTATTGTTTTCTTTTATTTTAGCGAAAGTTCAGCTATGGGGGAACGGATAGAACCAGTGGCTACAGCCCCTAGTCCAGATCTAGTTGGTGTTGCAGTAGAAAGACCACCCCCCTTGCTACATCAGCAATCAACAGTATGGGCTAGAAGACAGCAAGCCGTTTGTGTTAGGCATGCCTTTAAGACTTACGGCTCCAAAAAGAACCCCAACCATGTACTTAGCAATCTTAATATGACTGTTGCCAAAGGAACTATGTGAGTATGATGTGATGTTAATTCAGGCTTCCTGAAAATTTCCTGTCAGCATTGAATTTATGATAATTTTTTACATTCTCGCAGCTAAATTTATCTCTTTGATGATATAAAATTCCAGAACTTAGAGTTTACCATTTATTGAACTTGTTTGGCTCGCATTTGTATGCTAAATCCATAATTTCTTTGTACAAATTTAAATAATCGTGAAGTAAAAGTATAATTTCGTTTTGCAGAAGTTCACATATGTTTTGCAAACTGATAATTCAATTTCAGCTTTTGTAATTTTAGATAATGAAATGGAATATTTTAAAAACACCTAAAAGTTAGTTATATGTTGAATTGGAAAAGTTATTTCTGCTAATTAAATTTGCTTACCCACAGAATACCACCTGCACGCGCATTATGCAAATTGCGTATGCATATAATAAACATTTTCCATTATTATATTTTTATTTTGTTTTATATCAAGGTTAAACACAATCATTTTTATAATTTGCAAAACAATGCCAAAATGAAATATATTTCTTTGAACATTTTCCCCACTGTAACTGGAGCGCGAGTACAAACGATGAACTAATCGTAAATTACAGATGGAATAATTCTAAGAACACTTTTATACCTTTAGATATTTATTAATATTACAACGAAATGTAAAATAAAATAAGCTAGATGTAATGCAAAAACTAGAAATGCATGTACGTTATAATAAGACCTTGAAAGTTGGCAAACTGGACTTTAGAGTTT
This sequence comes from Ctenicera cuprea, assembly GCA_958336395.1. Taxonomy (NCBI): domain Eukaryota; kingdom Metazoa; phylum Arthropoda; class Insecta; order Coleoptera; family Elateridae; genus Ctenicera; species Ctenicera cuprea. The sequence continues at coordinate 19,174,071 of OY284491.1, forward strand.
GTTCTGAGTCTAACAATCTAAATACACATATTTAAAGTAAAGGAAATAATACTTTAACTCTTAATAGACTTTTCTAACATTTTTTAACATCTCTTGTTAATAAAATTTTTAAACAATGTTAAAACGAATTATCCCTTTACAGATATGGTCTATTGGGAGCCTCCGGATGTGGAAAGACAACCCTATTATCATGCATAGTAGGACGAAGAAGGTTAAATACGGGAGAAATATGGGTATTAGGTGGAAAACCTGGAACCAAAGGTTCTGGAGTTCCAGGAAAAAGAGTGGGATACATGCCGCAAGAAATAGCTTTATATGGTGAATTCTCCATTCGAGAAACCATGATGTATTTTGGTTGGATTTTTGGAATGAACACCGCCGAAATCAATGATAGACTGCAGTTTTTGTTGAACTTTTTAGATTTGCCAAGCCAAAATCGTTTAGTAAAAAATTTGAGGTACGAATACATCTGTTAGGTGTTTAAATAAATACTAAAAAAAATTTGTTTTGTAGTGGCGGACAACAACGTAGGGTTTCTTTTGCAGTCGCACTCATGCACGACCCAGAATTGCTTATTCTGGACGAACCGACTGTTGGTGTAGATCCGCTTCTTAGACAGAGCATTTGGAATCATTTAGTTCAAATTACAAAAGATGGAAATAAAACTGTAATTATTACCACACATTACATTGAAGAGGCTCGATCAGCTCACACTGTATGAATTGCATTGTTTTCCCAAATAACAATGATTTTAAAGATTTTATTTTTTAGATTGGTCTTATGCGTTCTGGAAAACTTTTGGCAGAAGAATCGCCACACGTTTTGCTCTCAATGTATGGTTGCCAGTCACTAGAAGAAGTATTTCTTAAACTTTCGAGAAAACAGGGCCAGGCTAACAGCCCAGCCGAATCTAATGTTAGCAACAATATTAGTTTAGCAAGTATGAATTGGGGTAAAAAGGATTCCATTTATGTCACGGAAGAAAGTGGGGTTGTTGGGCTCAATTTCCATCAAAGTAAAGAAGTCCTGATCCATGATGGAACCAATGGACATGTAGATGTACCAGTAAGTCAAATGCAAAGAAATTTTGAATGATGTTTTTTTCTTTTAGATTTACTTTTTTCCACCTCATGCCTACCTTTCGCCTTTCCACCTTTCCTCCTCCATATTTTTGTTACCCTGGGTGATGAAGTTCTCTCCTTGTTCCTATATGTACTTGTCTTCCTCTCCCTCGCTTCTATATAATGAGATATTAGAAATTAATAGGAATGATTGATAGCCGCAGATACTTTGGATTATTTTTTGGCAAGTTCACGTTAGCTGCATAGAATGACAACTTTCAAATGTCACAGATATAGTTCTACACAAAACCTTATAAATGCGTACTTGGCCTCCTGCTGTTCCCGTTTCCTCCTCTATAGTTTTGCTACCCTGGATGATGTAGCTTCTTGGTTCTATATTTAGATTTACTTCTCCTTTTCTCCCTTATCTATTTCGGCCTTTTCTTTTCATCTTTTTCTTTTACACTTCTGTATTCCTGGACGATGGAGTTCTGTTCTTGTTTCTATATTTACTTTTCCTCTTCCTCACTTTTCTACCCTTCTCGACCTTCTGCTCTTCCCCTTTCCTTCTCCATCCACACTTTTGTCACCCTGATGATGTAGTTTTCTTATTGGTTCTATATTTACGTTTCCTCCTCTCCCCAATCTACTCTTCTCGGCCTTCTGTTGTCCAATTGTTGTTGTGGACGATGTAGTTCACTCCTTGCTTCTATGTTCACTTCTCCTTCTCTCCCTCACGTATTCTTCTCGGACTTCTTCTCTTCACCTTTCCTCTTCCACAGTTCTGTTACCCCGAAAGTTGCAATTTTCTTCTTGCTTCTATATTTACTTCTCCCCTCTCTTGCGTGTATTACTCGACATTCTCTTCTTCATCGTTTCCTCAACATTTCTCTTCCTCGTACATCCTTTTCTTCTTTCTCTTCTTCATCTGTAATATAGAATTGCTTCTTCTCTTCACCCTTATCTATCCTGCCCGGCTTTTTCTGTTTCTTCTTCTTTAGTGACATACCCTGTTCAGGTCGTCGGCGACCTCTTTCGCATTTAGTGTTTAGTGCGCGGAGATTGATATTTTTTGCACAGACAGACATAGGGGACCTACATTTTAACATGGGCTCCTAACCACGGAAACGCATGCACTTCTTCTCTAGAGAAGTTTTCCTGTGTAAAAAATCTACCTCGCTAGTTTCCCGTTGCCTTGCGAGGGAGAACGATCGGGCCGGGAGTCGAACCTAGATCCGCTGCATTGGTAGCCCGCGCGCTTACCACTGAGCTACGGTCGCCCGGCCTTTTCCTCCCCAAGTTTTTCCTTTGTAGTTCTATTACCCTGGATGTTGTGTACTGGCTCTGTTCTTGCTTCTCTATTTAATTCATCTCTTCCTTACGTATCATTTTCGAGCTTCCTTTCTTCGTCTTTTTTACTCAACATTTATTCTGTTAACCTGAATGATGTAATTTTCTTCTTGGTTCTATATGTACTTCTTTTCCTCTCGCTTATTTATCCTTTGCCTTTTGCTTCCCATTTTTTACACTTCTATTACTCTTATAATAAAAATAATATTGTAATTCTCGTCTTTCCTTTCCTTTCCTTTGCGTGTTCTTCGCGACCTGATTCTCTTCACTGTTCCTCCTTTATATTTCTGTAATCCTACATTTTGTACTTTTCTTCTTGGTTGTATATTTATCCATCTTTCTCAGCTTACTTCCCCCATTTTACTTTTACTTCTCCTCTTCTTCCTTACCTATCTTTCTCTACTTTACGTTTGCTCTTTCACACTTCTTTCCCCTATACCTATTTTTCTTAAGCTTCTCCCCCATGTCTTTCCTCTTCTCAATCTTTTTTTCTGTATGCCTCTGCTTCACTTCTTCATACTTATATACCTGCGCGCCTTTCTTTCAACATTCTCCATGCTGTACATTCAGCAGTGGCGTAACTACAGTTTGTGGTCCCCCGCACTAATATTGTCGGCCCCCCTAAAGATAAATAATAATTTTAAAAAGGTGGAAGTTTGGGGCCCCCTTGGACCCTCGTGCGGTTGTGGGCCTCGCGGGACCATAGTTACGCCACTGACATTCTGAAAAAATTACAGTTTTCTTATGGCCAGCCGAAAATTCAATCCAATGGCATTTTAACTTTAAGCGCCGTTTAATTCCATTTAAAGATAACATATATACGAAAATAGGAATTTATCAGCATTCAAGCATCTTCATGTCTCTCCATAATAATTGAAAAAATAACTAATTTTCTTTCAGATGAATGGTAAGCCTGTTGTATCATCAGCAAAATCAACAACGTCGGAAGCCTGTGATCCATGCACAAGCTGTTCGAATATCACAACAGTTGGAAAAATGAAAGCCTTGCTTCAAAAAAACTTTTTAAGAATGTGGAGAAATGTTGGGGTTATGCTTTTCATTTTTGCGCTTCCTGTGATGCAAGTAATTCTATTTTGTATGGCGATCGGACGTGATCCTACGGACTTAAAGCTTGCCATTGTAAATCACGAAATGAACTACACAAATATGTCATATCAAGATTGTCATTATCAACCTGGTTGCAAATTTTCTAATCTGAGTTGTCGGTATCTTCAAAATTTAAACAATGACACTATACAGAAACATTATTATCCTGATCCGATATCAGCTATAAACGCCGTTAAGTCCGGAGAAGCTTGGGGTGCATTGTATTTTACAGAAAACTTTACGGACGCCCTGGTGGCTAGAATGGCGCTTGGAAAAGATGCGGATGAAGAAACATTAGATCAAAGTGAAATTCGAGTCTGGTTAGACATGTCAAGTAGGTGAAATCCATTTTTTTTAGTAAACTTAACTTTTAAAATATAAATTGTCTTTATTAGACCAACAAATTGGCGTAATCCTCCAAAGAGACTTGCAGTTATCATATCAAGACTTCGCCCAGGACCTACTGAAAGCATGTAAACAGAATCCAAAAATTGCAGAAATTCCAATTTCGTTTAAAGAACCCATTTATGGATCAAAAGAACCGTCTTTTACTGATTTCGTTGCTCCAGGCGTTATTTTAACGTAAGCATTACTTTGTTATAATTCTGAAGAAATTCTAAACTGCTTTCCCCTTAGGATTGTTTTCTTCTTGGCTGTTGCGCTGACATCTTCTGCTTTGATTATCGAAAGAATGGAAGGATTGTTGGATAGGTCGTGGGTTGCAGGTAAGGTATTATACTTTAATTTATGTCGTGTATTTCAAACATTTTTTTGTAGGTGTTACGCCAGCCGAAATACTGTTTTCGCACGTGGTTACTCAATTCGTTGTTATGTGTGGACAAACCACCCTAGTCTTAATCTTTATGATTATTGTTTTTGGTGTTGAATGCAAAGGGGATATTGGGTGGGTAGTTGTTATAACAATTCTTCAGGGTTTGTGTGGAATGTGCTTTGGTTTTGTAATTTCTGCAGTGTGCGAGTTAGAAAGAAATGCAATTCAATTAGCATTGGGTAGTTTTTACCCAACTTTGTTACTGAGTGGTGTCATTTGGCCTATAGAAGGCATGCCGACTGTATTAAGATACATATCAACATTCTTGCCCTTAACTTTGGCCACAACCTCACTTAGGTCAATTCTAACAAGAGGCTGGTCTATACTTGAAAAAGACGTATATTTAGGTTTTATTTCAACCACTGTCTGGATTGTACTTTTTCTTACTATAAGTTTATTGGTTTTAAGGTTTAAAAGAGGATGAATGTAGAAAAATCTGTAGATATAAACTTTCTTTTTTTTTATTTGGTGAATCTCTGAACAAAAAGTTGTAATGTGCATGAAAATGCACAGTTGTTTTGTACCTATTTGTAATATTATTAAATATTGTACGACTTCTAATTAATTCCATGTAATATGTTTGAGCAAAATTATTTATAACTAGACGTTTTTGTTAGTTGATCAATTAACAAACATACTTGTAGGTCTGTTAAATGCATGTGCTTAGAGTAAATTAATTTAAGTAAATAAGCAATAACTGTCTTGCAGGTTTTTCTTTGTTATTTGATATTGTTCAAAATTTAACTTGCCCATTTATTAATAATTTGTACATAATTAAATATTATTCCAAATGCTATTTTACCGTTCTCTATTTTATATATTAACTAAATCTGGGCAAAAAAGGCTATTTTTTACCTATGAAAAACTAGATGATATAATGCTCACTATAGTATTTCATCGTTATATAGTTAATCGTAAAAGTGCTCAATCATTAGATTTAGTTTTTATGGTTATTGTGATGATACCCTTGTTATAAGTATTAAATATAAATATAATAAAGATGTGGATGCAATTTTATTTTATTAGGAAATGCTAGTTGAACGGACGACCTGGACTTTTCTATACTTCAAAAATAAGCTAAGCACGTAGCATGGACTTTTTCTATACTTTAAAAAATTTTCCCTTTTTCTATTTTCAAAATATCAATGTACATTGACGGACCGTGGCAATACCCTCTAATGTGTGTGAGGAAAGTTGCATTGCTGTAATTCCCTACTGGAAATTTTGTGTTTTGTGTTTACTGCTGTCTCTTTTGGTGTAAATTTAGGTTAGAAGTCTGTCCGCCTGATGAGTTCTAAGAAAGGCGTAGTGGTCTAGCCATAGTTGAAGCCAATTCTCTGATTTGTGTAAACTGCTGCGTTGTTGTTTATTGCCTTGCTTCAGTTAGAAACTTAAATTTTTTTATGAAAAATGTTATTTCTATGTAAAAAAAGCCACTTACTTATCTCGACTTCTGTCCTCAAATAGTGAAAAGTATCTCGTTTCTCTTAATTTTTGAAATGGTTTAAGATTTATATAACGATTGACATTTGCGTTTTTAAATAAATCATCTTAATCAATTAAAATTTTTCAAAAATACCTGGAGGGCGTCGAAGTGAAAGTCGAAAGATTATTAAAAACCTTAGATTCATTGCAAGCTCAATCGGTTCAAAAAGTTATACCATCAATGGTAACAAAAATTCAAAATTAGCGCTATATTATTGCCGTATCCAAATCTAATGGATGTCTAGTGGAATGAAAAAAGTAATCTAGTGGACTGTCTTTAACAGCAGCTAGTAACACTGCTAGCAGCCGCGCATGCGAGCGGGCGTGGGGGTACGTTGCCATGGCAATCACCTGACCAAATCTAGAAAGATGCGGTTTACGCGTCGAAGTTAAAGTGACATTAGGCAGGCGTCACTACTTCTAACAGCAGCAGCTTGGTTGAACTATATTGGCGGCTAGTGTATGGCATTACAATAATTGAACTTTTATTCGATTATTTTTATGCTGATATCTATAGCATCACTTGCTTCATCAGACGAGCCGCCACTGTATTTTGGTTTTAAAAATAAATCCAAAGCAACTTACAAAGTTGAACAGCGTCGGCGTTAAAAATTTAAAGTATTTAAGTAGGAAGGTAAAAAAAGAAATGTGTGCCGAGAACGCAAGTTCTACGTGAAACTTCTTAGCGTGTTCTCACTGAAGGTGTATTTTGAATGGTATGATTTAAAGATAAGATTGCATTAACGAACAACTATTTCTCTCGTCGACTGCGGGTTACTGTTAGCTAGCACAGATAATACGATTTCCCCGTCCAGTCAAGTATAATGTCAATGCATGCTTACAACGACAATAGGCACCGACGTTCATTCGAGCCGGGCAGGGGAATATTTCGAATTCGTGCCGGACACAGTATAGGAGAGATGTAGAGAAGGGACGCAGAGGCTAATCGATACCCTGGATTTTCCAGCATTTTACATTTATTTTGTTTTTAGGTTTATTATAAACGATAAAAAGGGTAACAACTTTACAAGAGATTTTTTAAATTTAAGAATTAGATGTCCAGGCAATCCTTGACAAGAGCGTGACGCATTTTCCCGCCTCCCGTCTCCACGAACGAGTTTTAGTTCTACGAAATATAAAGGTAGCGGCAACGACGTTTCACTTCAAAAAACATTATTCAAAACGCCTACATTTTAATGGCTGTGATTGTGATTGGCCATCTTGTGAATCGGAAATAAAAGCGAATCAATATTTACAAAACTTACAATTAAAAGTTAAAAGTAATATTCATAGAACATAATTTACTTCGTAAAGTAATATCCCTTTTTTATTTGTGTCAGCCTCCCATAGTAAACGTTCACGAACCGCCACTCTATTTGGGTAAATGTAAATGAGAATTAAAACTTTAATTTAAATAATATGACCTAAGAAATCATATTGTAGCTTCGGGGGTGTTAGGATATACATTATACAACGCCGCGCTATCCTACTGCGTGTTGGCGAGGGGTACCGGATGGGGTCGGGAATTATATGCAATGATGGGAATTGGGTGTGGGTCTTGTCTTCCCCCTGGTAGGGTATGGGGGAGGGTCAAGTGCTCGCGTAGGGCAGGGTCGCCAACCCTGTAGTGGGTCTGTCCCTGCCGGGATCGCTAGCAGTACCCACCCGCTACCCGTCATGAGACAAGACGACAATCGATGGTCTAAACTGACGACCAAGTGGAGACCTCGAGAAGGCAGAAGGAACAGAGGTAGACCGAGGACTAGATGGAGAGACGATGTGGACAAGATCGTAGGGATACAGTGGATGAGTATAACATCGGATAGAACGGAGTGGAGGCGCCGAGGGGAGGCATATATCCAACACTGGAGTAATTAAATGCTGATGAAAGAAGAGAAGAAGACCTGCCAAAGTTTAAAAGTATATTTATTAACATCTGGTACAGCAGCATTAGACAATTTTAAAAAACCATCTTTTCAGATTTTCTGAATTGTTTCGTTTTTGTGGTGATAAAGCGCACTATACTTTAATAGACTTTGTGGCGTAAAAACTAATAAATGCCGAGAAAAATATTGAAAGCATCATAAGAAATAATAAATATACAATAAGTTAAAAAAACACTGGATATTTTCACACTTGATGATGTGAAAGAATAAAATAAAACCTTGTCTTAACTATAACTTGGCGTAGACCGCCTAGACTAACAACATTGTATAAATTATGTTTATGTTTCTCGAACAAATAATATTTTTTGCATGCATTTCTTCTGCTTACCGACCAGTTATGATTTTAATGAAGTATATATTATTTCTACCATTCATTCAATATTCGTATCAAGGATATATTACTTTTATCGGAAAACTGTGTTTAATCAGGTTGTGTTACATTTTCATATTGAGTATTTAATTTGCAGACTGTGTTTTCCTTGTTTTTTACATAAGTGTGCTATTAATGAGTAACTGTTTATAAATTGTCAAAACTTTTTTTGAAGTTTTATTTTAAATGTCTGCAACTACAAGTTCATCACATACTTCTGTTGCTACCTCTTCTAAACATGTTGCACAACCAAAGAAAAAACCTCCACCGGCTCCACCGCCAAAGAGACATATTCATCCCATAATAGAAATTGTAGATGGAAATAAACACTATGGATTTTGGGGTCGCTGGCACCAAGTACTAAGAAGATTCAATATTAAAGTTTATGGGAGTGAAATGTAAGAACAGACTTTCCTTTTCGAATTATTCAACATAATATTTTAAAAATCTAACAGATATGCCTTGCTCGGACCTCACGGTTGTGGTAAAAGCACAGTCCTGAATGTAATCTTAGGTTTCAAAACTTTAAATAAGGGACAAGTTACGGTAAAACGGAAATAGTCTGTTATTAAACATAACTAACCCTCATTTCGGTAGGTTTTTGGTTTTAGACCAGGACACAAACTTAGTGGCATTCCAGGAATGCGAGTCGGTTACACGCCTCAATCAAGCGGTTTATATCCTGAATTTACCATTAACGAAACGCTACGTTATTATGGGGCTTTATTGAAATTAGACAGAGATTACATCATTCAGAGAATGACATTTTTGAGCGGTTTGCTAGCTTTACCCGATGACAACCAGTTTATACGGCACTGTTCAGAAGGAAGCAAAAGGCAAATCTCATTTGCCGTTGCTTTACTGCACGAACCTGAACTTTTAATCCTTGATGAACCTTGTGCCGGAATTGACCCACTATTAAGACGTAGGTGAGTTAATTCTGAGCACATAATAAACTTATTGTATTATTTGCTAATTTTCTTTAAGCATGTGGGAACATATGAAAGAATTGGCTAGAGAAGACAAAACCATTCTTGTAACAACACAAAGTTGTGAAGAAGCAAAACTGGCAGACAAAATCGGTTTTATGCATCACGGACATTTATTATTAGACGGTAATCCGAGGGAATTACTAAAAACACACAACGAAAAAGTACTGGAAAGTCTTTACAGAAAAGTTTATAGTTTAAATTTAGGCAATCTAAAAACTACAGCGTCAGTACAAGAAAACCCTCTTATAAAATTAGAACGTTTAAATGCTACTTCTTCCGAAGGTTTCCTGTACACTGGAGATGATGAACCAAGTTCGATTGAATCAATTTTTACAAAACCAACTGCAAAATCAAATTCCAATAAAATGCCAGGATTACCTGTAAAACAACTACGTTACTGTTGTCCCGATTTTAGACGACTTGGTGTTTTAATTATGCGCGATTTTATTCGATCAATTCGCAGTTATACTTGGCTGATTTTATTTCTTGTAATTCCCCCACTTTTTTTAATAGTTTTTTGTATTACAATTGGAACAACGCCCTCTTCGTTGTATTTAGCAGTAGTAAATTATGAGTCAACGGCAGAAGAGTGTATGACGAGCCATTATGATTATCTAAGCTGTCAGGTTTTACATCTTATAGATCGAAAAATTATTAAACAGAAAGAATTTAGGACAGAAAAGGATGCCTGGAAGGCAGCAAACAATTTGGAAGTTTCAGCTATTCTTGTCATTCGCAAAGAATTTACTACATATATTAACAGGGCATTATCTCAGATAATACTAGGAAAGAATGATGCTAATGTTGATCGTGTGCCTATGACATTAAATCTAGATGTAACCAGCAGAATTGTAGCAAACACCATTGAAAGTACTATTAAAACTGCCATCGAGACTTATTTGCAAAAAGCTACTCAAGGGTCTCAAGTCGAATCTGCTTTGGCATATCCAATGAAAGTAATACCATTTTGTTCCTCTTATCCAACCATTAATCATTAACTTGATTAATAATATATCAAAAATATTCAGATTAGTGTACTAACTAAATCTACGGTGTTGAACGAAAAAAAAAACGGGCCACCCTATATTCCTTTTTATTTTGTGGATGATTACCTATTAGGGTTAGCTGCCATATTCTATAGCCTTCTCTCACTTAGCAACAGTTAATTGTTCTTAATGCACTTCTCATAGATTGTTTTCCAACTGTCTTTGTACTATTTTGGCGACACGCACTAATTTGTTCAAACTTTTTGTTTTAAAACTTGCAAATTCGAGTTAATTTGATTAAAAGTACCTGTTTGTTTTTCAAATTTATTTTATCGTCCATTATGATTGTGAGTAGGAAATGTTGCAAAAATTATAGCATTAATCCAAGACGACAGAAGTCAACTTAATGTCTAGGAATTCGACGTTCAATGATACAGAATATATACAAAAGCTTTAGAAAAATTGGAGAAGACACACAGACTCGAATCGGGGAAGCAATCGCAGCACGTCGGCATGTGAGTTCAACGAAGTTAAGCTGGAACTTAATAATCACTTGAAGGTCGCTTTATCTTGCTGGCTAGCCTCAGAAATCGCCACTCCTCGGTTGCCCAAACCAGAAACGAACTCCATCATGTGCAGGCTGTCAGTGTTTAAAAAAGAAGAGTTTGGAGGATAAATAAAAGTGGCTTACTGGCAAGACGAACAACACAGCACCCAGAATTGCTGCAATATCACCTAAGTTCTTCAAGTAGACGAAAACGGGTAGCGGGAAGGCAGGAAAACGGTTTTCATCCAATAATTTTCGCAGATCGTGTTTGGCGTTGAACTGGTATGGTGTGGACCGTTACTTCTTTCCAAGTCCTTGAGCAAAAGCCAGTAGTGCAATTCGGTGTTGTTGCAACATAACGTTGACTTCTGTCGTCTTAGATTAATGCCGCAACTTTCGTAAGGTTTTCTGCAGTCAGCTGGACACTAAGAAATTTTAAAAACGCAAGTTCCTATAAAGAAATTAACTAAAACTTGCAAGTGTATATTCTCCAGTCGTCTTACTTCTTCGGTAAGCTTTCTGTATCGTTGAAAATGAAATTCCTTGTCGACTGGCGACATAAAGTTAACGTCTGCTACAACATTCATAACGTTTTCTGCAGTAACGCCCATAAGGCACGTTAAGTAATTTGAATACCGCAATTCCCTTTAATAAAATTTCCTTAAACTTGCAAGTTTTGAAAGAAAAAGTTACATCGAATTAGTGTTTGTCGGCAACTTTAAAAATTCTATCAAAAACAGTTAGAGTGCAAATTATAATAAGAACAATTGACTTCGCGAAGCGGGAGATGATACAGGCAGCTAAGCCTGATAGGTAAAGTAATCATACATCATATCGAAAAACTTAAAAAGAATAGGATCATCTGTTTTTTGCGATGAGTGTAGAAAATTTTGTTTTGAGAGGTTGGGGCTCCAATATTTGGCACGCAAGATACCACAGATACAGATTATATGAGTCCAGGATTGGCCACAACGTTTATATACCATTTGGCAGCTTTTGTTGCAGCAATTACATTAGTAACAGACAGGGTTAATAAACTTGCACAGAGAGATTACCTTGCGGGCAAGTCCATCAAATTTTTACCAACAAATTAATTTCGATGTTATACCCCCTCTGAATTTAGGTGTCCATCTGGAGGAAACAGTTTTTTCACAATTGATCATATATGGTATAATATCATTTCTACAAGCAATTTTACTATTTGCAGTATTATTAGTGATATTCCACATGCCTCATAATGGTTCCCTTTGGTATGTTGCCTTGATAGTCATTATACAAATATGGTGCGGAATATCGTTTGGTAAATTTGCTGAACTGCATACAGTAGTTCATTTTTCAATAAATGCAAATAATTTATCATTTTTAGGAACTGTTGTTGCGATGGTCTCAAACTCAACCGTTGCAGCAGGATTGTATGTATTTTGTTGTGTTGTTGCCTCGTTAATACTTTGTGGTAAGTAATTCTGTTCACAGTTGCAACACTGTTATATAGTAACATTCGTCTGTGTCTTGGGTAGGTATTCAGTGGCCTCTTCGTGGGCTTCCATATTGGTTGTATACAGCTATCGAATTTTTACCACAAACAAAGTCCATAGAAGCTGTACGCACTATTCTGCAAAGAGGAACCGATATTACACATAAACTTGTCTGGAGTGGAATGGTTATACCAATGTGTTGGTTATTATTTTTTACACTGTGTTATGGTTTTGCAAATAATGTTTAAAATAAGTGATAACTTTGTCCGAAGTTAATGGGAAATAATTATATTTTAAAATATGAAAAAATAATAAAAACATATTTTTCGTCTGTTTATAAGTTGGCACTAATTCTTCAGCACTAGCTCATTGATGCACCATGACCTGCTGTGTCCCAGGTTTTTAAACTATTCATGTTTCATAAGTATGGTGTCGCTGTTTTTAGTTTATATTTGCATTTGTTTATGTACAAAATTTTATCACATCACATGTTTTCCAGATTTAGTTCTTTACCCATAAAAACTGAAACGAAGTAAAATGTAACGCATTTTTGTATTTTACATTAATCAATCACTAACTTAACCCCAAACACAGAACATACACCCATGCACGTGTTTGGCACCGTAAGTAACGCCTCTGTTGCACGCTGAATTGGTTGGTAAACGCCTCATGCGACAAGCCACGGGCCGTATAGAGACGTCAGTCAATATTAATAGAGAATTCTGTCGATATTAATAAAGAAGGCCGTGATTAAAAACGATTGAACTATTTTTTAAATTAAATTACCCTAAACGTTTCTACAGAATTCTTCATTTTGTTGCTGTTTTTCACTTCACAGTTCTCGTAGTTTCAAACATTTTTAGCTAGTAATATTGTGTACCCTTCAGGCATTTTCATTACAATTTTATACAGATCTGATACCTCGTTTTTGAGTAAATACACGCTAAAGCTAAGATATGAAAAATTCATAGAAGGCGTCACAGGGAAATTATCGGGCTAAGACAAAAACCAAATTGTAGGTCATACCTAGCTCCACGAGCTCAGTAAATTATAAAAAATCGTTTGGCCAGTTTTGGAAAATGCTTTGGAAAATTTCCAAAATTCTGAAAATTTCCAAAATTTTGAAATACTTTTAACTTGGCAATTTTCATGCACAAAAATTTTTGGTACATAGCAATATTTCGTCCCCCTAGAGCAACTATAGAACCAAATTTGATACAGATCTGTTAACCCGTTTTGAGTGGCAAGGCATTTAAATCATAATTTTCAAAAAATCGTAGCGACCGCCATTTAGAAGCTAGAACGTTCGGAAAAAAGCATTCACTTTGACCTTAGGTCTTTTAAGATTCCGTTTTCATATTCTAATAGTTCTTGAGAATTTGACGATCCGTTTAGGAGTTATGAAGAACGCGCGCGCGCGCCCACTCATACACAGTTAATTTTTTACGTCGAAAAGGATAAATCCTTTTCTTTCCAAAGAAGGGGGGGTATGTAACGAACCGTTACTATTATTGAATTTATGTGTAGGTTAAAAATATGCCAGTTTTCTGTTTAATATGCACTGTTAAAGTTTTACATTAATTTTGTATTCAGTTTTTCCGTTTGAAACATCATGTTACCGTTATGGGTTTATTTTTATAATTAAAATACGTAGGATTCCGTTTGTTTATGCCTTGGAATAATGTTTTACAAGTTTAGTTAATTTAGCATTCGTTCTAGTATTTTTAAATGTAATTTAAAAATAATATTGAAAGTCATGCATAGCATTGACGGGCGAAAATCAGATAATCGAGTCTCCACGGACCGAGCGGTAGCGACGCGACGAATTCCCACTCTCAAAGAGTAAAGCTGCACTTTCAAATCGGGCGCAGACAGGCCAGCTATAAATTCAAAATTTTGAATTTTTAACTAGAGTTCTTCAATGGTACAAATGAAATACATGTAGAACAGTCACCAGTGATCCGACCGAGGTAACCAAACACCGAGTCTGTTCTATAGAGGTAAGAAAGCACTATTTTGACACCATTGCATTTAACGTAAAATTATTTGTATCTATCTATCTCTCTCTCTTATTTCTGTAAACTATTTCTTCTGAGGTGTGCTCTCGCAAAAAACTACGGAGTTGTATTCCTCTTACTCGCCTACGCGAACCAGTGGGCAAAGTTTACTCTTCTCTTTCCTATTCGTTTGAGAGCCTTGTTGTGCAAGCCATAGTGGCGATTTTGGTCGCCTGGTGTCAAAGTAGAAGTTTTGTTGCTCTAGTAACCGATACCGTTCCCGACCGTATTTACCAAACCATACCGACTACTGTATGTATGTATATTGCTACCGTCTACCATATTTGCTACAGCTCGTAAATAATTATTTTGCATGTTTATTGTGCTTTTGCTATACTACCGTCTGTGCTTGTCATCCGCTTTACCTTTATATCATTTACCTGTGTTGGTTATATTTCCGTAAAAATCTCGAATTATATTTTAGGTAAACAAACCACAAGAATGTATTCTTATCGTATAGCATTCAAGTTAAAATAGAGTAAAATAGATCATTAGTTATCTATTTTAACAGGTCAACATACTGCAAGGTTGTTCCATCCATTTACAGTTTAAAGTTACTTACTTGAAATCCTTTTGAATTTAGTTCAAATCACTAGAACTCTTAATTTCCGTGTTTAATTAATTGCACTTAATTTGTTTAATTTAGCATAACACAGTTCGTTGACGAGGAGCGACCAGAGAGGTGTGGATCTAAATCCAGAATAAATTCTTGTGTATTTTGTGTTTATTACAATTTTGTACATACTACATTTAATTGAAACTCACTTTTAATTTGTGAATAGTTAAAAACACAGTTTAATGTTTAAATTGACTTAATGCTGGATATTTACATCCACAACTTGGCTCTGAACTGCGCATAATGAGATCTAGGCAACCCAGTGCGGTCCACCACGAGTCAAAATACAAAATAGTTATATTTTTCCGAAATTTAGGTTTTAAAGTAGTAGTGGCGACCCTGCCGTGTATTTTTGAGGGCAAAAATGTCACATAGTTTTACCATTAAAATCAGCGACGATTGTGATAACAATAACTGACAATAACTATATTCACTGGCAAATAAAAAAGTGCTAATTAAAATAAAATAATTGTGAACTAATAGTTTATATATTTAATTAATAATTATATTCACAAAAAGTAATACTACGTTATATGTACAAGCAATTATAAAGACTTTCAGCAAATTCTCTGTAGAGCATGTACAAATATTATTTGTGAGATCTATTCGTACCTGCTGAACATCTCAATAAATAAACAAAATTTCTTATATAAAACAAAAACTTTAAAAAATTATACTAAAAACATTTTTGTTAAAATGTAAAATTCATTGCTTATTATTTTCAGAAAGTTTTTCTCGTAAGAACTGGATTTTATTTACAAAGTATGCTTCGAGAGACTCTGCACATTTGAAAAACGGCGATTCTTTGGGATTGTAATACCGACAATTATCAAATATCTTTGTCATATCTCCTATAAATTCACTAAGTTTGTTGTACGATTGTTCCGTTATTTTCGTTTCGATTTTCTGTAGATCTGTAAAATAATACATGTCATTTGGAGCATAAAGAATAATCAACAAAAACTTACCCATAGGTTCTTTAATTACTTTATAGTAATCTGGTGCTTCTGTTGGATCCACTGGTTCCATGAACGGCCACGCACTTTTATGAGCCTTTACAGAAAATCAAATTTTGTAGTAAGCATGATTTTAACCCAATACGATGAAATCCAACACAAACCTGTATCTGTTTGATGAGTTTACGCAGTCCTTCAAAGTCTTTATCCGTAAGATTTTTCATATTGGCAAAATTAACAGAAGAATTTTTTTGACAATTGGGACACACATATTCATCTATATTTTCTGCTTCCGACTGCAAAATACCCACACAACGTCCATGGAACCAATCCTGACAACTGTCACAACAAATATAAAACCTACAAACATAACATCATAATTACAATTTTATGCTGTAATTAATTTCATCTTACTGAGATTCGTCATAAGGTTGTCTACAGAGACAAAATATTTCTTGGGTGTCGCGTGCGTGTTTGCATTCCGAACAAATGAATTCCGTCATAGTCTTACTACTTTCTTCAGTAATACCAACACAGTCTCCATGGAACCAATTGTTACATAGATCGCAACCAACGTAAAACTTGGTTTCATCATAAGGTGTTCGGCAAATGCAGTAGACTTTCTCTTTTTTACCTCTACCTGGATTTCCAGAAGGCGATGCATGCTGCCTCTGGTTTCTTTTTGGCCTAGCAGATGCTCTACTACTAGTTGGGCCTGGAGGACTAATGGTATTAACATTAGTAGCACCAGCAGGGGTACTGCTTGGTATTTGAGGTGGTAATTGTACAGCTGTTGATCTTCGCCTGTTGTTACCACTTCGCACTTCATCTTGTCTGCTTCGTTCTAATCTCGTTCGTGCTGCTATTTCCTCAGCTACCTCCTTCTGTTTTCAGAAATAATAAAATTAATTCTTGTACTTTTAATAGGGCCGAGATTTTTGAAATTTCGGAATAGATTTTTGGTATATGATTAAAAACCATACGAAAAAAATATATAATTTTAAAATCAATTTCAATAAACGATTATAAAATTCAATTTTAAGAATCAATCATTATAATCGCTTAAAAAATCGATTTTAACGACTGATATAAAAAATCATTTCCATCTGCTCATCTGGATATAAAAAGCGATAATGAATTTAAAACGATGCACAGGGTGGCCTAAATTCATTGGTTTTGCAGGCTAACTCGGTTATTATTGCAGTGAGAAAAAAACTGATAGACATGTTATGAGCTAATTTTTTGAGTACATTTCTAGAGCTGAAACAAAATTTAGCTATCCTTCTTTTGTTTCCAAGTTAGGCGCCAAAATTGAATTTTTTCAAAATATGAGGTCTTGTATTTCAGTTATTTCAAAAGACACTTTTTACAGATAAATTTGTAAATAATTTAAAAACCTAAACAGATGTTAAAATAATTCATTTGTTTTTGAGTTATTGCACAAACTTACGTTTTTTTTAGAATGAAAGCCATGTTTAGCTGTGCCTTCATTAAAAAGGAAATGTTTTGGGGTTCAGAAAATATATACTTTGTTATATTTATTTCCATAGCAAACGATTTACGGCAACTTTTCTTAATTTTTATGTTATACAAACAAGTAGGCTATGGATTTAAAACTATCTTTTTAGAATCAGTAGAAACAGCTGAAGTCAGTTCATTTCAAATAATTCTAAGGAGAACAATTTGAGCATCCTTAAAGTTAATATGAATGTGTTTGTTATAAAACTGCTGTATTTATTTGTTAAATGTTTTTTGCTTTTGTTGCTTTGTATTGTTCACTTAAAATAGTATAGTGCTCGCAGCTGAAATAGTCGCTTTAAAAGTGAGCTTGTGGGCACTCCGAGGTAAAACGCTACGAAAATGTTCCTTATGCTTTAAGGATTAAAAATCGTCCTGTGCAAAAGTGTGTTAGACAAAGTTTTTGAGTTAACACCGAGAAATTATAATATTACAAATACCTGAGTAAAATACCTGTAGCAAAAGTTTTCTTCTTTCAAAAAATATTACATTTTTGAAAATACACATGGAGGTAAAATTTTTGAAATACGATTTTCTCGCTTTAAACGTACACAAAATTTTCTAAGGGCAATACTAACCAAGATGACCTGCAAAACCAACGAATTTAGCCCACCCTGTACAGTATTGGCATGAAATGCAAAATTAAAATCGATTACATGCAAAAAATCTATTATGTCTCAAATTTAAAAATTAAGTAACAAAAATCGATTACAAAAATAATTCATTTTAGTAAGCACTAGTATTTGATTAAAATAAAGAAAAATCAATTAAAAAAATATACCCTTCTTCGATTTTCTTGAAACACAAGAATCGATTGTAAAATAATAGATTGCAATCGATTGTCCCAGCCCTACATTTTAAATACAAAAAAAATTACTTGTATTTCACATTGCAGTTCGCGTTCGAGTAAGGCTCTTTTCCTAAGTATCTCCTTCTTCAGCGCTTCCTTTTGCCTGAACAAAGCTACCATAATTTTCGTTTTCATAGCAACACGTTTTTCATCCTCTTGCGAATCTTTTAATTTTACACGAGCACGCGGAGACACTGGTTTTTCTTTTATCGAATGAAGGCTACTAAAAAGATCATCATCAAGTGCTTAACTTATTGGATCTAATATTATTAAATGTTAACTTACTGTGGTTCTTCTTTTTTAATTTCGTTATTTTTAGTGAACCTGCTACGTTTAGGGGTTTCCAGGATCCATTCAGAATCGTCTTCTCTGCCGCTGGGAGGTCTTTTACGTATGGGAACGCGAACGGTGCCACCAATGGAAGGCTGATTATTAGATCTAGAAATAACTGGAGGTACTTCAGGCTCTTGTTTCATTTTATTTTCCTGGTACCGTTGAAGTTGAAGCAGCTTTTCCTCGATCTCGGGATTCAAATTTTCTTGTTTTAAGGCAGTCTTAATGGCTGTGCACCGTAAAAATTGTAATAAGAAAAGAAAGCCCACTAGTAAAATACTTAGGTCAAAGAAAAAGAATGAGTGAAAAAGAGAGTGAAAGACCCAAAGCAAAACGACCAAACTAAACAATGAAAGTGCTGGGGGCGGGGGGCGGCAGCAACAAGAAAAGTCTGTGATATTATTCAATAAATTTTATTACACAAATTTGGAATACATGGAGAATTGAGATACATGTCAGTGTAATACTTCTTACTTACGAAAAGTAGCAAATGTTTCCAAACACGAAAATAATACTTTTCTACAAAAGTCTTACACACAATCAGTCGCAAATTCAATATTATAAATAAATTTAAAAAACGAATAGAAACAGTAAAATATCACAGACTCCAACATAAAGTCTTCTTATAGTAACGTTTAAAAACATTTGCACGTAGGAACATAGTCTTTCCAACTTACTGCACTAACTAGGTTATAAAAAGATCAATTATTCAACTTGTTAGAGTTGTCGTTTTGCAATGGGTATATACAATTAGGATTGGACACTATAACTGAAGTGTGACAGTGAAACATACTTTGTTGGATATAATCGGGAGTGACAACAAATTGTTTATTCTGGTCGCTTGAAGCGTGGGGTTGAATTACTGTGCTCATCTGACTTGCTTCCATATTCGCCTTCATCGCCTGCAGCAATGCCGATGATTGTTGCCCATTTACCAAAATCTGGCGGCCAGTGCTTCCTGTATTTTCATTGGCCACCTGTAATTATTATTCTGTCAGAAAAAAGACCTGTTTATCTTTACCAAGCGTCTTTACAATTCACAACACGAAGCAAGACAACTCAAAAAAAAACATCCACAAGATGACCAAGAATACACCAATATTTATTAATTAAAAAGAAAAGTCATGCTAGGAATATACGGAGTGTTTGACTGAGCAGACCCCAATTAATATTTCACTTAGTTTAGCGGATAAAACTATAAAGTTGTACAAAATCTTCTCGTGGATTTAACCAATATACCAGAAAAACAACTGAAAATCAAATAGAAATGTTACAGACATAACTTGTATTTTTTATATGTAACACTCTGTATATTTATAGCATTTGTGGTAGATATTGAAATTCTCTTTAAGGGATGTCACATAAAAATGCACTTTCATTAGCAAACCTATTCAAAATTTAAAAAAAAATCACGTATTACATGTTTCCATTTTCAGAATAATAGTTCCTACTGGCCGACTGTGTTTCTTGTTTTGAAGTAATAACAACCACAGTAAAACACAATCTGACAGCTAACACAGTTTTAGTCACAGATTTGTACACAGCTTTACTAGATACACAACTGTAGCTTCTGAACAACAAATAGGTGAAGCTCATCAGCCATTTTCTAGAAGGTAAAGATTAAACTTAAACTTAAAATGTTATTTACTATATATTTAAGACAAAATTTACCAGTATTTTGCAATAATAGCCTAATTAACAAATTTTGTTTTTTAATTTAACTCAAAAAACTGCAAACTAGCTCCATTTCTTCAACATTTTTTGAAAGAAACCGCACTACACGCTTATACCTTCCAATTAACTTTACAATTAAAAATTATATATACATTAATCATTACGAAACACTGTTTGAATTTATAACATATCACCATATTGACCTTCTAGAAGAAATGGTGTCTGGCTTCAATTTGTTTTTAGAAGTCGTCTATCTACTGTAACTACATAGATAGATATCTGTGGTTTTTGTAGAAACAATTATTCTAAACAATGCAATAGGTGATTGATTACTAGATCAATTATTATTTTTGTAATTTTTAGGTTAAACTCAGGAAAGTGGACAAAGTGACATAATTGTAAAGAGAATTTAAATATCTACCTAAAATGCTATAGATATAAGGGGTGGTACATATAAAAAAAAGCTATAAGTTATGTCTGTAACTTTTCTATTTGATCTTCAATTGTTTTTCTGGTTTGTTAGTTAAATCCCCGAGGAAATGTTGCACTGTTTTTACTGCTAATTGTTATTTCCAAAAATAACTGATACATTAGCTGGTGCCCGATTAGTCAAACACTCTTATACACGATGTACCAAATTATCTCGCCACTATAGTTAACTTTCTTGTTATTAGAGCTACAGTTTGGTTAAATTAGGAAAGAAGTATAACTTTTTATGCTGATTAAGATGCCCTTTACAGAAAAAAAAAACAATTGAACGCTGCTTCCTCGAGTTATTTCATAAAATGCTTAAATATAAAAGTTCCAATGCAGTAATTCTCCAAAGTAAATAATAAAATAGTTATTCATTATTGTTTATGTTGTTTAACAACAATTTTGTCTAGCTATTGAGAAATTTGATGGTAGCCATAAAAATATTTCGTCGATAAATTTTTTATTACCCACTTTAGGTTACTATTGCATCAAAGGTTTTTTATTTCGAATATAATTTTCTTTCAAAATTTGCAAAAATATAGAGGGTGTTCGATTTTAAGCAAATCTATTTTATGCAGATTTCTATACCGACTCTAGATACCCGACTTCAGCTTCTGAACAATCAAATAATGAAGCCAAGCGGCCACTTTGTAGGAGGTCAAAATGTCAATTAAAATTTTTACATATTTAACACAAAACACTTAATCTTACTTAACCTATTTTATGACGCTTAAAAAAACTGCAAACCATTAAGATTAGGTTTTACAACAAAAAACTTAAATTTAGCTGTTTATATTAACGTTGAAATGCAAAATAGTGTTTGATTTTGTACCGTCACAAAATTGACTTTGACCTTCTACCAAATGGCGTCTGACTTCATTTTTTGTATAGCAGTCCTGTATTTAGTAAACCTACATAAAAATGTGATTTTATGTAATAAGAATAACTCAAATAGGAGATTGTTTTTTTGTAATTGGCATTTTAATCAGCATAAAAAGTTCCACTTCTTTCCTAATTTAACTGAATCTGTAGCTCTAATAATAATAAAGTTAACAAGAGTGCCGAAATAATATGATACTAGTACTTACTGTACAGTAATTTTTATAATTCTGCTTACAACCGACAACAACAAAAATTTTGCCTTAAACATCACAAATCATTTTCAACATTAAAATAACATCTATTATTTATACAAAGTGCACACAAATATTTAATACTTGATTAATACAGATTTCTTTGTAAATTGATTTTAAAGATCTCGCAGCTCATATGGTTAACATACGGTGCAATGCAAAAAAGAAAAAATGTAACAAATCATTTTGTGCATAAAGTAATTAAAGAAAACACACTAAACAAGTTGCTTAAATTGGCTACATCAACTATTAATTATTAAATCTCAGTTAGTCAGTGGCATGAAGGAGCTTTGTTTTATTCTTGTTAGACTAACTTTGAATCAACTGATCAGCTAGTGTTTACTAAACTGGCCATTACACATTTAGCTTTACATTGCGACTACCCACAACAAGCCGATCACAAATCCTGGAAGAACGAAGTCTGCAGTGTAGTTCTCATACTCTATATGACTTTTTTATCCTTGATTATTTAATCAATTAATCGATCACTTCTTATTACACAGTTATTTCAGGAAGTATTTCTTTACTTTTTTTATAGCTGCTGATGTACTTGACAAGCGATGTAGTTTTAAAATCATGGAACACATTTCTATAATTTTATTGAGTACAAAAAGTAATGCCTGTTTTTAATCTCAAAGTTCATAATTGAAAACCACACAATTATTTCTTTTTACCTTGTTAGAGTTAAATAAGCTAAAGCAAATATTAGTTTATAAATGTCACTAGTGTTCTGCACCTTAATTCATTTACTTGGAATAAAGCAAGAAAAAAGCACACTATAACCTTAAAAGCGTGTAAATGAAAGTAGAATTTAGAATTTACTTTAAACTTAAGACCTCAGATAAGCAAAATCTTGATTCTAGTGGACTGACACCCCACCCTAAACTAAATCTGGCTTTAACAAATTATTGCATTTAAGGCAATATTTAATCATACTGGAGGAAAATGCAAGTTTTATCCCAATTATCATTTATACAAATATTGGGGGTGTTCTGTTTAATACTTCCAAAAAACTGAGGTGTGAGTTCTTGGATGAAAATCTAAAAATGTTGTTATCCAAAAATTCTTCCTTGAAGGGTAGTAGCCTATCAAAGTTGCAGATAATGTTGGCAAGTGTTGAACCCCCCAACCCCCGTTTCGAATTATCCGTTCCAAAGTAATTACGATTCTTCTGTTTTTTGCTTCTGCAACTATGATGGGCTGTAACTAGGGTTTGGAACATTAATCGATATATCGATAATTTACAACAAAAACAATTATCGAAAGTATCATTAATAGCGATAATATCTCAGTACTGGTAATAGTACCGCAGAAAATCAAAATACAGGATCTGTCAAAACCCTTTTCTTTGCTAGCTGTGTTATATTAAAGATACAGAAAAATACAAAAGTTGTTGGTAATTAACTGCTGCATAACCTAAAATTATTATCAGTTATACTGAGGGTTTGGTTACGCCTGTACAGCACTTTACTTTGCTACTACACCTTGTATATTATTGCATTTTTAGATTATACATTTAATTACAAGTATAAAAGTATTAATGTTTAATGATATTAAAATCAACAGTTTTCAAGTTATTTGAGTTTCCTAATTTCACAGATTATTAACACATTATAAAATATTCGGTGTATGTTAAAAACAGCAAATTATTGCACAGGGTGTTCACCTAGTATTTTTAAAGACAGTCCAATGTAGAATTAAATTCTCTTTCGGTTTGATGTACGATTTGTTACTCGAAAAATTATTTTTATGTTTTTTAATACATTCTTTAATTTTTTGTAAATCGCAAATTAAAATTGACGTGCCATTAAAACAAAACAAAAACTTTCTTTTATTATGTTCCAAATGCCCAAATAATGTCAAATTATTTTTTCGTCGTGCTGTGTACTGGCCACCTAGGTATATGGGTTGAGCTAGGGGCTTAACCAATAGATTTTTTTATAAGGCTACATTGGAATTGTTGTATATTGTGAATCTCCAACCTCCATAGAAGATATGCAAGTTAAGACGGCCTTTAAAAGTACCACACCTTAAATTTTAGAAAATATTCAAGAATATTTCAAAAATCGCATTCGTGTGTTTAAAGGAAAATAGCCATAACTTCAGATATTTACTGCATAGCTAAAGCAACTAGTAATAAATTTATTAATTGTTATTGTTGTTGTATTTGTTTAAATTATTGTTTTTGTTGCTGTGTTCTTCTCAGATAACTGATTTTTAATTTAAATTTAGACCTCTTGTAAATAAATTAAAATTTATAGCACCTTTACCATTTTCATTTAAACAAAATATAACTTTCATACAGCAAGATGGAAAAGTAATTTGACAATTTTTTGTCGCTTTAAATATAATGTAAGAATAGTATATTTTGTAAGAAGTTTGGAATATGGCATATTCTGCACAAGTGGAAAGTTTGTCACCCGAGCCGAAAGGCGAGGGGGACGGTCCACGAGTGCAGAATAGCCATTCCAAACGTGTTACAGACTATACTTTTTCTACGACTATAAATTATTTAAGTCATTAAATTTAGAAAATAAGCTTCAGGAGCGTAGCGGTCTAAAGGCCAAAGGCCCCACTACCTCCTATTACACAAGCGAGAGCCTACCCGGAGTGAAAGTCCTCGACACCTTCGGGTATAAGAGGTGAAAGATAAAGAAAAGATAAAGAAAAAATAAATAAAAAATTTTAAGTTTGGTTTAAAAAATACGCTTTGTTTGTAACTGTAAACAAAACATAAAAACAGTTGATAGACGAGAGATGCAATCTTTATTATTCAGAACAGTGTTAGAATGAAATATTCTATAACAAGTGTAGAATGTAAGTTATTCCGTAATTAAAAATTGTATCAGAATGCTTATATTCTAAAATAGACTTTTGTATTGTTTTCATGGCACACCAATTTTAAAAAGCACGAAAAAATATAGAAATATTAGTTTTTAGTATACAAAACCTTCTATGAAATCGAAAAAGAATTTAATTAGACATTTAACTGTGTTGCAAAATACTGGGTGTTCCAATAGAAAAACCAAAGTTATTGACATTTGAAGTTTTGTAAAATGGACAACAAATTATGAGCACCCTGTGAAATAATCTGCTGTTTTTAACATATCGCTGAATACTGTATAATATATAGAAATTATCAATATAAATTCAATATAGATATTCAATATTAAATTTTGAGTATCGCACAGCCCTAGCTGCAACACTTCTGGGAAGTATTTTTTGGTCAATCATCCTTATTTTAACTCAAGAATTCACTCCTCAGTTGTTTTGAAGTATTAAGCAGACACCTTATAGATTTGATTTGAAACATTTTAAAAGAAACGTCATCTGAACACATATTTTGCCTTTCTTAAAACAAAACACCTATCTTCAGTACAAAGCTCTAAAGGAAACCAAATTAGTTTTGTTAATAAAATTTATTGGTCATCATCATACAAATGGAGGAAACACTTTAATCAATTAAAAACAACAAAGCACTTAAGTATAATGTGAAAAACAAAAAAACAAGCACTGGCAGTTGACCATTGAGGGCTAATGAGGCTAGCCCAAACAAAATTATTAATATTCACAGTTTAGAAATGCACACTAATGACGATTAGCTCTCTGCTGATAGCACGAAGGTCGAGTATTCAAAACTGCACTACAGCTCTTAAAAACCTTTCACTTGTAGATGCACACACACATGTGAAACCGTGAAGTGTACAAACTGATGTACAGATATTTTCAAAATATTTTAGTTCAAAATAATGCTCGACGTTTAGTGATGCTTTATAAATATGTAAGAAGCACACTAAAGTTACTTTTGTTCACTAATTAACAATTTAGTAAGGGTGGAAATGCCCAAATTCGGCACTGAACCCTGGTTTCTCTGAAGTATGGATAAAAGAAATGAATTCTGATTTAAAAATTTCGCCAAATAAGAATGTCTAGAAGAAAAAGCTCTTGCGGATTGCAAACTTGTCAAAAATTTCATTTTTCTAACATATTCCACGATGTCAAAATTTTGTAATTTATCACCACCAAAAATTTATAAGTGCACCTTTGCACTTCTAATTTCTTCAGCACGGGAACAATAATACTTTAAGCAAAATACACCTTGCTTCGTTTACCTTGCGAAGAAGGCTGTTAGCTTGGAAGCTAGGTCTCCTGTATCTGCGAGACATACCAAACATGGACTGTAAGGTAATTTTTTGCTCCCTGGAGTTTTTGCATAAACCAGACCATATGTTAGTAATTGGTTGATGTAGTTTTGACATAGTTTTTCTCGATTATTTTCAAACAACTGCCACTTATATTATGTGATGTGTGCTACCTTAACAGTTCTACGGGTATTTCACTTACTTACAAGTGTTAGTTGTGTTTAAAAAAAACCGAGAAAACATGTCAAAACTACGTTAACATACTACTGAGAAACGGTCCAGTTGCTATGTCTCGCAGCTACAGAAGAATTTTTGGTGGCGAGTTACGTTATACGTTTGTGATACTTAGTCATCACAGAATATGTTTAAAAAAAACGTAATTTTCAGCAAGTTCGCAATCCCTAAAGGTTAAGCCTTTTTCTTGTGAAAATTGGATTTCAATTATTTTATCCGTACCTAAGAGAAACCACGGTTCAGTACCGATTTTAGGCATTTTGCCCCGACGGATGCCTACATTACATTCAATGTTTTTTCATGATTTTTACTACTTTATAAAAATTCTTAACAAAAAACATGGGCGACGTCACCGTATTGTTGGAGGAAATTTTATTATAAGATTAATAATAATTAGAAATCCTAAATTATAACCCCATTAGCCCTACCAAAATTATGATCAAAACCTGCCACTAAAGTGAACATTTTTGGAAATTAACAGTGGGAATAAACTGTTTCTTTTCCAATTTTTTATTTAATAATTAGTTTTCCGACTAGATTATTATTTATACGTAATTCAAACAGCACTTTAAATTGTTGTTAAAGAATTATAAATATACAATTTTTGCTTATTATTATAAATAAATAATTTAAAAAATGGGTATAGTGAATTTATCGTTGCAATTTTGTATTACATTTAATTTATAGAATTAAGACAGTGACTTCCTTGTAATTGTGAAGTAATCAGTAGTTGACTGCATGTTGGAGGGGCTGCAAATGATGCAGGGCATTTTATGTTGTTACCTAAGTTCAGCAGCAAATTCTGTAATGGAAGTCTTTAAATTTGTTTCTTTCAATCCCCATTCTAAAACGATTTTGGGTGTTTCTAAAATCAATTTTAGATTCAAATGTCAACAAATTTAATACTTATCCTTAATTGCAGGGCCATCTGCTGCCAAACTTAGGTAAAAACATAAAATACCGAACATCGATTGCAACGCCCCCAACATGCAACTCTCCCATTTAGTACAGCAACTTAATAGACCAATGAAGTTAGTTGGAAAACAGCAATATAATTGAGCGTAAAAAAATTCCTAATCGTTGTTTACCAGTTTCTATACTATATGAATAACATTTGTAGTAAAAATTAAGACAAAGCAATTTGTTAGTTAATTAATATCAGTAAAGATTTTAAATTATGGCTTGAGCTTTATTCATCCGTCTACAGAAAACTTCAATAGATATCAAAAAATTGTGTTCTACCTTTTTTGTACAGCGCAAAATTTCTGATCATGCGAGATTGGGAAGTATATTTCTAAATTTAAAAATTTCGGCTGTAGAAATTTATCAAAAGTGCCTTCGAAATGCTCCGTTTGCCGTGTCTACAAACATCGGCTTCTGTAAGTATCAAAGAACATAAAAAATTTACTGTTTTTTTCACAGATCATTTAAACCATTTTCATTAAATTTCAACAATAAATAATTTTTTTTAACTTTGATGGCTTAAGTCTAAATTTTAAAACTTTTTTGAAATTGTTTTTATAATCCTTTTTTTGCAATGTTTTGAGGCGAGATATCATGTCTAAACAAAAAAATTTTTCAACCAGAGAATGGAATTGTTTATCTTCTTTTAAATTTTTTAATAGTTGGTAGCACTTAAAAAAAGTATTGAACGTTTCTTTATAATCTGTAGATAATATGTAAATATTTTTGGAATATTATACAACATTATTTTTACCTAATTATTTATTAACTGATGCGCAGGAGCCAATGCCTGCCGTCAAGATAAACAAGGCGTTCCAAAAGCACTTTTGATAAATTTCTACAGACGAAAACTATAGAATTTAGAAGTATGCTTCCTAATCTTGCATGATAGGAAATTTTCTGCTCTACATAAAAAGAGCACAAAATACTTGATATCTCTCTCAGTTTTCGATTGGCAGATGATTAAAGCTCGAGCCACAATTAAAAATCTTTTTTACTGATATTAATTAACTAACAAATTTCTCTGTCATAATTTTTACCACAAACGTTATTCATATAGTATAGAAACGATTTGAATTTATTTTGTACACTCATATTTATTTCTGCTAAAAGCATTGCAGCCGTAATTACTAACACTGGACTATAATGCTAATATGCTAAACAACAATTTGTGACTATCTACTAAACCAGCAACTCATGTTATAGAACTAAAGCAAAAAATCGTCTTAATTCTACAAACCTGTAAAGTGCAGTACCTAAAAAATTTTTTCAACTTTGTCATTTAAAAATTAATCACAAAACAAAACATGCAAATATTAAAACCCCAAGCAATTTAAGTTGGGACAGTCTCTGAAAGGACGGTCAAGTTTAAGGGAAAAAAAACATGCCACCAGCCGCCACAAATGGTGTAAATTAACAGTATTCTACCTGATTAGCAGGTTGCACAACCACCTTGGGCTTGGGTTTGGCAGTAGACATGCTGCATACCTGTTGAACAACTGAAGTAGACTGCACTGTGGAAACATTCGTCTGCATGGCATTGCCGACACTGGACTGAACAGGAGTCACTTGGTGTACTTTGTTCTCCTGCACTGGCACCTGCTGTGTAACCACCTGCTGCACTGGAGCAAGAGGAGGGGGTTGTGAACTTGGAGCCGTCACAGTCTCTGCTCCCCCAGGTTGTACAGCAAGGTAGATCTTGGTGGGCCCCAATACACCCTGCTTTCCAGTGGAAGCTTGTGCTGAAAAAATATGGTAAAGTTCTGTAATTTCATTCTAGCAGTTATTTTTCACATAAAAACTAATAAGATTAGAATCAGACATTTAAAAATATAATCATGCTATCGATTGCTCAAACATAAAAAAGTGGCACTAACAGCTTCAGGTGGATGCAGTATTCTATTTTACGCTAAAAAATATATAATTGTCTGATTTCCTACATACGTCGAGTTTGCAACCACATTTTATTCCTCTTAATTCGCTTTGACTGCATGTCTTATCATTTCTTATTCGTTGCACAACCACTATTCACTTTAGAACGAATCGGGTATGATTGAGATTGAAATAATTCCTACCATTAACCAATCACGTCGCCTATATTTTTTTTGAGCTAAAAAACTGCATTTATGCCTATAGTTATTATAACGTTTGATCCACTAGACTTCGTAGACAACGATTCCTTGCTATATTGTAACAGGAGCGGAAATTTAGGCGAAATATATGGCGTGTTCAAGCAAAAAAATAAAAATTTTCAACTACACTGCTAGATAAAAAACCAGACACATATTTTTGAATATTTTTTTATTTAAGCATCATTTGAGTTTCTTACGAGGTTATCTATGAAATCCAATACATCATCGAATAATTATGTAAGTCCACAAAATTGCAATTGTAAGTTAACAGCTCCATAATAGGCAACAAACAAGAACAATCGTCGCTATCCGTTTGGCCGAGGTCCGAGGAATTCAACCGGATTTCGAAGACTCAATAAAGCTGGACTGAGGTACATCTTACACGTTGATTCCTACTCTTTTGATGTATAGTACTCGTATAGCAAACAAATTGTCATATATACGTCTGACGCATTGCACCTGCTTCACGAAGTAATGCACGCGAGCATTTTGTTTTTGTGTATAACAAACGTCATTTCATCAAATGTAAATTTGCATCCACCTATGAAGGTTTCGCATCACTCATTGCAATCTATAGCGTACCCATATTATCAATGATATACTAACCTTTTAGTAATTGTTGTTTGACTTGGTGTTGTACTGCAGAAAGTTGTTGAGGAGTAAAATCAGCTCCCTGTAGGCCCTGCAGAACAATTCTAGGGCCTTGCTGTGTTTGAATCACTTGAGCAGTAACGCACTTAATAACCGTTCCTGGTGGCTGCCCAACAAGCAACTGTTCCATAGTGGCTTGATCTATTTGACTGGTATTGTCCTGCACCACTTTTTGAGCAGCTGCTTGATCTTGTGCGACTTGTGGTTGCTGCTGCACAACCTGCCTCACAGGTGTTGCAGTTTGCATAGCAGGTTGAGCTTGAGACGATTGATTTTGTAGTTGCGTGTGAGAAATATTTCCAGGCGTTATCTGAGCCACAACTTGAGCCTGGCCATTTCCTGTTGGTCTTATTAACACTTGTTGACCATTCACATTTGCAACTTGTAATTTTCCTGATGCTAATTGTTGGGCCAACGTCGGGTTATTGACAATAATTTGGTTGGTAACAACCTACAAATTAAGTAATGTGGATGTTATAACATAGCTGCAAGCGCTTTAATAAAAGAAAAAAGTTCTTACCTGCTGGCCAGAAGATCCAATGACTTGTTGTCCACCGACTACTACTTGCTGTTGCAAAACTTGCCCGCCACTAACAACAACAGCCGTGTTGGGCGTCCCAATTTTCTGCAGCACAGGTGTTCCTTGCTGCTTGACAATTATTTGTTGCCCTTTAGAAGGACTCTGAGGTTGCATCTGTACAGTCTTAATCTGGCTGCCTTGCAGTAGTAGCTTTCCTGTTGGAGTATTAGTAGCAGCTTTAATAATAGTTTTAGCGGGCGTTATGGGTTGAGCCTTAGGCGTTGTTGGTGTTGATGTGGTTGTTTGAATTTGAGTTGTTGTGAGAACTTGTATTTTGCCATCGGGCATTTGGACAAGCTGTTGTCCAGGCATAAGACCTTTGACCGTTAGTCGCCCATCGGGTGAACGCATTATTTGGACACGTTGGGCTACTTCATTCGGTTTTGCTGCTGCAACTGGTGCAGTTGTTGTCACTACAGAATATATATTTACTAAGACCAGTGAAATACAAAGTGTTTGATTTGATTGGTAGGTAACATAAAAGCGAGTCAGGGGCCGGAGGAGTGTAGACAGAAAGGTATCAATAGGTGGAAGGTACACTGTACTAGATGAACTAACCTGGTTGTTGAATTTGAACCTGTTGCACGCCAGTTGTTTGCACTTTAATAAGGGACTGTTGGTTTACGGCGCCTTTGGGTAAAATATTAGTAGCTCCTGCAATAACTCTAGTTGTACCATCGGCAGCCTTGGTCATAAATATGCGCCGTCCAGCAAATTTATTGCCAGCTGCAGTTGTGTTTGCTGTTAACAGTGAAGTTAAGGTGGATTTTCCAGCTAAAGACTGACTAGGAACCACAACATTCTTTACGATCTTCATTTGTCCATCTGCTGTGGTTACTGAAATTTACATGGAATTAATTTTGACATTAGGTAGATGCTTCTAGAAAAATCAAACAGGCCTATTTCTCCAATGAAACCTACCTTTCGGTTGGATTGGAGTAGGAATAGTAGTTTTAGTAGGAGCAGAAGTAGTATTAGTAGTAGCAGTAGTAGAAGCAGCTTACAAGAAAAAATATACGTCATATTTCAGTGGTACTTGAAATTTTTTTTTTAATTACATTTTGGTTCGATATAGAAAACTAACCTTGTGCTGTGCTTCCGACCATTTTGATAATTTGTCCTTGAGGATTCTTCAACTCTAAAGCCCTCTTTTGTTGATGGGCAGCTCGCTGCAACCGAAGTTGTTGCTCCATTTTTTCCTTAATTTCCTCTGGAGTGGCTTTACTAGTTACCGACACTTTAGTGGGTGAATCTAAAGATACCTCGGTGAGAGTGCGAGCTGGGGGTAGATTACCCGTCCGACTCCTAGTTATAACTTGCACATTAGCCTTCTCTATCCTGCAGGTACACACAAATGCAAGCAGTTAGTGGAAAACATGCACAGGTTGAGGTAATTTAACACTTTACAAAATATTGACTTTATTTTAATTAATGTAAAAATGTAAAATCTACTCTTCGAATATTATTAGCAAATTAAAATACATGTTCAACAATTTAATACTCTTTTACAATAATCATCATAATGAAAATGATGTGATGTTGTTTAGCTACACCATTTATGAATCATGTAGAAGCTTCTTTAATGCTTAAAAGATTTGGTATACTAAAGACAAAAATTATAATTAGAGTATATTTGAAAAGAGCAGTAGGCACAGCAGGCTTGATTAGAGAAAGCAAAAAATGCATTCTGATAATTACCAAAATGCAGAGATTATTTAGCACTACAGCTGGTATTGAACAACTAAGGTTCTTAAAGTGTATCAAGAATGCAACTCGTAGATCTTCTACAGAATGAATAAATCTTGTTAATTTTTGGTTTTCAATTTATAGTTTTCACATTGTGTCAAATAAAAGTGTCACAATTTGACAACAGCCTGTGTAAACTGTGTATTCCGTTTCCTTAATACAAAATTATTATGTAAACTTTTAACTATGTTAATCAACAAAAAGCACACCAACAAAAAGATTCAAACATTACCTGTTGATGGTTATCAATACAATAAAAGTTTTAAATTTCAAAATACCTTTTAAAAATAAGACTTACTTTTCTCCATACTGTTTGATTTCCCAAAGTTCCAATTTATCTTCATCCACCCACTCTTCTGTTACTTGAGGATCTGTACACTGAGGAGACTCTGGTCTCTTGCGTTTGCGTAAGCCACTTCGAATCGATGTAACTTCTAAACACACAATAACTTTTCAGTTTTTATTTTACAACATTTTTTACACAAATATACAAAAAAAAAGGCTAAATCACTTCGCCTAGACTTTCCCATACTTTAAAAACTGTTAAATTATGTTTGTATCAATGTTACAGCTGCAAACTCGGTTAAGATCATAATATTCATACCTAACTCTGCAACTCGAAAGTGAAACTTTTTAGGTTTTAAATGGGAAGTCAGAATTTTTACTTTTCTGAAAGATATTCCACTATTAACAAAAAAAATATTCGTCGGCCAATTAGTTTTCAGTAAAAATTGGGTAGCAGGCGGTAGCATTTTCGTGAGAAAAATTTTTTAAATAAGCAAGTATAGGGACTAAAGAACACCAGAATTCAAATCATATTTGACTATGACTCGTGAACAATTTAGTTTAAACAGAAATGTTTTATCATCCCCCGTTTACTAAATAAAGAAGCATGAATTTACGAGTTTCAAAGTTATACAAGACGTCACAATGAAATTAGACGACTGGGACACAAAACAAATTGTATATAGTGAGGTCAAATTGTCCCCCCCCCCCCATGTTGCAATGAGATAGTGGTCAACAAAAACAGATAATTTGGAAGCCTGTCATTGGTTTATGAATAGATAAATTTTTTCCAAAATCTAGAATAATACTCTACTCAAAGAGATATTTCAAATGAGGGGTCACTCAATCCCCTGTGCCATTTAATATAATTAGTATTTTAGATTCTAGAAACAGCTGTTGGTTTACTATCAGATCCCATCTCCATGTGGAAAATTTCTGAAAAAATGATACAAAAAAACCTGTCTAACTTCTCCTTCTGGTTTTGGATTTTTTAAAAGATTATTTTGTTAAAATTTTGATATCCCCTCCCCATTTCAAAACTCATAGAGATCGAACTATCTGTTCTGGAAAGAACAAACGTATCCACACACCCACAAATAGACATTTTCTAAAAATCACTTGTTTGAGTTATTGAAGGCCCAAAATAAGTACTTCTGTCAAACTCTCCAAATTTAAAATTTTCGTGAAATTAACACTGCTAGCGGCGAGTATGGGAAAGTAAGACAAGAAAAATAATTATTAATTACACCACCTACCTCTGATAGTTTTCGGCAACTCAAGAGGAATAACAACTTTTCTCCTCAAATACTGCGATTTTTCCATAAACTGCCCAATATGTCGATGCTTCAAAATCTCAAGCGAGAGAATTTCAGTTTCTGTTGTAATCTGATGTTTACCATCAGAATTGGGAGCTTTGGTTTGCATGTCATCCCATCTAAGACATGCCCACAAAATGCGTAGTTGTAAAGCTGTAGCGGCAAGGGATCGCAGATTAACAGTACGGTAAACCCAGCAGGTTTTAAACAATGGCCTTGCACAAGGATACGGCCATGCAAGATTATTTGGCTTGGCAATATGGTGAAACCCACTCATCAAAATTCGGCCACCATTTCTAGCCAGCTTACGTGCTTCATGGTGCGGTAGTACAAGAAGAGACCTACAACCTCTTTTAGTTTGGAATGTTGAACACACAGGATATTTCACGGTTTGTCGTTTTTTGCGTTTTTCGACCAAGGTGGTTGTTGGTAACTTCTTAAGGTAAATTTTACCTTGGGAAGACGTAGTAGAATAAATACGTTCAGTGCCATCTTCGGCGCACTCTGCTTTGATCGTTCGCTCTTCTCGTCTCACAACTGCTTTGTATGTACAAAATCGCCTGTTTTGTTGCGCACTATACATTGCTGATTTTGCATTTAAGGTTTGTATTGTACGTCCTGTATTGTTTACAGTTGCCGATACCGTTACAGTATTCACCGTTGACGAACTTGCTTCAATATTTTTTACAACACCATCTACAAGTGTTGCCTGAGTCGTGACAGTTGTCGTTGTGGTAACATGACTTTTCACAGTTGTAACAGCTGCAGGCGCTTGGAAATCCGAAAAGGTCACTTCAGGATCTTTTGAGTTATCCGTGGTCCCAACAATCACTTCTTTTATAGCATCTGGTGTCATGCTCTCCATATCTACATCGGTAGACTCACTTTCAGTACGTTTTATTGGAGTTGAATCAACTTCCATATTATTATTGTGATGAATTTCCATGTCAACTTCCACATCTTCCTCTTTCTTTGGTTCAACTTCAATTTCCATTTTCTCATTTGATTTTAATTCGTCATCCTTTTTCGTTTCCACTTTTGGCGTTTCAGTTTTGATTTCCTGCTTGAATTCTTCTGATTTGATTGGAGTTGGAACAATTTTTTTGATATATGCTAAATTAGATTCGTCTTTAAATTTAGGAGCCGATTTCAATGCATTAATTAATTCCCTACAAACGACTGCTTCATCAAACCGATCTTTTCCTTTGGGTGTTTGTGCAGAAGTGAGCTTTTGTTCTAAAATTGACGGCTTCTTAACTGGAATTCCCAAAATGTTTGGTAACCTTAACGTACTATGAGCATTCGTGTTTGAATTTGTGTGAAGGTTTGCTTTCCTTAAAAGAGCTAACAACTCCCGCCTCACCTTGTTTCTTTGCAAACAGAGTGGAGAATAACAATTGCTTTGTAGCGTAGAGGAATTCGTGTTGCAACCTTTGGAATAACACTGATAATCTTTACCAAATTTTGAAATGGACGTATAATGTAACCTTAAGGCCTGTATTTTCTTAGCGATTGTATTCAACATTTCACGATTCACCTGAGTTTGTTGTTGGTTAGGAGGCAATGTAACTTTACCGCTCATCATGTTGTTCAGTTGTTTCTCAAGTCCACCTTCGATGTCGACATCCATGTCGTCATTTTCCACGTCAATATGTTCATCTTCGTTCTGAGTTTCTTCAGACTTAAGTTTTTGGGCAATTTTTCGTTCTTCTAGTACCTTCAAGTGTATTCGTCGTGCCAGCAGGTCATCTAACTGAGACTTTTTTGCTATCTTTGGATAAACTAAACGACCTGATATGGTAAGTGCTTTCGATACGTCTACTTCTTCAAACTCTGTTATTGGAGGAACAACTCTGAGGCTTCTTAATATGGCAGGGGCTGAAAACAATAAATAAAAAAATAAAATATTTTGTAAAATTAATACATTTACTTAAAGCCTCAAGGTGTTTGATTTTACGGCATCCATGCAAATATGTCCGCCTATTATGATACAAAGTCGATTACATTGCACTACAAAAACGGTTTCCTTGCAATCGATTTTATGTTAAATCAATAAATAACTTTATTTAGTTTCTGCTATACAAAATCAACCTTTGATACAAGTACAAATCATAATCTAAAACTTATTGAAATTATCATCAACATCATAATCTTATACCTCTTATACCCGAAGGTGTCGAGATCTTTCACTCCGGGTAAGCTTTTGGCTAGTGTAGTAGTGGAACTCTTGGCCTTTAAACTACTACGCTCCTGAAGCTTATGTCACCCTTTCATATTATTTATTTTATTTGTAGGTTATTTGTTAGTGTTTTAGCTAAATAAAGATTTATTTATTTTATTTTATTTATTTACCAGTTGGAGTGAATGTTCACAGGATACTTTGGCTAAGAGTTTCAATTATATTACTGTTATTAGGTGTTATTAGTGCAGTTTAGTCAAAAAATAATATTTTTTTCATTTAAAATTCAAAATAAGTCATTTTAATACCAGAGTAACAACAATGTCTTCTAATGTTTTGATGGAGTAGCGACTAACCTTACTGTTTTGTAAGCAAAGTCTCTAGTTCTAATCGTGAATGGGGAATACTTTTTTATTTATTTAATTTTCACAGCTGTTCTACGATTCCATGTAAAAGTGACATACAAAACTTAAGTTTTTCTTAATAGAACACCCTGTATATCTTTACATATTCTAATTAGCTTTTTAATTGCCTTTTTTGAATATGTTTTGTCTTCGAAATTCCGTTGCTTAGTTGCCAAGTCATTCCACCTTTTTCGAAAAAGTTGACATTTGCAGACCACACTAATATAATCTGCACGAGTCGTACTTCCTAAGTATTTAAGGTATGACACTGAACCAAAATTTAAAATTTAGATTATCAATTTGAAATTTTCTTCAACACGCTATATAATGGAAAAAAAAAAGGTGTAACAGGTCGCTGGTACTTTGCTATACTTTTACGTTTTAAATGTTCGCACGCCAATAACTTAGTAAATAACAAAATTTACAAAAATTAAAGCAAGAAAAAAAAATAAAAACATAGTAACGCCTCTGCGGTGATTTGAACTTGCGACAGCCTGTGCAATACGATATCGGGTACCGTATAAGAATTGTGCTATGATAACTTTGGCTAGCCGCATAGGATAGAAGCACAGTAACCGAACGCGCCTTACAGCTGATTAAATGTGCTTCAGAAAAATAGTCAAGATATTCGCTTGATCCTGTAATCACTCACTCTGTATATTAAGATATGTCTTCGCCCAACGGATGTTAGTTAAGGAAATGCTACCGAGAGAATATATTACACAAAAACAACTCACCTTCATCATCCTTCTTCCAATCTCCACTTCCATCTTCATGGCTTGCTTCATCCTTAACTTCCGGTTGGGTTCCATCATCCTTTTCAAACTTTTTATTCAAATATCCATATGTAATGGAGTCGACAGCAACAACTTTCAAACCCAAATTATCTCTTACTTGCACCATGTGCAAATGTGGTCCAGCGGCCAAGCCCTTATGCTGGCAACTTTCAGGTTTGAAATTTCTAGTAGCCGAAAGCCAAAGCCAACCCCAGCGTCCATGTATTCGATACTCCTCGCCTTTTTGCTTCCACAACTGATGCTTAAAACCCATTGTGTATTTTACGTAACTGGTGACCATCATACGGTTTCGTTCCTCTTCTTCTTCTCGTTCTTTTTTCTCTCGTTTCTCAAGCTTCTTACGTTCTTCCCGTTCAGCAGCTGTTATTCTGGTAAGTTTAAAGTGACCCAACTGTTCGTGCCACACATTTGCAAAAACAACAGTTTTCACGCAAGCTTGTAGAACGATCATAGCACGAGCAAAGTCTTTTGGTTGCTGACAAGCTCCAACTGCAGACAACCAGTGCTTCCGTATCAAATGCCAATTTGTATGCATGAACGGAGTTTGAATTGCCTGTTCTAACTGTAATATAGTTTGCCGTAGGGTATTGAGAAGTAACGTACGACTGCCATTTATACTACCAATCCATTTGAATTCGGACGCCGTAGTGAGTGAAAACTTATGAGATAGATGACGTTTTTTATCGCGTTCTTCATTTCTCTGAGGTTTATTCAAAGCAATTGGATTGGCAGTATATTGATTTATGTACGATTTAAATTGATTGTCCAGCCCAAGTTTGTACAAGTAAGTTCCATTTGCCATTTGACTAGATTTTAGCCTTGTCATGCGGGAAGTGTCTGTTAAATCCTTGTCTTTCCTATCGGGATCTTCCCGATTTAGAAGCGCACTGGTTTTACGGCGTAAGTCTTCAATGTTGAACGTTCGGGGAGTGAGAGATCCTGTTTTTGATCTGGTCAAAATGTCTTTCTCTTTCTTTTTCTCTGGATCCAATTCGTCTTCTAGATCTTGCAAGTCTTCACTTTTTATATCGTTCTGTATATCTGAATTAGTTTTTGCAATGCTAGTAGTACTATTGGTGATGCTAGTTGTACTTGTTGCAAGTATCTCGGTAATACTATTTTCACTGGCTGTGGTTACTGTTTTTGTTGTTATTGCACTACTGCTGGTAGTAGTACTGACTATTTCTGAATTTTTTATATTTGTACCAGCACTGACATTAGTCAGTTGCGAGTCCGATTCAGAATTCGAACAATCTTCATGCATTTTTGCAACCATATCTTCTGCTGCCTGCCTTTCTTTTTCTTTACGCTCCTCTTCGAGTTCCTTATTTGCTTGTATTATTTTTGCTATAACAATAAAAATAAAATTAGTAGAAAATCACTTAACATTTTTTGTTGTTGTAAAATATTTCATAATTGTGTAGAAAAGTGAGGCGTAGGTACCATTTTCAACATCCAAATAAGATTTCTTGTTTCCTTTGTACTGACTAGTCAATTTTTCAGTCAACTCCATTTGACGAATAATTTCATCCTTGTAGTCTTGTAGTTCTCGACACACTGTGGCTTCCATTTCGTTGGAATCCATAACCTTGAATAATTCTTCCAATTGAGTTGGAGTTGAGTAATACCATACCTCACCTTGGTCATTTTCCCTGCAATAAAAATAAAGCTACAGTTATCAACAAATCATTTAAAATATACACAGTGCCGTAAGACTTTGGTACACCCCCGACAATTTCTTTTATTTTTTACCTATTTAAATGAAACTCAACTGATTCCTGTGCTAAATTTAAAATTCAGTTCTACATTATTATAAACAAAACGTTTTCAATTGATGTTTATTTACTGTCTACCTAATTTGTATTCGTTATTGTTATTAAACTGATTTTCTCTTTTGTTTTAAATGTGGTGATGTTCTTTTGTTTGAAAGTATAACAATTACATCACTAACCCATAACAACTAATTGAAACCCAATTTACTGGTTAAAAGTGTAATGCAGTATCAAGTTACGGGTAACATTGCAACCGTTGCAAGGTGCTCTTTTTGAAAAACAATATGAGCCAATACTGTTCCAGTTGAAATTTCTGACTTTTTCTCAAAAAAACGTTTGCCAAATTTAAAAAGCACCCGAAATCGACGGATTTGGACAGCAAACGATAATAAACAGTTTTCTGGTAACATCTGGCTGCAGAGGTACAGTTTCATGCCTGTCATGGCACTTTATGGACAAAACAAAAAAAATTAAATAAAAATTTTGAAGATGCCAAAAATTATGAAAAGTATACAGAGTGTTGCATTTAAAATAAAGTTATGGTCACTTACGGCACAAACGGAAGTGTTAAAAAATTGCTAATACCATCAAATATTTAAATTTTCTTAATATATTACCCATACCAAATTTTATTTGTTTATCTTAATAAATTTAAAAAAGTGGGGGGTGACCCATGTCGTTTAAAATCAGTATATGAATGATGACTAAATTTTAGTTCGACGAACAAAAGCGAAAAGTGAAGTGATAAACAGAGTAGATATGCAATTTGTAATTGTCACCTCGACACCTTCGGGGACCATGAGGTTTATTGATTATGTTATGTTATGTTTGACTAAATTTTTCAACAAGATATACCATTTTAAGTGACATTATGTTTTGTTTGTTTAAATTCTAAAGCATGCAAAGACAGTAATTTTATTTTCTATGGCCAACCCTTATGTATTTTTATTTAAACATATAGTACAATACAGAACACATACCTAAGGAATGGCTTAACCCATTATTTGGCGACAATAATAAAGAAAAACAATGCAATGATTTCAGCCTAATGAGTCATACATTAAATTGTTATTAGTGATTATTCAAATTAATTCAATATAAATCTACAAAATGCGACACTATAGTAACCAATTCGCAATTTGAATTTAGAAGTGGACTCGGGACTTGAGAAGCATTATTTAGTAGGAACGTTAGACTCCAAAAATGTAGAGAATTTCAAAAAAACTGCTTTCGTGTGCTTTATGACTTATGACTTCGAGAAAGCTTTCGACCCAGTGCAACACACTAAACTTATAGAA
This sequence comes from Ctenicera cuprea, assembly GCA_958336395.1. Taxonomy (NCBI): domain Eukaryota; kingdom Metazoa; phylum Arthropoda; class Insecta; order Coleoptera; family Elateridae; genus Ctenicera; species Ctenicera cuprea. Next base: position 19,214,332 of record OY284491.1, read on the forward strand.
TCTCTATAATAAGCAGGATTAAATGGTAAAGATTAGTAAGAAATCTCTATCGGAACCAGAATGCGGTTGGACAAACTGAAAATGGCAATACGAGAGAAATTAAAATCAAGGGTGTGTGCTCTCACCGCTCCTGTTTAATGTGTACTCTGAACAAAGTTTTTCGAAACACAATCTAGAAAGCAACAAAATGAATTGGAATAAATGGAAAAACTACTAATATCAGATATGCGCATGACACCGCAGTATTGGCTGAAAATATTGAAGATCTACAAAACTTGCTAACAGGCATAAATGAAGAACGCATGGAAGTATGGCTAAGCACGAATATATATTTAAAAAAAAACTAATGGTAATAAGTACGGAGTGGAAACTTGGACGTTGAAAAAGTCTATAATGAAGAAAATAAAAGTATTTGAGATGTGGACAAGAAAAATGAGTGAAGCACTTTTCCTGGTCTTTCCAATACTTTTATGCTAATTACTTTTATATATCTAATCACAACAATTACAGCACATCTAAGAACTGTTTGCAGTTGTAGTGTATTTAAATATAAAACCCTGCTAATCCCTCATTGCAAGAAGGACAACTAAACCACCTGCTGTTTTGTTGTTGTTAGTGTTTTTGTAAATGTACAAATATTTTTTGATTGAGAATAAACATGTAGAATTGTGTTGCTTTTAATTCTTCGAACTGGTCTTATAGTTAACATTCTTTTTAGTACAAACAGTATAACTTCTTATGCAATGATGAAAATTTTGGAATATGTAAAACTGTGCCTTGAATTAAATGCAGAACATTTTGAATCACTTATGTATTTGTCCGTTCTTTTTTAATAGAAAATAAATGTTTAATTTACAATTTTTTTTAACACTTTACTTTTTTGTAACAGTAAACCAATACTTCAGAATTTTTAATCAAATAATCTTGACAATACCCCAATGGATTAAAAACATGGAAACATCGCTGAACTTAAACAGACATAAAGCCGCTACAAAAGAATAATTTTTAAAAAGGAGATCAGTGATTTATGGCGCTCTATGTTACAAAATATATAATGGTCAATAGCTCAAATCGAGAGTTCGAATATAATAATTGAAATAAAATTAGTATATATAATAAACGAAACTAAGTACACCACCTTTTATTCACAATTTTTAACTTAAGTACTTTATTAAGTCGCTATCAAGTCACAAAATTTGACATAATGTTTTTGGTTATCACTCATCAGTATTGCACAAGTAGTCAAAAGTTGTAGTCAAAAGTTAGTCATTCAATTGCAAAGAAGTCCATATTTTTTTTGACAGTGAAGCCAATACCTGTTTTTTTAGAAAAACAAAACTCTTATTTTCAACATTTTTGACACTTGTTAGATTTTGCTATCTGCCATAGTTTAAACGAAAAAAAAAAGAAATTTTGAATTGCTGCACTTGAGCGCAAACAGAGTTTAATCGTTCTATTTTGGTATCAGGAATATACGGTAGCTTGTTGTACAGACCTTTCAGAGACACCCTGTAATAACTATGGCTCACTATTTGAGCACCTCCGATTTAACGAAAAATGATACCAACTCATTTTTAAGTAACACTTTGTATCTTTTGATAGATTCTTATAGAGCATAAAAATGCTCTGTCCAATTATTTTTTCAAATTTGAAAATAGTTAATTAATGAGGAAGAAAAATGCCATTGTTTTTCTGCACGAAGATGGCCACGAAATCAATGTCAATAACCAGGCACTGCCAATTATTGAAAACTAAATATGTTATAGTAAATTTATAACACAAAACTAAAAATAGTTTAGACCTAGTCATGATACGTTTAGAATTTTGTTCAAAAATATTACAAAACTGAATTTTCTTATGAAATAACTTGCTATAACACGATTTTGCTAAACCACCCCACCCACATTTTTTTATAAAGTTTTTGAATATTTTTAAACGAGCCATTTAATCCTCATGTAAAAAAAATTCAACACTAATTCATTATTATTTTTAGTTTTTTTTGTAATTTTTTAGTTTTTTTTAAATGTCTTATTAGAAAAGTATTTAAAAACTCTATAAGAAAACAACAAAATGTGGGTGGCACTATTTTTAACAAACGTGTTATAGCCAGTTATTTCACAAGAAAAATCAGCTTTTTAGTACTTCTGATTAAAATTTAAAAAGATCATGACTATTGGTCTAAACTATTTTGATTATGTAATATAAATTTATTGTGACATGTTTACAATAATTTGCAAGCCTACTTATTAAAATTGCTCTCCAAGCAGAAAAATTGTCTCATTAACTAACCAATGTCTCATTTGAAAAAACAGTTGAAAAGTGAATTTTATGCTCTACAAGAATCTATAAAAATTACAGCCTGCTATTTAAAAATATGAAGACGGCTTCATTCCTGGTTAAACCAGAAGCCCTAGATTAGTGAACTACTCATCATACAATGCATATTTATGAATCATCATAACATCCTCATTATCCATTATCTTAAAAATTGTGGAAAAAGGGGGCTGTACCAAGTTACGTTTACACCCGGTATACGCATTCAGAAAGTTTAATTTAATTGTTAAAAAAAATTGTAGGTGTACCAAAGTCCTACATCACCCTGTGCTTGCAATTCTCATTAAAATTTTAAATATCAACCAGCCTTACGTCTACACATAAAAAGAAATCAAAGCAACTTATTTTACTTACACAAACACCCTGCGACACAAAAAGTAATACTTTCTCCCATGGCGATCGCAACCCAAAGATTCTTGCCGACAGAGCTGACCCTGTTTTTCTATGTCAAGTATGCAGTCGACAACTCCAGAAACTTTATGGGATCGACAAATTCCACACTGCCAGTCTTCCTCGGGAACATCATCCAGAGGAGGGTCGACACATTCAAGATGATACACTGCTGGACAAGTCTCGCAGCATAACAGATCACCCAGTTTGTGGCAAACTCTACAGTGGTCATCATAATGCATAGGAACTGAAAATAAAAACATTGGTGAGTTTACTTCACATTAACTACAGAATTAAATCATCTAACCAGGCTGCAACGGCAGTTTAGTTCCATTGCAATTTTTTTTTCAAACAATCCTTTAAATATATTTAGAAACTAAAACAGGTATAGTTTAAAACAGTAGAGCTTACACCAAAAAAACCTATTTATGACTTCACAATTTCCCTTACTATATTTTTGATAATCAAGTAATACAAGGATTTTGTTCAGGGCTGCTAACAAACCAACTAATGAAATATCGAGACCCGAGTGTACACAGAGAGAGCAACCATTACCAAAAGAACAACATGTTGTGAAGTTAAGGGAAAAGCATAGCTGTGAAACGTGTTATAAGTGACTAGAAAAAGTCGAGAGATAAAGGTTTTCCAGTAGTCGTGTTATTTTTAAACATGAATCAAACCTTCGAGACTAATGACAGAAACAAATTGATGGTTAAGTTAGGTGCACACGATGTTACTGGTGAAGCCTGAGATTATTAAACAATTATTTGTTAGAAAAAAAGCAGAAGGTCACAGATGTGGTGAAGTGGAGTTTGTGTTTGATGAAAAGGAAGTAGAAGTGGGAGTGCCCCAGGGGAGTATTTTGGGGCTGCTATTATTATGTGTAGGTGTCTCTTATATACAAATGATGCGTTAATTTTTGTAGGAAAGACTGTGATACAGACTGTGAATAAATTAAATGGGGAATTAGAAGTGGTGGGAATGGATGCTGAATTTGTATAACATGAAATACTTAGGAATAATGGCAGACTATAAGCTAAGTATTAATGAGTACGTAATCAGCCTTTACGTCCCACTGCTGGGCACCGGCATTCTTCTCTGCCACGTACTCTCCTTAGCGCTAAGGTGAAGTACGGGGGACCTACAGTTTAACGTCGAATCCGAACGACTAAATTCCAAAGAAGGTTTCAGGCATTAAGACTATATTTCCAAAAAAATTGTCAAAAAATTAGAATTATTGTCAAGGGTAAGTGGATCTTTGTTTATTTACACAGAGAAAACAATTTATAATAGCATTAATTTACTATATTTTTATAATTGCGGCAAAGTATTGTACTTAGCGAATCAATGTGGTATGGATAGATTGTAGATTCTACAAAATAGGAGTATGCAAATAATTCTAAAATGTAATTGGTATACAAGATCAAATGAAATGCTTAGAAGGTTGAGATGGATAAGTGTGAGAGAGTTACTGAAATATCAGGTTCTTGTTTATAAAGTATTCAATGGATTAATGGCGGTGTATTTTAATGAATATGTCGATTATTGGAGAAAAGTCCATAGTTATTTTACACGACGTAAAAATGATTTATATTTACAAAGCGCAGTTACCAGTACAGTTAAAAATTTAAAGTAAAAGTAAGATAATGGCTTGTTAATAAGAGGATTTAGTTGTGTGGTTGTAAGCTATTGTTAATTTTGCAGCAAATTTTGTTAAAAATTTTGTTAGCAATGTAGCTAAATAAAGATTTATTTATTACTATTATTTTTTTCCAAACATTTAATAAAATTTTCTGTTGAATCTGAAAAATTAAAAAACTTCCTAATATTTCTCAAGTTTGTATATACGTCTTGCGATCACTTGCTTTGCTATTCTAAATTTTCAACATGCTAAAATAGAAATTCTATATTCCCAGTATAGAAGAAACAAATGTAGCAGTTAAATTAGCAAATTAAAGACAAATACCTAAAATAACAATTTATTTTCATGTCAAGTTAAAAATTGGTGACACTTTCAATCAAATATTTTCCAATAGAATTACCTTCGCTGAGTAAATCTTCTCTCACTGGGTTAGTAGTCAAAAACTGATCAGTTAAAAACTGCAAAACTTTAACGCGTTGTTCGACCGATGTGAATGGATAATCAGTTGTTGATAAAACCTTCAAAACTTCAGAATCAAAACCTTTATCACTTTCCACATACGCTCTTAAAATCTCTGGGTAAGTCATGTAATCTATGAGATATATGGAAATGTTAATGCTATCCTTTTGGTCCAGCGGGCCAAAATGTGTCTGTTGAGAATCTTCCTCTCGAAGCAAAGCTTTCAAAAGCATTATATGAATTTCCGCTAATAAAGCGTTTTGATCTTCGCTCATGAGAGAAGCACAAAAATCCTCTATTCGAAATGGTGACAGTCGCACTAAGTTACGAAAATGTCTAAGAACTTCGTATATACTAACAACTGGCATAATATGTTCGCGAGGCACAAGTAAATCGTCAGATGATTTAGGTAAGTCTAACAAGGGCAACTCGCGGTTTTGTAGCCAAAGCGGTTCTGGACTAGGGGGCCGAGCAACACCCCCTTTACGAGGTGTGCCACTTAAAGTACTATAGCTACTAAGTGAAAAGTCACTGTCACTAGACCGATCACCATCATCAACCGTTCCGATCGATTCGCTTCCACTGAAGCCAAGATCATCCTCTACATCGCTTTTGTTTTCGCTCGAATCGTCACCAAAATCTGAACCATAATGATATTCCGAATCGTGAAATTCTGCATTTGGATTGTAACCTCTTCGTGGATATGCCGAGCCCGAAAGTCCACCTTTCCGGCCCGACCTGTGACCGCTATCCTTTCCCCTCGTTCGAGAGTTGCCTCGCCTTCCGGTTTCGCTTTCTTGTGGAGAGCATGGTCTGGATGTCGTAGGGGTGCTGGATTGTGAATCAGAACCTTTATTTAAATTTTGCAGATATTTAGGCTTTTTAAGTAAATGGTATTGGAATTTCTTAGTTCTTTCAGAAACCTGCACTTTAGGGGGTCGTCCCCTCTTCTTTGCACCTCTGGTGGACATCCCGTGTTGTAGCTGTCAATCACATCATACTACACGTGGTGATATAACGAAAACAAGCTTTGTATACAAATACGAATGTCACAACTACTGCTCTTAATACGATTCATGGTCGTCGCTCGTTCTTTTCTCCATTCTGTTAGCTACGTCACGTGACAAACAACAGAAAACACATTTTCCGCACCACTCGGTTACACACAGAATGTGTATTGTTTTTTGTACTACACACCAATAACACTTAACAGCGATTTCGGGTTGATGAAACACTCACTTATCCAGAAGGACGCATAAAAATATCTGACTGACGCGAACTGCGAGACGAAAAAGAACACCTAACAAGCTATGAAACGAGCAATCCCATTGGCTGATGGCATCGCCGCCATGACTACTTGCAACTACAAAAGTCAGCTTGTTCAAACAAAAACACTATTTTCACCACAACAAAATGCTTTGGGAAACAGAAAAAACTGCAATTGCAACAATCGAATGCAAACATTAAGCACAAACGAGTAATTATCGATTTTTCTGTGAATTACTGCCATCCAATCCAAGAGACGGTAGCGAACATTTTGACATGTCGCCACTGGATGGCGCGGTCATACACTATAAAAATCCATTATTAAACAAAAAGCATTATCATAAATATAATATTTAAACTAATACAATTCAAATTCGATTAATTACATGAATTGCAATGCAAAACATAAATACGTTTTGGTTGCACCTAATTTTAATCAGTCATTTCCGGCCACATTGCGGAACTACGTCAACATACAAAAAGCGCGGGAAGAATGCCTTACTTAAAATCTTGGGCAGTGGCGTAACTTTGTGGTGGAACTAGCGTAGACCTAAAGTTGCATATATATTGTATCTCTGCATAAACCTCTGAAATGCGGGGATTCACTGTTTTTTTACTGAATAGGTCAAAAAATTTTAAATAAATAAATTTTAAAGCTCGAACGTTCGAAAAAAAATCCATCTTGTATCATATTCCGTTTACAGATTTTTTTTTAATTCGTTTTCCGGAAATAATGCTACAATAAAAACATGCCTAACTTGCGCTTCCGGTTTCAGATTTTTCAAGAAAGCTATGTTCCCTATGAATTTTTAATATACCCCTACATTCTCAAGCGCAACGAAATCAGCCCATCCGTTCAAGAGCTATGAGCCGCATATACCCAAGGTTAGTTAAACTAACCTTGGCACATACCCACTCATAAACAGTATTTTTTTTAACCTTCTTGTTTGAGTTCCAGGAGGTCGAAAACGTGTATTTCCGTCAAAATATCGAATTCGAATGAAGTCCCTCATTAAACTAAAAGTATAGGGATGTAAAAAAAAAGCTGAAGTGTGGACTTCGAGTGGACTTTCTCATACTACATATTAATACTTAGTGTATTTGCAAAAGTGTAAATTTTAAAATTATAACGTTATGTACATTCACCGATTGTTAGATTTATAAGAAAGCAAGTTATATAGGCAACCCTCCATTCCATCCATCCAAATTCATAGAAAACGCCACAGTTAAATTATAGCTTTCAGAAAAAAATCAAATTGTAACCAATCTTCCGTTCTAACAGCCTACAAAATTAAAAAAATAATCGTGAGGGCAGTTTTTGAAAAATATTTCTTTTTAAATTTTCAAAATTTTGAAGCAGCCCCATTGCGATCGTTTTCAAATTTTCGAAATCAATTTTGTTTTATCGTATACTACCCACAAAGGGCTTTCAAACAAGTCGTAGCTTATCCAAATCAGACTAATTCTTTTTGAGTAAATAGACGTTAAAGTCGAGATTTTGAAAGTTGTAGCGGCCGCCATTTTGAAGCTAGAGAATTCGGATTCCGTGCTCAAATTACCAAAATTTAAAGTTTGGAAAGAAACGCTACCAAAAAAAAACATGTCTAACTTCCTTTTTTGGTTTTGAATTTTTTTGAAAAGCTTAACTAGAACTACAGTTTTCGATATACCTTTTGATTTAAAATTTCGTCAAAACCGGTCTCTAGTACTTTTGCATTTAGAGGCGTCACCCACCCACCTACAGGCAGAAATTTTTTAAAAAACACTTTCTTGGGTTTCTTGAGCTCCAGAACGTGTATTTCCGTTAAAATCTAAATTTCCAAAATGTTCATGAAATCATAACTTCCCTATACCGTAGGTATGGAAAGTAAAAATTGACCCATAACCACGGACGCCTATGGTTGACACCTGCCCATTACCAAACGTGCGAATCTGTGACGACTTAGTTTTTTTAAGGAACTCGAACCGACTGAAATAATCGAATAATCGAAGTTGAAGATGAACGGTCCCTTGAAAATGTACAGAACTCGACAGATTGTACAACACGATTTAAAAGTGCCCCTGTCGAATTGCATGTACAAACTGAAAAACATCCACGCAACCAGTGATGAAACGGGCCCATTAGGCGATCACGTTTCGCCGTCCAGGAAAAGTGTGGATATTTCCGAGCAGGTTAAACAGTTTTTAAAGGTTTTACTCGTTTCCATTATATAAAATTGTGTGACTAACGATTGCATCTAAAAATTAAGCTTAGGAGAGACCTACTCACCATTATTTATTCCAAATTTGACTGCATCACACACAGCACTTATCACTTTTTGTGAACAACTGTCAAAGCACTAATGAAAATGAAGGAAGAAAGAGGTCTACATCCTTATGCATGTATTTCTTTGTCACTATGTATTTAATTCTTATGTAACCTCAATAAAACTAACATAATTTTGCCCCATTTTTACATAACAGCTTATTCTCTAGTGTAGCACACATTTGTAGTTGTAAAAACTCCTATTTTTTAATTAAATATATGAAAACTTATTTAAGATAATAAATACAGAACCTTCAACACTTGCCCGAGATGGCTGCATTAATAGAGCGACAAAAGAAAATATTGCAACAGCTGGACGAACTTCGACAACAAATGATCACACTTAAATCCGATCTCAGTGAAACCAATGGTCCTATTCCTACAAAAGTATTGGAAGCATCCTTTGTTTGCCCCGTTGAGGTAGGTTTCAAATTAATCTTAATTTTCATACAATATAAGGGCTGCGTGCGTCCGTATTTCTGAGGAAAAGTTGTCCGGTCTGTAATAGGCATAATATGGATTCTACAAGGAAATATTCAATGTGATGTAATTCATTAAATTTTTTCAGGTAAATAAATTGCCAAACATTATCATCAATGCAAGCCCCACACATCCTCCATATTCCTTACTTTTTATCCAAAAGTTATGGAGTAGTTGCCTCCACATATGCATAACAACCCATCTTCATTCATCGGTTGCTTCACTGCCAGAAAAAGCATCTGCCCTTTCAAAAGCTTTGGAAAGTCGTAAGGCACAAGCACATCAACCAGTTATCGAACTCAGGGTCATTTGGAAAGATGGTAAGAAATTTTGAGCTAAATAAGAAACACAATAATTAAACTTTATTGTTTCAGTTGGGCCCAACACAGAACTGATAATATCGCAGATGCCAATAATGGGTGAAGTAAATATTCTGCGTTATTTAGCAAGAATGAATTCAGGTTGTTTAGCTTATGAAAATTTAGAAAATGTTTTAGAAATTGATTCTGTTCTTGATATTTCTTATTGTCTTGTAAGATCTCAAACCAAAACTGAACGAAATAGTTTATTACAATCTCTCAATAAGAAATTAGGAAAATCCGAGTGGCTGTGTGGTCTATCTAAGTTCACCATTGCAGATGTGGCTGCAAGTTCAGCTATTAAGCAAGTAGCACAAATTGAACTTAATCAAAATATGACTAAATGGTTGCAAAGATGTGAATCTATCGTTACATAACTTTTATGTGTTAATTGATTTGACGTTCATTTTACATTCTAAATCATTTTTTTTTATTGAAATTTAATGTACTACTTCTGCCCATTTTGAATAAATGTTCCTGCTTGAAATGTTCTATTTTGTAATTGTTGTAAATTTTCTTAGTTTACATAAATTTGTATCTGAAAGCTTGTTGGCTGTGAATTTTGACAGAGTTACTTATATAACAATCTGTATGTTACATGAAATAATTACTAGACCTGCAGCTTTAATGTTGATTTCATTATTAACTAGCAAAACATAGCTTATTGTTCTCAATTTAACTGGCATTAATTTGTGGGCGTATTTAGACTAATCTATTGTGAATTGTGACTGGTTCACTGTACTTATTTAATATTTCTTCTTGCAAGTTCTTCGCTCTTGAAAGAGCTTTGTGATTTTCTCTCCTATGCCTGTGGTGAGTGTGTTTAGTGAATTACAGACATACGGGACCCACTGTTCAACGCGGGCTCCGAACCACAAATCTGATGTGCTGGTACTGGGATTTGTAACCCAGACCAAAGCTCTAGCCTACAGCCCCCTATTTAGTCTTAACAATGATTAAATTTAAAGTGTTCTAAATTCTAGTTTAGCCAATTTTTTGTTTCCAAACTTTGTTCATTTCATAAAACGAATTAAGATCTCTCAACATGTAATGTCACTTTTGAACATAAAATTCGTATTAAAAAGGATTGTTAAGTTTACATCTCAGTCGATGGGTGGTTTTACCTTGCAAAGGGTGCAGGAGTTTAGTACAGTTGTTACCTAAATAATATGGTAAGTTTGCGACCTTGCAATGGCGCTGCTTGCAGGAAACATGACGCCAAAAATCTGTTTTTTGGCAATGACACCTGCCCAGTGACTCCTAGATAAAAAAATCTTTGATTTGATTTTTGGAAATGGATTCTGTATTCAAGAAAACCAGAGACGATCATCAGCTAAAATTTGGGGAGGACAGGGAAAATTAACATCTCCAAATGTTGCTGCACCTAAAAATTAAGTTGTAATTCTTACTCCACTATCACTCATGAGCAATTTAGCTTTAATCAGAAATGTATTATCCTCTCCAGTGTATTAAATAAAGTTGCATATTTTCTATTTAAAAGAATTCATAGAAAGTGTCGCAGGGAAATTGGTGGATTGGTGGTACACCAATCAAGTTGTGGCTCATTTTAGCTCTATGACTTTACAAAATAAAAAAAAAAGTCGTGTAGTCAGTTTTTGAGCAATATTTTCTTGAAAATGGGTGTGCTGGAGGGGCTCGCGTGTGCCCTTTGTTACATTTTTGGGATTTACCGAGCCCCTTGTTAAAAAACGTTATTAAAGAAGAAAAAGTAGTAATAAAAAATGTATAACTTTAACCCTACTTTTTCCCTTTATCTACAGCTTTTAAATACAAACAGCCTCGGTTCCTAGAATAAGTTTCAATTGTATGATGCGTTGTTCACACTAGATAGTTACAGGGGGTGTGGTGCACAGTTGACAGTTCATGAGCTATTTTCTAATTTAAATAATATCGTCTATAATCGATAAAAGGTTCATTAAAAATGGATTTTATTTGAAGCATTATTTAGTTTCTACACCTGAACCTGAAGGTCCTACTTTTCCGACTTTTGCTCCTATACGTCTACCAGTAAAAAATTTTAGTTCATATTTTATCAAAATTAAATAAACATAGAAATTACTAGCATCAGCTGGAAGTCGAAGATTGATGGTTTGGAACACAAAAAAAAAGTATGTATGAGAAATATTTTCATTTACAGTTTTATCATTCGGTTGCTACACTTGAGCGGGATTATGCTGCAGTTTCTGTTTCTTCAGATGTTTTCTAGATAATATATCTCGTTCTCGGCACAGTAAAGTGCCAGAGTTTTTAATTGATTAATTTGTCTATTGTAATACTTCTTTTAATATCTTGATTTTACTTTGATAGAATCTCAGGATCTCTTCTTTTCCGCTTCATTTTGTCCTCTTATCTTCAGTTGTCTACTTTCTTTAATCTTCTCCTACGTGTTATTACTCATCCACTCTGCTTGCTGTCTTGACTTTGTACGCATAATTGCGTTTATATAAGATGTTTTGCTGCTCGCTCATAAGTCCTCTACTGCTGCAATTTTAAAATCGATTATCTGTATACTTTGTTTTAATTTTTTAATCTCTAACACGAAGATTACAACATTAAAAATTTGGTAACAAGAAAAAATCAAATTACTTTTTGCAGGCATTAGACAGTTTAGTTTACTGTCAACAATTTTCTATAAACAAAAAGATATTATTAATGTTTTCATCATTTTTAACGGCTGCAGTTTTTGACAAATTAATGTAAATTACATACTCTTGGCAATACTGTAAATTGAAACCATAGCAATAGCATCAATGGGGGTTCTGTGGGTACAAAATTTGGGTAAGCAATGGCAAATGCAAAAGTAATTCAACATTAAGATCAAAAAACTAAAAAATTCTTTACTTCAAAAATTAAGCTCCTTATCAATAAACAACAAAACCTTCCTTGACCAATGTGCAAACATTAAGAATAAACAGATTGGTTCGCTGTTTTTCGGCTGGAAATCGCTTGGAGCAATAAGGCTTGCCTAAGCGTATGCAATACAGTGTTTAAAGGCAATGGTCTATTTATTTGGCGCCCAATTTTTAATGTTATGGAAATTATTAAAATTAGATTATTTTTATTTGAAAAATTAGGGGTAGGCCCTGCCTAATAGAACAGACCGCCACTGGACAGTGTTAAAACATTACATCAAAGCTAAGGAACCGTGAATTGATTTTGATGGTTGAAAAATCTAGTTTTTAAATTGACCTCCTAGGGAATAATTAAACGTCTATAAGGGCATTTTATTAGTGGTGTAAATTTACTGGTAACTCGTTTTACTTACAAATTTACCGGTAAATACGGATAATAAAAAAATGGTATAAAACTTACATGTTCGTATTCTACATAGTTCTCTCATTTATTTGCTACCAAACACTTAGAGCAAGTAAAAAAATTAATCAAAGGGATGGTGAAAAAACGCATTATCTCTTATCCCCCATTAATTTCAGAATTATGACATTTAAGAATCAAATTATAGGCATGGTATTTTTTTCATCACCCTCTTGGTCAATTTTTTTTTGCTCACTCTGTCTTACAAAAATTATTAAACTTAAAAAGAATTCCGACAATCTAAGTAATCGAACTGCAGTTGCTTCTTTGTATTCTAGGAAAGTTGAGGTTAGAATGTTGGAAATGGAGAGGAACACTACTATGCAGTTTGTCTGCTAATTTATAAACACCCTGTGTAAACTAAAAAAATGTTGTGACTATTTTACTTTCACACAAACAACTATTGTTTGTATTAATATCGCATATCATTTTTGTTGCTTTTAAAGTAACTAGATGCTGCATATGCACCTACTTATTTGACAAAGTAATTTCTTTGAAAAAAGTGTAGATTTTTCATTGCCTCTCCCCATAGAAAACTTCTGGATCCGTTGCTGTGTAGATTTTCAGACACATATTTGCATTATAGTTTACTGTTTATTTTAAACGTAGAATCACAGATTTATTTTACAATTGTTCTAAATAATTACAATAATAAATTACAATAAACTTAGGCAGTGTAATCTAATCAGTACATTGCTAAAAATGGCGCAAAACATTTGAAGTCTTACAAGAAAGCTATGTTATTATAAATGTACAAAGTCTTTAGAATAATCATTGGTAGAATCCATTAATCACTTTCTGAAGCTTAAAAAATATAAAACCGCCCATGGTAATAACAGACATTTCTAACAACAAACTGGTGCAGAAATATTTTTCGTTCTGTTTCAAATTGGAATTATCGAAATCATTATTAGGTTTCAAAATTGTAAACACTTTATAAAGGAAAGTTTGAAGAAAGGCTTTTGAGAAAAATCTTCCAAAATTGAAACTCAGGAAGGAATGTATTAAACTAGAGTTGACAATAATTTTGAGTCTGATTAATATGACTTTCGAAAAGAAAGGTCTGTTACTAAATCTCCACCATGATCATATTAAATTTAAAGTTGCTAGAAAGAAAATTGTACTGCATATTAGGTAAGTCAAATGGTTTCAATAAAAGCATGAAAAACGTCGAGAAAACTTGAGCATGTAGATTTACACGATAATGAAGCAAAATTGTAATAAAAATCAAAAGATTTTAAATCAAATATAGGTTATAGTTTAGGAACATGATAACACGTAAAAAAATAAACGTTACCATCTTAGATTGAAGATTTTTAAATTCTCTACATATGTAAATATTCACACGAAAACAATGATGCTATATAAAGTATCTCAAACGATACAAATAGTCTTTCCAGTTTTAGTACTACCTATTAATAAGTAGTTTATACCGTGAGAAAAAAATTTACAACAAACAAGTAGTAGAAAAAAAGTACAAAAATTCGAGGAATGATTATATACAATGCTTGAAGGTAAGTCTTTGCAAGGAATTCATGAGAAAGACAGTTTTGTGATACTTTCAGAAACCGCTAAATATTATTTCCTAAATTCTCTTCAAAAAATCTCAGTCAAAAACAAATAAAATTCCTCAAGTATCATAAAACTAAGTAGAAATAATCTATATAAACCTCGGCTTTACTAATATTTATACGAAAGATGAGAACCCGGGCAAGGGTGCACGAGATCGAGCCATATTATTCATTATTATTTGTCCACCATTCAAACTTACAACTGCACTACCCTCTGGCTCAGAGTCTGTATAACTCGAGTAGTTACGCACGGGTTTTTGTCGCTTCCACGACTGCCTTAGAGAATCATTTACATTGGCATAATGATTAACGAAAGAATGTGGATCTGAACGAACACTTTCATTTTCACTTTCGGATCCCTGCAAGAAAAATTAATAACGTAAAAACAAAGCAAAGAAAAATATTTAAAAAAAGTACCTGTGAATCAGATGAACTAATTTCAGAAGGTTTCTCTGTTACACTACTATCATCTGGATTTTCGTCATAACCTTTTAAACTCTCCTCATCAGAATGATAAGCTACGGAAGCAGGGGACGGCCTTGGTGGTGATTTTCCAAGCATTGCAGGTGGTGGAGGATGGTGTACTGGCTTTCTGGATAACGTACTGCGTTTACTCATTGTGGTGAGTGAACTGGTATTACCATGTCGTGAACGATACAACTCCATAGCTACTTCGTGCCTTTCATCTGGATCCATTGCTAAAGATTCTTCAAGAGTCTTTTTTGCTTCCTCTGTATAATCAAAGCTTTGTTGTTATCAAAGCATTGATGTAAAATAAGTACTTACGTTTGTATTTGTAACTTTTGCTTTTAACACAAAGGACCGCTATCACCATGATGATAATGATAATAGACATAGCAGCTAAAGCAACCATAAACCAGGTTTGTCGATAAAACGGTTTCTGCTGCAGATATCCGTACTCCAAGTATAATTTTGACGGCGTCAGTACTATTTCATCTGAATATGCCGGATAGCTTACTCCAAATTTATTGTAAGGTATGAGCCTGAAGTTATAAGATGTTGAAGGTAAAAGATTTTGGTAGGAAACCGTGAAGTCCTGGAGTGGACCATTTTCAGTTTGTATAACAGTTTGCCAATGAGCATCATCTGAAACATTATTAAATTATGATCAAATATAGCAAAACACAATAGTCCAATAAATAAGCAGTTTCCTTAATTTTCACTTAGACCTAACAACCCTAAACTATGATCTAAATTTACCTTTTCTTCTGGTTTCAATATAAAATCCTAAAAGAGGCCCTTTACCAGATGGCCCATTAAGCCAATGTAATTCAACACTTGATAATGTTTTCACTAATGTTAATTCCCTGGGAGTACCAGGTGATCCCTCCTGAGGTCCCGTCGTAACATTACTTACAACTGGAGGACCATAATCTAACGTTTGTGCTCTAACAGTAAAAGTATAAGTAACTTCTTCTTCCAATGTTTGTACTTGCAGTGAAGTAGTTGAAACTTTTTGTTTAACTTGCTTGCTAAATCCTAAACCATAAGGATACAATAATTTTAAAACATAGTTCATATTTATTAGTTACTATTACTGTCAACACTAGTACTCACGTTCGTTTTGTTCTGTAGTCTCGTAAGTAACAATGTACCCAATAATATCACCATTACGTTTCTTTGGAGGATCCCACGTAACTTTCAAGCTGTTCATGGTAATCTCCGTGAACCTTAAATTAAGTGGTGCACTAGGTAGACCTTGTAATGTTTTGACCGTTATAGGTTTCGATCTTGGCCCGTCTCCAGCAGGATTAAATGCTAAAATTTGAATTCTGTATTCGGTATACTTATCGAGAAATACGAGACTGTGAGATGTGTACGAAGCAGGCACAACTTCAATTTCTTCTTCTAATTTTTTGTCAAGTTCTATTTCCTGAGGCGAATTTGTCACAAAATAGAATATCTGTTAATTAAAATTAAAATAATTAATATTTCTAACTTCAACTGGGAACAGTTGGGGGCATGCAGTGAATTCCAATTTATGTGGAATATTCCAGTTTGGCATGGAGAATATGAAATAGTTGTGTATTTTGTCCCAATCCCTCAGAGAATTTTATTACGTCACAGTCACCCTAAATTGAAAGACAGCAATTTTTAACTTTACCTGATGGCGGTTTATTTGAAAATTTAATACAAATAAGGCTTTAAATAAATTATTTAAATAGTCAAGCCTCTAGTGCATTGATATAACCGGTTAAGAAATCAATGCTCAAATGCTTCTGTAGCGGACTGGTAGAGAATCTGCTTCGTACACTAAAGGTTATGAGTTCAAACCATGAGGAAGTCTGCATTTTCATTAGTTACTGTAAATAGACAATCAGGTTTATATTATTTGATTTAAAATGGATAATTCTTATTTTTTAATGCAACATAAGACAATTTATCAGGTGAAAAATAATAAGTTAAAACCCGGTGTATCGTTAAGTTTTTATGCGTCACCTGATGAATTTTGTCATGTAGCATTGAAAAATAAGAATTATCTATTTTAGATAATATAATATAAACATGATTGTCTTTTTAGAGTAATAAAGAAATAAGGCGGATCTCATCACGGTTTGAACTCGTAACCTCTAGCATATACAGCAGATTCTCTACCAATACACCATGGGGACATCTGTGCATCGGTTTTGCAAGCGATTATAGCAATCCTGGAGTGGTTTGATTATTATGAAATGACATAAATAAATACGTTTTTGTGTCAATAGTTATTTGATAAGGTCAACAAATTTGTCTTTAGTATTAATAAAAGAATAGTTTTTTTAATCTCTATAGTAAACAAATAATGTTCAGACGTCAAAAAATAACTTTTGACGTCACAAAATCATTTTTTTGCCACAAAATAAATTTTAGACGTCTAAACAATATTTTTTGGCGTCAAAAAAACCCAGTACTGCCGTAAGAAAATATATTTTTGACTGAAAAATATCTTTTGACGTCAAAAATTATTTTGTGACATCAGAAAAACAATTTTGACGCTAAAAAGTTATTTCCAGACATCAAAAATATATTTGACATCAATAAATGTTTAAATAAATGGGAAACGGGAAACGGTGTTCTATAGAGGGCAAAAATATAAATTGCTAGGAGAGCCAATAATACAAATCCGGCTGACAACACTTGAAAAACACAGCACTCTTCCATATAAGCAACTTAAAGAGAAGAGTACTGTGTTTTTCATATTTCATGTTTTCCATGCTACACTATAATGTTCCACCTAAATTGGAATTTGGTGTATAAAATTTACCTTGTATCCTAATAATTCACCATTTTGCATATGCTGCTGTGGAGGTTTCCATCGCAGACGAACTTCCGTAGAAGAAACCGCCTCACCTTCCAAACCCCTAGGTTCTCCTGTAGGGACAGCTTCACCTACATAAACTGTGACAGGTGGACTTGCAGGCCCTTCGCCTTGTGAATTAAATGGTACAACAATAATTTCATAATTTCTGTCTTGTAATAAATCATTGAGTACAATTTTGCTAGCCTAAAAATTGTTTATTAGTTCCATCTTTTCATTGTCACTTGTACTGACTTACATTTATGCCCATAACTTCTTCTTTTGGAGTAGCCTGCAAAGCTGTTGGAAAATCTGAAACGGGTTGAAAAACAACTCGATAACCTCCTGTATTTACATCTCCACTCCACAACTGTTCTTCTATAGGAATCCAATACACCTCCACACTCGTGGTAGTTATGGGCACTACTCGCAGTCCAACAACTCCACGACTAGGTGCTAAAAAATTTCAATTTATTGCAGTTCGTTACATTTCTCAAAACGACCTATATTATTTATTACCTGCAGGCAATGTTCTAACATCGATTGATTCAGGACTAAATCTGCTTGGTCCAATGTCATTCGTTGCTTGAATTCTAAATTTATAAGACGTAAATGGTTTCAAATTTGAAACTGTATAAGAGGTGACTTGAGGGTCTACCCGTTCTGGAACGGTTTGCCATGGACCAGGATATTCCATTTTTTGAACCGTGTAGTATCTGCAGTTCAAAACTGTTATTCTATAGAATGTTATTTTACGAAAATATTTACCTTAAAGGAGCAAAACCATCGCGACCAGGAGTCCAGCTGAACGTAATCTGTTTACTTTGAATTTGACTACGACTTATTTGCGGTAATGAAGGAGGCTGAGGAGGTTCTCGATTATTTGTTGTATAAACTAACACACGTGCCGTTTTCCCCCACCCTAATCTTGTTTGTGCCGTTACAGAAAATAAATAATATTTTTCCGGTTCTAATTGAGTGGCTCTACAATATCATTTCACGAGTTAAAGTCTATAAAAATTAATGTAATAGCCAAAATTACCTAAATGTTCTATCAGAAGGTGGAAATTCCTTTGAATATTTATTGCTATTAACACGAGAATCGTTGAGTTGATATGTAACTTTGTACGCTAAAATTTCACCATTGGGTTCCTCTGGTACATCCCAAATTATTCTCGCCGACGTAAAAGACACATCAGGAAAAGAAACATTTGATGGTTCTCCTGGAGCTGTTGAAATTAAATTTAAATAATAAACAACCTATAAAAAATTAAAATTTTCTTACTATCTTCAAAAGTCTGCACACTAACTGGTGGTGTACTGGGAACACCGTCTCCAAGTCGGGTGTATGCCAAAACCTGAATATGATATATCACAAACTTTCGTAGCTCAGTTAATGTAGCTGTAAACGAAGCATTACTGCCAATCATTTTGCATTCGGGAGCAGATCTTGTAACAGCTGTACCGGTTCCATAGCATACTTTATAACCTTCGATTAAACCATTTTGGTGTTCTTTTGGAACATCTCCCCATTTTACAACAATTGTTGTGGAGGATGTTGAATTTGCTTCAACGTTCATGGGTCCAAATGATGGCACTGGAAGAAACAACAGTCAAATTTACAACAGAAAAATTTACAGATAGGACCGGGCTGCTAGCAGAGGCACTAATAAAATAGGAGTATGATATTGTAAACCGGAAGGAGGGCACAATCAACCAAATAGGGGTTGATTGAGCTGTATAAAAATATACATTCACAAAAGGTGATGTTCATGTATATGTTCTCGCACACCACCAGAAAAATAATAATAAATATAAATTATATATGAAATATACACAAACTAAATGCAATAACAATAATAAAAATCAGTAAAGAAAAATATGGGTTGCGATTTTTAAAAAATGCCGATGACGTCACAGCTCAAAAAAAACACGGTCAAAAATGTCAATAGCGGAAAAAAGGGACATTTTAAAAAATGGCGGCCGCCATATTGAAGCTAGAGAGTTGGGTAAAAAAGTTTTCAATTAGCTTTAAGTTCTTCGCTCAGATTCCGTGAATTTCCATAGCTTTGGAAAAAAACGTTACCAACAAAATATGTCTAACTTCTGTTTCCGGTTTCGGATTTTTTAAAAAGCTTAACTACAATTTTCGAAATACCTCGATTTAAAATTTCATCAAAATCAATCCAGTACTTTTGCCTTTAGAGGCGTCACCCAACCACCCACCCTTGAGCCCCAAAACGTGTATTTCCGTGAAAATCTAGATTTCGAAAATTTTCATGAAATCAATACTTCCCTATACCAAAGGTATGGGAAAGTAAAAAACAAAAAAAAATGACAATAAAAAATATATTAGCACATACCCGATTCTCTTGTTCTTTCCACTGCTTTTGGACTGGACGAAGAACTTCCTACATCATTGTAAGCTTGCATAGTGATTTCATACAGAGCAAATTCTTCCAACCCTGATATAATATGTGAATTTGCTGTTGGATCTTCTATAGTTTCACTACGTATTTTGTCTGTGCCAACTTCCACATAGGTTATGTTGTACCCTCGAGGGTTGCCAAACCACTCTATTTGTTGAAGGGGCTATAAAAAATTTAAAACAAATAAATAAATTTTTTAATGAGATAAAGTCAACTTACAATCCATCTAACACGAAGTTCAGTAGCACTCATAGCTCTTACTGTAACGTTTTTTGGTGGATGAGAAGGAGCAGCTTGGATTGTTTGAAATTCCTGGCTGGGGTCGGATGGTTCTGAAGCCCCAACAACGTTATTCGCAATTAAACGTAATTTGTACACTGTAAATGGCACTAAATTTCGAACCGTTATTGTAATAGCATCCGGATCAGATACTTCGTAAACAGTAAACCATGTCATATTTCTTGCAGTTTGAGCTTCAACAACCCATTTGGTTATAGAAGAATTTCCATCAAATCCTGGTGTAAATTGTAAAACTACAGAAAAGGCTTGGATGTTGCTTAAAGCTAATTTCGAAGGAGGATGTGGGAGAACTGGTTCAACTCCTGATTGAATCACTGCAACTTTTGGAGATCCTGAACCTTTAGATGTCCAAGCTGTTACTTCAAAACGATAATGAGTAGTTGCTTGAAGATGATTTATTTGAATACTTGTAGTGTCCGATGTCAAATTTTGAATTTTTATGGTATCAGGTTTGTCTTTTATTTGATAAACAACCTGGTAACCTTTAAGAATTCCGTTGATTTGTTTTGGTGGTGACCAAAGCACCGTTACAGAACGGTCACTAACTTCGTCAAACTGCAAATTAGATACTTCACCTGGAACTAATATAAAACGGTTGTTAAACAAATTTTGATTAAAAAAGTTGAAATAATTTACCATCTTCACTAGTTTTCACAGGTACAAAATCACTAATTTCGCCATCACCTGGATTAGTAAAACACAAGACGGTAATGTTATATTCGGTAAATTTTTCGAGATCGCCCACGATCGCAGTTTGCTTAGCAAGAGGATCAAGTAGATTTGGATGTACAGTTATCATTTTTGCTTCAATATTATTTTCTTTTATGGAATCATACTTCCAAGATTGCAATTTGTAGCCTTGATTTATCCCATTAATTTTTTGAGGGTCAGGTGGAATCCACCACACTTGCACAGCGGTTGAATTTAATGCTTCAACTTTTTCTATAACGGGTGGAGCTTCCGGTATACCTTCTCTTGTCTTGATTTTGGCACCATCAGTAAACACACCTACTCCCTTATTATTATATGCAGCTATTTGTACTACATAATCTTTCCAAGTAATCAAATCCGTGATTAAGTAATTCCTCTGTGCTTCATTAGTAATATTTCTGTTATTCCACGGGCTTTCATTATATCCAAATAGTCGATAACGTATTATGTAACCCAATATTTGACCATTTCGATGCTCTTCTAGAGGCGGTTGCCATTGAGTTATAACTTCAGAAGAACTCCTGGCAGAACCAACAAATCCCAGAGGAGGTCCAGAAGGGGCTAGTTTTTAAAAATCAGCATTAAAGTTGTAAAAAATAAATTTAAAACAAGTAACAAAATCCTTTTTTATTTGTTACAAGATGGAGTGACATGTGTACATGCTCACAAACACTAATGCTTAGAAAATTGACTGTTTCTGTACAAAATTCTTGCTCACATTGATAAACTTTTATTATAAATTAAACTCACTTAAAACATTTAACAAAAATGTTTTTAATAAAAGACGCAAGACACAATCAGGAAAAGTACATAGAAAACAATACAACATGCCAAGTCTATTAGATAGTTTTAACCGCCCACCTTTAAATATAAAATTCGGTAAGCTTCCTGTACAAATAAAAAAAATTCAAAACACTTTACTGTTCATAATTTTACATATTATAATATCCAAAGATTTTTACTAACCTTCTTGAGGCAACATAACTTGATTGCTAGGTTCCGAAGGACTTCCTTCTCCAACACTATTAACAGCGCTGACTCTGAACTGATATGCGGCAGCAGCTTTAAGGTTTGTTAGAAGAACCCAACGCTGCTCTGCTGTTATGTTGCTAAGTTCTGTTATCCAGTTTAATAAAGGATCTGGTATCGGCCCTGGAATTGGTGGAACTACATCGAGCAAATAAACACCGTCTTTTTGCAAAGGTTGGAAATTACAAATGGAATAAGGAGAAATGAGCTAATGAGCATGCACGGTAATTTTTAAAAAACTTTGTTTAAACTGTTTTTAATTAATAAGAAATCAAAACAATAAAGACAAGTATTAAGAGATATATTTATGACTACCTAAAAAGTAATAACTAAGGGTTTTAAAGATGTAAAGTAAATATTTAAATTGAAAATTAAAATTTTTTATGAACACAATATTGCAATCACAGGCGGACTGGCCATAAGGATGAAAGGGAAAAATCCTCTGTGCCGGTGCCCTGAGACAGATAGGATGGCCGGGAGTTCGGGAAATTACCTGAACAGCTGACAAGTGTTTTTAAAGAAAATGGGGCCAGCCAGTACCTTAATTTTCCCGGGCCGGCTTATACTAGCCTATACATCCCTGCTTGTTGCTCTAGAATGAAATTTGGGCCGGTGATTTTAAATTAAAATTTGGCCTGAAGATATTTCATAAGTCAAGTTTTCTATTTATTCAAAGAAGGCAGCATCATAGCAGCAGCTTTAGTTATTTAATTTATACAAATACAATCATTGTTGACATTTTGTAAACCTATTCACTTTTATGCATATACCGGTCCTAAGCGAAACATGGCTCACCACCCTTTTTTCTTTATTTATTAATTTAAACAAATAAAATTTGGAGTAAGCAATAAACACATAACATACAATAAATTGCGATTATTTAATGTAAATTTTGATTTTTTACATTTCCAATTTTACTGGAAATGATCCCAGATTACTTATTATAAATGGAACCCCCATTCATGTTTTGACATTTTTGGAATCAGAATAAAATTCCAATAATTTAAATTTTTTAAATCAAAATTTTTTTGAGTTAATATATTTTTTTTGTTAAGTGTTGTGAGTGGCATAAAATGGTTCCTATGAAGTAAAAAATTAATTTAAAAGTAGAAATCGTCATGTAAATGTTATACACTTCACTGTACGAGAGGTTAAAGTTACTGAAAACAGTTTTTATAAAAAAAAGTCAATTTTTTCATTACAAAAGGGTAGAGCTGAGCCGATACCGGCCTATTTCCAATACCAAAAAACCTTGCAAGACTATCTGTGATTTTATTTCATAGAAACCATAATTTTGGCTCAAATAAAAGTTTCTACCTTAATGCTCTATCATACGTAGAATATTATTCTTATTCAAACCATACAAGATGTTCCATTTAAAATAAGGATCTTGCTGTTCTTAATGTTAATATTTTGTTTTTATTAACCACAAAAATTAGTAAAAAAACACGAACAGCAAAAAATGCCGAGAAGATACAAAATAAGAGCAAATACTATTACTGTCTCCAGTGTCATCTGAAAATTTATGCTATAAGTTCCAAAATATAACTTGAAAAAAATCTTAAAGTTCAAGCTAAGTCAGCGTCTGATAGCCCTATAAACGCACATCTCAACTGCCTCATTTGAATTTTCAGAAAATTAAAGGAGCATTCAACACAATTATAAAAAAAATTAGCAGGATCAGAAAACTAGAAATAGATACAGGAAACACAATTCTTTTTTTGTGGTAAGCATCAAGTATATTGCAATGAAAATTTATCTTTTGATTAATTTCTTTTATGTAATAATTTTCTTGTTTATTATACAGCGAGAACAAATAATAAAATATTATACAGTTGTTTTAATTTTGATTTACTGGGCCGAAAGGCAAGAGCTGCTAAATTTTACTTCCCCTCTAAGGAAAAACCCACCAGTCCGCCACTGTTTCCAACATTGGCAGTATGGAAAAGTGAAATAAATAATTCAATATTTTTTGTAAGCGTACCTGTCGGTCAAAAGACCTGTTGTACCTGTACCTGTTGTCAAAAGACAAAAAACCATATTCCCAAAAGCAGGTATAGTATAGAGTGGTAAAGTTATGTGTTAATTTCAATTCTACTAATAACGAAACTGCCAAAAAAATAATATAACAAAAAAAGATTAAATAATGGTTGTATTTACTTATACTATTTTTTAATGTAATTAATATAAAAACAATACCAAAACAGCTGTAACATATATATCCTGCGTTCAAAAATAAAAACGTCTAATGTGCATGGATGCCATTGTTTGTATATGCTATACTGGGTAAGATTGACAGAAATGCGACAACCAAGGCATATGCGATGATTTTTTGTAAGGCACTATACCGGGTGTAACAGAGAACTGGTTCACCCACTTTTATTTCGTTACTTATTGAGATAGTCAATTAAAATTTGATATGGTTAGTATGTGCATGAGGCTGGGTTATTTGATGTATCCAGTATCGTCGGAAGTGACAAACTTTCTTGTTTTAAATAGAACATCTTGTGTATTTTTGATATTTGGTATAAAATCTGTATATATGATGGTATGTAGGTATGTATTTTGGGTCTTACAGCACTTAGGCCACATTGTCGGGCCCATTGTGCGTATTAACTTACATACTATCTTAACTTAAGTGGTTTCCAGGAGCTGACAACTGCCCCAGCCCGGATTTGAACACCGGGCCAAATAGAGCCACAGACTCCCGAAAACCACTGTGACCTTGGCTGCAAGCGCCGACTACACTCGCCTACCAAAGCCCCTTATATATGATGGTGTGGTTTAACAAAATTCTTAGTGGCATAAAATTTTTTGGCAGTTAAACTATTGTTTTTTTTGTCTGGAGTGCCATGACCTACTTAAAAATGGTTGCTATGAAGTAAAGATTTGTTTTAAAAATAATTATCAAAACTTTATTTCTACTGGCTGGAATGTAGTAACGTTCAAATTTGGTGAAAACGGCGTTATCTAAAAGTCAATTTTTTCAAATTACCGATGTCGGCTCATTATATTCTTTCGAAAGAAGATTTTTTCACGATTGATATGAAACCCATAACTTGATATATTTCTAGTGAGATGTAGACATTTGTCTTAAAAAAAGAATTTTATTTTGAATTAAGGATAAAAAACTGTAAGAAACAAAAGACAAAAAATGCGTTTTACGAATTATGAAAAACAATAGAACTGCATCAAAAAAATGAAAGTTGTTGACAGTTGACTATGTTGCATTTTGTGTATTCTTGGTTTATTTGTCAATATTGTATTAATTGTAGCTGTATTTGAAGAAAATAGATAATTTTGTAGTTAGTGTTTTAAATGTTTAACAGGTTTCTGTGTTAATTTTGTAGAACTAACTACAAATTCAACTATTTTCAATAAATACAGCAACAATTAATACAACAGGATTCCCACTAACTATCAAGAACTGCAATCCATGACTTTTCCAGGATATCCATGACCAAAAATCATACTTATCCATGACTCTCGACAAAAAAATCAATAAAATTAGAGACGCAAAAATAGTCACGTTTATGTGTTTTTTATCAATTCACAAGACAGTATATGGCGGTCTCACTTGCACCTAATCATAAGCCATATTACGTTCCTTGGAATTTACCAAGGATAAGAAAAGTACCTCAATGATATTTTAAAAACCTTTAGCAGCAAAAGTTTTATAAGCGACAGTTTTAAAAATTCAATCAGAAAATTTTTAATTTTTTTAAATTATGTTAACACTACTGCAAGAAAATCAGGTTTTTTACTGGAAATCAAGACTTTTGCCAAATCCATGACTTCCAGGTTAAAATTTTAATTCCCTGGCTTTTCCATGACTTCCAGGTTATCCAGGGTCAGTGGGAACCCTGTACAATATTGACTAAAAATTTAATAATACACAAACTTATTTATTGTAGATTTTCATTGTTTTTGATGCCGTTCTAGTGTTTTTCATAATTTGCAATGTGTTGTTTTCGTCTTTTGGTTTTTTACTGTTTCAACTGTTTAAAATCCCCTTTTAACTGATTAGTAGGTATCTCTATATAAAAATTAAATTCTTCTTTTAAGGCAAATATTTACATGCGACTAGAACAAATTGTTAAGTTATGGGTATCAAAAGAATATAATAAGCCTATATCGTTTCATTTACAAAATCGACTTTTGAGGAAAAAACATTTTGACCAAATTTGAACACTTGTACATCTCAGCCGGTAGAGTTAACAATTCAAATAATTATTTTTAAAACAATACTTTACTCCACAGGAACCATTTCAGGTGTGTCATGGCATTTTATAAAAAAATTATTTTTGTGGCCAAATATTTACTTCCAAACTCAAAAATGTAAAAATATACAGGGTATTTCATTTAAAATAAGAAAGTTGGTGTCACTTTTGGCAAAACCAAAAGTTCAAGAAAATCATAATCTACATCAAATAATAGGGCTCTAAACATATATTAACCATACCAAATTTAAATTTATTAACTTAATATATAACGGAAAAAAAGGGGGTGAACCAGTTCCCTGTTACACCCTGTACATGGCTACTTCTTTAGTAAGAAAATTTATATAGCTAGTAAGTCATAATATATCTTTGAAAACTTTGTTTTGAGTTTTAGTATAAAAACTTAAAATTGTTAAAGTAACAGTAGTTAGAACATTCTACCATAAAATCGTTATAAGCATGCTCATGCACAACACAATATTTTTGTGTCAGTTATTCTTTCCTCTTGATATTTAAAACTCACACAACACTTAAAATAAGGCCGATTTTTTACCGAACATTGAAGACACAAAAATATTGCTTATAATTAATGAAACACAAGATAACCACATACCTAACTCAGGTAATTCACGTTTCTGTATAATAAACTTCAATATGGGGCTGTTTCCATCAAATCCTGGAGTCCAACTAATGTTAACAGCTCTTTGTGTAGCTGTATCGAGACGAGCTGCCTTTACATTAATTGGAGCAAATGGTAACTCAATTACACTTAGTTTGGCAGACCTGGTTTCATTACCACCTGGTGATTTAACTGAACAAGTATATTGTCCAACATCGGCAGCTCTTACTGCTTGTATTTCTAGTGTTCCATCAGATAATATGTTTACACGTTGACTTAATCCTGGCTGAATGATCCTATAAAACAGATTTAAATTCAAACTCAAACCTCATTTTACAATTTTTTTAGTACATACTGTTTGTCATGAAACCAATCCAACTGATACGGAACGGTAGGATCTGATGAGACTTTGCACTGTAATGTTACAGTGTGACCCAATAACACTCTGGTATCTACTGGTGGCTGGACAATTTGTGTTCTTACTGAAAAAAAAATAAAAATTTGAAAGCAAACGCACCAAACGTCAAACATACCAAAAATAAGCCACACAAAGCTCAGCAATACCTACCTAGTACGCCAAGATAAGCGGAACCCCTGATAATCCCGGCTTCATTAGCCCTAACACAAGAATACAATCCTGCATCTGACTCTCTAACAGCAGCTATTAAAAGATCACCAGTTTCGAGAACTTGCACTCTTCCTGTTACTTCCACTTCATTTTGTTCTAGAAATTAGATTAGTGGCCATGCAGTTCAAATTAACTTTTGATTAGTAACATCAATTATTTTACGGATTAAAATTACTTCTTTACAGCAAAATAATAAAAAACACAGTTAAAAAATCCATTATTTATTACCATTATAAACCCATGTAATATTAGGTATAGGAGCACCAACAGCTCTACATGTTACAGTTGCATCTTTCCCATCCAGCACAGTCATATTTTGTGGTCCCGTTTCCATTACTGGTATAGATGCTAAAATATAATTTAGTTATTTTGTTGTCTATTCGATTTTTCAATTTTTAGGCAGAAAGCTGCATAATATAAAAGTAACAACATGCACACGATAAGAAAAAAAAACACTCCTCGAAAATTAAATAAACTTTGCTAAACTACAAATTCTGTATGTAAATCTGCGAAAAAAAAGACGCATTCTTTGGGTACAATACAATGTGCATAAATTGTGCAAAATTACAATATTTGTGTTGATTTCTAATAAAATTAAGAATAAATTAAATTGTACTTTCAAATCAGACTAAGCTACAAAGTGCAGTGTACAACACATTACATAATTTTAATTCTTACAGGCATAAAATTCAAATTTCTTTTTGTTACGCTGATTACTGACACTTCTCAATCTCACTATTTTAGGACCAACACTTCTAGCTTTTCTTTTTCTTTCTGCGGTGTTAACAAATAATTTATTTAATAGCTAATTTTTTTCAATAGAGATGCTGTTTCAATTTTTTAATTAAGGGTTTCCATAAATAATAAACACTATTGTAAAATATTTCTGTATCGAAGCAAAATGACAAAACAATTATTTATTTTTGATTATGAAGAAAATATTATCTCTGATTTTAGCTTTTGTTTCACAACAATTCTTAAAGGTATTGAAACAGATGTCTTATTTTAAATTATTGAAAATGTACAACTTTAATTCATACAGTGTCAAAATTACTTTTAGTTGCTTGTAGAGAAATATTCACGGTGAGTCGACAAGACAGCAGTGGTTAATAATTTCTTTGCCATTTAAAATAGAAAAAGGTTTCAAACAAAAGTTGTGAAAGATCAAGAAGATGGCAATTTTAAATTATCTTCAATTATACAGGGAATTCCATATAAGAGTGGCATACCAAACGTACAATTTTTTTTTTATAGGTAACACTGTGTATTTTTTTCCATACTTTTATTTGCCTTTTTAAACATATTTTGTTTTTAAACGCATTGCCAGGTTATTTAACTTTTTCTGTTAAATGTTGGTAAAGACCATGTACTATTCTCCAAACATTTCAAATTTAAATGTTGCAACGGTACAAATATTTCTGACTCTAATGTGTCACTAGATTTTTAAAATAGAAAACCCTGTATAGTTTTACATAGTCGGATAGAACTTTTTGGTCCTTAAGTTTTATTTACCAACAATTATAGCTAAACTAGCTAGATTAGCTAAGAAAAAAAAATAATTTCTAAAAATCCAGGTATCAGAAAAGGCATTGACACTTATTCTTTGTACTTTTGCAAGAAACAACCAATATGTGTTCAAAAAAAGAGTCAATTGGGCTTTGGATGCTACTGTAATGCCAGTTAGCTTTTTTTTTTAAATACTCGTTAGGAACATTGTTTCAATTTATGTTAGAAATTAGTTTTTATAATTCTTGAAATGTTAAGTTGCCTAATTTCTGATTCCATTTTTAAATTCTGCTAAGCAAAAGCAGGTGTCAACGGCTCCTGTGATATCTAGATTTTTATAATTTACCTGATTTTTACCCGTTAGTTTTAGCCAGGTATAACCATTGGTTAATAAAATTTATACAGCGCGACAAAACCTCTCCAACTACGTAAAACTATAAATATAATGTGTTCAATTTGAAAAACTGAGCTATAGTTAGAAATTTGTGGACCGTTGAAACAAACACCTTGTATAGCTAATTTAAACTTTAAAATATGTACAGGGGAATGGTACAAGGACTTGACTAACATTTAACAGAAAAAGAGTATTTAATCTGTGGAAATACTGTTATGCAGATTAAAGCCAGATTTGTATTATTGGCAATTTATATTTCTGCGCCCCCTTTTCCGCAAAAATACATTATGTAAAAATTATTAATAGTGACCAGTGGCGGTTCCTGGATTTGACAATAGGGAAAGCAAAGCAAATTTTGTTTTCATTTAAACGCGTTTTAAGAGCAGCTAATAAATTTAGAGTCTTACAAAAAAATTTTTAAAATATCAAACTTTATGCTGTAAATAATAAATTACGCCTACACATCTAAAAACAACCAAAAACCAAGCAGAATCAACAGCCCACAGGAATTATTACAATTATTAATTACTGCTACCCTCTATCGTTATCGGCCTTGTCTGCTATGAGCGTTACCTATTCCACAAGTGAGACAAGAGCCCCAAGCGACCGACATTTACGACATTTTCTTTGGTAGGTTAGAAGCATAAAAAATTTGACATAAATAAATATTGCCAATGCGCTCTAAATTCCGGCAGAATTCAAAACATGTGTTAGCAGTTAGCTATTTAGCACAACCCTTAAACTGAAGAATTTGTTCAGACAGACTGTTTCTGAGAGTTTATCTCAAAAACCCTGTCACATTTTTGCCTCTCATATAATATGAAAATATTTTATGCTCGGTCAAATATTTATGAAATTACACAATATTTTTTTAGTGGGTTTTCTCATGGGGTAGGGGAGGGGAGTAGTGGTGATTAAGGATATAAATAAAACTGAATTTATATTTCATGCATTTCTAATGTACTGATGTATAATAAAAAAATATTAATTTTTACCATTTAGAAAGTTATAAACGCCACATTTTGTTAGAGGCCCTAGCCAAATAGCTAAGTTTGCCTGTTCGCAGATCCGGCTATGTAAGATTTTATTAGACGCCTGCAAAATCAAAATTATCGAAAAAATTTGAGCAACATATTCAGAACGGCAACTAAACGGCAAATAAGCATATGCGGAATAATAGATGTTCTTTTAAAAGCAAAAATGAGATTGGTATGCCACTCTTATATGAAATCCCCGTATAATTAAAAATAATTTTAAAATATAGTCCCCTCCAACTTACATTTGGAAAATTTTTCTGTATTGAAAATATTAAAGGAGATATTGACCACCGTAGTTTTGTTGTGTAAAACTGTACTCAAGATTCCTATGAAATTCACAATTTTTGTTATTTTTGCTTTATAATATTTACGAGAATTTAAATTCCCTACATTAATTTAACAGTACATCCATTAAATAAGCCTAAATTCTCAGCAAAATTTTATTTTACATTTGACATTTCAATAAATATACGAATTTTTCAAAGCAGAATGTTGTACTAATAATAAAACTTTCCAAGATATGATAATTTAATTACATTTTTGCAATAATTTTGAGAAACCCTACAATTGTTATTTTTACAGCATCACTACTCCTTTGTATCATTAAAAGCACAAAAAATAATGTAAACACCTACTTTTAACTTTTAACCAAGTTGACATAGAACTTTCTCCTGCATCGTTATAAGCAAAGCATTGAAACATTCCCGAATCATTCATCTTCAACTTTTTGATAACCAAGGAATTGTCTTCTTCAACTAAGTATCTACAAATACAACAATAAAATTTGATTATAAAATCAAACGGGATCAATTTCGAAAGATACCTATTTTCGTCAAGAATATTTATTTCATCTGCATTTTTAAACCATGTAACATTAGGTTTAGGTATTCCTACAGCATCGCAAAGTAAACTGATTTGCGATCCATAATCTCCCAGTGTTTCAGTCCTGGTACTGCTAACAAATTTAGGTTTTTCCTGTACAACAACATCAGCAACAGCTTTCACGGTAGGAAACCCCCCAGTTCTTAGTGTAACTTGACATTCATATTGTCCCGAATGAGTTAAATTAGCTGAAAGCAGTGTTAAACTTCTGTTCCACAAGTCGTTTAATGTATAGGAAATTCCTGAATTTTCGATCAAAATTCCATCTTTGAACCAAAGAGTTTCGAGTTCATGCAATGGCCTTGCATTTGCAATGCAGTCTAAGGTTGTTTGTCCAGTTCCTTTGACAATCTCCACATCCTGTGGTTTAATTATTATTTCAGGTGCAATTTCTGCAGTTGAATCAGTCTCCATTACGTTTAGTCTTATAAATGCACTGTTTTCTTCTTTTCCTTCCTGAGTATTTATTGCACGTGCCCTGTAAATTGAAGCAAACATTTAATAATTAAGTGTCATTACTTGTTTCCATTATGTGACATACAATGAATGTAGGGCATTATACAACATTCAAGGACAACAACAGCTATATTACTACAATAGAGACAATTTAACGCAACAATAGACAAAAAAATATTATCAGAAAACTCTGACATAATAAATGTATTAAAAATAAGAAGGTAAATTACATTTTCAAAATTTCAATATCATACCTGTAAGCTCTTTGATCAGATGCATCAGTAGATAAAATAATTAATTGATTGGCTTTTGATTTGGCATATTTTTGAGCATATGGAATTTGTCCTTCGTCTGTTTGCCATGTGACATCAGGTTCGGGAGATGATTCAATGGGTGGCAAATCTAATATTGCAGCTTTCCCTGCTTCCACGGTCATGAATTTTTCAGTTTGATCCTCAAACACTTCCATGTCTTAAAAATATATATAAAAAACTAAAACATGTCATCCTGTACTAAGAAAAATTAAAAGTAGTTATGAATAAATGCTGCATGAAAAAATTTCCATTTTATATTTAAAGGAAATTGCACAAACGCAAAAAGTGAAAAAAGATAGGAAATGAAATAGAAAGATAACTAGTAGAAGAATGGAAAACTTAAAAAAATGTATATACATATTGATTAAACACTTATTACGTTCCTATGTAGTTCAAAGACGGGTGAACCACAGCTACAATCACATCTATAGTTGTCGAAGACTGGCTAGGACCACTTACTATATCAGCAGTATACTGCCCACCACGTTACAACAACAAACAACAAAACTACGAACAATATTTTCATACACTAGGCAATAGATTTATTTTCGGAGGCGATTACAATGCGAAGCATGCCCACTGGGGTTCTAGAATAAGCACTACAAAATGTAGAGAAATGCTAAAAGCAATAAATAACCTGGGAATATACTACCCCTGACTACAGGCGAACCGACATATTGGCCTACAGACCCCAACAAGCTACCAGATCTTCTCGACCTTTGCTTTGTAAAAAACATAAACCTAAACCTCCTCAATATTAGATCCTGCCTTGACCTCTCAACAGATCATTCGCCCATACTGGTAACACTAGGCACCAACATACTACTCAAGGAGAAGGCACCCACACTCACCAGCAAGCATACGAACTGGAACCACTTCCGAGAAATAGTCCAAGAAACCCTGAATACTAATATCCCTCTAAAATCGACTAAGGATTTGGAAACAGCAGTTGTACACTTTAATCGCGTTGTCCAAAATGCAGCTCGCCAGGCCACACCGGAACTGGTCAAATATATTAACTCAACAAACTGCCCGATCATTGTCAAGAAAAAAATTGCACAAAACGAAGACTAAGGAGGAGATGGCAGACAACGAGGCACCCGACTGACAAAAGAAACCTAAACCGGGCTTCCACACAACTTAAAAATCTCCTATCTGAAATTAGAAACCAAAATGTACAACAATACCTCAGATAATTGTCTCCGCTCGAAGCCAATGACTATTCGCTATGGAAAGCAACCAAATACTTAAAACAACCTCAACAGCACAGGGCACCAATCCGAACTCCCAACAACACCTGGGCTAAAAGCGACAGCGAGAAGGCGAGGACCTCCGCCGAATATCTAGCTAACGTGTTCACACCATTCCCGACGGATGAAGATGAAATAGAAGAAATACAGCATCTACTAGATATGCCTTACCAAATAAGCCCACCAATTAAACCATTCAAAATCGCCCAAATAGAAAACACCATACATAAAAACGTGAATCCACGCAAAGCCCCAGGTCAAGACTTAATTACAGGTAAAATCCTTCAAGAACTACCGCATAAAGGCTATCAATTTATAAACTTCCTCTTCAATGGACTAATACGCCCCCGACACTTTCCTGAACAATGGAAAGTCGCAATGGCAATACTTATCCCTAAGCCAGGAAAAACCCCAGACCAACCGACATCATATCGACCTATGTGCCTACTGCCAGTCCTATCGAAAGTGTTTGATAAACTGATACTAGAGAACCTCTCTCCAATCATTTTGGAAAACCACATACCTACTACCAGACCATCAATTTGGCTTCAGCAAACAACACGCAACAATAGAACAAATCCACAGGGTGGTAATCAAAATTACCAATGACTTTGAAGAACGCAAATACTGTGCAGCAACATTTCTCGACGTCAAACAAGCCTTCGATAAGGTCTGGCATGCGGGACTCATCTGCAAAATCAAACAAAACTTACCTACTGATTACTTCGAAATCTTACAATCCTATCTAACCAACAGGCAGTTCATTATCCGACACAGCGATGCAATAACAAATCCACACCCCGTCAACTCTGGGGTCCCTCAGGGCAGTGTGCCCATTACTGTACCTCATATTTACAGCAGATCTTCCGTCAATACCAGGCAACATGGTCGCTACTTTCGCCGACGATACGGCGATACTCTCATCCAACACGGATCCAATCCTAGCATCCAACTGCAGCTACACCTCGACGATATACAGCACTGGTGCAACAAATGGCGCATTCTAATAAACGAAAGTAAATCTGTGCATGTAACATTCACCTTAAGAAGGGCCACATGTCCTCCGGTAACGCTTAATAACAAACAAATACCCCAAGCTGACAGCGCAAAGTATCTCGGAATCCACCTAGACAAGAAACTGACCTGGAAAACTCACATATGGGCAAAGCGTAAGCAATTGGGCCTCCAACTTCAAAAAATGTACTGGCTGATTGGAAGAAAATCACAACTCTCTTTAAAAAGCAAGATACTCCTTTACAAAACGATGATAAAACCAATATGGACCTACGATATCCAACTATGGGGTACAGCCAGTACATCCAACATTGAAATAATTCGACGCTTCCAATCCAAGACACTCAGAGCCATAACAAACGCACCATGGTACGTCCCCAATACAACAATAATGCACGACCTCGCAATGCCTACCATCAACGAAGAAATACAAAAATCTAGTGTGCATTATAGTGATAGAATCAGTGTTCATCCTAACATACTAGTGGAGCGCAGGATAGAAGATGCTAATGTTGTGCAACCGCGACTAAAAAGGTTTAAACCGCTCGACTTGCCACACAGATTTGAACATTAGTGATAATATTCAAACTGCATATTACTTAGTGTACATAAAACTAGTATTAAGATTAATATAGGAGTGTTATCAATGAATACACATCCTCCATGCTTGTAACCTATTATGTAAGTCAAAACAACTATTGATTGTCGCTTGGCGACAGATTGTAGTGTATAATAATAATAAAAAAAAAAGAATTTTTGTAATCTTTTCAATATCCTACCGCATAACAAAAAAAAATTTTGACCGGTACTCTATGCGCTGTGAGACGATCGTAATCTATATACCAAGTCCGGATCCCTTTCACCTGTCTCAACTTTTGATAACGACGGGCTCTGTCATCTCGACACAGCTTAAGCTTCTTGGGGCGTAGCCCACGGGTTTAGCTAGTTTTTTTTATAGCCTCTGTCAACAGCAGTTGAAATAACTAAATGTTAGTGTTGTCAACAATATATGAACAGTTACTAGCACGACCACCTGGATTAATATCGACTGACTTGCCGCGTCAGACATTTTCAAACAAATTCCGCCTGCTGCATAGGCGCTAATAACCGGTGCATCAAAAATGTTTTATCTGATGTTAATCTAATGATTTATTAGCATAACTTGTATACTCTAGTATATAAAATTTTCCAAAGAAATGTGAAAAACTTTTAAAGCTACTGATTCAAACAGAAGTCTGAAACGATAATAGTAGTGCATAATATTGCTTTTCTTTACAATCAAGTACACTGAAAAATAATAATTTCAAGGATCAGCACCATTTTCACTACGTTCAAACCGTAGATGTTGAACAATAATTAAGAATTTTTGTTATCCAAAAAAGAATAGAAAAGAACACGAGCTATTTCCTTACTTATTGTTATTATAGCAGTTTACAACACTTGAATTTGTAGCTTCAAAAGTTTGTCGCGTTTTTCTTTACAGAAAAACTCCCTATCTTGACCCTTTCAGAATTAAATAGGGGCGTAATAAATGTTGAACCATCCTGTATTGATATGGCACTTAAAAACAACTACTGAAAACAAGTTCAAAGTGAAGTAATATCTTACACACTAAACAAATTTTTTCATGTTGCAAATTAAATACAAATAGAGTTCAATTCCAATAATTTCCTGTTGCAAATTTACTCACATGCAATAGCAATTTTAATTTCTTCGCTGATAATAGAACCAACTTTATTCGATGCAACGCATCGATAGCTTCCTTCATCTTCATGTTTGGCTGATATTATCCTATAAAATGACTCGGATGAAAGCTCAGTAATTGGTTCATCATCTTTTAACCATTTATATTGTGGCTGTGGGTAACCTAAAACAAATAATGGAAACAATTAGAAATCTTATTAATGCTCTTCTAAAGGGATGCAAAAAATAAAGGTAAAACAAGTGTACGTGTTCACTTTTCCTAAATCCTGTTTGATGAAAAAAATGCAAATTCGATTTAAAAAAATGCTACCAGCACGAGGCTTGTAAATTTCTGGGTAATTAATTTGTAGTTACGCAGTAAAACAAGACTAGTAATTTATTGATTTTTTGGGTGATTAATACTAGAAGAAAAAAACAGGTAGACTTAATCACACGCTCCAACGATAAAGAAGCCCTACAAGTGGTGCAAGTAAAATGAGAACTTTTCCGTTCCCTGTACACATTTTATTTCTGAATACATGGGCAACATATTTAGTTGTAAATTAATGGATACTATAAAATGCTACCTACTCATAATAGTTTCGCCTAGCACTATATAAATTTGGCATCACACAATCAATTTGGTTCTTAATAGAATATTGATTTCTTAATTGAGTAAATAACTAAATACACAGGTGACGCCTATAGTGAATGAAGCGTAGTTAATTATAATTTGATTCATTTATTATGTCGCATATACCATTTATTAAACTAATTTATAAAGTAGGTCGGACGAAATTATTTCTAAAGTTCGCTTAACTCTCATGTTATTATGCTATATTGCACAAAAAAAAAAACGTTCCTTTGATATAGGTTTCTGCTGCACAGTAACTTTTCTAATAATAGCGTAACATAAATTATTCACCAATAAAATAAAGTAATGAGGTCTGAAAGTTCCAACGTCGAATGAAGTACATAAAACTATGCCCAGCAAAATAAATAACCAAAAGAAAATGACAAAAGTTCGATCAAAACCATAGAATAACATCTGGCAAAACGACCGCAACAAATATGTAGAATGAAATCAAAAGGAGACCAAAGAATCTTACGAATACGGGTTCAGAATTACAGAATGACACGTTTTTTTAAGAATTTCAGATTATAATATACAGAAACAAGCAGTCTTTGTTTTAACAAGTTTAAATTGTATATTTACAAAAGCTGTCTTCAAATCTCCAACGAAATTTTCTAGGGCAAGTTTATGTTAACCCCAGTGGAACTTTTTAACGTAGAGCTGAATAAATAGACTTGTTGAATGACACTATGCATGATTATGTTAAATAAACGTCTTGTCCTAACGATTGCAAAATGACATGCCCGTGTTTATCCGATTTGTCATCAATTGGTGGAAATAGGCTGGTGTGAAAAAGTTTAAGCTTCCTGGTCTAATTAAAGCTACAAGAACTCTTGAAAAATACAGCACCCTGCCACACAAATAACTAAATACCATATACATATTTCGACAGCAAAGCTATCATCATCAGTAGTAAACTGACACACACGAAATTTCCCACTTTTGTAAATTTAAACTAACGGCCGGTACAGGTTGGAAATTTGTGTTAAATTACTTATTTTTGGCCTTTATTATTAATACAAAGAAATTTCTCTGTGTCTAAATGGGAACCCCAAGCTCACGAAAAATTACCTTATTTTGATTTATTATTTTGTTTTTGTGTTAACTGCTGCCAGTTATTATCTGGGCATAATTAGTTTACGTCTTCCAAACTCATTGTAACCAGCCAATGATTCCAACAAATTTGCTAGTAAATGACAAAATATGAAAACAATTTATTCCAATACGTTTATTCTTTCAATTACCAAGAGTTAAGCAACTTTTAATTTTTATTAATGTAGTTAACCACAATTAATTACAACCCCGACACAATTACGTATGGAAACAGACAGAAAACAAATTAAAACTTTGCCTTTTGCGCTCCGAAATGAAAATGATTCACAATCTGTGCGAAAAGGTGCGAAAAACAAATCCCAATTCTGCTTAATGCAAATGTAATTATTTTAAAACGCCGTCCCAGTTACTTCTAGCTTAAATTGAGTTTTACCGCGTGTTTGTTTATTCGGAGGAATTTATATTTTCGCTTAACATTCATCCTAAAGCCAAAGAGCACAACGCGGTTAATTATTGTAAAAACATTTATTTTTAGGATGCCTTAAAAATTTAAATTTTAAATGATCACAGACTTTAAAAATAAAACAATATGATTACTACTACTATGAGATGAGCTTTAGATTTATTCCGGAACCTAAAAAGCGTAAAAAAATTGTGCTTAATTTAATCTTCTCTAGAATTACAATTTATTTTCATAAAAAGTTTTCTTCATATCTCTAAAAACGCGTTACACAAATTTAAAATGAGTTTTTTGAACATGAAACTAAGCATTGAAAGTATAACGTAATAACTACGTAACAGTACTACAAAGAAGGCCACTTTTATTTTATAAATATTTATTAAGCTCCCCATTTTACACAATTTATTTTTATCTTAAACATTGCTGCAATATTTATTCTTTTTTTTCTAAATTGGCCTTCCAATATATCTATCTATAAATACAAATTTATAAAATTTTATTAAAAAAACAAATGTGCAATGCTCTTCCGGCACAAAAAAGTTGAAACATCAATGCCAAATATTGTTGATAAGAATTGTTGTTATTTTTAAAAAAATTATCTGTTTAGAAAACTCATACATTTATTTGTTGTTTATAATTAACAAATTAAATTTAAAAAAAAATTTCTTTACCCTTCGAAAGCAACACTAAATTTGTTAAGAATGTGGTTTACTTAAAAATTGATTAGCATTTGCCAATAACCAAAAAACAGGTTGGTTGAACATTCGTGTAACTCTATAGAGATTATTTGGTATGCTAATGACATTTAAATTTAAATTCATCATTCCAGATAGTGTTGGTGTATTGCTTAACAGTATTTATAAAAACATCAGGTTTGCTTGAAAGTAAAATTTGCTTTTCGATATAAAATTTTCCTTTTTAACAATTTTATAAAATAAAATCTGTACTTATAGTAAATTTTTTGTATTGGGTTTATAAATCAAAAATCACATAAAAGTCTCAAAAGTATATCAAAATTTATTGATTCAAACCAATCTAGTGTTATCAGCAAAAGTGACATTTGATTCTTGATCTTTAACTTTTACGGAATTATTAATTTTAGATAACGTAATGTACAATTTGGATAATATTTTAAGTAAAGATTCTTTAAAATTAAATTATTTACACAAAAAAACTGAGAAATTCGCATCTTACGTTTAACAACAATTTTGACTGTTTGGGAGATTGTTTTTGTGCACCTACCTATGTTAGTTTAAAATACGTTCGACCAAAAGAAAGCATTGTAGCACACGAAGCAACATTTTTAAATAAAACGGAATGAAATTTGAAAAATCGATTTGAAGTCATCTTCCATACTCTAATTTGTAATTTAATTTAAATGCTCGTTACTCCATAATTGATAAATATATATTTAAATTATATAATTATAAAAGCTGGAGACAAAATAATTTCTCATAGTCTACTTTTTGGTCTGCTCATTAGCGTAAGTATTTTTCCACAGTTCCCAAGTTACAGAATTAATTCGTTATTCCCACGATTTTATCTTTCTCACTTATTAGCATTTGATTTTATTTTTTTGTTATTTAAATATTTGTTTACTGTTTTTTCCATTGTTAAAACACACTTTGTTTTCTGATATGATGATTTCTGCTTTCCTATACTTTCATATAATATTTTATATTTAAAACAACTTCAATTCCGAGATTTTTACGGAATACATGTTTTTGACTCTCGGGAGCTCAAAAAAGAATGTCGGTCTGTGGGTACGTCTGTGCGCCTTAATTCTCTCAAAAAAACGAGCCGATTTCGATGAGCTTCAGAATGTGGGCTATATCAAAACATCAACAAAATAAACTTTTTAAAAATACCGAAACCGGAAACTGATGTTAAGGCATGTTTTTTGGTATTATTTGGTTTGAAAACTAAATTTTAAA
The DNA here is from genome assembly GCA_958336395.1 of Ctenicera cuprea. Classification (NCBI taxonomy): domain Eukaryota; kingdom Metazoa; phylum Arthropoda; class Insecta; order Coleoptera; family Elateridae; genus Ctenicera; species Ctenicera cuprea. Next base: position 19,254,322 of record OY284491.1, read on the forward strand.
AACGGAATCTGATAGAAGACAGAGCACCGCGGTTTCCCTATTTTCCTGGCTTCATAATGAGGGCTGCTATGATTTTTACTTTTCCATATACTTCTACTAAAGTATGGAAAGTTATGATTTCATGCAAAAGTTTAAATTTCAAATTTTCGAATTTTTGAAAATTTCAACTTTAATGCCTGATCAAAAACAAAATATCAAATCCAAAAAATTATCATAATGCTTAATAGCCCTTAATAAGTTTCATATTTCTATAATAATGCACAACCGGAAAAAGGTACCATACTTGCGTTCAACGATTTACAATTTTCGGGATAATTTACTAGAAATTTTTCGGTGTGCTTAGTGCAACAAGAGTTCTCACATTCCTCCTATATTTTAAATGCGACATACGCCACCCGGGTACGCTAGTAGTCATATTATGCAAAATATTTTCTGTGCGATCTATCAAGAAAGTAGGCTTTTTTGGAACTTTTTGATTGACAAACAATGACCCTTTGTCCTTGCTATAGGCAACATACGACAGATTAAAGAAAAGCTTGATCAAAGCTAACACATTCCCCGAATCGGAATACACAACAAACTAGCTACAATAACAGAAGAAATGACGGTAATACCTCATACGCAGAGTCAGCCGGAAGAGCAAAAACGCCGCCGAATGCAGCCAAGAAAAGATATCCTAATACAAGACGGTCTGCAGAAAAGTAACTTTTTTTTAACGTTGCCCATGGCAGCGTGCGCTATAGTATATTAGGCTACACGAGTGGTAAGCGATGCTTAGCAGGTCCTAGGTAATGTTTGTAGGACCGAGAATTGTCGAGGTCTTCAAATTACCCGTGATCTTTAAGGGAACTTAATACGCGCGTGACTTAGTATTTTTGCACAATCGATGAATTAATTAACAAAAAACGGTACGTAGCTACGTAATTGATACATCAGCCCTAGGACGGTAACAACAACTTACTGCGTTAACAGCAACGCTAGTAAGTAAATAAAAAAGCCCAATCGTGCAAAAAAGTACTTTAGCGCACGCTGCCATGGCCAACGTCAACTACTCCGTTTACTTTTGCAATTAAATTAAAACGATTTTGCCGGGATTTTTATTTATTGGAATACAGTTGTAGAAAAAATATTGTGTGCAACTCGTGAGAGAAATGCCTTTAGCGTTCTCAAACACTTCCCACTCTCGTGCGTATCATTTCGCACACTAGTTGCACAAAGAACTATTAGAAATACTTATGAAAATTATAAAAATGCAAAATTTTTCCTCAACAAGTGTCCACACCATTTTCTTCAAACTGTGTGGGCCGACGGAGCTTGCAGTAAACTACAAATTTATTTTTTTTTACATTGACGCTCTAGGAATTTTTGAAAAATTTAAAATTGATTATTTATACAAAACACAAACGCCAATCGTTATAAACTTTTATCAGTTCGATCGACTGTTTAAGGTACTTTATCAAGAATCAACAACGCGTTTTTCGGAAGGTACGTAAACATATTTTTTAGTCTGCTCAGTTTTGATAACTATTCAAATACTATTTACAGCGATTTTTGATCCGAAATATAGCGCCTTACGTGGGTAGGTAATCCCAAGTGCCGCGCATTGTCGAACGACATCGAGTTAAACTTATTAATATTTTTGACAACTGATACCGATAATCAATTTTTATACCGATACGATATTCAATCAAAATTATCGATACCGATACGATATTTTCAAGTTACATGTTTACATTGCGATTGTATTTTTACGGTTCGTCTTGTCTCACTCACACTTGTAGCTAGCAGCCGGCAGACCAGATGCAGGCAGCAGTTTTCTCGAAAACTATAGCATTTACAAAAAAAAAGTTATTGCGATTTTTTGTTGGGAATTAAATGGACTTAACATTGGGTTAAGAAAATTTGGAGCATTCCATTTGAGAAAAATATTATTTCTAGAACAATTCTTTATGGGACACCCTGTATAAGATTTTCATATGTCAGTTTATAGTACGTGTCGGTTTACACAACTTTTATTAGCAACTTATTTACCTATCTTCTCAAATATCAGAAATATATTAAAACCTGTATCTTTGACTAGCGTCGAGCCCCTTGGTCTTTCAGCCGATCCTGAATTGCGCAATATCATCTAATATCGGCTCGTATATGTGCGAGTGTGATATTTACATCGAGATTTGCATTGTTAAAGCCGATTTTTTCATTGCTAATAAATTGCGTTCAATAGAAAAGAACAAATCCTTTTTTTTTATTTAAATTTATTACCCGACTTGCGTGTTAGTATGCCGTCAATCAGTGAGTGACTGCAAATTTGTTTACGTATTTTTTCTTTAAAAATATAACTGCTCTTAACAAATAACCTCGCGTAAACAGCAAAACGCAACAACAGTGTTTTAAAAAAACTATAAAATAAAATAAAATTTTGGTCCCAACCGAGATTCGACCCCGCAGCTACTTATGCAGTAAAAAAGTAGTACGACCGAACACACCCGCATATCCATCTGTGCCACTACGAAGTTGTGGTTTACACACATTTCAGCGGCATGCAGAGGAGGTGCGCAAGTCATGTGAGGTAGGATCGGCTGGAAATCCAAGGGGCTAGACGCTAATGTATCTTTGGACTCGGGCTGTATACAAGAGAGCATGCCGAGGACACGGTGACAAGCAAACGGTGGAAAGCAAATGAGAGCGAGCAAGTGAGCGGAGACCAAAAATTTCAGTTACTAACTATTGATGTGAAATGACCGGTAACGTCTTAGCGTACCACCACTTTATTTTACATTATAACTATACGTAAGATATTCGGAAGTCCGAAGCATACAGTCTAACGACGCATCACTGAATTACACAGACTAAGCTACCGTTAAAACGAAATAACACTTGCTCTATTTATACCCAGCATTTCAAACAAATGAAAGATTCTCAAAAAAATTGTATTATTATTTGTACGTGAAAACTTTCTATAGCGTTTACACCATTTTAGTGTGTTCGTATATTATGACTAATATGCAGCTACGCTCCCGGTACAGTGCTGAGATCTTGTAGTCACCGTTAAGAGTGTAAAACGTTGATACAAAAAATTCGACAAGTAACAATTCTAAAGTATAGGAAAGTAATAAAAATGATGAATATTGTCTATTATCCTTGGGAAAGTCAAGCCTTCTGCGAAACATTTGTAAACTCTGTCGCTGTCTAATTATAATGTCGATTTCTACTAAATCAATAATACACGTATGTAACGAGTATGACTTGAAAGCTTGAAAACCCTCATATTTAAAACTGCAGGTCCGTTAATGAGAATTCTACGTAGTTCCTATCAGGTATACACAATTTGCTAATGATCAACTTCATAAATATAAATTTACCCGTTGGTTATTGTTATTAATGACCAAAGTTGCGTTGAGACAAGTCATCTACTGAGAAACATACTTATCTACTCAGACTTAGCTAGTTAATTTAAATAGGTAATTGCACGGGTAGTGGATATGTCTCGAGTACATCATAAATGATCTTACGATGTCATCTTGCTTGTACAATTTCTTTCGCAAATTGTAGTTTTGCATTGTTTATGTTTTGTGCTATAACAAGCAAATTTGTTTTAACAAACTTTTAAAAAATTAGCAAATTGAACGATGACTATTCAGAGTGTACGTCATATAAAGTTTATTGTAAGTAAAAAGAAGAAAACATTAATTTTATACAATTGAAAAATATCGAAATACTGATAAAGATATCGCAACTTCCACTTTACAAATGCACGTCTCTATGTGGAGTAAACAAACAAAATATAAAACGTGAAAATAAATTTTCTTAACTTATTGCGATAAAATGTGCTCTAGTTGTGCAAGTCCAAAGTAAATAGTTCATAATAAACGCGCTTATTTATCACTGCTGCATTCCGAGCTTTACCAGTTGCAGTCTTGTCGTTTCTCATTTATTATTAAACCTTTTATCTTTTATATTGGAAAAATACCTGCAGCATTTTATCATTTGGGCAACATGGAACAACTAACTGGAATCCACGAGCTTTTACTTTTGAATGCACTTCTGGAATGTACACGCAACGATTGCCTTCAAAAGTACAAGCTTGTCCTGAATCAAAGCGAAAAATTGATTTCGAAAGCTATCACGTACCGGTATTTCTTTATGAACACAGGAAATTTCAAATTTTTAGCTAAATGAGTAAATAATATACATAAGTTAAACTTAAAAATTGTTGGAAGCGAAAGCACTAAATTGTATTCATTTTACATTAATAAATATTTAACTATTAAAAATTAATAGTATAATAATAAAACCTTGGTTTATGTTTCACAATCTGTGATTTTATTAATAATGTTTCACCACTCAATCAATTTAAAACTTTTACATTAAACTTAAATACTAATCTTACTACATATCAGTGGCGGTCCGCCCTATTGGGCAGGGTAAACAGTGCCTACTTGTAATTTTTTAAATACAAAAATTTAAATTAGTTTTAATTAAAAAAAAAATTTTACCTTTGAACACCACTCGACTCGGCTCGACCACTAGACCGTTGCCTTTAAACACTGTATTGCATACGCGAAAGCGAGCCTTTTCGTTCCCAGTGAGTCCCAGTCACGAAACAATCAACCAATCTGTTAATCTTAATACGCCTGCATGCATACAGATTGATAAACGAATACAATGATCAGATGCAAAGAAATAGTAAGGAAGTCAGGATGCAGTAACTATCGAATAGGCGCGCCTGTTCCAGTAGTTCAGTGTTGCCAGATCTGGCGAAAAATCAAATGATTTGATAACTTTGAAAATGGTCTGGTAATTGGTATAAACTTTTGCAAAAACGCGAAAATTTAGTGAATTTTCAATCATTACAAAAAATTATAAAAATCTACTTTTTGTAATACAATAATAAAAATTTTAAAAAATGTGTTTATTCATAGCCCAATAGTTTAATTAATTCAAAATTAGTGCCATTTGTTAATCTGCCAAGCGTTTCGACTACTGGAATGGGAACCCCAGCAGTGGTGCATTTACCAATAGACGCAATAAAAAGTAGATGAGGGCTTACAAAGCCATTAGTAGTAGATTACCGCACAGGGTGCTAACCTGAGCCGTGCAAGGGCCTCAAAACAAACAAAGAAGAAACTCAAGTTTTTATTTTCAAAATTTTTATTGTTCGTTAATTGAATAAAACCATAATTTACTGTTTGTACCGAGTAGCGGCATACGGTCTACGCAAACAAAAGAGCATGCGCTTTGCCTAACACAGTGTTTAAGATCCGGTCAGGGCTCGCTACGCTTATAATGCATTGGTGAGACAATGCAGTGCTGCAGACCATCAGTCTATTTGTCCATTTTAAATTTTTAGTAGGCCCCCTAGCGCAATGCATTTGCCCCTTAATCTGCCTACTGGGAAATCCAGGATTATTTTGATACCGTTAGAATTCGGTAATTCCCCTAAATAATAACCCGCCGGACGTATTTACAACAGCCATGAGTAGCCGAATCTGCAGATTTATATGAATTCCCGCCTTTTAAGCCTTCTTGTGGCATTAGTCCTTACCATTATACAATAGTCGTTTACCAACGTACTTATTATTTGTACTTTACTTAATCAGAAGAAGTATATTATAATACACATAATTCTAATAAAACTTGTGCTTTTAATATAGCTATCTATTTTTTTAATGGGGTGAGGTATATGGAAAAAGTTTGGGGAAATAGAAACTTTTTTATCTGATAAGCGAAATTAAAATTTTTGACTGGGCAGCACTGCTATAGTTTTTATTTGTATATGAGTCAGCCGCAATCAGGTGCAGCGTGCAGTCTGTATTAATTTTATACGTAGTTTGCACGTTTGCAGCAAAGATGGAAAATATCGTGGACCAACTTTTAAAAGACAAATGCATGTTTTGTTGTTTGCCGATATTTGATAAGAATAGCGAGCTTAATTTGAGAAATGAAGAATATTTTAATTTTTTAAACTTAATTTTAAATTATTTGTGCATTGGCCATTGCGTACCCAAATTTTAGAGCCACGGAACGCCACTGCTACATACTCTTATTATTAAATAACAAACTCGGTGCTTTTGCAGATGTGAGAGTTGCTCGAAGTAAACAAATACATATTCAAGCCATTTCAAAGGTCGTAAGTTTAATACGTTGCAATCAAAGAAGATTGAGCAACTAATAAGTGCTTTTATTATTGATTTAGAATTTAAATGCAGCCCATTTGCTCCGTTCGTGGCTGTAAATTGTACACTCATACAAAAGTAAGAAAATTTTAAAAAGAAACACTTACCGAAAGCTTGACATTGGATAATTTTCGTGGTTCCTAACCGAACCGTGCTACTTGTAGATGACGACGTTGTAAACCTAGGCGCCTGCAGATTTTCTGAAAAAGAAAACAACAGTTGAATAATTTTATTATTATTAAAAGCTACATTTTATACAGTTTAAGAAAAATCCAGCTGTTTCGCTGTTAAACTGAAAAGTTTATTTAAAGCTATAAAATTTTGTTATTATTATATCTTAATAATAAAATTATATGGACCGAACAGAAAATACAAAGAATATAACATAAAATTTTTTATTTATTTTTAGGGCCTATAAAAAAGACATGATGCAAGGTAAAAATTGCAAATCCATAAACACTCGACCTCAGGTCACCATTAAGTTTTCTTCAAACCGCATAAAAATATTATTTATCTTAGAGGCTAGTAAAACAAGCCATTTCAGCTACAATGTGGAACAAATCAGGATGTTCTGCAGCAATAAACTCAACACGACAGCGAGTTAACTTTAAGGTAACTTTCATTTATTCAGGCTTTTATTGATCAGAGTGGCTATTTCATGAAAATAAACCCTTTTCGCACATTACCAATTTAAAAGGATACCGTGCGTTAAAACTTAGCCTGCAGCCTTTTTGACCAATACCAACAGCAGGTAATTTGTAAATCATACCTAACAGAAGCGAAAAACAAAATCTCGACAAATACGTCTTGGACGATCTACTATTTGGGTTTCAAAACTACAAAATCACAATATAATTTAAGGAATTATAATGTGAATAATAATATATAATAATAATAATAATATGTGAAATATTATATTATAGTATACAAACAGTTCGCTATAATAAACATTTTCTCTACGAAATCTAAACATTTACGAATTGTTCGCAATTGGAGTTTCATGTTTCAAAAATCATAATGCTCAAAACCGACAAATTCAAACAATAAAATAGTAAAAAAATTATGATGTAAACAAATCGAGAGAATTTATCAAATCATAATTTTACCTAAATAATGTCTGCCAATCCTTAAGTTTAAGACAAGCTTTAAGGTTTTTTAAGAATTGCTTTTATTGTTAGTTTGATTTTTAATACTTTGATCAGTCGAACAAGCTTCATATTTGTTGTTTTTAATCTTGACTTTTTTAGATTGCTAACCTATATACCGCCCGTAAAAAAAACGTGTAAGCTTATTACAACTCTTCTGTTATTTACTTTAGAAAATATCTTTTAGGAAGTTTGGTTCAGAACTATGTATTTAACGCCAAACCCAAGAATCAGCCGCCATCTCCTACTTCCGGAAATACTGCATACTTGGCAGAGAAAGATGTAAAATAAACTGGTTGTGTTGACTAACACAGTCCGCTAGGATCAGACCGGGTGCAGTATTGGAAAAAATATTGTGTGCAACTCGTGCAAGAAATGCCTTTAGCGTCTTCGAAAACTTATTCTCGTGCGCTAAAGTATCATTTCGCGCACTAGTTGCACAACCAACTATTAAAAATATGAGCCAATTATAGCTCTTCTGTTATTTACTTTACAAAACATCTTTTAAAAATTTTGGTTCAGAACTATATTTTACACCAAACCCAAGAATCAGCCGCCAGGTCTTACTTCCGAAAATAACCGGAAGTGGAGTCAACCAAAGAATTGTAAGCTCATGCCCTTTTTTTTAACGCACGTCATACATAAATATATTGTAACGTAAAACTGTAGGTATAACATGTAGTGTAAGAGTTAACTGTTAGCTACTATGTAAGATCTGACGATTAATAGAATTTAAACTTGTAAAATTGCTGACGGTGTAAATCAAACAAAAAATCAGGTTTTTCTGCATATCGCACGAAATGCAGATACAACTTTCCTCTCAACAGCTTGCGGTTGGCAAACAGCAAGCCAAAAGCCCTTACACTGCAAGGTTGGCAGAGAAAGATGTACAATAACCTGGTTGTGCTGACTAACACAGTCCGCTAGGATTAGACCGGGTGTCTCACATAGCAAATATTACAGTTAGAAAAAGTTTTTTATGAGAAAAAATTCATTTTTTTAGAAATGAATCAACACACAGAAAGACAAATTCGTTCGCCAAAAACTGAGTGAGAGAGGAAAAATTAACCCTTCTAAATATATTTATGCACATAACATTTAAGTTGCGAACCTTCTTCTACTATCACTCATGAACAATTTTCGATATTCAAAAATTTGTAGAAAGCGTCAGAGAGAAATTATCGAACTAGAACAGGAACCAAATTGTAGGTCACACATAGCTCTATGAGCCTATAATTTAAAAAAAATCGTGTGCCCATTTTTCAGCAATAATGTTCTGAAAATTTCCAAACTTTAGAAAATAATTTTTACTTTGCAGTTTTCATTCGTTTTCAGTCATTGATATTTCCAAGAACTGCTCAAGTTAAATATTCTAGCATTTATCCGTCACAATCCCGTTTGTCCGCTATACCTGCCTTACTCATTGATCGTAAATTCAGTAAAGTTTGCACCAGAACACGTCTCATTGTTACTTGTTTAGTTATCTGCTACTGTTTGCTACCGTAGGCTGCCGTATCTTATCTGCTACCGTAGGCTGGCGTATCTTATTTGCTACCGTATGCTAACGTATCTTATTTGCTATCGTATTTTATCTGCTACCGTATTGCTCCATATTTTGTTTTTGTTTGTATTTTGCTTTGCTTGGCTTGTAAAACCTTCCTGTGTTTAAACTTTTACTTTATTTAACAATATATGGTTTAATGCTATAGCTGTTTGTTTATTAACATTAGCTGAGCGCAAATTATTTCGGAAAGTAAAACTATTTCGAGCCCTGGAGACCGACATCTGCACTGCAGTTTCACAGGTCTTCAACTAGGTAGGAGGGAACCGTGACGACCGACTGGGAAAAAGTCTTCCTCAAAAGTGTAGTCAAACTGGGGAAAAGCATTCCTCAAAAATGCAATTCTACTAGAGAAAAGCCCTCGCCTAGTGAAGTTCGTTCAGAGAGTAAACTCCATTATATAATCTGGCGCACCAAGGTTGTACGTACAAGCCAACATACAATCCCACCCGCAACACCGACCACCGTACCAAAAAAGCGTCACAACGATTATTTTCATGTTCCAATTATTCTTATCTTGAAATAACACAATGTATTTTGTTTATAATTATAATTATCAAGTACACGTGATCATTCTTTACTGAAAAAAAAATAATACTGCGACAATACTGTCTAGAGTAGGCAAAAACATCTTATGCGTGGGATTTATCAAAAAGCCCAACATTGGTGCTTAAGACGGATATTCCCGTATGCGATAGTTTTATGCACACTGGGGGCCATAGTAATTTTCAAGCATTAGCAGTGAAAAGGTTTATGTCAGAAGCTTTGCGAAAAACCGTCAGTTTTGCCAGGTTAGAGTCAGAAGATTCGGGAAAAACCGTTGGATTTGCCTTGTCTTCTGTCAGATTCCGATTAGATATCCAGAAAATTCTATTTTTGATTGAATTTAATCAAATAATTGTCTAATAAAAACACTTTATCAATGTAACTGCTTTTATTTATTTACTTACATTATCATAAGTTAGAAATTCTAATAAGCAAACTGCCCAAATGAGCTTTTGACGGAGTGACCGATGGCCAGGGGTTTCTAATTGTTTCACCTTTACATAATTCAAGTTAAAAGCGTTTTTATCTTCACTGCGCTGATAAAAACCCTTAATATTACCATGTTGTTTGCAATCCTAAACAGTAAACTACAATATAGTGAGCTGCATTTGCACTCAAGCGTGTAAACTTGTAAACTGCACCTATGGGAATAAAATTATGTTCACAGGTGCAAGTGCAGTGACCACTAAAGCGGTTTTTATTCCACTTACAATCGATATGACGCCAATAAATGAAATCCAGTCCATTGTCTTTTGATAACAAATGTGACCTCTTTAAACCAAAGAAAAAAATTTGCTTCCTCCATGTTGGATATAAACCATGTTTATTGGAACTAATTTATCAAAAAGTTACAAGGCATTTCGTGCGTGGACGTTACGATTTCACACATGCATCTTTCCTTCTTTCTGCAACCACTATCCCGGAGAAAATAATAAAGTATTTCATACTTGCATTTGCTGAAGGATTGGTCACCTCTTCACCAGAAAACAAAATTACAATAATGTCGATTTTATTTGTCTGCAAAATTTACTAATACACTTTCTAATTATTAGCAAAAGAAAAAATGAAACTGCAGACAAATTCAGCTATGTATATTGAATAATTAGGACGTTACAAAAAATATCAAATTGCGTGACCTGCATTAATTAATTTTAGATTTTCCTGGTCGTTTTGCAAACCTTTTCATTAAATCTCAAAGCAAAACATTTTAAAGAAACCCAAGGATATACTAAAATAACTCGTTATCGATAGAATTCATGTAGTTACAATTACAACATAACAGCTGCTTTCACAATAACAAAACAAAAATTTTAATACTTCACTCATTTTTTCAAGGTTTACATGTTTTAGCCCTTAGCTGAAAATCACTATGGAAACCGGTACCTATGGATATTAATGTTTTCCGTGGAAAAAGACTTGACCAGATCCATTAATAATGCGTAAGAACTGACGGCGGAAAACATTACTTCAAAATCAGCTAACTTTATTATTGATTTCGTTTTATAAATGATTAAGTTGGTATACCAAACTGTGAAGGTTTAATAATTTTTACAAATTTGGTTTTGATTATAACGAATGAGTTATCATAAAACTTTTACGGGAAAAGGGAAAAATTTAGTTTATGAAGGGGCTGTATATACAGGGTGAATAAAAAGTAAGGAACATCGATGCTACAGCCTTAAATAATAACTTTACGAAAAAAAGTTTCTAACAAAAGCTTCCTATCAAGTTTTTTGCCACAATTTGGCGTTTTTCATTTTTTCTTTCAATTGTCATATGTTTTAGCTATGACGTCATCGACATTTTTTTTAAATGGCAACCCATACTTTTTATGGCATGACCAGTTAGTGCTTTTTATTCTCTATACAGCCATGTAAAAATATCATACAGTTGCATAATAAAAATTTCAAGAAAAATCACCATAAACATTTATTTTCGTCACCGGCAACATTTTTCATCAGGTACACTTATTGCAAGATAAACAAACGACAATAGCAGGTCCACAAATTAGTAAACTAGTTTCAAATCATATTTAACATCAATTTAAGAAAGCGAATGTTCAAACTGTTCGCCATTCACTGCCTGATAGTGGGCAATACGATAAGAAAATCCTTGAACTGCATTTTGAACTGTAGCAGGTGATATTGCTCGTATATGCTTGCGGATACGAATTTTTGATTTTCTAGATTGTCTGGTCTGTTTGTATACACTGTACTTTTAAGATGGCCCCATAAAAAGAAGTCAAGCGGGTTTAGATCCGGAGATCGCGCTGGCCACTCAATATGTCGTCTTCTTCCTATCCACCTATTTGTAAAAATTCCATCTAAATATTGACGAACATGAATGCCATAATGAGGTGGAGCACCATCTTGTTGCAACCAAATTCTATCGTTCGGCGTGTCCGGATTTTCTGCATTTGGAAATAAAACAGCTAACGCGGCAACAAATTCCAACCTCAAAAAATCCAAATACCGATCAGCATTTAATGTGCCATCAAAGAAAAAAGGACCAAGAATTCTGTCTCCTATAATTCCCGCCCACACGTTTACTTTTTGTGGATACTGTGTGTGTAATTCTTCCATCCAATGTGGGTTATGTCGCGACCAATAACGGGAATTGTGCCGATTTACAGCTCCATTTAAAGAAAATGTGGCTTCGTCGGAGAAGATAATAGAGTTCACAAACTGTGGGTCGTTATTGTACCTGTCCATCATTTCTTCACAAAACTGAATTCTCCTTTCAAAAACATCTGATAATTCTTGAACAAGTTTAACCTTATAAGGATGAAATTTTGCTGTATGTAAAATATTCAGTACAGTTCCTTGACTAACATTATTATCCATGGCTAATTGTCGAATTGAAGTATGAGGATTTTCGGAAACTGTAAGCACAATGTCCAACATTTTATCGTCTGTTGCTATTTTTGGCCAATTTTATCCAAATCTTTGACGTGGCCCGTTTCTCTAATTTTTCTATTAATTTTGGTTACAGTGGACCGTGTAACAGGTTCACGATTTGGATGTACAGTATTAAATAAAGCGCACACATCGTCGTGAGTTCTCTTGTTATCACCGTACCCGATCATCATCAAAATTTCGATACGTTCAGTTTCTGTTAAACGTACCATGATTAGAAATTCGTATTTAACACAGGACACAGGCTAAATTTTAATCACTTATTAATGCTAACTGTCGCCGAATTGACATTACAGATTTGCATTTCTTCAATTTTAAACGTTTTCAAACAGTTGCCTACTATTGTCGTTTGTTTATCTTGCAATAAGTGTACCCACTGAATTATACTTATACTGGAACGTGCGCTCGGCCCGCCAGCCTGATCCGAGAGAGAGGGCCGCAAGGATCATCTCTGTCCTACTCTCGAGAGTATGTTCATGCGTAGAGCAGTCGATTGTCATGATTTGACAGCTTTACCGCTGTCTTCTCCCTCGCGCAGCGCATGCGCGGAGCGGTACGAAAAGGACAAGAATGATCCTTGCGCGCTATCTCTCTCGGCTCGCTTCATTTCTATGGCAGAGACCGCCAGTGCGCGTTCCAGTATAAGTATAGTTCAGTGAGTGTACCTGATGAAAAATGTTGCCAGTGACAAAAATAAACGTTTATCGTGATTTTTCTTGAAATTCTTATTATGCACCTGTATGATATTTTTACATGGCTGTATAGAGAATAAAAAGCACTAACTGGTCATGCCATAAAAAGTATAGGTTGCTATTAAAAACAATGTCGATGACGTGATAGCTAAAACATATGACAATTGAAAAAAAATGAAAAACGCCAAATTGTGGCAAAAAACTTGATAGAAAACTTTTATTAAAAATTTTTTTTCCTAAAGTTATTATTTAAGGCTGTAGCATCGATGTTTCTTACAATTAATTCACCCTGTATATATTTTTTTAAATTAACATTACTAGCATGTGCTGAAGCTAAAAGCCAGCTGTTTAACCCAATGCTGTTGGTAATTATATAACACGAGTACATGCATCAGGGAATATGCAATTCATTAGGGGTCCGTTTACGATCAATTTATACTCAAACTGTAAACTTTACCGATATTTTCTCAAAACACGCAAGAAAATTGTACCGGGTATTAAAATTTTATATAGAGAGGGACTCGCAATATAAACAAGAATTAATGATGTATGTTCAAGAGGCACACAACGACTCCCTGGAGAATAATAAGTAATAATGCAATTCATATATTATAAAGCCTTCACAACAAAGCTACATTGAATGGCTACTGCTATAAGTATAGTCCGCAAACAATAATATTTTTAAAACGAACCTTCATTGCGTACACATTTTTTAATTTAATTTACTAGAAAAAACGCTTCCTATTCGATTAGGAAACCAACAATTACCTACCCAAACCATATTTTTACATTAATTCGAGTATAAAATATTCATCATAAGCAACGAATATCAACATGAAAAAAATTTGAACAAATTAATGAGAGGGGACGAGTTAAATCCTGCGATGTATTGTTGCTAGATAGTTTTCGTGTTCAATTTTGTGTAGATGCTAATCTAAACATACCCTAGTCAAATCGGCCGATTATGTACAATTACGTTGTGTACCTATATGTAAATTTCACTTACACGTTGCACACAGAACATGTTGTCACAGTGATGTAATAATCAGACAATAATAGTTTTATTGAACGCAAGGTAAACATCGGAACGAATCTTTTATTTCAATGACAAACTAAAGGTTTACAATATTTATAAGTTCGAGCTTTACTTCATTGAAGTTCATTTTAATTTATTGTAAATAAAACAATTCTTAACTTCAACGGGTTTTTTATTTTAGCCTTATACGTATTTTAACATGTTTACACGTCATTATCAAAGGCAACATTAAAATTAAACAGTTGGTGTTGTTATGGGAACGTAAATCTTCATAACTTGATCTTGATTTTCTATATCTGCGTCCAGATAACTTGACTTCTCATTCCAAAATGCGTAAACATTTTATAGTGTTATTAGATGTCATTGAATGATTGTGTTCTAATAAGTATTTAGCGTAAGTAAGTAGATTTATGCGGGTGTTTATACTTGTAACAACGTACCTGTTCCCTGTACCTAATATTAACATTTCTAATTGTTTGTCCTATATTAACCGAATTACAGTGCGAGCAATTTAATTTGTAGATGCCTGATTTTAGTAAATTGTTTGTTTTTTCTTTAGCATTGAACAAAGTGTATAAAATGTTGAAGTTAAGAATTGTTTTATTTACAGTAAATTAAAGGTTTACAAGTTTTAACGAATATACGCGTAATGCGAGTATAGCAGCTAACAACAGTAGTAAGTAAAGTATTGATATCATGAAAATTCTTTATTTCGAGATTTTTACAGAAATACATGTTTAGGCCCTCCAGGAACTCAAAAAAGTTGTTTTTATAAAATGTCTGCCCATGACATAGCACTTTGGTAGATAACCAAATTTTTCAATCTAGAAACGGAATCTGATGAGAAAAACCGTAGAGCATTTTTTCCGAACATTCTAGTTTTAAAATTTCTAGACACTACGATTTAGGAAAATTTTGAATTTAACGCTTTATTACTCAAAAATGAGTTGTCAGATCGTTATAAACTTTAATTATTATAATAGCCCTCACTAGAGCAACCCAGTATTATTATGAGCAAGCATTTTTGGAAAGAATTAAAACGGTGAAGTACAAAATCTTTTCAAAAAAATTGTGATCAAAACTAGCAACCTGACTATTTTTAATTTTGTAGGCTCCTACAGCTTGGGATAATAAGTAAAGATGACAATCGGATAAACGGGTTTGACCGGGTCTGCTGGGTAAACTGATTTGACCGGGTCTCCCGGACGAACGGGCCGGGTCGGGTACTTATCGGTCCACAATGCAAGACTACGTTTCGCAAGAGTTTGAGCGGGTAACCTCGAAGGGTTCGGGCCAGGTTCACGAAACAAACCCCGTTTTCGTAGAGATGTCAATCAAATACGGGTTTGACCGGGGAACACAGGCGGGTTCAAGCCGGTTCCCTGTTGAGAAATCATACACAAAAACGTAATAGAGTCTTTTTTTCAATGAAATGTTAGGAATTATTTTCATTATTTTTGGGTATTTTAGGATTTATTGAGACTATTCCATCTATCGCGAAACAGAAAGTATTTTTAATGTAAAAAATTTTGAAGACGCTTTATGGAACGTCTCTCAGACTCTTATAATAATACAGTAAAATTAACAAAAATACGGTTCCAAAAAAACAGTAAACCCAACATTTTTTGAGGTTGTCATTATAATCACCACAAGTGGTGTTACATAAAACTGCAATTGTAGGAAAATCAAACATAAATTTTTCTGTGTGTACTTGGTTCAAATAAAAATAGACACTTAATTTCACTATACCTGCGATTTTCCTTTTTATTAACATGCTGCTGCATTTAAAATATTTATCGAATTTAATTAACCATCAGTTTTTTATATTTTAGGAATCTGGATGTTATTTTCCAAATTTTGGGAACTATTTTAGGTATTAGAGGATATACCTACAATTTTAGGAGTTTAAAGGTAGTATGACCACTGTGCGCGAGGTCCACAAAACAAGAAAAGGTTTCACGAGTTTGAATGGGTAATACGGCCGGGTTCGGGTCGATTTCGAGTCAGTTTAGGTCAACAAATCAATACCCGGTTTCATAAGTTGTCAATCGGGTCCCCTATCCGATTGACATCTTACGAAACCAGGTGTCCCGGGCGTGTACGGGCCGGTTCCGAGTCAAGTACTGTAGCAACCCGGTTGTATTATTTTATTAGTAACTTAGCGACTTGGTTGTTATGTACATTAATATAAAAACAATTCATAAAAGATTTTGTAAACGTGAACTTCATTAAAACTTTCTCCTCCAAATAGTGTTTTATTTAATAACTACGAACCAAACATTACATTATACAAAACTACAGAAAATATACGTTTTCACAAATATAAACACTCATATAAATGCAATTACGCTAAATCCTCATTAGAATACGTTAACACATGTAATGACATCTAATAATACTACAAAATTTTTACATTTTTGTGATGATAAACGTAAATTGGCTACACTAGAAGCATTTGAAAAACACAAACTTTTAAAAACCCGCACATTTATTAATGGAGCAAACTGATCGCTTATATCTCCCCGTTATTAGAAATTTGGAATAGAAATCAATTCATCTGCAGACATAAATAACCGAGAACAAGTTATACCTGTTGAAGGGATTAATTATTTTATTTATAATATGAACTAGATCCAGTTGGAGATTTTAAAAAGGCAGTGGTTTGACCAAGTAGTTCGGTCGGTTCCGGGTTAGGCCCACAAAACAAAATTCGGTTTTATAAAGATGTCAAACGGGTACTGGTTTGAGCCAAACCACAACAAACTCAAACCAAACCCAAAGCAGTCAAAAAGTGTTTAGGTATTGGTTTGTGACCAAATCCCATTTTTAAAAACCCTTGTTTGACACCGGGTGTGTATTAAGGATTGAGTGCGGGTTTGAAGTCAGGCAGCAGGTCAAAGCCGGGTCTGGGTTCGGTCGGGTACAAAAATCGAAACCCGTGGTTATGTAATGAGCCACAATTTAGTTGGTGTCCCAGTCCGCTAACTTCCCTGTAACGCCTTTAACGCATTTTTAAAAGCCGAAAATTCATATCCCTTTATTTAATAAATGAGAAACGATTAAAAAAATTGCTGATGAGTAACAGTGGAATAAGATTTACAGCTTAATTTTTAGGTGCAGCATTATTTATATTTAAGGTGGTAATCACCCCTCCTCACTAAGGTAAAAAATTTTCTGTTTGATTTCTGCATGCTGCTGACCGTGCCCGCAGCTATGGTGCCTCTGTTGTCCCATTCGCTCCCACTAGAATCATAGAAGTGATGCCATTTTAAAGTCACCGTCAGCGCGTAAAACGTTGAATCAAACATACTTTTAAAAATATGATAAGTAACAATTTGAAAAGTATAAGAAAATTAAAGCGAAGTGCTTCGCCTTTTTTTTCTGTTTGTTGCTGTTTCGCATTGATGAAGTAAATATTTCCAAATATTTTAATTTCTTTCAGCTGGTATTAAAATTTCAAATTTAGTAGAGGAATAACTGCCCCTGAGCTGACTAAGTGACTATTCTTGAATCGAATAACTTTTTTTGTTCTTTCGTTAAAAGCACATCAGCACTAATCTTGGTAATACAGTAGACAAATGATCTACGACCAATTGGTCAGTTATCTTAATAGGATACATTCAACTGCGTTATTTTGGGTTCTTTTCTTCATTGTGATTACTAGCAGAGGTAGTTTTCTATGTCTTATTGTGGCCACTTATAAAAATAACTTCCAGGAATCACCATTGTTTTCAGAAAAAAAAACGTATTTAGAAGGATGACTTGAAATTTGTTACGATATTACAAATGTGCTGAAATTGTTATCTACTTTGATCCACACATCCGCTTCCTTGCAACATACATCCGTTCTCCTCTTGTAACATAAATAAAAGTTATTCAGCAGCGTACCTATTGTTTACAGCGTAACGGGTGACAATGTATAGTCCTTGTCGTGTTCGTATTATTTTATCATACAATATGCTACAATAATCCACGTGTTCTAAGCGTTGGAGGTGTTCATACATTGCTGATGATACCGTGGCCTAGTAAATGCATAGTTCGCATTTCGCAAGCTGTTAATGCACAGTCGTTAATCAAAAATTGGAAACTATCGGAGCTCTTGGATTAGGGATAATACTGTCAATACGATATCAGATTTTAACCGAAACTTCCCTAGATTTAAATCGGGGATTAATTTTTCATAAACAAATTTAAAATGGATGGAAAATAACCCTTTTTACGTTACCCCGTTTTCCTACAATTTAAATTAAACCGCCTCCTCCGATTTGTTTAACTATACAACTTTAAAAATTTGTGCCAGAGATAAACTAGATAAATAAACTAATTTACAGACGTTGAGCAACGTGTTCTACATATGTTGTAAAAGAAAGATAAATATTTGGATTTACCTTTATCACAAAGCGCGCAGAGTAATTAAACAACGACATTAACGATATAACGAAGCGTTAAATGCATTTTATTTCGGCCTGTTTCTCGCTTCCATTGTGGTATTTCGGTAGTTAATTTTATAAAATCTGTTGAGAACGTTTTGGGTTTACAATTTGTTTTTCTCCCAGTGCTTTCTCTTCGCAGAATATTTATAAAACCACTTCATTTGAAGCACGATTCATTCCGATGATTTTTGTAACAGTAGATACGGTTTCTAAGTCTGAAAGCAAATACAATTTTGAGTGCAACAAAACATGTTTTGCTTGAAGAAAAATCAGAGACTTAAAAAAGCTTAGATCGAAAATCAATTTGACTGCAAAACAAATGCAAAATTATGTTTGGGGTTGTAAAGGTGCACTGTCCGAGAATAAATAATTTGTATCTGATTTTGATTTAATTGTATTGTTTTATACTTTAAAGTGGGAGCTCCCCGAAAACGTAATGCACTTGTCTAATAACTTTGATTTATTTATAGGAATATTATATTTTTTTCAGCAAATACGGACTTTAATTAACAGTGATTGATCACTTGACTTAGCTAAATTGCTGTGATTTAGTCTTAGTTAATCTTAAGCAGGTGGTTATTTCAGAACAGCTGCACACATTTTTGAACATAAATGTAAATATTGTAAAACACATGTTAACACGTGTCAATGAGTTTGCCGCCTGTTGTGTGGATTATTGGGGCCAATCTAATATTTAAAATTTCACGCTCTCACATTTTAGGGATTAGGGTAAATATTGACTAGCGTCTAGCCCCTTGGCACACAATCTATCCTACCTCATCAAGGTCAGACTTGCGTGTTAGTATGCCCTCAATCAGTGAGTGAATGTAAATTTGTCTTCGTATTTTTTCTTTAAAAATATAACTGCTCTTAACAAATAACCTCGCGTAAACAGCAAAACGCAACAACAGTGTTTTAAAAAAACTATAAAATAAAATAAAATTTTGGTCCCAACCGAGATTCGACCCCGCAGCTACTTATGCAGTAAAAAAGTAGTACGACCGAACACACCCACATATCCATCTGTGCTACTACGAACCTGCCGGTTATCGCTAAATAAGTGCCTATTGAATGCGTGCGCAATAGAAATGCACAAATAAAAAGTCTGACCTTGGTGGGATTGATTGTTGGCGAAGAGACTAGACGCTATTTAAATATTGGGTTGTAGTTATTAACATAAATTGGGGAAATTTGACAGCTTTAATTAGCACAAGTGTTCAAGAAAGTTTGAGAGTGTGAGACAAAATTTTATTGATACTGCTATCCAATCAAAAATTTAAAAAGAGTGGGGCTGTATTTTATTGGAAAAAGAAACAAGTCCAACCACTTGGAAAATGGACATAAATTTTAATAAAAGAGTATGTTCCTAAAGGAAGGGATCAATCTCCTGATTCTCAAAGATCACTCAGTTCGCTGAATTCTTAACGTCAGTTTGGAAGCATTATTGCTAACATTCTGTTACAATATTACAAGTCTGGGACTTGCAACTTTAAAATAAAATGTTATCTTCGTGTGTTTGGGGCTACGAAGAGCACTTTGCCAAAATCAAGTAGGCTTAGGCGTAGATGCTTATTCTTGTCGGTGTACCTGATTAGGCGTATCAAAAGTGTCGCTATTGTTCTTCGGGAATTAGGCGTAGCAACTGAGGCGTTATTGCACAGAAGCTGATTGGAGTGAGTTACGGCGCTATTTCCATATTGGTTGCGGCAAGACGCTCTTTTCGCGTGTTGTTGTTACACATTTGTACGTAATCAATCGCTGTTATTGGGTTAAGTTCTCAGGCGTATTGGTAAGCGGCGCTATTGTCCTTCGGGAATTAGGCGTAACGGCCAAGGCGCTGTTAGGACGAGACCTAATCAGGCTGAGAGTATTGCGTACAAATGAGTGATAGCACATAGTGTTCCTATGAAGAGCATCCAGTTAATTACGTAAACTGCACAATACTCGACATTTTAAACAGTCCCAAATAGAAGTATCAGTATAGGTAAAACTGGGGGAAATATTTGGATTGGCAACTTTACTCGATACAACTGACCGGCAAATTATAAATGGCTGTCGCACTCATAACACCAATATTTGCACCACATAAAGTAATAAATTCTTCAAAAGGTTTACTGTTGTTTAAATCAGCTTAAACGTACACAACGTAGGTCCGACACCGACCATCGCAAAATAAATAAGTAATCAAGCATAAATACTTGATAGATATTAAATAATACATTTCAAATTTGTAAATAAAAATATCTGCGGTACTGGACGATCACAGGGTTTTCTAATTTTGAGCAGCAAAAACAAAGACCATATCCAATCTGTATGATGAGAAAGTCAAGCTGTTCGGTCATATATAAAACTTTTATTTTTCAATGTTACCTCAGGGACTACCTATCCCTGGGCATGCATATAT
The DNA here is from genome assembly GCA_958336395.1 of Ctenicera cuprea. Lineage (NCBI taxonomy): Eukaryota > Metazoa > Arthropoda > Insecta > Coleoptera > Elateridae > Ctenicera > Ctenicera cuprea. Next base: position 19,275,230 of record OY284491.1, read on the forward strand.
ATATATTTTTGATCAAAAATAATTCAGGTCCAAAGCGTGAAGACTAGCTCGGGCACATTCTTGCATGTGTCTAATAAAATTACTTGTTACTTTTTATGTTCCTATCAAAAATCAATTTGACACACGCAAAAGTCTAGCTCGGAGTATTTACGTATTCAAAAAGCATTCATTGGATTTAATGTCGGTATTAGCATCTGAAATTCGTTGGTTCTTATCACATTTTAATCTTCAATTCTTTATTATGGCTTCTCAACCGCTCGGACTTCCAGTTCGTGTTTCTTCTAGGGTAAAAGGTTCACTTTATGCTTAATTTTCAATTTCCAATATAAGAAAAAAAATAACCCCAATTTTAGCGCAAGAATTCCACACAGCCTTGTGAACTTTACATCCAACATATAATGATGGAAAAGCGCTTAAGGCATTTACTTTTTGCACGGGAAGAAACATCAGAGAGTCATGTGCTCATATTTCATCTGGCATATATGGAGCTGCAACATGTAATTTAGTTACTCGATATAAGACCTGCCTCCTCTCTTTCAACTCGATTTTTCTCAATTTTCGCATTTCACTTGTCAAATAGACGAGTTCCCTTCAATATTCCTTACAACTCTTAAATTTTATTTTATAGTAAAGTTAATTTCGCGAACTGTGCTTTGAAAGCGGCGAAAAGGCTTGCGAGGAAAATGGAAGACTTTTAAAAATGTTATTTTCAATGAGAACGCGCAGCGCACCAACTTATGTGTAGGGATTTTCACAATAATGCCTATTTAATCCGGGTAAATAATATAGCCCCATTATGGCACGATGTGTTGTGTACAATACAAATCCAGGGTGTTGCAGTAAATATAAATAGTGGTCAAACAAACATATTATGCCACGATCGTCCACTCTCTCGATTCACAACAAAAACAGAGGTGTTCTAACAGTGAAAGACCCATTCTGCATTCGCTGACCATCATAAAGTTATAAAACCGTGAAATCCTGCATCATTAATTTGCAGCTACTTCATCAATCCATTAGCCTCGGTCGTTAAATTTCTTTTGAATGTTCATTTAAACGTTCCTTAATGAAGTCACCGAACGACAACACTTGTTGAAACTTCTTCAATATTGCCTTATGTTATTTAATCAGTCTTTTTACTTTCCCATAGTTTCCTTCGATTTCGGAATTTTTAATGAAGAATACATTTTGCGAGTCAAGAAATCCAAAAATGTGTCTTATTTTAAATGTCTGTATGTGGGTGGGTGGGTAAGTGTGTGGGCAAGTTCGTTCGTTCGCGGATAGTCCAAGCTAAAGGTGTAGTTTTTAAATTATGGAGGTATATCGAAAATTCTATACAAAACAAGTTTAATAAAAATTCAAAACCGAAAGCGGAAATTAAATATGCGTTCTTGCATCATTCATCTAAAAACGGGATCTTACAGAAAAGACAATTAGAGATATAATTTGATACAGTAATAGCCTGTTGTATTAAGACCACATTACTATTTATAGAAATTGTTGAAACCATGAAAGCTGTGGAACAATTTTTTTTCAAAATTTTGGATATACCTATTCACAAAATTATTACTCAAAAAGTAGACATGCGAGTATTTAAAACATGGTAGCCTCATATAGCTAGGGAGAGGCTACATTTGTGTACCATTTTAATGCGCCAACTTCGTTGTGATGCCTTCTATGAATTTTTGAAATTTGGATACTATTTAGCCGTTTATTTAATGAATGAAAAGCGATAAATTATTTATATTTAATTGCTCATCAAAGATGTTAGAACAAGCTACTAAACATAACTTTTAGATACAGAAATATATGGAAAGAACCCCCCCCCCCCCCCCCTACATTTTTAGCTGACGGATTTTACACTCTTTGGTGTTCGTTAATACTAATTTCCAAAAATGAGAATAATTTAATTTTCATAAAATTTCGGTTTCTAGCTACAGTTGTTATACCTAACGAAACTCAACGATACGTGGGACCCCGCGGCTGAATGCCATGGACTGCAGTGTTATTTAGGAATATTGTAACGATTTTAGAGCTACAACGTTGATACAAAAGTACTTTTGCAAATATTATAATTTTTTAAGCATGGGAAAGTGCAGATGCAATTTTTAAAATAACTTGATCAAAATAGATTTCTAGACTTTGTTATGAACCGCAGCATTACTTTTAATTAAACAATTATTGACGTCAAATAATATTTTTTGACGTCAATAAATAATATTTGAGGTCAAACTTGATTTTTAACGTCTCAAAATTACTTTTTTAATGCAACAATAAAAAACTATTAATTAATAATCAACAAAACGAATTTTTAGACGTAAATAAAGATTTTGTCAAAAAATCAAGTTATTGACGACTGAAAGTCGCATACACGATTCAGAATTACGTAATAAATCAATATAAATACTATTCGTCAAGCATAATTAATAATTTTATGTATTGATTTTATGATTCAGCATAGCCATTCGCCCTAGTGTTCATACCATGTTATTATTTTGCATTATTCAGTGTGTTTTGACAAGCCGGTGCGGATGTACCCACGTGCGCCCTCTTTGAACAGATACCTCCACTATCGGTCAATATTGCAGTATGGTTCTTGTTCCCAGTACAACCATAAGCGGTAGCAGTATTTTTTCAACTCAAAAATTCATTTTTTGATGTCAAAAACTTATTTATTGACGTATGACGTATGAAAATAATTTATTTAAAGTTTACGAATTCTCTCGCTTTTTTGTTATTTTATTTTAAATTGCCTGAACGGTTTCAGACGTTAAGAAATAACTTTTGTTGACGCCATAAAATGAATTGATGTCAATAAATTTATTCCTGACGTTCTGTCGAAATTCGATTACAGAATTTAATAGATAAATGTTTTTTATCTAAAATTTGATAATTTTTAAACATCAGAATATTAATTTTTGAAAACAAAAATAAATGTTTTAAATCACCAAAACCTGACCTCTGAAATTCATTTCTTGACGTCAAAACTTATTTAGCGACTTGAGAAAAATATAACTTCGTTTTCCGTAATTCAGCATAAAAAAAACGGCGTTCCATACTTTGCGAACGAGAGATTATAATAATAAAAAATACATAAATATGCTTTAGCAGTCCTCAAAAAGTTTTCAGAAGTTACACAATCTGTATTTCCGTCAATCACAGTAATCACGTTACCTAATTACATTAGGAGCAGGTTGGCCGAAGAAAATCTTATGAAATTGATTAATGTTTGAGAGGTTTCAAGACGACCTTTCTTAACTATGTGATGGTTGACTATTAACACTCTGTCATGCATGAGGTTTGTCCCATGAGTAACGTAAATATGCAATTTCACTATGCGGTGATGACCCCTCATTATCCGGAGATGCAGTCACCGCATTAATAATGCAGTCCTCCTATGACGAGGACACCCTGTATATTAATGATTAGTATCAAATCTCGTTTGAGAGCGAAATTGCTTTGCGCAGAGTAATTTACGGCCTTATATTAATTATATTCTATTATTTATGCAATCAAAAGGTAATCTTGACATTGTGCGCTTGCGTAGTTACCGATTAACATCGAATTCTTGCAGTGGGTGCTGGTGAGGTCGATTGTTTTCTGAATTTATTATTTTAAATCACGTAATGAAATGCAGAGCTTGTAGTAAATACGTTTGTTCTTAATTTTTCTCTCGGCGCGTTTTTCCACTGGAGCAATTAAAAATAACAACGGAAACAAACTATTCTTTCTGAAATACCGTGTGGCTATAAAAAAAAATAATAATCAGCATATTTAAAATTGTCTAATAACTAATAATAATAATAACAATATAAATCTCATTTGTTTTTTTTTACTATTCCCATTTTTATTTAGCGAAAAATTAACGAATTCAAAAATAAAAGCGAATGTTGTCAGATAATAGATAAATACTGCTGGTAATTATTTGAATTGTAAAACAGTTTAAGGAAACCACAAGACCGTAATATTTTACATTTTTCAGCTCGTAAACTGAAAATTAACGATAAGAAAATCCGTATAAAAACAATTCAGCGACTAATTTTAGATTATAATATATGCTAAACTGTAGGAATTATTTTTAAGTTTACGTTGAAAACGTAAAAGCTTAAAAACAGCAAGTCTAATATTTTTTCTCTGTAACAGTGCAGTGCGTTCTAAGGGTAGAAAATTTTTGTCTAATAAACAGAAAATGCCAAGAATTCAAGCCGTAATTGCGGAAGACATTTAAAATGATGGATTCAGAGTTTCCACTAAAAAAAGGAATCCACATTAGCAGCTAAAGCGTAGTTTTCATGAAAAAATAATACCCATTAGGTTTATTACATCCCATACGTCCTTCTGACAACTTCTTTAAATTTTAAAAGTTTCAATTTTGCATCAACTCAATTTGCGTCAGCTGTAAACGCCGTCCACTAGTCACGAAAATTTCCTTTTAAAAGAAAACTTTGAGATGTGACGGGAGCGAGGAAAATTTGTTTTTGTCGAAACGCAGGAATCGGTTTGTGTCGGCAAAAAAATTACAGGATTTCGAATCCAGCAGATTAAAATTTGTCTTGCAACAGGGAATAAACATAAAAGAATTTAATCGACTATGGATGGGGGTGTACACGGGCACGGTAAATATGTAATTTGGAAAGCACGTCGCCGATCGAACGGTTTTAATTATTTTTTCCAACTTAGAATGCAAAAACGTAATTGAAAAGTTTCGCAGAACATGAAACGTTAGATTCGTGAGAAGTGAAGACCAAAATTGTCTTCTTCAACGTTACAAGTGGGCCGTATTAATTAACAACTGACCTAAAAAATTATGTAATTAAGAGATAACATTATTTTGTGTTTTTTAGTGTTTGCAAAGTTAGATAAGGTAGAACCAATTACTACTCCTTACTAACATTAAAATATTGCACAAGATCTATGCTCGTGACTAACTCATTCTGAAGCATATTTTATCGTCTTACCAGCTATTTGCATTTGCTTAATTGAAAACGTACCTCAAGGGCATTCGCCAGATGTACTAGTAATTCCGTATATTGGCCTCTTCGAGATGCACACGACTCTTATGCATAATAATATGTCTATCGTTACAATATAATTTGCTACCTAGATACCTGACGATAATTCGGTTACGAAAAGCACATCGGGAAAATCATATTACAACGTACTGCATGGCGGCGAAATACTACATATTATATACAAATTATTTATATGCATATTTGTTTTAGCGAAGTGCGCTGCAAAACAGTCGAGCATTTGACATTTACTAACATTTTTGGTATATTTTCAGACAAGAGAGTTGAGCTTAGTTTAGTTTCATATAACTTGCATATTCAGTCGATTCAGGTTTCATTATACATATACGCATATTGATTTAAAATCTGGACTTTCTAATAAATAGTGAATAGGCTCATTTGATGTTTGCCTGAGATATCTCAAATTAATTTCTCCATATATCTATTCAATAGATAGCTTCATTATTAATGTGTCCCTATAGCATCAGAAATATTAAATATTAACGCAGAAAGTCGATTAAATTTTTTATTTTCATTAGTTTGATTGTTTTGTAAATTATTAAAACAATCTAATTACTCCACCACCTATTTTTTGTATAAAATGAAGTTGCAATAAAATAAATGAATATTCAGTTATTCACTATTTAATTAATATTTGAAATTAACAAATTATCCATTGATATTAAACCAAGTCTTATTTGATCGATTATTTATATTTATTCAATAAGAAAACAATATTTATTTTAAATATATGTACAAAAATATTAATTTTGTAGACCTTAAAAAGGGTCTATTATCTATAGGCCCGCAGCGTATTTTAAAAATACTTGAATTTGCAATTATTATCAACGAATTTTGTAAAGCGCGTAATAATGAGTCATGTCATGAGTAAAGGCAACGGCCACTTGGTGTTACGTGTGCGCATATAGGCCACATTGGTCTAGTGGACACAACGGTCACACATTTAGCTAAGAACAACGGTCATCTTGGACTAAACGGCTACGTTGGTCTAGTAGACACAACGGCCTACGACGCCTAGTGAACACAATGGTCCACAGCGCCTAGTGAACACAACAACCATCGACACATTGGCCGTGATGTTCAAGGTGGTAGTTGTGTCCGCTAGTACAATGTGTCCGTTGTGTCCAAGATGGCCGTTGTGTCCAGCTAAAGGTGCGACCGTTGTGTCCAAGATAGCTGTTGTGTCCACTAAACCAATGTGGTCATTCTGTCCAAGGTGGCTGTTCTGTTCAGGTAAAGATGGTGAAGTTGCTATGTCCAGGGTGCCAAAGTGTCCAAGGTGGCTGTTGTTTCCAATATATCAACGTGCCCGTTGTGTCCAAGATTGCTATTGTATTCAGCTAAAGGCGGGCCGTTGTGTCCACCTAAAAATTTGGTCGTTGTGTCCAGCTAAAGATGTGAACGTAGTATCCAAGGTGGCCGTTGTGTCCACTAGATCAATGAGGCCGTTCCGTCAAAGGTGACTGCTCTGTCCAGGTAAGTAAGATGACGTTGTTATGTCGATAGTGTAGTTACGTGCAAGGTGCCCGTAGTTTCCACTATATCAATGTATCCAAGATGGTCGTTGTGTTGAGCTAACGGTGGAACCGTTGTTTCGACCTGAAGATGTAACCGTTGTGTTCAGCTAAAGGTGTAGTCGCTGTGTTCAAGGTGGCTGCTGTGTCCACTAGATCAATGTGGTCGCTCTGCCCAAGATGTCTCTTCTGCCCAGGTAAAGACCTGGAAGTTGTTATTTCCATGGTGTAGTTGTATCCAAGGTGACCGTTTTTTCCACTATATTAATGTGCCCGTTGTGTTCAAAATGGCTATTGTGTTTAGCTGAAGGTGAGACTGTTTTTTCCACTTGAAAGTGTGGCCGTTTTGTCTAGCTTAAGATGAGATCGTGGTGTTCAAGGTGGTCGTTGTGTTCAAGGTGGTCGTTGTGTTCAAGGTGGTCGTTGTGTCCAAGGTGGCCATTGTGTCCACTATACCAATGTGGCTGTTCTGTTCAACATAAAGATGTCCAGCTGAAGATGTGGACGTTATGTCCATGGTGCACTTGTGTCCAAGGTGGTCGTTGTTTCCACTATATCAAAGTGCCCGTTGTGGTCAAAACGCCCGTTGTGTTCAGCTAAGCTTGGGCCGTTGTGTACACCTAAAGGGTGGCCGTTGTGTGCAGCTAAAGGTGTGGCTGTTGTATCAAAGGGCCCGTTGAGCACACTAGGCCAATGTGGCCGCTGTGTCAAATGGCCGGTATGTCAAATGGCCGGTACGTCAAATGGCCGGTATGTTAAATAGCCGTTGTGTCCTAGAGCAAAGGTCAAATTTATATGAGTGTACATTTCTTTGCTACCTAGTTGTGGTTTACTTTGTGTTTCGCAGGATTCTAAATAAAATGATGCCACTTTCATTTTGCATATAATTATATCTACAATGTATTTTCACAATTAGTGTATACATTTTACTGCACATTTGTTCATTGGCACTTGTTTATTGACAGGTAATTACAAATTCTACGAGCTTTTTATGGATTTTTCTAAAATTGCCGACCAGTCGGATTTTGAGAAAACCTTAATTCAATTCAAGCCTCTTCAATTTTTCTAATAACACATTCTGATTAGTAGTAAAAAGATTTTAAGTTCATTTACAAAAATTGTAGATACAATCAAAGTTCTGAACATACAAAAAACTGGGACAGAACTGGGAAACGTTAAGAAATCTGTCCAAAAACAACAAAAAGTCCGCCTTTGAACCAATGAACTCCAAATGAGCATCAAAGAGTTGCCAAAGTATAATTATGAGCTAGTAACATCTTGTGACGTTGAACGATAGTTCCCCGAAAACAATTATATTCTGAAGGCAAAATATTACGCAAAAAATTCAATAAGGCGGTAAAATGAAAATTTTCAAAAAATCGTAGAGGGGGCCATTTTAAAGCTACAAAATTTGGAAAAAAGGAGTTAAATTTGCCCTGAGGTTTTCTATCAGATGTAAAAAATTTACTACCACAAAAAATGCAGAAGAATGCGTCTTCCGCTTCCGGTTTCGATTTTCTTAAACCTTATTTCACCGATGAGTTATGAGACGTACTTTTTTTAAAACCACTTTTTTGGGATTCTGGGCGTCCCAAAACATGTATTTCCGTCAAAATCGCGATCATTTGCATGAAATGAATACGTCCCTATACTAAAAAAGTAAAAATATGGTGTTTGTAACCTTCACAATGTTATTTACAACAGTATATTTACGTTAACCGATAATTTAATTTTGTACTGTATCTTACTTAATTGAATTTTCTGCAAAAAATAAATGTTTTTCTTTCTGCATATAGCGCTGTTTAAGTGCATATTTTGCCTGCATATTTGAGCTCTTTTAGTGCATATAAATCTAGCTTTTATTATTTAAAAAATACAATAAGTAGCATCTTTTTGTAACGTGAAACCGAGAAATACTTTGAATGAAAATACACTAAACATTTCTGAAGTGTAAGATCGGCGTCGGAAATATTTACAAAGACTGTAAATTATGATTGATTATACCTTAACGCGCTCAGTTTTTAATACAGTTTATAATTTAATTTCAAACTTACATGTCACTTCTGCGAGTTACGGCTAAGAAATTTCTCAGGGTACCTCATGTAATAATAATTATAGAGAACATTAATCGGTTTGGCTTCCACGTAAGGCGTGACAATTACAATTATCCATACGTCAGAGTTTCAATTGATACAACTTAGAGCAGAACAGAATAATATTGTTATGGCTCATAATGACCCAAATTCGTCATTATGAAACGTGTGAAACGAGCATTTATCCAAACATCTGCTGGATCTCCTGCTCCTCCTCCGCCATAATTCACGGCAATAAGAACACCAGAATTTCTGTTAAACGAAACTTAATATCGTGCGCTTCCTCCTGCATTGTGCAATTTCCTTTCTTCGAAATGATTTTGAGTTTTGATGCTCGTCCTTTTTAAACGTTTTCATTGATCCTTGCAATACCTCTACTGCTTCAATCTCTAAAATGTATTAATACGACCGAGATTTCTGCAGGGAGGGAAAACTTTTGTAATGTTGGGGAATTCACTTGAACGGAATCTTGAACTGGTTTGCTCATTATTTTTATCTCCGTGTATGTGAGAAAAATTCTTCAGAACAATAGGAGTTTACATCCGTTCGTGTGGAAACAATATAAGCGACTGTCTAGATGGGGTTACTGAAACCGTTTTTTAAACAAAGAACACGTTTTGTTTTCCATAAACTATACTTTGTCTTCCTCGTTTCTTCCTAAGTATAAACGAAATAACGAATTACCACGAGAAGTACGTAAGGGTATCTTTTTCAAAATTTAGTTCGAGATTTTAATGCTCTATCACGAGATAAACCTAATATTCTTCAATAAAACAAATTCAATAATCGATTTTTTTAAAGAAATTAAAACTTTTTTTCCTGTAGATTCTGATAAACAAGGAAAGAATAAAATCGCTGTTAAGAGCCACTACGCGGCTAAAAAATTAGCAAATCAACCATAAAATATCATGTAACCTTAGTGATATTAAATGACCAACGTAGAAATGCATACAAAAAAATAATGTACGTTCGTTCTCATCCAGATTAAGCATAAAATTACTCAAATGGTTGTAAAACCATTCTTAGAAACCGAAAAGTAAAATAGTCGCCAATAACGTAACAACAGGAATTAATCAAAAAGCCACTTTACTTTAATTCAGTTTCTTTTCTTGACGTTAATAAAATGGGACCTGGTGACAACCCCTACATTGTATTTTGCCCAATTCAATGAAGATCATATCCCCCACGTTGGTTACAACCCCCCAACTTCAATTTTGGTAATAACCGTCAGATTGGCCACAACGCTCATTTATCGTTTTGAGAACTACGCCCACTTTGGTCACAACGCCCACTTTTCAATTTGTTTACAGACGCCGATTTCTTCGTGGTCATAACTACATTCTTAGTCACAACAAAGCCTAGGATTATCAAAATAAATCATCGACAATTGGGGGGGGGGGGGGGTGTAACCAAGAAGGCAGTTAGAAATTGGGAATTTTGATCAAAATAATAAATGGAAGTTGTGATCAGGACTGGGTATAATTATCGATATATCCATAATATCGATAATAACAAATTGCGATAATTTAAAGAGACAATTATCGATATATCGATAACAGCAATAATATCGATAATATCGTAATACCAGTAATAGTGCTGCAGTAAAACGAAATATAATAGTAACAGCCAGAACAAATACAATCCAAAAAATATTGTAGTTAAAAGATATAAAAAATGCGTGAGTTCTCGGTTCGAATCCTGGAAGCAGAAATTTTTTCTGTAATTCTGTGGAACGGTATCGAGCTCGGTAACCATTCGACGTTGGGTTACAATTAACAGTGCTTGCCTTGATTACTGACTGACCAGGACAAGTAACAAAGTCATAAAACAACATAAAACATACAATTAAACACAGGTGTGCGAATGACATTGAATGAATGTGCATGAAGGGTGGCCTAAGCTTCAGGAGCGTAGCGATCTCAAGGCCAAAATGCCCCACTACCTCCTATTACATAAGCCAAGAGTAGTCTACCCGGAGTGAAAGTCCTCGACACCTTCGGGTATAAGAGGTGAAAGATTAAACAAAATATCGAATTAATCGATATTATCGCCATTTTCATACTATTGTCGATATTATCGATATTACCCATTATCAACATTATCGATGTAAATTTAATGTGGATATTCGATACTAAATTTTCAATATCGCCCAACCCTAGTTGTAACCAATGCAACAATTGTGGGCTTGTGGCCACGGAGGTAAATGGGGATTATGACCAAGGTGAGCGTTGTGACCAAAATAGTAGTTAGAGAATTATGACCAACGTAGGAAGTTATGACCATCAATGAATTGAGAAGAATCCGCTGAAAAACTTGTAACCAGTGGTGTTGTGGGTGTGACCTAGACCAAATTCAAAAATAAATCGAAATAGCCCAAACAGTGGTATTTATCGTTGCGAAGCCAAGATTATTCACAACGTTATGTGGCTAGAAGGCTCGATACCTTCAGGCCTCCTGTATTTACAGCTGAAAAAGATACAACTAATAACAAGACTGGTATTTTAAGCAGAACTGTTGGACAAGCCTGAAAAACATCTAGAAGAGAGGATTATTTGTTGTTTTTATAAAGCTCGAAGAAATTGTCTCAATTGTCTAGTTAAACAGTTACGAGACCACAAGAAGTTAGCTTGATGTACGGAATTAGACAACTAGTGGTAGTAAATATGAAAAATCTAACTGCGCAAAGCAACAAGGATGAGATTTTGATGTTACTCATGTTGTTAAGATTTTGGTAAAAGAACTAAAAGAGGTAACGTTAATGCCGCCCTCCCTAATAAACAATATTATATACATATAACATAGTCCACTTTTATTAATCGTATAATACCGTTTAAATTTTGCTACACGACAGCGATGTTTTTATAAAACATTGCGAAGAGCTAAACTTCAGATATGCACCTCCCACGCGGGCACCGTTGTTTTTACAACGAGGCCCTGGCTGTGAAATCAAACACGATGAAACGCACAAACCCCCAGAACAGCAGATTTGTGCCATAATACTGTGGGTCAGAAACAAATCAGCCTATTAATGCTGCACTTTTGGCCGTGATGTGATTATTAACAAAAATTGCAAAAACAATTCTGAGCATAATCGACATTTATGGTACGGGATATGCCCGTAAAGTTCCATAATAATGTTAAACAGTTTCAAGAACATGTTAAATTGATTAAGTATTATTCTGCTGCGTAGGATATCAGAGTTTTAAAAAAAATCTTATTCGCCTACCTATCCTATTTTCTCATTATCCAGATACTTTGTTTACTGAACTTCAGGCTTTGAAGATGTAAATTTACCTTATCAACCTGCTCTTTAAATTAATCTGCTGCAAAATGCTAACTGTGACCATGAATGTCCTTTCTGCATTGCAGTTAAAGTAAATTAACGTTAGCAATAAAGAAGCTGGCTTTACTTCGCAACTTTCTGATTGTTCAATTACTGCGATAGGATCGCAGGTGTTTAATTACAAAAAACATGGCTTGTATGCAATTATTATTAATTACGTAAGTTGGTATGTAATTAGTAACCCTTTCAAAACATGATTTGTTAACAGTGGCGGCCCAGCCCGTACACAAAAGCACGTAAACGACAAACACTCCAACCAATGACCGGAAAAACGAAATTGTACTGTACTATTCTGTACTATTCACTTTACTAGTTTAGTATGCATGGTGTATCAAAAACAAGTACACATATTTAAACCAATAATAGATTAGCACAAGTAGCATTCAATGGTACCATTAATTTTATAAGTTTTTTTTACTCAAAATGTAAAACAACACAAGATAAAATTTTGTTTAAGAACTGCTGAGATTGATAGAAAATGCATTTAACTCACCAAGGTTATTACATAAATTGTAATTTAAATCAAATGTGAAACCAAAGTAAAAACGCATCTTGCAGGTGATACGAAACATTTTGTACATCAACATTTTTTTACTCTCTTATTTAGATTTGCTTTTTCTACCAATAACACGTCTTTGAACTCACTGTTACAACCCTTCCGACAAAAAAGTCCTTGTTGCTTGAATAACTACAAGCAACGAAGTAAAAAGTTTTGTTATCCTGCAGTACTCAAACAATTTTGGGACAAATTTTTAATAATTATTTTCTCGTACCTTAAGGATCCTTTTAATAAATGACTAGTTTTCTGGTTTATACGATTGTACTGTAATCTACTGTGGGTTTTAATATTTGTACCTACTTTTGATACACCGCGTATAGTTATAGTTATTAAGTTAAAAAGGAAAACATGAAACGACTATACTTAATTCGTATGTATCACTTATGTAGGTACATCTGACATTCCTCTACCTACATTTTTGTACCAATTGTGAACACCGCATTTGTCACCCACACCCGCTACTGTGTTTAAGACAAATTTATATATACACCTGCGTGTTATATTTAATTACATTTGCATACGAGCTTTAAAGGAATATCTAGATAAGGAAGTGCATGTGATTTTGTATGATAACTAAGGTTTTACAACTGGTTATTTAGTGGTTTTTAATAGCCCAAATTCTTCCACTATTAAAAAATAATGTTTGTATTAGCACAGTTTAAAACGGATAATTAATTATACAGGGTGATTTGGAATTATGGAGCCAAATTTATATGTTTTTGTAAAATCCAGTTGTCATGAAGCGAAAAATGTACTCTTATTGAATCTAATAGTTTTCGAGATAATTCAATGTTTTTGTAAAATCAGGTTGTCATAAAGATCTACGCGCTTTCTTAAAATGCCAAAATGGTTTCCACAAACTTTGAGGTTAAGTACTACACATCAAAACAATGAAAAACCTTCCCATAAACAAGGATTCGGAGAGACAGAACAGCTTTTCAATTTTATACAAAAAGAGGCGCAACACGTCGTTAGTACTTTCCAATGCTTTTTACGTTTTTAATATTCTCGCGCCAATAAATAACAGAATAACAGTATTTCAACAAAAAAAGATTAAAAAATTAACAGTCCAACGAGAATTTCAACTTGTGGTAGCCTGTGCAAGTGTGCAATGTCGTACGGTAGCTGTAAGCATAGTAAGCAGCGATAACTTCGACTAAACCGCACGGCAGCAAGGTAACCACCCTAAGGCTAATTAGATATTGCGCTTCGAACATCGGATCAAAAATCGCTGTAAATAGTTTATTTGAAAAGTTATCACAAATATACAAAAAATTGAAAAATATATTTTTTTAATAGGGCTAATTGATAGACCTAGTTAAAATCACGTAAACAATTTACAAAAAATTTTAAAATTTACGGAATTTTTTAATTTTAATTTTTTTAAATGTTAAAAATTTTTCAAATCCTTTTCCTTGATTTTTAAAATGAGTAACATTATTTTTTATTCTAATAAACTACTTCAGATAGTCCATTTAACTAGTTTAAAGTTTATAACGTTTGCGTTTTTGAATAAATAATTAAACAATTTTCAATTTTCCAAAGATTCTTGTAAGGAGTCAGAGTAAAATTTAAAAGATTAGTAAAAAAGAAATTACCAATTCGTAGTGGCCTTCGTTTTGAATATACAGCATTCGGAAAACAGCATTTTATTTGATTTGAGATGTGTTACAACTCTATTTTTACAAATTAAAAACTTTAAAAATATACCTACTAGTACAATACTTCTACACACCAAATTTAATAAAAATCGGAGATATAGGGGAACGAACGCACCCATCCACCTACAGACAGACAGTTAAAAACCAACTTTTTGGGTTCCTTCAACCCCAAAACGTTTATTTCCGTTAAAATCCTAAATTCTCAAATTTGCATGAAATAACTTTCCATACTCAATAGAAGTATGAATGGGAGAGTACAAAACGGGCTGCACCTACTTAGCAAAGCGTTTGTCTAGAACGTGTGATACAAATTTTGCACCATCATTCTGAACCACCCTGCATAAGGAAGTGGCTTTTGAACTTACGACCTACAATTATTCAACAAAGAAAATCGTAGAAAAGTTACCTTAAAAAATATAAGAATTTAATTTAAGTTTAATACGCAGAAACATCAAAGAAAACAAACATTTATCAAAAATTAAACAGTGATAAAAGTTCAGCAAACATTGCTAATGAAACGTTCACGTTCATAAAATTCGTTAATGCACATCCGCGCAGTGTTTTCTCTAAGACTCCTAATTTCGCAATTTCTTAGTTAGAAAATCACTTTCAGCTAGTCAAGAACTGTCCTAAAAGACCCTTCCTAAATGAAGAAAGCGAAGACAGAACTAAAACTTTAATTAAAAGCAACCACAAAGACCTTGCATTTGACATTACATTTTTTCTTTCCACAGTTCTAAGCTTTCAGAACTCTTTTCATTATGCAAGTTTTGCGGGTGTGTTTATGACCCTGTACTGACAATAATCAGCTTTTAAATAATTTCTTTTTAATAAAATAAAAGCTTTTAAATGGAAATATAGTTTGCGAGTATTATTGCGTTTGCTTGTCACTTGTCATTTGCTAATTGAGATATGAATCTATTTACCACATTAGAATGAAAAATGGCACGAAAATTGCACATCGTGTTTTTACGTGCTCGTATTACTGAGTATGGTCCTTGTGTTCCAATAAAAAATAAAAGTTTCAACGCGATGTTTTTTTATTTCACAATTTCATAAATAATAAACAAACAGAAACTGTGACCTGATTGCAGTTAAAGTATATTAAAGCCAATGCCACAGATCGCTAATATTAATACTGTGGAATATTGAAAACGTAAAATGTACGAGAATCACTTTGAAATGCAAATGAGTTTGCATGTGCAACTGAAATTATAACCGAGCACTTTAGGTCTAAATATGAATTATGAAAGTCTGTGTGTATGATTAACGCGTATTATAATTTATGCATCCTTTCGTTGTTATTTATAGGATTACCTGTAGGTACTAGTATGAAAATTGCTTTGAAATATTATAACCGCAAAATTAAAATTTGTGAAGTATTAAGCGCACTCGATCACCACCTCTTTTAAATGATTTTCTTGAATCCCTCCGTATTAAACAAAAAGTTTAAAATTGATACGTCAAAAAAACCTTTTCTCCTGCACTCGTTAAATAAAATATAATAATTATGGAAAGCTAGGGATGCAACGGATATTCGGTTTTTATCCGTTATCCGGCCATTTCACCGAATATTCGGTTTGGCCGGTTAATATGAAATATCCGGCCAGAGATTTTTCTTCAAGTAAAAGAGATTATGCATGCAATTTGATTTGGAAGTATAGAGTAAAACAATTAAAAGTAAGAGGGCAAAAACCCCATAACTCCAGTATTTTTGCAGATCTGCATACAATTATTACATTTATATTATTGAGATCAGCATTTATGCGAGTTAAAAATTTTAAAGGACTTCAAACAACGTAAATAAGTATTATTTATTAAAACCACGAAGTACAGGTAACAATCAGTCATTTACTCAATTTTTAAATTATTTATTTAAATTCAAATTTTTTCTGGGTAACATACACATAAAAATGCATATTACAACATAAAACGGTGTTAATTTGGACTTCCGGTTTAAACGGAAGTGATAACAATTTTTTATTTTTAATGGAACTCCCTGTATAGTTTTTCATATTTGTTATATAAATCAAGAAAAAGATTTTGGTTTCAACTATAGCTAGGATAGACCACGACATGTTTCGTTCTATTGGAACTCATCAGGTGGACGCAAACCTAGCTACAGTTGAAACCAAAACAGACAGGCAGAAATATACCCAGAAGACAAAATCATGACAGGGGAATTACAAAAGTAATGCCCTCTAATGTGCGGCGAGAAAACACTCATATATCGGTTTGTTGCTTTGCAACTTTTCTCGCCGCACATTAGAGGGCATTACTTTTGTAATTCCCCTGTCATGATTTTGTCTTCTGGGTACATTTCTGCCTGTCTGTTTTGGTTTCAACTGTAGCTAGGTTTGCGTTCGCCTGATGTGTCCAATAGAAAGAAACATGTCGTGGTCTATCCTAGCTATAGTTGAAACCAAAATCTTTTTCTTGATTTACTTTTGCAACACGGCGTTTCGTGTGCTGTGTTTAGGGGCCGACAGTGATTGTAGATACTCGCTTAGCGGGTTCCTTTCACACTCATATATCGGTTTGTTGCTTTGCAACTTTTCTCGCCGCACATTAGAGGGCATTACTTTTGTAATTCCCCTGTCATGATTTTGTTATATAACATAAGGAGCATGCATGAACCGCTTGTTGCTATGATACGCAGGTCTCACTTTTGCAGTACATGTGACAGAGAGATCCGAGACAAGGAACCTAAAAAGCACTCGATCGTCAATCGTAAATATTTTATTTAAATGTCCATACAAACCATATAATGTTAGGTTATGCCAGTTGATTTCTTGATGGTGTCGGATCTATCAGTACAGAACATGTTTTAGTTTTAACAATTGTTGAAAATTATAAATTCTTGTAATTGCAATTAAATTCCATAGCAGATTTCCAATCTTAATTGTGAACAAAAAACAATGTTAGAGCTAATCAGCACATCCTTGAAATAGTACATTTAGTAGTTCCCTTGTCTCGGTGCTCTCTCTCTAAAACACTACAGAATAAGGCCATAGGGTTCGTGCATACTCTTTAAGTATATATTATGCCCTGTGATTAAAACCTAAATTTGACTGCAATTAATCTGAAACTACTTCGAAAGTAAAACCTATGCCGGATAATCCGGGATCCGGCTATCTGAAAAGGATTTCACATACCTATGTAAAAAGTGTTTCCCACATCTAAAATGATTTTCACATAAGGTGAAATACATTTGCGATATGTGAAATACAATTTAAAATTAGCCTGTCTTATTTTTAATTCAATTAAAAATATGCCTAGGAATATTTTAATTCGATTAAAAATATGACTGGCATATTTTCAATTGAATTAAAAATATGAAGATCCGTTCTTCGCATTTTGTTATCTCTCTTATTTGTAGGTTCATGTCTTCCTGTTCTCCTCCTCTTATTTGTAGGTTCATGTCTTCCTGTTCTCCTCCTATTAAAAATATGGCTGACTTAATTTTAACTGAATTAAAAATATGTAAGACATATTCTTAATTCAATTACATATATGTGACTGCCGCCATCTGGTGTTAGGTAGCTTAAGTGATACACATAAGTTACCTTTACAGGTTTCTGTATTTGAGTAGCTTAGTGTCTTAGAACCTTCGTTCGTCAGTTTAACGGGCTACAAATGATCTATCTAATAAATCACAAACTTTCTTGTCCATGAACAAATCGATCCAAGTTATTGACCGAAACGAAATGAAGTGGGGGACTGCTATTTATAAATGTAAAGTTAGTTAAATTCGTAGGTTCTAGTTTTTGTTATTGCTTTTATGCAATATGCTGGTGGCTAATTATGTGTTCCTATGTTCCACTAATGCGCTAGGGCCTGGTGCATTTAAATATCATGCTGGAAGCAACATTGAGAAAAATTGAACAGAACATTCGAGAAGTAGGTAGAATTATACATATAAGAAGGAAGTGTTACACAAATAAAGCAGATCATAACAAACTGTGAAAGAAAATATTTATTAATGCGCATGCTCGTGAGTCAAACATGAAATGTTTCAATTACTTAAGCTATGCAACACCAGATGGCGGCAATTACTAATATGTAAAGTTAAATTAAAAATATGCCCGACATATTTTAATTTAATTAAAATTATGCGAGGCATCATTTTAATTTAGTTTCACATATGACACGCATATTTCTGATTGAATTAAAAATATGTCAGTCATATTTTTAATGCAATTATAAAAAATATGCCAGTCGTATATTATATTGATTTTAAAATATGACTGGCGTATTTTTAATTGAATTAAAAATATGAGGCGGTCAAACGTGGCTGCGAAACGAGACGTTCCCGCTGTCTTACCGACATGAAATGTTTCAACTACTTAAGCTATGCAACCAGATGGCGGCAATTACTAATATGTAAAGTTAAATTAAAAATATGCCCGACATATTTTTAACCTAATTAAATATGTCAGGCATTATTTTAATTCTATTTCGCATAAATGACACGTATAATTCTAATTGAATTAAAAATATGTTAAGCATATTTTAAATTTAATTAAAAATGTGTCATATTTTTAAATTATTTAAAAATATGCCAGTCATATATTGAATTGAATTAAAAATCTGACTGGCATATTTTTAATCGAATTAACAATATGTGCAATTATATTCTATTATTTACATGAGTGTATTAACATTTTGACATATTTAAAATTCGTGAATAAAAAGTTAGGGGTTGCCATAATATAAGAATGACATGAATATGCAAATCCAGATATAAAATTATTGTAACACAAATCTATACAAGTAAAAATTACCACAAGAGAAGAAACTAAAGCTAAATGCCTTCAAACCCTCGTCAAAGTTTTTAAAGGAAATAAAACAGCTGTCAGCGAGCAAATATTCTGTTTGCAAATTTCTTTTGTTTAAATCCCACTCGCGTTGGTTCTGTTGACAATTAAATATCTTGCACTTTTAATGTTTATATAGATTGTTTATAAATCAAGCTACTTTATTTCTGGTTCTGTTTGTGGAGCGAAAAAAATAACTTCAAACAGAACTACGTAAACGCCCCTCTTTACATAACTTTATTAAAAGTTCAGCATATTCCAGTCAACTTTAAAATCCAAGAGAAAAATTTCTTCCTTAAATAAGAAAGTGCTTAGCATAAATCTTTTAATCAAGGCATAAAACCGTGAGAATACCAAATGAGGCAAAAGAACACACGAAAAAAATGACATAAACGCAACATATGACATCAATTTTTTTTCACGCTTTTTACCTAAGATGTTTTTTTGGTAAAACAAGAAAAATGCTCGAAATGTAACGTTTGTTGTAGGTTTTACGATTACTGGGGGAGAGAAAATTTAGCGGAGGTGAAAACCGTTCTGTCTTACGTACTTAAATATTTATTTAAAAAATGCCCGAGTTGCACGAAAAATTAATACGAACCTTTCTGGAGCCTTTCCCCAGAAGTGAGACTATTACTCTTTCGTCCTTCGAAGCCGTTTATTTATTTCTTCTTAAATACAGGACCGTATTGTACTTTTTTTTATGTTTTAATCGGGGCCTACTATTGGTCCTAATTTAAACAGATTCTTCAGACAAGGCGACATCAATTTCTACGATTTCCTAATGACGTCATTGCCGTAATAACCATAGAAGCAACTGGAAACGTCTATTAACACACCTTCAACTGGAAACAAATGTGAAGCAAGTTAGATATTCTCATCGACGCTACTTCATTATGCATCTGTTATATTATGTACGTACTTCCATCAGCAATAATAAATCATACAGGTCGAAATTTTACGCCATGTGCGCTGCACTCGAACACACACACACACACACAACCGTGGATCCAAAAATAGGATATCTATTACATTAGACATCCGCTGCATAATACATTTAAAGCCCTCTCTACACCCCTATTTCGTTCAACAAACCTTAAGCATCCCCTGCGGTTTTTCACTGCTAAGGGTTGAAACAGTCAGTTGGATGGATAATGCTAAATATACATCGCATTGTGAATACACCCTGCCAAAAATTGATCTTAAAACATTGAAACTTTCTAGTGTTCATTCTACTGTGCGAGATAAAACTAGGACAATGAGAGCGTTAAAGGGATGGATCGTCCCTCGAGATTAAACGCCTGAAGTCCAAAACCCTTCACATTATTTAAAAGCTATCAGAATAATGTGTAATCGGCAATCAGTGCCCATTATCACACGCCCTTTGTCAACGGAATTACAGATGTTTTAATGTTGGAGGGTTGCAATTTAGTGGCTGTTAAATAAGAATAACGCACACGCTCAATTAGAAAATGACTGATTTTAAAAACAAAATAGGTATAGGAAAGAATTAATTCTTAATTGAAGTAATCGGATATATATAGGTAATATTTGAAGCCTGTAAATATTCACAAAAACATCACAAAAGCCAAATTACTGTTATTATTGTTTTAAGGAATAGTCTCAGGCGGGTGCGACAGGTGCATGCATCAGCCCCGCGCTTTGACAGCCCCTGCAAAAAATAACTTATGACAAGACAAATTTAGTAATAACTTCTTCAATTATATTCTTGTTAAAAATTTACATTGAATTTAACATTATTTAATTAATCTATAATTATCATTCGTCATTACGCGCAGAGCAGTTTTGCACTGTATTCATCCGCAATCTTAGTTGGAAAGTGACGCGGTAATGTGACATGCAAGAACTGCTCGCTGTTTTTAGTTTAAAAGTCGGAAAAAATATATAAATATTTCGTTTGTAATAGGTTTCTTTATGTAGCAAGCAGTTAATTGTAAGTACTGTACCGTTTAATTATAAAACCAATTATTTAAACATTAACATCTTATATCTAACGTTTTTTCGTTTTGCTAACTCAATTCTGGTCACTGGCCGTATGAATAGTTGTATCCAGCTGGGAAAGGTATTAAATCAAAGCTTTTTTAGACGTGTCTGTTATTAACTAAACTGCAAAAAAGTTAAAGATGCAGCATTGGCGACATCTAGCGACAGATCGCTATACTCGTTAAGTGATTGATTTTTTTATACTTTGCCGAAAAAAATCTGGTTACGTTTTTATTATTCGATATATTATGAATTTAATATTTATATATTGTCAATTTTTTGAGTTTTATATTATAAATATAATTGTTTATTATATTAGTTATACAGAGTGGCTCTGAAAACCCCGGCCACTTTTCTTGCGGCGGTCAAGAGATGGCGCTTCAGTAAAGAAAAATTAAATTAAAATACTGGCAACAACGCAGAGTCTAAGACGTTTTAGTTATTAAATACGCCCCATAGTAAATCAAAACAACTAAAACGTCTTAGATTCTGTGTTGTTGCCGGAATTTTAATTTAATTTTTCTTTACTAAAGCGCCATCTCTTTACCGCCGCAAGAAAAGTGGCCGGGGTTATCCTAGCCACTCTGTATTAGTAATTAAAATTAATAAAATAATTAAAAGTGATTTTTTAAATTTTATTTTCTTATCTTCGTTGATCATAGCAGTGGCGCTCCCAGGATGTTACTTTGGGGAATATGCACTTTTTAGTTTTAGTAGTTTGTTTTTTTAATTTTATTTAATATCAAAATCAAGTCTTAAGTTTTTTTAAATTTTCTAGTTTATCTTGAGGAGAAGGAGCGTCATCTGGGTGCGTCAAATGGGACATCGTCCCCGCAAAGAAATTTCGCACCCAGTTGCATATCCATAAACTGTACGACCGGCAGGGGCGGATTGGCCTACCGAGACACCGGGAGAGTTTCCAGTGGGCTGGTTTATTGAATTTAAATAAAATAAAAAATATTCTATATTAACCAAAGCCGGCCCGATGAAAAAATGATAAAATGTTAAAATCAGCATTATTTGAACTGGGGTTGGACATAATATGTTTCAGCAACACCTTAAGTGAAGTGGAGGTGATTGAGACTTGAGACCAAAGTTTACAAAATAATTACAACTAGAATTCTGCTCATTTTATAAACACTTGAAAAGAAATAAATCAACTGAAACGGCACGTATTCTTTGAAATCATAGATTATTATTAACAGCACGACCTATTTAGTGTTTCTTCGCCTGCAATATTTAATTTGTTTATATAAGGCCACTTGAACTGTTTTTATTTACTGTCTTTGCAAAATATTTTCTTAGTTCAGTTTCTGTTCTGTCACTATGCATTATACATCGTCATCATGAAAAGTAGGTTAAAATAATTGTTATACACTATATCTATAATCTACAAAACAAAATAAAATAGTCCATAGTTTTCCCATAAGTTAATAGTTTTAATTTAGTGTTGCTTGCTGTGTTTTTAAATTAGGAGTGTTTAGTTTAATCTTTATTACACAATGAATTGGTAGCGCCGAGCTAAAGAATTTGTTTTGTAAACAAGACGTTATGAGTTCAAACCTTGATGAGATCTACTTTTTTTAACTGTAAAGAGATAATCACGTTTATATTATTTCAATTAAAATGTATAATTATTATTTTTAATGCTACATTAATAACAAAATTAATCAGATGAAACATAAAAAGTTAAGTTTTTACTGAATACCTCTTGTACAATTTCTATAACAAATTCTTTATCCCATCCATGTAGGTTCAATAGTTTATCAGTGAGCCAGCGGGTGGTCTAGTGGTTAAAGTCCCAGGCTTTGAAACTAGACTCTCAACGGTAGTAGGTTCGAGTCCTCTGCCCGTTGGAAATTTTTCTGAATAAGTTAAATTCGGCGGATCCATGGATGGTGTGTGTGGTGTGTATGTTGGGTTGCATGTCTTTCAGGGGTGGAGCATGTTAGACCGGTGAATAGCGCCGAAGTGCGCTGATCCCGGGTAAGGGGGTGGGATGGGAATCATGGAGTCGTGCTCACGCACGGCCTCATTATTCTTTAAAAAAAAAAGTTTAGCCGTAAAAGATAGTGCGTAGGTGGTTTGTTACACCCTGTATATTTGATAATACCATATGTAAACATGTTGAAATACGTATAAGGTTAAAATAAAATAAATATTGTTGAAGTAAAAGGTATTTCATTTATACTCAATAAATATGGACGTCAGCGAAGTAAAGCTAGAACTTATAAATATATACTTTTAACGCGCTCTTGGTGGCCAAGTCCCTTTTAAAAAAAATTAGCCTGGGGCGCCATATTGAACGGGCCGATGCAGCTTTTGCCCGGTTACAATTATAACAAGCGTTATATTATTTTGTATAATGTACATGTTCTTGTCTGACTACACAACTTCGCCAAAGTCGCCAGCAACAATCACTTACCCCGAAAACAACCGAAAATGAGAAATGTACACACAAACTAAGTTAATTGCTACGCATTACTTTCGCGTGTTACAAATTGAAGTGTCAAGGTGTAAATTATTAAATAAAATTAGCCGTGGAATCTAAGAACCAAGTATAATTATCACTTAAATTACACGAAAGTTGTAAATTATCAAGATAAAATCACAAGGTAAACAAAAGAATATTTAGAAATTTGAAAAAATAGGTTACATTTTTGCCAGACGAAGTCGATTATGTACTAAAAATTTTATTTCGGTCTAGCAAGCAATTCATAAGTAATGAAAGAACGTGCCATATCTCTCTGGGACGCTCTTTAGGAAAGCAATAATTCACGTTTCAAAGAAAATATTTTAGTGATGGTTACGTATTTATGAACCTTTCAATAAGTTTGCTCTAGTAAAAACGCATATTATATCAACCTTTTGCCACAATTGTTTTGGTCACGAAATATTTAATAAAATTGTCGTAGTTCATTGAGTCGTAAACGTACCTCGTTTATTTAATATTTGGAGCAATCATAAATAGTGGATGAATGACATGAATTAATTTCCGTAACCCCACCCATTTACGAAATTCCTACTTATCATAAATTTAGTTATTTATTGTGTTGGACTTACAAATGTGTTCACCTAATCGATATGGTGTAGTACCAAACCTACAAGACTGTCACAGTTTCTTTGAATAAAACTACTTGAAATAGTCAAGTATGTAAAAAATAATTTATTTTAAATAAAACAATTCTTAACTTCAACAAGTTTTTTGTTTTAGTCTTATACGTATTTCGACATGTTGACATGTCATTTTCAGAGGCAAGATTAAAAGTAAACAGTTGGTGTTGGTATAAGAACAATAAAACTTCATAACTTGATCTTGGTTTTCTATATCTGCGTTCAGATGACCTGATTTCTCATTCCAAAACGTCCAATAATGGATAATTTAAGAGATCAATTTGCTCATTTATTCAAGGTACAGATTTTAAACTTTTATGAATTTCAAATAATATATAAGAATAAGGAATCAAGTCATCTGAATGTAGATTTAGAAAACCAAGATCAAGTTATGAAGATTTATTATGTAAAAAATAATTTATTTTAAATAAAACAATTCTTAACTTCAACAGGTTTTTTGTTTTAGTCTTATACGTATTTCGACATGTTGACATATCATTTTCAGAGGCAAAATTAAAAGTAAACAGTTGGTGTTGCTATAGGAACAATAAAACTTCATAACTTGATCTTGGTCTTCTATATCTGCGTTCAGATGACCTGATTTCTCATTCCAAAACGTCCAATAATGGATAATTTAAGAGATCAATTTGCTCATTTATTCAAGGTACAGATTTTAAACTTTTATGAATTTCAAATAATATATAAGAATAAGGAATCAAGTCATCTGAATGTAGATATAGAAAACCAAGATCAAGTTATGAAGATTTAGTGTTCCTATAGCAACACCAACTGTTTACTTCTATTCTTGCCTTTGATAATGACATGCCAACATGTCGAAATACGCATAAGGCTAAAATAAAATGTTGTTAAAGTTACAAATTGTTTTATTTACAATAAATTAAAATGAACTTCAACGAAGTAATGCTAGAACTTAAAAATAATGTATAAAATAGATTGGAAATTGTATTCTCTTGGTTGAGCTTTAATAAACTCACAAAATTAACCAAGTACGGTTCTGATGGAGGTTATATGGTCGTCTCATAATCAATTATGAGGTCAAATACCATTTATCCATAAGCACAGTGGAGTTGTGGCGAGTGATTTATATACCTGCATTTACCATTTAGGTCAGAAACATAGCACGTAAGCAAACACAGCCAAGAGAAATGTTTAGATCAAATAAGAATGCCATATTGATTGCACTGGAAATGACGGCAACTCCAAGACCGCTAAGCATTTCAATTACTACAAAACCAAAACCAAACGGAGATTAAACAACGCGAAACACAAATTTGTTGTTAAAAGTTTCAGGGTAGCCTGGTGGATTTGGATTTTAAGCCGGGAGAACTGAGAAAATTTATGTTTAAATTCAAAATCATTTTGTATCCTGAATTTACACATAAAAATAGAGGGAAACGTTTTCAAAGACCTAGTTTCAAAAGTTTGGTCAAAGCTCAACAAATGAGGCTTTATTTCAAAAAGTAATCTAAAGTTGCTCATATTATATACATTTTTCTAAAGAGCCTCGGGTAAATCAGTATTTATGATGGAACATGAAGCGTATTTTATGAAAAACATTTTTCAAAAAATTATGTGATGTTACATGCAGCGTACAAGAGACAAGAGAAATATAAGATAATGTTTAAAAAAATGTAAATACGACTTTATTTAAACGCTTTTGTATATACAAGTCAGAGAATTTGAGAACACAAACTTAAAAAACAAAAATCCAATTTAATTAAACCTTTCACTGCTTTTCATACAAAAGTTTTTTTAGAGCTAAATAAACACAAATTATTATTCAGCTCATTACTTGAAAATTTTAGGTGAAGAAAAAAATGTTTTGCCACAGTAACGCAGCAAAAAAACAAATACGAATTTTGATTTTAAATTAATCGGTAGCCATTTTTCAAATTTGTGTGAAATTTTTTTTTAGGCAGGTAAATCACTTTATTATACTGTACTTTTTATATTCAGTTTTGTAATCCAACATAAATAACTATGGCATTTGCTTTAGAACTAGCCACAACCTTAACTTCCCGACTACAAAACAATTGCGGTCCATTGATAAGGGTGTTCGTGCAGGCGAACAGAAACGGTTAAAGAAAGTTTGGGCGTGTCAGTAATTAAGAACGAGACTAAGACAACGATCGGGATGCGCTTGTGGGGTATGAAAGAACGCTTTGAGCTGAAAAGTGTTGCTAGTATGCAAATGACAAGTTTGAGTTTGTTGTATTTAATTGTTTAGTGAGAAACTGTTGATACCTGCGCAAGGATTGCCTCTTAAATATAAAGTAGTGAAACTATGATTCTTCTTCTTCGTCAGCCCACTTCCATCCAATAGCGGATATAGGCCTCCTAATTTGTCTCCAGTTGTTACGGTCAGCGGTTTTTCTTATCCATACAAATCCGGCAGTCTTTTTTGGACTTCTGTGGACGTCCTCTGGCCTAATTGCCGCCCATGGTCTCCATTGTTAGATTTCTTAATTCCATCTATTGTCTCTCTTTCGCATAGTATGACCAGTCAATCTCTTATTGTTATTGTTCTTCTCGATTGTGTCTATTCAGTCCAAATCAGTTATAAAGCCCGCTGAGACAGCTAGCTGTATACTTGGATCCTAAGTAGTTCAGCTGCAGTAGTTGATTTTTTTTCGAATTGGTTAATTTGATAATGTAAGCTGCTTTAAACCTATGATGCCTGAAAATTATGTCTTGGGGTGACGAGGGATGTTCGTTTCCCTTAAATCTATGTGACTAATGGTTTTCCGAAGATCTGGCGCCAAATGGTAAGCATATTGACATGGATGCAATTTCCATTAATCGGGTTAACGATCGATTACAGGTATCCAGTGTTATAAGCGTTCTATTAGTTCTCTTAGAAGTTTTTTGGTACTGGCACTGAAGACGTTTAACACACTATAAGGGTTCACAAACAGACGTTACTTGGGATTTCCACGAGGTACATATCTACCCCGTCAGTAGCATAGTTTGATCATGCTTTGCCAAGTCTGCTATATTTAAATTGTGTCAGTTCTTACCATCCTACATTTGATGTTAAATTTTTAAATATCGTCAAAAAAGTGAGATGTAAGATCCGAAGAAAACTGTTTTTCTAGAACAGATTGTTACTTTGAAGCCTGCGTGTCTCATTTATAATTTCAACAACCTCAAATCTAAGAAGTCATTCTTTCCAATTAAATTCCAATCCGTTTACCTTTTTCGTTCTAAAATCAAATTCTCGCGGTCAAAATTCAGTTATCGGGGTCATACTGCCAATCCACAAACAAACCCTCATAAAATATCTAAATTTATTATAGTAAACCCCAAAAAACAATTGGACCGATTCAATCCAGACTTCACTGAAGGGTTGAATTTAATAGTCGTCCTCTTATATAGGAATGCATTTTAATACATACGAAAATATCTCAGTTTGTTTACACGTGCCTTTTGTATGTGGGCGGGAGTTTATGACAATTTTTTTAGTGACTCATAAACGACAAATTTCCTTCTTTATGGCCTGTAAAAGCACTAAGGTCCTGGGCTGCACATGTGGATTAACCGAAAGAAACGGTTATGTTCATATTATTTTTATGCGGTATCTGGAAGCATGGATACGGAATTTCTACATTTTCTCGGGTGGAAATTTGGAGCTCGAAAAGATCAACATTGACCTATTTAACTCAAAGATGATGATAATATTACGCGAAGGAGGTAAGATTAAACGTTTGATTGCAGATTGAATGGGGAATTACCAAGACGCCTCAAAGTATTATTAACGCTTATATTCGTTACTCATTTTAGAAGCTTTCGGTTCGTTCTTGCATATTTGTTACAGGTAATGTGTAATCAAATAAAAGATAATCTGAAGACTCTTACTTAAACATTTAAATTTTTAAAATAACGATACCACATTAAATAACGATCAAGCGTGGTAAATCGTATCTATTAAATTTTATATTCAATATTCTATTATTGGAAACGAAATTAAAATTCGATATGGAAGCTGTACTTTTAGAATAATGTCATAATAATGAATATAGATTGCCGCACCAGTGTCCATCCGCCTTGATTAGCTAATAGTTTTACTTAAGTGTGTGGAAAATCAAGGAAATAGAAATCAAATCTTTGGAAATAGAAAGCATTTAGTAATAAATGTGGGCCTGCGGGTGGTCTAGTGGTTAAAGTCCCAGGCTTTGAAACTAGATTCCCAACGGCAGTAGGAAAATTTTATGAATAAGTTAAATCCAGCGTGTCCATGGATGGTGTGTGTGGTGTGTATGTTGGGTTGCATGTCTTTCAGGGATGGGGCATGTTAGACCGGTGTATAGCGCAAGTCCGCTGAGCACGGGTAAGAAGGGTGGATGGGAATCGTGGAGTCGTGCTCACGCACAGCCTCATGATTCTTAAAATAAATAAATAAATAAATGCAAATAATTAATGTTTTTAGACTTAAAATGTAAGTTAGACAAAACATGGCAAGGAAGAAGAACTCGTCCCGAAAAATTAATAAAACTAATAGTTGTAATGATTTAGCTTTAAAACTATACTTTAAAAATTGTTACGTACCATACTTTCAACAGTATTTATGTATCAACGTTTTACCGTCACGATAATACGTTTTTTTTAAATACGCATTTAGGAGGAATGATCACCTGTGTGCAGAAACAATAATTTACAACACAACTATTCAGCAAGTTAACAACTTCACACATCAACGATACAACCTATCCTACACATAAATGGCAATGACATATACAGATTGCCATTATTTTAATGCGGCAAAAAATAAACGCGACAGAAGAAAAATAAGGGGCCAGCCAAGTTTCGTTAATCCACGTTAATTTAACAGTCATAATCATTGTAACATGACCTACCTAGAAAAATATAAGCCCTGATCAGCTGGATCATTTGAATTTTCCTACATGAACTTTAAAATGCCACTTCTTCACAGACTACATTTGCACCAAAGAAGTTAAACTATTGGTATAATTGATTTACCAAAGCCTTTCGAACAAAAACACTTTAAAAATTAGAAACTACACGACAAAAATAATCATAAGTAAATATACAAACACGTGGGGTAGCTTGTACTATTCCTACAAACCAAACAAACCAAGAGCGTGGCAACAACTGCGCAAGCTCTTACGTCACATGATATATAAGACACACATTTAAAAATACAAGCAAAAAAACTCCACTGAGTACTACAAAGTAAAACTTACGTTTCTTCACTATTATGCGGCTGTAAAGACGGGACTCTCACAAAACACTAATGAAGAGAACAGAAAGAGCAGCGATAAAATTTCTACAACTAACTACAAGTTATACACTATTACACATATTCAACTAGAATGAAGTTATTAAAGACTACAGGCAAAGGTGGATGGAACACCCACTAAGAACGAAAAAACACGCCACCCCAAAATACGCTACCGTTACAAACCAGCCGGATGAAGAAACGTGAATCGTCGACAAAAGTGATGACATAATCAATTATCATGAAAAACAACCCCTTAACGGTTGAATCTTTAAAGCTGATGATGATGATTAGAGATAGGATTTGTATGCATTTTTATAAAAGTACAGTAAATAAATTACAAAGTTAATTCGCACAAATTAAACACACGTCCAGCTCATATGGCGAGGAGGGGTGGCGTCGGGAAGAACACAGGTAGGTCCTGTGGCTTCTATCTACGACTGCGGTGCTTTGGTAAGAGCTGGGGGTACAGTGGGGTTTAGAGAAAGAGTAAAGTTATGAGGTGCTGTGCTCTGGTAGGGGGTGGGGTTATTAGGTTTGGAGGTTATTTATTTCACGGCTCTAGAAGAAGCTGGTTGCAGTAGAATTTATACAAAAACGTCCTTTTTGTATAAAAGGCAGTGCAGTATTTACGGGGTGCAAAACGACTTCATTCTAGTAAAGCCTACACGTGCCCGAGTCTCCGTAGGACCGTTTGAGCGATCCAGCAATAGATGGCTGTAAGAGCTTAGTTTTTGGACCATATTTGAAGGTTAAGCTCCCTTCGACCCTGAAAACGAACTGAGCTCTACATCAAAAATGCAGATTTATTATGACCCTTTTCGACAGCCGCGCCGTCGCATAACAAAATAAACAAATATTAACCGTCGTCGCTTAGCAAAATAACAAACATTCCAGAAACGGAAGTAGCCCGTTGCTTAGTGACGTACCAGATAGACAGTCTTGCATATTTGCCGTTCTGCTAGTTTTTATTTTATTTCATGGTTATGGCGGACTGTGATTTAAAGGCGGTCGAGAACATAATTTACGGATCGTGTCATGATGATGAATTACGAGTATATACATTACCGTTTTAACGTAATGAATTACTATGTACAATAACGTAATTTTTTAATTTTCAAATGTAAACTTATGTCTTATATCGGCAAAAATCTATATTTATATTTCGTAAATAGAAACGAATTATAATAAGGAAAAGCATGTAAAATGAGTAAAATAGCGTTTATCATCACAAGAGTATAAACATTTTATAGTGTCATTGAATGATTGTGTTATAATAAGTGTTTAGCATAATTACATTTATGGGGGTGTTTATACTTGTAACAACGTACGTGTTCCTTGTACCGAATATCAAAATTTCTAATGGTTTGTCCTATATAAACCGAATTACAGTGCGAGCAATTTAATTTGTAGATGCCTAATTTTAGTAAATTGTCTGTTTTTTCGTTAGCATTACACAAACTGTTTAAAATGTTTTTTGTTGTTTTAAAAGTTATTTTACATTTTTTTGTTTTGTTTATAATTTTGGCATTTTTTTTCTGATTTATTACCAAAATATGGACGCGTATTTCATTTTATCTGATGAAGTGTTGGATAAATTATCTGAATAACAAATTTATAATCTTTCTCTTTAATTAGTGTGTCAATATGTTGATCATTAATAAAGAAACTTAATTGTTTGATTAGAATGGTTTCAATTATTATCTATCGAAAGAAAAAATTTGCCATGAAATATTTTTAACTAATAATTAAATTAAAGTACTATCTTAAGCAATTAATTTTGCTCAGATGTTGTCTTGAAAAAACTTAATCTAGCATTTCGCTTACTAAAAAATAGTTTTCGTGCATTTTACTAAAGCAAGCTGAATAATTCATACTCGAGTTTAGTATAAAATTGATGATTAATTATTAGTAGGTTTAACTTGCAAACACGAAGCAATAAATTTGCTGGTGTAATTGAGGTCCAGGCCACAAAAATAAAACTTATCTAAAAAAAGATAACGAAGCCAAATACTGCAGATAATATTAATACCGAAATAAATAATACATGCCACAAAGTAGAAGCCTTTTAATGCAATTTCAAACTTGTATCGGCGTTTTATACGTTACGCAAAATAAAACACAAAACAGGAACAAAATAGTTCAACAAAGTGAAGTGACGTTTTATAAATGTCGGTACAGTCGTTGCAATCCTTCACACGTTTTTCGCTTCTTTCAATTTCAGTTTGAAGTAGGCACTGCTTTATTCGTATATACATACACCTCTTGAATATGCATCATCCCGAGAGCAGTATAGAAATGGATTATTAGCAATTTCAATTTCGAATACGGTCTATGCATGTTGATTTACACTTGAAATGTGACAAGGTTCTGAATTGAAATCTGAAAAAATGTCAATACTGTTGCGTGTATTATTTAATTTGCATTGTAAAATTATTTCCGTAATCACCGATAAAAAATTACTCAAATAAAATTTATCTCAGTTGTTGATAAAAACACAATGGAACAGAAAATAGTAAAAGAAATTTTGTTAGTATAAAACTCTATTTTAAAACTTTTAAAACAACATGCAAGGAAGTAATGAATTTTTTTTTCTAAAGAAAATACAGATGATGCAAGCAATTTAGTTTTCTAGACATAAACTGGCACTATTTTTAGACAATTTGAGGGAAAATGAATGCATTCTGTAGAAGAGTAAATCGTTGAGTTATTTCTGGAGTTATATTAAAGAGGCGAGTTTGCTTGTAAAAATTTAAAATAGTAAATAAACTTCGGGGAAGCGGAACCTTCTGCTTTAATCGCGTCTATCAACAACTTATATAATAAAAATTTTATTGAAAACAGCACCTGACAGATGATCTTTCTAATTTCAAATATAAATAAATGTACGGATATACGGTTAACCGGAGTATCAAAACTCGATGAAGTTTAGCAAGATTCTAAATGCAGTTTCTGAAAATCATTTTTTTTAAATCAGAATAAAAAACAGATCTAAATTTTCTATTTTCAAAAATATTATTTTCATAAACATTTAAACCTTTTACGTGTTCAACGGTCTAGTCTAATTCTTCGAGCGTTTTTAGAATGAAATAAGCAGTTTCCAACAAGGCTTTTCGAATTTTGAATTTCACACTTGTAAAAAATTATGACTTTGATTTTTTTAAATCAAAAAATTCGATTTATTTAATTTATATTGGATTTTTTGATTTAAATAATTTTTTATTATTTTAAAATATTGGATTGCCCCTGGTTGTTTTGCACAAAGCTGCAGAATCAGTGTGTTGTTAAATATTTTAGTAACAACTGTAACGGAATGTGAAGTACACGGGGTGAGTAAAAAGTAAAGCAATGTTTGTAACTTCGTAAATATTAATTCTATGAAAAAACAATAGTTTTAATAAAACTTAATATAAATAAATTGATAATTAATCACTTCAACAAATATTTATTTTAACCTTACTTATACGTATCTTAATACGTTAACATATCATTATCAAAGGTAACATTATAAAATAAATTTTTTTATCATATTTTAGCGCATACTTTGTCGATATTGTTTGTATACATTTCGTTTTTTGTATATTTTGTTTTCTAAATTGTAGCCTGTGTTTTTTCACGTACCTACTCAGAATCGCTAGCTGTTTCTTTTTCTAGTGCAGTACTTTTTTCATGGAATTACATAACAGAACTTTTGAATGAAATGCCTTCGAAATTAAAAAATCATTCTAGTTGCTATAGCACCCAAATAAACAAACATACAAAAATTGAACATTGACTAAGTATATGCTAAAATTTAGCAAACAAGCTTTATTAAGAAAGGCATCATGCGTTACTTTTTAGTCACCCTGTATAATTGTTTAACCCTTTTTTAATTCTATTCTCCTCTGAGGTTACTGACAAATTATGCACGTTATTGTACTAATTGAAATGTTTGATTTTCTTACATAAATCGTTAGATTTAAATCAACTTAACTGAAATCGTGTTTCTAGTGTGGGAATATACTACAATGGTAAAAAAATTCACTTACGAAGTTTTGAAAGATATACGTGTTTTTTTTTCACCAGAAACTTAAAAACTCTCCTGTAGATGCGTATGCTATTTTTACTTTCCTATGCTTTTAATAAAAAGAAGTATTTATTTAATAAAAATATTTTATTTCGAGATTTTAGCGAAAATACATATTCTTCCAGACTCAAAAACTGATTTTACAAACTGTCTGCCTGTCGGTGGGTTTGTGTGTATAGATGGGCCGATTTTTATCAACCAAACAAACCTTAAAAAAACAAAACTGAACGCTAAAATCGATTTCTTATCTTCGCTAGTAAGATATTTAAAGCTACCGCATACCCGTGATGACCTTTCTTTTAGGCTTTTTTTCTAACTTTCTAGCTTCTCTCTCTGTCCCCCTATATATCTCCCTGCCTCACTCCCAACTTTCTCCCTCCCCTCTTCATTGTCCCCCTCTCTCTCTGACAGCTTTCACTCCCTCTCTCTCCCTCTACCCACCTTTCTCCCCATACCCCCCTCTTTTCGCCTGCCTCACCGAAACCTAAATACTATGCAGCATGTTCTTATAATATTATTATTATGCAGCTACGCTCTCGGTACAGTGGTAAGAGTGGTGGGATGTTATTGTAGTCACTGTTGGAACGTAAAACATTTATAACAAAATAATTTTAAATATATGATAAGCAACAATATCTAAAGTATAGGCAAGTTCAGGCAAACTGCTGCAGTAATTTTTTTGATCCAAAAACAAAAAATTTTTGCAAACCCGAATGCTGAAACGTTCATGTTTATGGATTGGCTTGTCTACGTCTTCTTCGTTGCAGCAACAAATTAATGAGATATATTTGTATGACGTGTTGCGCTTGCCATTTGCTTCAATGTAGGTGCGGTTTATCACTGCTACTATGCTGTTGGCTTACCATACTGTGATTGGAGGTCAGAAAAGCGTCTCAATAATATCGACGCTAAAATCGAAAATTGCGTCCAGTAAAAACAGAACTAGTCAAAAATATCACCGTAAAAATAGTGGCTGCAACATAGGGCCCACAATGAATTTTTGAAAATATCAAATTAGTACCTCTTAATCTAACGTAGATCAACCGACAGTAATTTCCAGTTCTCAAAAGTTATGATGGACGCTGTTTTTGCCGGCGAAATTTTTGCAGGGGCTATTTTTACCAGCGACATCATTGTTTGGCGATATTACCACGAGCTCCAATTTTTTCCGGCGACGCTTTTCACTAACGCTGGTTTTATTGGAAGCCATTGTTGATGGCGCTGTTATTCAAGCGCTATTATTAGCGCAAACCCAATGTTGCACATAAATACTTTTGCAAATACGAAAACTAAAAATTTTTCAGATATAGGAAAGTCCAGACAAAGTATTTCGCCTTGTCTTTCTTGTCTCCAGTCTTCTTTAACCCCAAGCCATATTTTGCGGTAAAATGAAAAAAAAAATTTAACTTATTTTTCATGAAAGTCTTACAAACCAGATTCTACTTTATCGGATTGGATCAGATCTCTAACAAAAGATATAGGATCGGATTCGAACGCGATTTTTTAATTCCCACCTATAGTACTTACCTCTGATTAAAGTCCAAACAAAGTACTTAAACCATTTCTATATTATATTTTAAAAATAATTATGTATTTATCGTGCTTGTTATATTTGCATATTTTCCTATACCTACAGAACAAAACATTATTCACATTATTTTATCACTTCATCCCAATGGAATTAAAAACGTTAATTCAAAGCAAAAATCAGAACACCCATTCGCACTTTTTTTACGTCTAGTTCTGTTCGCAGGTCATAAAATACAATTATCACACTACAACAGGAGAAAACATAATTTGTAAACATCCATCTTTAAACACATTAATATCAGGTCTTTTCCTGTTGGCTCTTTTACAAACACACACCACAAAATTTTCCTAGTTTTCTGGTTTTCACATGACCCTAAGTGACAAAAAGCGAGGTCAAGAAACAAGTTTTAAGCTCTGTAACTCTTTGTAATTGCTCTTCAGAAGAACCACGTTAATATTACCTTCTGTAACATGCAGCAATTACATACTCGTGTATTTTTAACTTTACGCACCGTAAAGTGCTAGGTATTTCAGCACTGTTTCATTTATCCCCTCGAGATTTTCTAATTCTGCCTCTGAGTTCAAGAAAATCAAACAAACCTGCCAAAGATTTATAGCAGAACTTCGAAAAACCAACAAAAGACGCATTGGCACAATTTGGAACAACTGTAGCACTGTTTGCAATTAAACGCAGCCACTTTAAGGATATGTTGTTGGCGATTACCTCGACATGTGTATTTTAGAGCAGCTAAATTGTACAAAAAGGTTGTTCGCTCAAAAAATTAACACAGAAATTAAAAATAATTCAAGAAAATTTTGATTTATTAAACATTCAAGATTTCCGCACGACTTTGGAAAATTCATTCGGCATTGCATTATTTACTACAAAGGCAATTACCGCTATTCTAACATTTGCTGTAAATTGACGCTATTAATATTAAGCAGGAGCACACAGATTTAGTAAACCAGGTTGTCATAGTACAGCAATCTAACATCAAAGCTACGCTTGAGAGGATTTAAATTCGAAACCGGCAAAAACGGGCTTTTCCAATTTTGATACACACTTGAATATGAAACACCAAATTGATTTTCTTATGATAGCCAAAATCAATAACTAAACCAATGTTTAAAAGCAAATTTATTTTGTGAATGTATCACCCTTCAAAAATACACGAAAAAGAAGAAATCTAATTTCCATTTAATCATGAAAAATCGTTTATTTTTCTCGAAGCTGAATCGTTATCGTTGGTCATTTACGTATTATCTTTGCTGTTGCTGTACGTTCACTAGTTTTTATTTCATAACCCGCATAATGATGGAAAAGTGCTTTAGGCATTTACTTTTTGCACGCGAAACATTCAAGTTGAATGCTCTTGTGATCGCCTACTATTCACCACATGACGCTATATCACGAAAGGTTTCTTTCTAGGCGATTAACAATTCTCCAAGGTATTACGCTTCTTTTAAACAAATTTTAGTATGATTTTCTTAAAGATAATTTCTGAATTTGGGTATCAAAAAACGAAGCGTCATTGATAGCTGATAACTATGAATTCACAACCCAAAAAGCGCTATACAGGGTTGGGCAAAAGTACGGAACAATGCAAATATCTTTACTACGGCAACCGCAATTTTGGTAAAATTTTTTACATGAGGGTTCCGATATACGACGGATACAATGAAAGTATCGGCGGTTTCAAAAAATTCCCTGTTTAGCCGGAAATGATATCAATTCTTTTATTTTAAATGGAACACCCTGTATATATTTTTTATATATCGATAGAACTCTTTTTTGCGAGTTCAGTGATATAAGGTTCCATGCCTTTATTTTTAATAATTCTAGAGATATTGAACAATAATGTTTCGTAATTGTTATCAAGAAGCTCATGAAAACAAAGGAATATGAATAAAAAGCCTAAACAGTTTTGTAAAGTTGTCAAATATGCTTGGTTCGTGTTGTGTTATGATGTTTGATAGATTGAGCAGTGTGGTTGCAGTAATCAATTAATTAACCAATTTAATTAAAACTGCTGAATTTAACATCAGAAATTACAAAACTGTTTAAGCTTCTCACATTCTTTTGTTTTCACGAGCTGCTAGATAACAATTACGAAACATTATTGTTCAATATCTCTAGTATTGAAAATAAAAACATCAAACCTTATATCACTGAACTCGCAAAAAAGAATTCTATCGATATATCAAAAAATATACAGGGTGTTCCATTTAAAATAAAAAAGTTGATATCATTTCCGGCTAAACCGAAAGTCCTTTTAAACCGCCGATACTTTCATTGTATATCGGAACCTTCATGTAGAAAATTTTGTCTAAATCGCGGTTGCCGTAGTAAAGATATTTACATTGTTCCGTACTTTTGCCCAACCCTGTATAACAAACATTCGATCATTAAATAGTTTTGCGAGTAATATAACGTTTTATTTTAAAAATTAAAAATGAGAAAACAATGTTTTTCATCCTAAAGTGTAAATTTGAAATTAAAAAAAAGTAGTAAACGACCTCATTGAATAATGATATATTTACGATAATTACTACATCACTACCATCAAAATTTGGTTTATATTTATATTTACCAAAATATCTAATATGTAATTAATTAAAAAAATTAAAATGATTGCAAAACTAAATCAAAATCAAACAATAAAAATTCAAATAAATATTTGCGTATTTCTTCCTTTAAAGTACTTAATTAAAATCAAAAGCAATGTTTGTTTAGCCTTTTATTAACCCAACGTTTGCGTTAGGCATTCCTCTGGTATATTACCCCAGGTCTGAAATTTACATAAATGTGCATATATTTTAATTGCATGGAATATCAACATATTTATGAGTCAGTCCACGTCGCTCTACTTTAAATTTTTAATGTGCACCGTCGTATTTATGAATTATAAATCTCTACATAGTGCGAATGTTTTATTATTATTACTGAGTGCAATTGCTTTTCCCAGTTTGCTGTTAGTAACCAAATCCATTTGATATTTTTCAATAAACGAATCGTATTTAAAATTTTATATAAATATCAGAAACCACAAGAAAATAATTTTAGTTATTTTCTTTTAGTGGATAAGCTTCACATCAGCTACTATTACGACAACGCTCATTGTTATGAAACAAAGTGGAATTGATATAATTAACAACTCAAAAATTAAAGGAAAATTATGCAAGTTGGTGTGCTACACTACAGTGTTTCTCACGGAATCCAGATTTTAATGATCAACACCACACTATTAAATATTTTAAGAATTTTTACGTTTGTTTCATATGTCAAAAGCTGAAACAGCAAAAGAACTTAACGGCAACAATAGGATGCAAATAATTCAAAACTTTTCACATCTAATAATGCTCGATGAATGCACAAGATGTTTCTTTATGGCCACCAGCATACAAATATAAAAACTGGTAGCTTGGCATGCGTCTGTTGACCTCTCAAGGTTGCTTGACATCACACATTACATCTAAGTGTTGACAATTTCTCTTGGAGTTTAAAATTTATGCAGCAAGGTGATGTGGCGTATTTAAATTAGACTGATGAAGAGGTTAACTGTTGTTTTTGCTAAACAACGTAAAGTACGCAAATCTGAAGAAACGGAAAACGCGTTCAACTTTGTACGTTTTGGTAGAAGTGCCGAGAATAACTATTCAGCTCGCATTGTTGGTAAAAGTACCTGAAAGAAATGTGAAAATCGCATATTGGGGAGAGTTCCTAAAAGAAGTATCAAAAGGGGAAGTTGCCAGAACAAAAGTATTCAAATAGAGTTTTTGTGAAGATGACTGACACAAATAACAAAATCGAATTTTGATAAAGGTGTCTAAAATAAGTATTAAATTGGGATTGGTGGAGGTGCCGAAAGAAGTATAAAAACGAAAGAAGTATCACAATCGAGTTTTGGCAAAGGATTCTGAAAAAAGCATAACCATCGAGTTTTGATAGAAGTGCTTAAAAGGAATATTAAAATCGTATTTTGGTGAAGGTGCCAGAAAGGAGTATCAAAATTGTATTTTGGTGGAAGTGCCAGAAGAGAGTATCAAAATCTTATTTTTTGATGATTTTAATAGAGGTGCCAGAAAACAGTTTTAAAATTGTATTTTGGTGGGGATGCCAGAAAGGAATATCAAAATCATATTTTGGTGGAGGTGCCCGAGAAGAGTATCAAAATCGATTTTGGTGGAAGTTCCAGAAAGGAGTACCAAATCTTATTTTTTGATGATTTTGATGGAGGTGCTAAAAAACAGTTTTAAAATTGTATTTTGGTGGAGACAGCGGCCGTAGCTCAATGGTAAGAGCGCGGGCTACCAATGCAGCGGATCCGGGTTCGATCCCCGGCCCGGTCGTTCTCCCTCGCAAGGCAACGGGAAACCAGCGAGGTGGATTTTTCACCAGGAAAACCTCTCTGGAGAAGAAGTGCATGCACTTCCTGTGGTTCGGAGCCCACGTTAAACTGTAGGTCCCCTATGTCTGTCTGTGCAAATTTCTATCGCCGCGCACCAAACACAGACATAGGAGAGAGGTAGCCAACGCCCTGAATAGGGTATAGCACTACAAGAAGAAGAAGATTTTGGTGGAGATGCCAGAAACGAGTATCAAAATCATATTTTGGTGGAGGTGCCCGAAAAGAGTATCAAAATCGATTTTGGTGGAGGTGCCAGCCAGAAAGGAGTATCAAAATCTTATTTTTTGATGATTTCGATAGAGCTGCCAGAAAACAGTTTTAATATTGTATTTTGGTGGAAGTTCCAGAAAGGAGTACCAAAATCTTATTTTTTGATGATTTTGATGGAGGTGCTAAAAAACAGTTTTAAAATTGTATTTTGGTGGAGATGCCAGAAACGAGTATCAAAATCATACTTTGGTGGAGGTGTCCGAAAAGAGTATCAAAATCGATTTTGGTGGAGGTGCCAGAAAGGAGTATCAAAATCTTATTTTTTTGATGATTTTGATGGAGCTGCCAGAAAACAGTTTTAAAATTGTATTTTGATGGAGATGCCAGAAAGGAGTATCAAAATCAAATTTTGGTGGAAGTTCCAGAAAGGAGTACTAAAATCTTATTTTTGATGATTTTGATGGAGGTGGCAGAAAAGTTTTAAAATTGTATTTTGGTAAAGATGCCAGAAAGGAGTATCAAAATCATATTTTGGTAGAAGTGTCCGAAAAGAGTATCAAAATCGATTTTGGTAGAGGTGCCAGAAAAGAGTATCAAAATCATATTTTAATAAAGATGCCAGAGTATCAAAATTTTATTTTGATAGAAGTGCCAGAAAGAAGTTTTAAAATTGTATTTTGGTAAAGCGTGCTGGTGCAGAAAAAGTATCAAAATCGAGTTTTGGTAATGGTGCCTGAAGGAAGCACCAAAAACAAGTTTGGATGGAGGTGCCTGACAGAAGCATCAAAAAGGATTAGTATAGGTGCATGAATGAAGTATTACAATCGAGTTTCAACGAAGTTGCCTGAAACAAGCATATTTTGGTAGAGGTGTCTGAAAGGAGTTTTAAAATTGTATTTTTGTGGAGCGTGGAGGTGCAGAAAAAAGCATTAAAATCGAGTTTTAGTGGAGGTGCCAGAAAATGTATCAAAATCGTATTTTGGTAGTTGTAGAGTAGTAAAACTATAAATTCGGTGGCACTACACTCCAGTGAGGAGTTTGGCCTGCAATGCGGTACCTGCAGTGTATGTACCTGACTAAAATAGGAAAATTGTATTTTGATGGAGCGTGAACTTACCAGAAAAAGTATAAAAATCGAGTTTTATGGAGGTACCTTAAAAAAGTATCAAAAACTAGTTTTGGTAAAGATGTCTGAAAGAAGTAGCAAAATCGTGTTTTGTCGGAGTTGCCAGAAAGAAATATCAAAATCAAGTTTTAGCATAGATCCATGAAAGAAGTATCACAATCAAGTTTCGACGAAGGTGTCTGAACAAAGTACATAAATTGAAATATCGTAGAAGTGCCAGAAAGAAGTATCAACATTGTATTTTGATGAGTGTTAAAACAAAGATTTAAAATTGTATTTTAGTAGAGCGTGGAGGTTCCAGGAAAAGTATCAAAATCGAGTTTTGGTGGAAGTGTCTAAAAGAAAACGAGTTCTGATGGAGGTAGCTCAAAGAAGTACCAAAATTGCGTTTTGGTGGAGGTGCCACAAAGCAGTATCAAAATTGCATGCTGGTGGAGGTGTCACAAATCAGCATCAAAATCGTATTTTGGTGGAAGTATCAGAACGAAGTACCAAAATCGCGTATTGGTGGAGTTGCCCTAAAGAATCGCCAAAACTGCATTTTGGTGAACGAATCAGAAAAATGTATCATAATCAACTTCTGGTGGAGGTGTCTGAAAGAAGTATTAAAAGCGTGTGTTGTTAGAGGTTGTGAAGATGCCTGAAACAACTATAAAAACCGAATTTTGGCGAAAGTACACAAAAAAGTATCAACATCGTATTTTGGTGAAGGTGTCTGAAAACAGTATCAAAATCAGGTATTGGTAGAATTGGCGAAAATCAGTATCAAAATAGTATTTTGATGGAGGTACCCACGTGCCAGACAGAAGTATCAAAATCAAAATAAAGAGCTTTAGTAGAGGTGCCTGAACGAATTGCCAAGCAGCTTTTTGGTGGAGGTGCCTGATAGGAACCAAAACCGCATTTTAGTGGAGGAGTCAGAAATAGGTACCAAAATTCTAATGTGGTGGACGAGGCAAAAAAAGTATCGCAATCGAGTGTTGATAGAGGCGACTGAAAGAAGTATTAAAATCGTATTTTGCTGAAGGTGTCCGGAAGACGCATCACTCTCCCGTTTTGCTGAAGCTGCATGAAAAAAGCATATAAAAATCACGTTTCGGTGGAGTTTGTTTGTTCTAAACTAATTATGTCACATTTCGCCAACATCAGACAACACACATACACCCCCAAGTCTCCGGCATCCTCGAAATTTCATTTGTTTATTATTCTGATTACATTTTTCTCTTTGCTTGCTTTTCTACTTACTACAACGTGAATGTGCTAGCCACAGCCAGCTGCTTGTGCTGTATATAAGTTCAAAGAAAGGCTGACACCTCCTAGATATTTATCTATTTTAAGATTTTCATTTTTGAGCTAAAACAAGCTTTCGTCTGCATTTTCACAATTCATAAATGTTATGTAAAAAAAGACGACTAACTGAGTACCTATTCTAACAATTCCTTTTTAAAATCTGTCATGAAGGAATTACATTTCTCGGTTAGTTAATTTTATTTAGACTTTAAAAACTTTACTGAAATTCTCTGCAACGAGAAAGTGATTACATATTCAGCAAAATTCCACGTACTATCGGTGCTGCCTTAATTCTGATCTTTTACAATCTCTAGTATTTTTCGTCCGATCTAACATTCTTCATCCATGAAACCATTCTTTATCATTTGCTCGCCATTTTTCACCATTAATGTACCTTCAATTTGATGAAATAATCATACATAATAAATCGTTTGTTTCATAATCCGGTATATTTCCTGGATCTGAAGGTAAAACTGGATAAATAAAACTTCCTTACAATCAATCTGCCCAACTTTCAAGTAAACTCATTTTTTAAGGCGAGCTATTTGGCATTATATAAAGTTAAGTGCTGCACAATCTGGGTTTGTTATGCAATACTTGAATTGTACTTACTGATTTACTTTAAAAATCACAAATTACATTTGATTATGCTATGAGTATATTGAAATTACCGACGGAAGTTATATTTTTCTAATTAATACCGGTAATTATAATGAACAAAACTTGCCCTTACTATCCAAACATACATCCTTTAAGGGTTACTCTATTGTCGAAACTTAGTATGTGCAGTACTCGTGAAATGTTGAAATGTTCATAGGTACCATACTCGTTAAAATTAGAACGTTAATTAAAAGTATAGACATGGGGTAAACTAAACTTCGTAAAGGGACCCTTTTGCCACCTTTGTGACGTTAACCTTTGTTACAGTATTAATTCGCGCAGTAAAACGTTGCAACTAACTAACTTACAAAATGGGGTGCAAGTCAG
Source organism: Ctenicera cuprea (assembly GCA_958336395.1). NCBI lineage: Eukaryota > Metazoa > Arthropoda > Insecta > Coleoptera > Elateridae > Ctenicera > Ctenicera cuprea. The sequence goes on from OY284491.1 coordinate 19,318,240, forward strand.
CAAATACAATTTCCTAGAAATATTATTCAAGAGATGTCAATTAAACTCGAAACGGATAATTGTTTAGGAAGCTTGCAAAAATGAAGTTTCTATGATCTGCTTCGATATTTTATAGAAGTTTACGCTGAGAAATGTTTTAGGCCTCTTTTCGTTATTTTATTTATCAAATAGCGACGAAGTTCAAAAGCGCTTTAAAAAATTAATTAGAGAAGTTTGGAGCCAACGTTTTAATGCTTTGTAATCCCCCCTGAAGAAAAAGGCGCCATTGGAGCATCCTTTCTATAATAAAAATTCTGTTCTCTATGATATAATACTTATCATTTCTCTGGCTACAAAAAATGTGGTATCATCAGCAATCCTGATCTCGTCTGTACTGAACAAAAACCACTTTTTGCAGCATGGCATAATGACAGGGACTGCATTTCCCAGATGCCTTGATCGGCTTTGTGATCTTATAAGGCAACCCTGGTCAGCGAGATGGCGAAGAAAAGAAAAGTAAAATGCAATTTTATGCTGCAATGCACCGACAGGCACCCCGCTTGGTTTAACTTTTAACAGACTGATAAATACGATGCTTTATTAGAAACCTTGAAACTTATTCTCAGTTTCCAAGTAACAGTGAAAAGAATTTTCATTTCTACGGAGAAAAACAATCTTATGTACAAAAAATTATTTGAAGGTTCCTGCGGAAAATTAGTATTTTTGTAAATGTTTTCATAAATATTTAAGAGTTTGAATCTTTTACATTTTCTAACTGTAACAATGTCTGTGAGACATTTTCCAAATAAAACAACACCAAAGAAATGTCAGATTTTTGTATGTCTGTTGTGCACTTAAAAAAACAATACATTATTCATTTAAAAAAAGGAATTGAGGCTGTAATCTAATACATAATACATCGTATCAATATGGAACAAGTACTTGTGTAGCATAAAATATTTTCTTTTGATATGTTTGAACTTTATAAAAATTCTAGTGGAAGCTTTGATGTAGAACACAATTTGTGGACTTATGACCTGCGGTGCCTATAGCCATACTAACCTCATAACTGATTGAAACATTTCAATAATATAACAATTAATTTAAATTGTTCAAATATATTATGCATTCAAATATAAAACGAAACAAAAGCGACGCTTTGAAAATACTTATTTCTGTGATTCGAACTTTTCCAGAGACTTGGTAACGACCAGTGGCGGTTTCTTCATTGGGTCAAATGGTCATTGACCTCCCATTGAAATAAGAAAAAAAAAAAATAACTGCTTTTTGTTTGAGTACATACCATATTATACACTATAATATTTAAAAACTACTTTATAGTTAACTTTTGTATGAGATTTCTATGCGAGAACGTTTATTAAAGAGCTGCCGAAAACGTTTGAATGTTTTGAGTATTTCGCGCGCATTAAACGAATCTATGCGGGGGTCATTTGGCTGTCAGTCCCCAATTCAGCTATACGCCACCGAATAAAGCCGCCGACTTAAAAGGTATTTAAATAAATAAGAGTGAAATAGAAAACTCATTGCGGTAAATATCATATTACACAAGCTAAAAGAGGATAGAACTATCTGCGTATTAAAGACTTTAGGGTCACGAATCCACAACTTCCGAGAATTATGCTGTCAGCTGTCCGTGATAAGCGCATGCCAATAGCCGCCTAATTTGCGGGATTCGCACGTACACGACGTAGTAGTGTGAAAACAGTTGTTGGTTGTGTAATCATAATTTAGTAGTGTTGTAGGATGTCCCTGCAAAATAATTTTGGATTGTGAATGGCATGTAAGAAAATGCTTTCACTTGTTTCCACTGTCTGCTATTTTGTGACAATTCATTCTGTGATATTGACTGCAAACAATTATAAACTAAAATTCAAACGCATTTTTTATCGGGTAAACCACATGAAAAATGTTGTGCATTTTGACACACTGGCAATGTGGGTATCAATTTACAATAATTTTATTAGAGTGTGCTTATCGAAAGTCTATTAAAGACTCAATGAAAATGTTGGTAAAAATAGATCATTTTGCCAACGGTTTGAAATATAAGGCTACCTAAAACTTGGGTAAAAAATTTTTTTCCAAAACAATACTTTAAAATGCCCCCAATACACCACACCACGAGCCGCCACTGGTAACGACAATATTTTTTTCCGTCTGTTTTTATTTTAATATTTATGATATGAAGTAACTCCTTGTAAGGTGTACATAATTTCTTACTTGAATGACCATTTAGATTTTAAACATCCGAAATGTTTTCTCGTCTTAGTTAAAAACCATTCTTCCGAGAAATACGCACCTACTGCCATTAACATAGCATTAACACATACGCTTCACGTATGCAATATATCGTTGTCTGCATTTTCAATGTCTTGTTCAACATACCTAATGTTAACAAAGAACGTGCCTCCCCAACTTCCGCTGTTACGTAGACGTGCAGGTAAAACCAACCGCAACAACTATCCTTTCTCATGTCCCCTGTGTGACTACGGTTCTAATGGACATTAGTGATATGGTTGATGGTCACACACCTAAGTTGTAGTTAAGGTTTCTAAGGTTTCCAAAACCCTCTACCAACATTGTATTGAAACATGTACTTATAGCTCCCTGAAGCTACAATAATAACTATAATTACCTGCCTTACCAGTTATTCGGGTACGAATATGTGTATCGCCTACCTACTTGTTCCATACACGTAAGACAAGGAGGAAACTAGTTGTTTAGGATTCGGATTCTCTTGAAAATTGTGTGTGCATTTTGAAAAGTGTAAAAAACACGAAACACATTATTTGATTAATATGCGAGAAGCATTTCGCTTGGTTTTCGTATACATCAGAAATAGTTACATATAATATTTTCAAAAGTATGTTTGTATCGATGTTTTCCTACATTGTACTAAAATAGTGTAAATTAAAATATTTCTACCCACAAAATTCGCATGTCCACTTAGTTCTCCTACCCTCACTGCTTGCATAAGTATATGTGAAAACTTAATTTTCGCAGTAACAATTAAATTATTATAAATTGTAATAACTACACTTTAAGAATGTGAAGATACCGCTTGGCACAGCTCTATCAATCACTCGATACCAAGTGCTATAGTGCTAATAATAAGTGCCTTAATAGAAATACAAAAAGCCTACTATGTAAGTAAAAGCTACTGCAAGCTTGCAAGTTTGCATGTGTAGGCCACGGCGAATGGTAACATTTAACAGCGCACAACTCAGTTATACTTTCGGAACCGGAAATGGAAGTTTTAAAGAATTTAAAAATTCAACAATGTGCTGTGATAGGGAGTGCTAAGAAAAATCAAATGCTTTGTCCCAATACTCTTAAGTTTAAAAGAGCCGCCGCTGCGTTTATTTGAAAATTTTAACGGTAACCTGTTACTCATAAATGGGTTTTTAGATCGACATAAACTACCCCTAGTGAAATACACTGTTACTATGATTTGTGCAAACTTGAAAACTGTGAAATGCGAAAATTATCAAAATTTTGCATATTTTCAAAAAAATGCTGTTCAAAAATTTGACGTACAACGTATGTTAAATTTTGGTGATTGGTATGATAAACAGGGGACGATGAAACGTTACTTTTAAGCCAAATTGTTCATAAGCCATACAAGACTAAGATAATGATTATATTTATATATTATAACCTATTTGGCGATCAGCGCACCCTGTATTCTTCAGCAAGAATAAGTTTTCACTGTGATATTTTCAACCTCCTCATATTTAAAATCAAAATTTTAAACTTTACAGCGATATTTTCCGTGATTTTATTATGACAGACATAATACAAATGCATACCACATATGTATTTTAAATCTAACATTTTCAATTTCAATGTGATATTTTTAACGTGACAATGAAAATTACCACATATTTTAAATCAACAATTTTTGATTATTCGCCGATATTTTCGTGTTTTTAATATGACAGTCATATTAAAAATGCTCACCACATATTTTAAATCTAACTGTTTTTAATTCACTGTACTATTTTTAACGTTTGTAATATCATTGTGAAATTAGAAATGTACCGGATATTAGAAATCAACAATTTTTAACTGTACAGCGACATTTTTAATGTTTTTGATATTACATTCATAATAAAATATAATCACACATTTGAAATAAAACATTTTGCATTTCACTGCGATATTTTGAATCTTTTATGATATCACTGTGAAATTATAAATTTATATTGGAAATCAACAACTGACCATTTTAGTGCGATATTCTGAACGCTTTTAATAACACGGTCATAATATAAATGTTTAAAACGTAATTTCTGGTAATGTTCAAATTTAAATTAATTCCAGATATCAGGTATGCATTTCTGATATCTAAAATGCATTCCTGATAGTCTGAAATAAAAAGCACATATTATCAATGTTTTGTAACACCGATTTCACAATCCATCCATACATATACATATAAAAGCTCAAAGAGTATTTTTCTCCGGTTCCTCCAGCGGCTACCGCTTCACCAATTTGGACCATTTTTTTTTTTCAATGAAAGGTCTTTATCTTCAGATGGAACATGAAACATTTCTATATTTTTATTCTACGTCGATTTTTCAATAATAATTATTTTAATTTATAATATATACGAAAGTCTGCTAGACGCGCTTCACTTGAGGCGACATCTACACTAACGCCGCGTCTCATTATTGGAACTAATGCATCACGTGACTTAGCATTTCGCCGGGTCGGTCAACGCTGAGTCTCCGTCGAATTTCGGCGAGGTAACACTAGTACTTATTAAAAAGTAAAAGGCTTGCCATACAGTTCCGTCAAAAACGTGAACTCGAACATTGTCGTGAAATGAAGACCACCCTATACAGAACGCAAAAAACGACAAGAAAATCCCCAACACAAAACGTAGGTGAAAAAACCAACGTAAACTTGACGAGCAAATACATACAATAACAATGAAAATTGGAACAAGTTTGCATTCCCACATCTTAATATTTAATGTAATTTCCTTATTTACCATGCAACTACCGCCAATTGCATTATTCATACTCAGTGAAAAAGCAACTATAATGGGGTGAAATGTGGTAGTATTAAAAAGTTTTATGAACTACATTTCATTTTAATGATCACTATTCACTACACATCCTTAACGAGTATGAAAAGGGGCGTTTTCAAAACTCAGTTCCTTTGAATAGAATTATCTATTGAATTTCAAATCGTTTCACTGAATGAAAATAAAGTACGCAATAAAAAATCCTAATGAAGGTATATAATAACCAATATTATCTTTTCGTTTGTAAAATGATAATGACTGTTGTCTTAAACCTTAATTAATGAAACGTAAAGCGTTATTACACAAAATTATTTATTAGTTATCTATAAAAACGTACGCATTTCAACCTCTTTCGATCTGATAATCACAATCACATCTAAAAGTCAATATTTGTCCATTTTCCATACAACATAGGATGTATTAATGATTCATGCCAGTACCGGTTATAAAAAATTCTACGATAAATACAGATTACGTAAAAGATAACAAGATTCAAAAGTGCCCAGAATTAATAAGTTGAGAAGGAACAAACAACAGGAAACATTACTTAATTATTCACATAATGCAGGAATAGTCCACACACACGCACTCTTGAATTTTTAAAAGTGTAATTGAAGTTTCCTTCCGTTAATGAATACAGGATTTTAGTTTGGAAAATCCAAAACCAACGAACATTATAAAAACGCCTCAAATGATGTTACAAATTAGTTTTGTTCAGCAAATCAAACACAATTTGCTATTCAAACAAAAATGAAAGTTTTGGAACTGGTTAGTTGTGGAATAGAAATGTTATAACGTTAAAAGTTCCGAAACGCTAAACTCTGCAACCTCAATATGAATAAATAAGTGGTTTCCCATTAAACTTTCTGTTTCTTTTGCTACCTTTTTTACCTATATTCAAGTTTTGGGGTTTGTTTGCTTCAAATAATGTGTATAAAGAAATATTTATATTTATTTTACGATTAAGCTATATAAAATCCTTTAATTAAAATGCTGGTAAAGCGTAAGGGCATTAATTATTCCCTTAGAACAGCAAAAATGTGTAAAGAAAAGTAATCATAATAAACACAATAAAAAACGTTTATTTTTTATTGGATTTGCCCATTCATTAACGGTACAGTTTTTAATTGTTTGTGAATTTCAAAAGCTTCTAGTATATCTAACTTACGTTTATCATCACAAATGTGTAAACATTTTGTGGTGTGATTAGATGTCATTGAATGATTTTGTTCTAGTAAGTGTTTAGCGTAACTGGATTTATGTGGATGTATTTGTAACAACGTACGTGTTCTGTAACCTAATATCAAAATTTCTAATTGTTTGGCCTATATAAACCGAATTACAATGCGAACAATTTAATTTGTAATGCCTGATTTTAGCAAATCGTCTGTTTCTAATTTTTTGAATGGCTAATTTGTAATATTTTTCTTTAATTAATGTATCAATAAGTTTAGTATTATAACCATTACTATATGCAGATTGTTTAATAATTAATTTCAGCTAAAGCGACGGTCAAAGCGCTATGTATCATGGACCTGTATGCTACCTTTCGTTATGTTGATGACATTTTAGCATGTTTTGATAGTTCATTTGAATTTATTAATGAATTGTTATGTTTTATTAACAGCTTGCATCTAAACATAAATTTACAATAGAAACAAAACAAAATAATGCCATTAACTTTTTAAATTTAAACATAAAAATGAATTCAACTAATAAACTTGAATACTCTGTTTATGGAAAACCTACACAGACAGACATTACAATACCACACGACTCGTGTCATCAGAAAACACATACATTTGCAACATGAAGGTCTATGATACATAGGGGTCATACCCTTTTAGATGAAATTAATTAACCTAAAGAAATTTCAATTATTAAACAAATTGCATATAGTAATGGTTATAATACTAAACTTATTGATACATTAATTAAAGAACAAAAATTATAAATTACCCATTTAAAAATATTATCCAAATACCCCACCTTTATCCGATACAATTAAATATGCTTCGACCCTATACTTTAGTGACAAATCAGAAAAAAAATGCTAAAATTATAAACAAAACAAATAAATATAAAGTAGGTTTTAAAACAACTAAAAATATTTTAAACATTTTGTTTAAAGCAAAATCAAAAACAGATGATTTACTAAAATCAGGCATTTACAAATTAAATTGTTCGCATTGTAATTCGGTTTATATAGGCCAGACAATTAGAAATTTTGATATTAGGTATAAAGAACATGTACCTTGTTACAAATACAAACACCCACATAAATCCAATTACGCTAAACACTTACTAGAACACAATTATTAATGACATCTAATAGCACTATAAAATGTTTACATTTTTGTGATGATAAACGTAAATTAGATATACTAGAAGCTTTTGAAATTCACAAACATTTAAAAACTCTATCGTTAATGAATGAGCAAATTGATTTCTTAAATTTGCCTCTATTGGTTGGACATTTTGGAATAAGAAATCAAGTCATCTGCAGACTATTACCGAGATCAAGTCACCAAGTTCTATTGTTGTTATAACAACACTAAACTGTTTTACTTTTTAATATAACCTTTGACAATGGCATATAAACATCTTGAAATACGTATAAGGTTAAAATGAACAAATATTGTTGAAGTAATAAAGTATTTTAAGTACCTATAATCAATAAATAATTATTAGTTTCGATATCTCAAATTCGAATTTTTATTAGTAAGAGAAAATTCTCAGGTTATGTGTATTTCTAACGTGCCAAGATGGTACTTCCAAGCACTACTAAACTATAAAACTCAAATTAATTGCCTGTTTCATTTCACGTTGCCCTTCTTATAAATAATGACCTTTCTCGTCCACATTTATTAAGTACAAGCTGCTGCAATTAATTTTAACTACCAAAAGCTAAAAAGTGTGAGGTACCGTACTACCTTAAATTTTAAAATCCCACAATCTCTACATGGAGGGTTGTTTTTACAAAGAAATAAATAAATTATAATAAGAACGAGTGCTCAAACCAGGGCTCCATTTTTTACGATGGAGTATTTGCTAAAGCAGGTTGTAAATAAAGTAATCTAAGTGGGATTAGATAAGATGCACAACCCCCGACAATGAAGATAAATCGATAACGGTAAGAGAAACAAATGTACAAAACACAATACCGCGTAATTTTCAATTAGAAACATAAATGATTTTTTTTTTCTGTTTCCAGCTACATCCGACGAGAGAAAACCCGTACAAAAGATTTATAGTTAAGAGAATAGTAACCTTTTATAAAACCATTTTAAGATGCTAATCACGGATCGCATGGTCATGCAAATGACAAAGGTCGTGTTACACTAATCCGCTAAGTCCAAATGGACCTTTTCTATTACAAATATTTATGGCAAAGCAAAAAAAACAAAGTATTTCTTTTTCTTGGCGCCGGTATGGCGTTACATGTGAAGGTCGTTTTTATCTATAGTTTTTGGTGCTAACATGACAGAAAGAATCTTGTTGTAACACAACAAATTTAAATGGACTATAATGAAAATTCAATTTGGATTAAAATGTGTCAAATTTTGACGTTTCGTTTATGACTACTTATCCCAACTAGCGAAATAATATACAACTATGCGACCTCTGGAACCGGATGCCTTGCATATTGAACGGAGCACTCCGAATACGAATGAGTCGTTGTGACGGTGACACTTCTCGAAGTGCACGGATGCTATGTTGCACCATCTGATGTTGGGGTAAATGGACACAAAGGAAATACCTGTAGCTTTGGAATGTGACCAGTCGCTAGGCCGATTTTACCTTTCTGTTTGGATGTGTGATGTATACACGTAACATTTTTGATGCGACATTCGTACTTTTATCAGATTTGTTAACTGCAACTTTGAAAGAACTTCCATAATATTATTTGTATTAAATTCCTACAGAATTAGCACAAAATATGGAAACTCTTCGTTGTTACTTATTACCTGCAGAAAAATGTTTTTAATAAAACTAATTGGGATAATTACGAAGTATTTTATTATAAACCATGCCAAAAAAAATTGGTTAAAACAAATTGGTTGAAAAGCTCTTCTGTTGCTGCTTACCAGAACATGGCACTTTTGTAAGTTCAATAGATAATTAAGACAAAAAGTAAAATTAACGAAAAAAGCACTCCAAGAAGTTCATTCGAAGAATTACAGTATGCCGGAGCTGGAATTGTTCTCCATTTACAGGTTGACAATGACCTAATCTATCTATCTAATGAAACTCCACAAAGAACTACTACGTAACCATTCTGCGGGTATTTTTCCTACTTTGGTCAGTGGCGGCTCGCAAGAGCCATATAGCATACTTCATATTTTGTAAACATGCAATACCTATAAGTTTTACTATAAGATGTGCAGACATGCGCCTCTCAGACTAGACGCAATTTACTATTGCCCAACAGTTTTGCATGTTTCATCTCATTTGTGTAAATGACTGTTGTTTCCTTCTAAAAACGGACAACAGTAAAGTGCGGTCGTGGTTAATCGTTAATCCGCTCAGTAGCTATCAACCCAAAATTATTATTTGTAGAAATGAACACATTCTAAGAAATGTTGAAGCGAAGACTAGAAACCAACCAGTAAAATCAGAATATTTGCGATTATGATAAAACAGAAATAATTGGAGTCAGTGGCAGCTCGTGGTTCCAGAGGAAGCGGTTCTGCAGCGAGAAACGTACAAAGTAAGATTTGTTATAGATGTCGGTTTTTTTGAATGTGAGCTAAAACAGCTTAAAACGGCACTTTTATACAAACATACAGATAAACATAATTAAAATCGCCCGTCAGCATTTTTAGCAAACTCAAAACCCATCATTTAGTGCTGCACGACTGCAGAACCAAATACAGGTTAAAATTACCCAACAATTACGTAATACACTAGCTTCTGATTAAGAGTATAAAAATCAAAACTGTCCTGCTAAAATCGGGACGTACAGTCGCCTTATCTATACCCTACACCCCTTCACATTTGCATTACATTTTTCGATTCAATTAAATTAGAAGGGCATGTAGGATATTACATGTACAATATACTTATTATATACAATGTTATTCTGCGTGCAGAATATTAATCCCTTGTTCTGCACATTCTTCATGTAGAATAATACCGATGCAAAATTACAAAGTTTAAATGTAAAAAAAAGAAATTTCAATGTCGGCACATCCTTCATGAAGGGGCGGCCCGCTATAGAGGTCTTTTAGACTCCGCACCGAGTCCTAAGCCCCTCTTCAGCCAAGAAAGGATGGTAAGAATGGGTTAGAGCAAGAAATTTGAATAAGGGATGATTTCCGTGGATAGTACTCTCCCAGTATTTACCTTGTGGGCCCAGAAAAACCACGGAAAAACCTGAGCCAGAACAGCCAGCCGGGCCAAGGAATTAAACCCAGGCCCCCTGAATGGAAAGTGGACGCGCTTACCGCGGGGCCATCTTTTCCGGTTTTAAACGTAAATAAACACGTATACAACTTAACAAATGCCCCCCCCCCGTACACCAAAGTAAAATAACTAATATTAGTAAATTAAAATTTTAAATATATCAAAGTAGCAAAAAACTAAAACATAAAAAGGTGGCGAGCGGTAGTTCCGTCCCAGACGTAACGATTTAGAGCGCACACTTTTATTGTATTTTTATAGAGCCAACTGATTTGTCGTTTAATAACTGCTGACAATTATAGTTATTTATGTATCTAGTGCGCGAAATTATACTTTGGTGCCTGAGAATGAAAGTTTTTTGTCGAGGCGGCAGCCGAGACAAAAATCGAAAGCTCCAAGGAAATTTCGCGCACGAGTTGCATACAACATTTTTTCTACAGACTTACTGTAATAATGAAAAAAATTAAGTAAAATCATAATAAAATACAAAAATAAAGATCTATCGTTATCTAGTTTGTTTCTTTGTTACAAAATGTAACAAATATTGATATCTGTCAGTTGATTTTCCTAAACAAGTTTGGTCGGCGTCCTTTTTAAAAAAGAAGGTTACCATTGTCGTCATGCACGAAATATTTTTCGCTCTAGTGCGCGAAATACTTCGTGCACGTTGTCAAGATAATCAACTCCAATGTGACTTTTTGCATACTGAGATTAATGTAAAAATGTCATCATTTTTTGACGTCTGTGGAAAAAAAATATTTTGCAGTGCGGTAATTTACGTAGAGAAAAAGCGGCACGGCGCGTTCGTACCGTTAGACAGTCACATGTCTCACCCCCTCTACTATGCACACACGCGTTCATCTACATAGTAAACAAAATAATTTTAAATATAATAAATTCTTAGGGTAAGCGGTCGAATAAAAACACATTCTGACGAACGAAGGGTGAAATTTATTAATGAATCATTTGTTTGACGACGTTTCGGATTTTCATATTCAAGTTAGTACATATATTTTAAATTAAAAATCATGGCTGATTAATGTAAGATGATTACACACAATTTCATTAATGACTCGTGCTGTTCAAAATTAATGAAATTGTGTGTAATCTTTCATTAATCAGTCATGATGTTCAAAATTTAAAATATATGTACTGACATGAATATGGATTAATTTTAATCCGAAACGTCGTCAAACAATTCATTAATAAATTTCATGCTTCGTTCGTCAGAATGCGTTTTTATTCGACGAATTTAATATACCACAACTGCCAAACGTGGGCGCTTCATTTTTAATTTTTAAACGTTGCGGAGAAACTATAATGCAGGTTGCATGCTTTGGTCACGTGTTTAATTGAGAAAAACTCATTCAAAACACCGATGATTTTAATGACAATGAATTAATTTCCGCCAGTAAATATTCACGAGCCGCCACTGCTGCTTTCTTTCTAAACCGGCCAATTAGGTCTTCTAAATTAGCTGGTCTATTTTGATAGGCGACAATGGGAAAAAAACGATTTTTTAAGATAAGCTGCTCTAGGAGTTAATAGTTTACAGAAAACACGTATTTGTTTATAACTAAATTTCCATTAGCAGAGCTCAACAATTAAAATACATAACTAAACAAAACCACTTGTTTCATTATGGTATGACAAAAATGACTCATCAATACGTTATAACAAAATCTGATGTCATCTTGCAGATTTTTTTAAACTAAACTATACCTACCTAAATTTAAGATTCGCTCGCCCTTTTCGTCATGTTATCGTTCACTCCCCACATACACCTACTGTAGTAACCGAAGCGTTTTTCGTCTAAAGAGTTTCATGTTTGTTTTAAACTTCTATAAGAATGTCAAAGCCGTCACATAAATAATTTTAAAAGGCAATTTAAAAAGCTTTAAAGCGGTAGTTTTTTTGAACGTGAGAACTGTAAAGAAACGGGTGAGCAACCTCTGAATTTTAAAGCAACCCCTTCGGATCTTTCAGTAGGTACGATAGAAAGTTTCTGGATTATTTTCGGTTTTTAAATAACTAAGAAGAGGTAGGTAAGGCACGATTAGCACTTTTTTCGGATACAATTTTAATTAAAACTTGGGAATGTCGCACATTTGGTTATTTTGTTTTAAAATAAAATTAAAAGTTTAAAATTTGTTGCAAATACTAGACGCAGAGTTTATTAAAAACTTCACCGCGGTTATTTTTGTTATTTACGTGAGTTAATTAAGTTATACGGAAATTTCATGTTTATTACTTTGAAACACGAAAAACAACGTTTTAAATCGTAGTTTTCCAATATTAGATAACAAAGTCTGATTACACAATACTTACGTGTTTTGCAAGGTCTTTAAGAAACTTCAAGGTTTCAAGTTTGCTCGTTTAAATATTAAAGAAGAACATTAAAACCGTACGAATAAACATCTAACTTGAGTGTAATGCAAAAAAAGAACTTTTCCCATCATTCTTCTATTTCGACAAAAGCAACAAAAACGAGTATCAAAAGCACAAGGAAACTGTAAGAAATCGTGGAGCGTCCAATTAACCCTCTTATATATCTTGGAAAAGAAGACCTTTAAAACGAATTCGGAGCATATTCAGCTCAGTTCACAAACATAAAACCTGCATTAAGTTCAGTATAGTTCAGAATTTCAACTACATATAAATACTGAATTCAAGAAAACTTTCAACTTAACTTACTACAATTACTAGTGCCTGCACTTTTGAAATTACCATTTAGATCAATAAGTGAAATAAAAGAAATTTTAATGTCCATTCAGTATTTCTATAATACTCGGGCTCGGATTTATATGCACTTAAAGTTTTCAAAATATGCATGCATTTATGCACTATAAATGTATTAAAAATATGCACTTAAAATATGCAATTTATGCATTTATAATATTATAAAATCTTGTCGAAAATGCACTTTTTCGAGTTTTTGGTGATTTTTTAATTGTGGTTCTTTTTTTTAACAGATCTCAATGTTACAATTTATTAATCTAAAAAATATATAATTTTATAACTATAATTAACAATAGGTATAAGTAAACATGATAAATATTAAACACTATTTAATATCATTAATTATGAATTATGTTTACAATGTAAACAATTGCTATTTACAATTATGTACATTTTTAGATTTTTAAATATAAAACTATGCGCGTTATCGGCTTCTATCAACATCACAAGATGTAAGAGGTGCACACAACGCAATTTATGGAATTCATCTAAAGAATAGGGAGGGAATAACCCAAGTCCTAATCTTTTAAACTTTAGTTCTTTAGTTGTAAGAATTTACCTGAGATAATTATTCTAAAACCATTCAATCACAAGAAAATCGAAACCCAATCCTTAGAAGAATTCTTGGATTACATTTTTATGAGTTTACGACTTTCTGCTTTTAAGCAAACTACAAGTTGTAAAATAGTTGTAAAAGTGTAGAGATAGAATAGACACAATTCTCTAAAAACCACAATTTAGCAAATTTAAAACAATAATATAAAGTAATGCTTTCAAATGCATTTTTAAATAAAAAACGTTTATCTGGAATGCAAACAAATATACAGGATGTACAAATTGCGTGTTAACTATAGGGAACTCGCTTATTTGAAGAGATACGACGATGGTTAAATTAGAGAAAAGTTGTGGAATTTTAAGCCCACGAATAACTGAAAAGTAATTGAAGCTATCTTGCTTCGTTTCTGAAACAACTGCCAAAAAAACTGAAATTTTGGATTTTTTTGTTTTCAGCTATAAGTCATTTATCATTTATGTTACGTATTTCTAGTTGACGCATTATTAGGACACTTTTTTATGTTAAATCTAAATTTTTAATCAGATTTGATATAACTGTTGCCATTGCTCATTTTCGACTGTCAACTTTTGTTTTTCTTATGGTCGGCATTTTAAATTGTTTCATATTTAAATAGAGTTTATAATTTTGATTTCAACGATGTGCCAGACTTTGCATATTGTTTACGTTTTTAGCATTTTAATACTGAAAATAAAAATTTCATAAGAGTGCCATGGAAAGACCACGTCATTTAATTTATTTTGAAAGAATTCTAGTAGGTCATGAACTGATGGAAGTAAAACAAAACACTACTTTTATTTACTTTGACCTTTAGATACATTAGGTATGCGAAAATTTCAGGAAACTTTGTTTTGAGCGTAGGCAGCCGTTAAGTTATTTTTTCAAAAAAAAAGCGAATGACACAGTTACTAACACATAGATTAGAGAGTTTATTTTAGACAAGCTTCTGAGCATGTTTTACAAAAGTGTCATTGAACATTTATTTAATATTTGTATTAGTGCAGTTCTAGTGTTATCTGTTGTGTTTATTTAACCTGTTATGAAATGTGTTATGTTAGTTGTGAACATAAAAATTGCAAGTGGAATTTTCAGCAAATTGTGTATGTTAGAAACTTTGTCATTCATTTGTTTTTGTAAAAAATAATTTAACCTCTTGCCTTCGCTCAAACGAAAATTTTCTAAAATGTTCGCATACCTAATGCATCTAAAGGTCAAAGTAAATAAAAGTAGTGTTTTGTTCTACTTCCATCAGTTCATGGCCTACTAGAATTCTTTGAAAATAAATTAAATGACGTGGTCGTTCCATGGCACTCATGAAATTCTTATTTTCTGTAATAGAATACTCAAAACTTAAACAAACTGCAATGTGTCATACATCGTTGAAATCAGAATTAAAAACTCTATTCAAACATAAAAAAAACTTAAAATGCCGACCATAAGAAAAAAAATTGACAGTCGAAAATGAGCTATGGTAGCAGTTATGCCAAATTTCATAAAAAAATTTAGATTAAGCATAAAAAAGTGTCCTAATAATGTGTTAATTAGAAAAATGTAATAAAAATGTCAACTAAGTTATAGCCGAAAACAAAAAATCTAATATTTCAGATATTTTCAGTTTATTCAGAAACTAAGCAAGATAGCTCCAATTTCTTTTCAGATTATTAGTGGGCATAGAATTCCACAACTTTTCTCTAATTTAACCATCGTCGCATCTCTTCAAATAAGCGAGATCCCCATAGTTAACACGCAATTTGATACAACCTGTATAGTACCGTCTGTCTATAAAGTAACCCCCCCCCCCCACCCAACTAACTTTTAAACGACTTGATATGTTACCCCAGCATTTGGGGTTCTTTAATGGGAAATTAAATACTATTTTTTAGCTAATAATTCAATTTTGTATCATTCAAAATGGCGACTGGACGCCATTTTGAATTTTTTATTTAAATGGAATGAGGGTCGAGTGACACCTCATTTAAAAGTTCTTTTAGTTCTGCGTTTGATCCTAGAGTTTCAAAGAAAAATATTCCGCCATAATAAAATGGCGGATTTTAAACAAATGGACTTACTCAATTTAAATTTTTTTGATATTTTTATCCAGTAGTCCACTTTTTCATTTGTAGGACAAAATTTTCCCAAAAATATCTCAGGTGGCTGGAAATAATATTGAAAACGTCCAACAAGACTTATTATCGCCTCATTATTATAGGCCTGTTTATGACTTCCTCAACGGACATTTTCCTGGAAGATGGATTGGTAAGCGGGGGCCTGTAGAATAGTCGGCTCGCTCCCCAGATTTAACCCCCTTAGATTTTTTCTATGGGGATATCTGAAATCGAAAGTGTACAGAACCCGTCCAGAAACAATTGAAGAACTGGAGCAACGCATTACAGAAGTTTGCAGAAATATCACTCCAGAAACTTATGAAAATGTAAGGCAGGAATTTCATAGCCGACTTTTTGTGTGCCAAGAAGTCAATGGTGAACATTTCTAACATTTAATTTAATTTCTTTTTGCTTTAATTCTTAGCTTCTTTATCTTCAAACATTTGTCTATTTGTTATGGCTAAATATTTTTGTTTGAAACTCTAGGATCAGGCGCAGAACTAAAGGACCTTTCAAATGAGGTGTCACTCGACACCCTTTCCATTAAAAAATTCAAAATGGCGCCAAGCCGTCATTTTGAATGATACAAAATTTAATTATTAGCTAAAAAATAATATTTCGTTTACCATTACAGCACACCAAATTTTGTCGTAAAATATCAAGTCGTTCAAAAGTTAGTTGGGGGGGGGGGGAGTTACTTATAGACACAGTGTATTAGAGATTATAACCGGAAATTAGTTTAAAAACATGCACTTTCGTCATTCACATGTAGATGAAACATGTAGAAATTTGACTTAGCATATGTTTACTACATATAAAAAGAATAGGTAAATGCATATAAATCCTAGCCCTAATAATAAATCAATTTGTACATATTTCGGATGTTTGTGCCGTCATCGTAATTTGGACAACCATTATGCATTAGAAAGTTTTGGCATAATTAAAGAGTAATTAACTAAATACTAGATTTTGGAGACCTGGGGCTCCCAAACCGTTACTCCAGATTCAATTTCTAGTAACCCCTGTGAATATCATTACGATTCCCTCTAGTTCAAGTCGAGGAAGGTCACTGCGCCCAGGTATGGCGTTTTTCTTTATTACCAAAGAAATTTAACAAGGGAATTGCTATTAACGTAGAACTCGTTCAATCGCCCTACACATACCAATTAGGGTTAATAATAATCCCACATCATTGTTTCTTCTTAGCTAAAAATAACATCAAGCACCGGCGAGCATTTATGAAATAATTGAAATTATTTCTGCTAGAACCCAAACTTTTGATATAATTAATTTGGATGTGGCACGAAGCAAAATTTTCCTCGCATTAAAAGCTTGCGTGTTATTCCTAAATAAAACTTTAAAACATTCTAGACGGGCGAAATTTGAGTACGTCATTATTACATTACATGAGTTGTGTCTTCCTGCATTTATGTGGTCTTTTGCTAGAATTACAGCATCAGTAACGAGAAAACCGTCTAATAATATGCTCCAAACCAGTGGCAGTAAACTACACCGAGTTATTAAGTTGAACGATCTTTAGTCGTGACCAGTTACAGTCCTTATGTCACTTTGAATCCAGAGTAATTGCAACTAGTTTGAACATTCTCTATCTCTTATTGATACGCTCGAATTTGTAAGGTGTGTAAGTGATAAAAGACGGAAATAAAAGACAAAAGTGATTAGATTTTACGAAAGTAGACTAATCTGGCTTCTTGCCATTATCGTCTCTTCCCGACTCCAAGCGGCCAATTAAAATCTTTAACGTTACTTATGGCTTAACATTTACAGATTTAAAAAAAAGTATACAATATCACAAAGTAAATCCGAAACAGACATCGTTATAGCTTCGAAAACAAAATTGCAGTAGACTTCCTACTGATGACATCAACTTGAAACGATTAAAACATGGACCTATACTGGTTTATATACAGGCGTTCGAAATTATCAGGGCACCATTACTAACTTCGTTATTATTGCAGCTAACAAGTCGGTTAAATTACTAAAGTGTTGTAGTTTTTGCTCCAATTACGATGCTGTATAAAAAAAAACAATTAAACGCCTCCTTTTTGAGATATTCCATAAAATAATTTTGCTTAAAATTGAACATCCTGTATATTTTTGCACATTCCAAAAGAATCTTTAATTCTGAATAAAAAAGTTCTGATGTAGTAGTAACCTAAAATGAATAATAAAAAAGACATTGGTAAAATTCTTTTATAGCCAGCATCAAATCGTTTTATGCATAGAAATAATTTGTTGATAAACGCCATAAACAATCAATAATAACTTTTTTTAATATCCATTCTCGGTTACTACTGCATATAAACTTTTAAATTCAGAATTTAATTTTCTTTCAGGATATTCAAAAATATACAGGGTGTTCCATTTAAAAAGATATTTTTATGAATAACTCGCAAACGCGACGTTCAATTGTTGATTTGATTACAACATCGTATGAGTACAAAAAAACTCTAATATTTTGCCAACTCAACCGACTTCGTAAACGCAATAATAACGAAGTTAGCAAGGTGCCCCAATAATTTTAACACCCTGTATAATTACAATTTGTCAATGAACGAGCAACTGATGCTTTTTCCTTTTCCACGTATCTTTGTTTTAATACTTGCATTATTGTTCGACCAATCGCATTGCACAGACGAGTCGCCATGTTTAATGCAAATAATTGCCAATTAAGTGTTTTATTATATGTAGGTTAAATGATAAGGTCACGTTGGCGATGATAAATATATTAAATAATAATAAAAGGCGTAAAATTCATTGTTCTTGACGACCAAACTCGCTGTGCTTCGAATAAACCCAATGAACAACAGGATACTGCAGTTCGTTTATTATCCCAACTGGAAGTGTTACTTGTGCTGGCAATTATTTATGATTAAATTAATAAAACGTACAAGAACAACGATTTGATTAGTCTTAATTATCTTGTCAATCAAAGTTTATCTAATAGTTTGGATATCAGTTCTTGAGATAATTTCTTTTTCGAATATTAAATAAAAACATTATATTTGTTATAATAATTGCCAATTAGGAGAGGGGACTAGGTTTCCTTAAGATGCGTTCACAGCAAAACAACATTGTTGTCAATAATGTTGGCAACAAAGTTGACAGTAATGTTGACAACATTTCTAAATGCAACATCAAAACTATGTAGTCAACAGCTGCCAACAACGTTATCAACATTTTTAAATCATGGCAACAACAAAAGATTGCCTGTTGTCAACGAAACGAAGCTGTCAACAGCGTTACTAATGTTGGCAACATCAGAGGGTTGCCAAAATAATTTTGGCAACAAAGCTGACGGCAATGTTCTAAATGTTGACGACATGTAGTTGTCAAAAATATGTCGCAACGAAGCTGTCACAAACGTTACTAGCATTTGTAAACGTTGGCTACATCAGAAGGTTGCCAAAATCATTTTGGCAACAAAGCTTACGGCAATGTTCTAAATGTTGACAACATGTAGTTGCCAAAAATATGTCGCAACGAAGCTGTCAACAACGTTACTAGCATTTGTAAACGTTGGCTACATCAGAAGGTTGCCAAAATAATTTTGGCAACAAAGCCGACGGCAATGTTATCAGAAAGTTACCAAATCGTGTTGACAGCAATACTGCAAGTCTTTCTATATATTGGCAGCATTAGAAATTTGCATTATTGCATTGGCCACGAGATTTCTAAATGTTGGTAACATCGGGGTGCTAAAATCATGTTGGTTACTAAAAAATGTTCGCACAGAAGAGAATTGCCGAAACTGTATGGGAAACAAAGCTGAAATCATATTACCAACCTTTCTAAATATTGGCAGCATTACGAAATAGCTAAATCGTGTTGACATGGTAACATCAGGTTGCCGAAACCATGTTGACATCAAGAAATGTTCGCGACAACAGAAGGTTTAAAAACAGTATTGGCAACAAAGGTAATAGTAATATTGCCAACCTTTTAAAATATTGGCAGCATTAGAAAGTTGCCTTCTAAACATTGGTAACATTCGATGGTTGCTTACACAGCTGCCAACTATATTGTTAACCTATCTAAATATTAGAGCATTAGAAAGTTGCCAACTCGTTTTTTCAACAAAGTTGACAATAATATTGCCAACCTTTCTAAATATTGGCAGCATTAGATAGTTGCCAACTCGAGTTGTCAGCAATATTTCTAAACGTTGGCAACATTACATAGTAGCCAATAAAGCTAACAGCAATATTATCAAAATCTAAATCTAAATATTGGCAGCATTAGAGGGTTGTCAACTCGAGTTGGCAAAAAGGTTGTCAGCAGTATTGCCCAAAATTTCTACGCATTGACAACATTAGATAGCTGTCAACAAAGGTGCCAGCTATATTTCCAACCTTTCTAAATATTAGCAACATTAGAAAGTTGCTAACTCGTTTTGCCAAGAAAGCTTACAGCAATGTTTCCATAATTTCTTAATTTTGCAACATCAGAAGGTTGCCTTGGTGTTAACACAGCTTTAGATTGAGTTACATCATTGATTAATAAGTGTGTTTGGAAAACTATAATAACTGAAGTAAAAATTGCATTTTATCCTCTTAGAAACAATTAATGTTTCCTATAAGTCTTTCACGAAATGTGAATTTAAATGTTTAATGTCTGTAAAGTTTTTGCATCAAAATTCGTGTGATTATTACGAAGGAAAAAATGTCATAGCAAAAGTATGAAAAAGGATAACAAAGATTAATTATTTCGCAACATCACGTCGTGTTAGGGCTTAATCAAATTTATTTACCGGAACAACGAGACTATTAGCCCCAATGTTGTTAACATATACTCGTAAAGCTCGTTGCGTTTTGCTCTAGTCACCTACGCAGCCCGAATCGGTACAAAAGTATTTTCTTTGAATCATCAATACTTATAGATTGATGTTGAAACACATCTCTGATTCATAAAATCAGAATGTTAATATCCTTACAAACCAGGATTTAATCTTGATAATACATACCAGCAAATAGAATAATTGTATTCATACTTCTGGCGTTTACTTTTAAAATGAATATTGCAGCTTTATTCAAATGCCATGCAAATTCTAAAAACCAAGCGTACAGAAAACAGGGAAGTACATCGATGGGGGTTAATTTTAGTATGTACCACCCTCGAATGCCGGCCATAAAGGATATTGTGTAATCCTACACGGAAAAGAGCTTCTTTATGCTGGGAAAAATTAAATAATTCTGCTTTCAAGGCTGTACTGGGAAATCGTTGCAAATCCGCTACTATCCTTGAATAGGCCGATTACTAATGCACTTGAGAAATGAAACTTTCGCGCAATTAGTAAAAGTAACTGTAGTTGCAATTCC
The DNA here is from genome assembly GCA_958336395.1 of Ctenicera cuprea. Taxonomy (NCBI): domain Eukaryota; kingdom Metazoa; phylum Arthropoda; class Insecta; order Coleoptera; family Elateridae; genus Ctenicera; species Ctenicera cuprea. Next base: position 19,339,429 of record OY284491.1, read on the forward strand.
GTAACGCGTAATAAATTAGAAACGGTCTAAGGCAGATGCAAAGTTGCTCTAAATGATCTTGCATCTCACTAAAGGAACAGCTTTTAATATAAATACATTCACGGTTATGCTGCATGTGCTGTTCATGCCAAATTTGTTTAGTTATTAATAGTTATTCACAATTTTCCTTATTTCTCTAAATTATCAAATATTGGAAATGCTTCACGAAATTGTAGTGCGATTAAACAAAGGATATTTTCGATGAGCTTCAGGATCCGGAGATATTTCAAAAATTCACACCCAAATAAAGTTTTAAAAAAGTCATAATATATGTCTTTTTGGAAACATTTTTTCAACAATTGAATTTTGTGAATTTATAAGCAAATTTTGTGAGAAACCATAAGATCAATCAAGCTGCTACGATTTTTTAAAAATTTCGACTTGAACGCTTCATTACTCAAAAACAAGTTGGTAGATCAGGATCAAATGTGATATCGTAAGAGCCACCAATGTTACTATTGAATAAATAATAATTTTGAAAAGATGAAATATTTCAAGTGATAAATATTTTCACAATTTTGTAAATTATAAAAAATCCCCATGCAGTTTTTTTTTAAATTTTATACACATAGAACTAGGAATGAGCTGGGTTGGTGTTCCAGTCCGCTAATTTCTGTAACACCATCCAGGCATTTTCAAAAATCAAACATTTATGCCCGATATTTAATACATCGGGGACGATAAAACATTTCAGTTCAAACTAAGCTGCTCATGAGTGATAGTAGAACACGACCCTAATTTTAAATTTTTAGCAGGGTTGGGCATGTAAAATATTACATGAATATTACAGAATAATACCGATGCAAAACCAGACAGTTTAAACGTAAAAAAAAAGAAATCTCATTGTGGGTGCTTTCTTCGCGAAGGAGCGGCCGCTATGGAGGTCTTTTAGACTCTGTACTCGAGTCCTAAGCCCTTCTTCAGCCGAGAAAAGATGGTGAGGATGGGTTAAAGCAAGGAATTTGGATAAGGGGTGATTTCCGCGGATAGTACTGTCCCAGTATTTACTTTGTGGTTCAGGAAAACCACGTAAAAACCTGATGCAATACGCCGGCCAGGCCAGGGAATCTACCACAGGTCTCTAGAATGAAAGGTGAACGCGCTTACCGCGGAGCCACCTTTCTCGATTTTAATCGTAAATAAACACGTATACAACTTAATAAGTGGAAAAAAACTAAAAACGTAAAATAATTGCGACCAGTGCCAGAGTTATGGTGGGGGCGAGTGGTACTTCCGCCTCAGACGTAATTATTTAAAAAGCGCAATTTTGTTGTATAATTTTTTATGGAGCCAACTGTCGTTTAATAACTGCCGACAATTAAAAACATTTTGCAGTGCGGTACGTTTGAATAGAGAAAAGTTCATTCCTTATAGTCATATGTCTCACCCCCACCCCCGTCTACTATGCACACACGCGTTCATCTACATAGTAAAGTTAACACAATAATGTTATGCAGATGTTTTTCTGGAATCTGTCTGTACATATTTTACATATTCTACATACTTTACATGTATAATATGTAGAAAAAGGTAAATATACTAGTTTTCTTTAACATACATGTTCTACATATTATTCTACACACTTTTCTACGTGTAATGTAGAAAATAATTTTCTACGTGTAAACCCCGATTTTTAGTAAGTTCACAAGTTTGGTACTTGGTTTCTGCTGTTATTTAATATTTTTTTCTCAATAAAAACTTCTGTTTCTAACCACGGTGGTCCAATTGCGCATAGCTAAAACCAGCAAAAGTAGCGGAGCTATCAACCACGATAGCAGGCGACCCAACAAGGCATCAGTCTATCAAGCGATATACCTATAGCACCCTCCACTAGGTACCGCCACCATCAAAGTTATAAAGTCGATCTAATTTAAACATTTAATCTTATATAACTCTTGGGGACACAGCGTTGATACAAAAATACGTTTTAAAATATAACAAATAAGATGTTTTAAAGCATAGAAAAGTTCGGAAGTGCTTTGCAAATTTTGCCCTGTAAAAAAATCATCTACATTATTATATATACGTTAGGTTTTATTGCCAATTTTTTGTCAAACAATCTTATTATTTTGTGCACTAATAAATCAAACTTCAATAAGTTTTTAAAACACAACGAGCAAGAATAAAAACAATAGCTTGAAAACGCTTCTTCTGAACACAGTATTAATATTACGTGAAGTTGTTTGAAATTAAAACTTGCGCGCATAAACATTTCTTAGCTATATTTTTCCATTGCAATTTAAATAATATTTCAGTGAAACAATCCCGTCTCGGTTTTATTGCAACTTTATCCCGCGAGAACAGAAACAATTCTTTGAGTAAATTGAAATCGCAAACCCAAACGTTAGGAGCGCTGTAAATTCACATCAATTTATTGGAGTTGTTTCATTTGCTTTCACCTACAGGTGTTTGTTCATTTCCTACTGAATTCGCCATTTTAAGTCAAATTTAAGTCAAATTAAACTAAACGTGCAATCGGCGTGCCGTAAATTTTAATCTAGAACTGCATTAAGTTTAAGTAAATTTCCACCACTTGTACCTAGTCTTAGAGAGCGTTGCTAAAGTTTTGTGATTTATAAGTGCCACCAAAAGCCTCAAAAACGAATACAAGCCCGGTGAGGTGAGCTTTATATCAGTTCTTAAGTTCGCAACTTAAAGAGCTGTGGAGGGTAGGTAAATAATGTCAAATTGAAACACAAATATGATTGATTACAGAATTTCAACATGGCGTGATCCGAGTCAGATATCAGATTTGGAACAAAATATGTGAGAATGACTAATGGATACATTCAAATTGAGTATACTACGAAATATACAATTTCGGTCTCTGGAGAATTATAGAATGACAGACTTGAGACAAGTCAGTAGCCAAAATAAAGACAAATGTACTGAATTACTAGGTTTGAACAAGCACTCAAGACGAGAAGCTAATCGTTACACCCACATCATTAATTTTACGTTCAGAAACGAACATCGTTATTTGAAAAAACATAAGTTGCACAAACAAGTAATTTAAAATCAATTTCCAGTACTTGACTGTTTCCTGCAACAGGAAATTATGAAAAACTTCTTTCTTCTCTTGTGATCAAACTGATTCTAAAACAACTCTTTTCTTAAAGACTTTCAGAAACTCCTGCGGATTTATAAAGATGCAAGTACTTTCGGCGAGTTCTTAGAACTCTTAGGAGCTCTTAAATTTGTACCGTTTTTAGCTGCTAACGACGTACGTAGCTGTAATTCCTGCACATTTTCATGAATAGTGATATACAGGGTACGTCGACAAACTTTACAGGTTTAAGTTTAAATAAGCAAGAGACCTAAACGGCTTTTCAAAAATCTCGAAAACGCCTACAGGTATTCTATTGAAACTTGGTATAGGTTAGTATTGCATAAAGTGGCATTTTGTGGCCAAAATAAATTTAATTTATTCCCCCCCAGTGGCGTGCATCGGGGTCCTACGTTACGTCATTGTAGAAAAATCTAGTACGCCACTGTTTTTTAGCCAATATGACAAATTTTTCAACTTTATCCATTGAAACGACACCCAAGTTGTCTCTTTTCTTTTTTTGGTAGAATGAACCGTTTTCGAGAAAAACTGAAAAATCTGTAACTCACACTTTTGATCATTATAAAAATAATTTCCATACAAATAACAAAGTGAGCCTTGATTATTATAATTATTAATTATTTATAAAAGAAATGTATCAGGAGCTACACAACTGGAAAATAACGTAATCTAAAAATTATTATTTACATGCACTACTGCTATAATAAATCAACTAAAGAGCATTGTCTTAGGAATTTTTTTATTTTTCGGGAAAAGGTTCATTCTACGAAAAGAAAAAGAGACAACTTGTGTCATTTTAATGGATAAAGCTAAAAAACTACCATATTGACTAAAAAACAGTGGCGTACCAGATTTTTCTAAAATAATGTAACTGCGGTGGCCCCGATGCACGCCACTGGTGGAAATAAATTAATAGTTATTTAAGTATCAAGAAATGTAAGGACGTAATAACATACGAGGTAGGCGAATACGAGCTGAGGCGGAGCCGAAGCTTGTCGCCTGCCGAGGATGTTATTAGTCGATACATTCCGTGTTACTTATTAAATTTTTCACGCTACCGGCAATGTAAGTAAGCCTACAGGTAGAAATTTAATCATATTTTTAAAAGTTCTTTTTGACAGCTGTCATCGGAATTATTTTTTAAAAGCTGCATTATTCTAAGTTGTCTGTGTTTGTTACCATATCAACGAACAGTTAAAATCAACATTATTTTCCTAGGAATGTAAGTGACACTATTAAGTTCCGTCGTCAAGGGTAACTAGTACACGAATGTTATCAGCCACTTACGATCCCTGTAGCTATGGATGTAAGGCCTACTTACACTGCCGGTAGCGTGAAAATGTATTTTATTTATAAGTTCTAGCTTTACTTCGTTAAAGTTCATTTTAATTTATTGTAAATCAAAACAATTCTTAACTTCAACAGGTTTTTCATTTTAGCTTTATACGTATTTCAGCGTGTTTACACGTCATTATCAAAAGCAAAAGTAAACAGTTGGTGTTGCTATAGGAACAATACATCTTCATAACTTGATCTTAGTTTTCTATATCTGCGTCCAGATGACTTGATTTCTCATTCCAAAACGTCTAATAACGGTGAATTTAAGAGATCAATTTGTTCATTCATTAAAGGTACAGATGTTTATGCATTTCAAATGCTTCTAGTATATCCAACTTACGTTTGTCATCACAAAAGTATAAAATTTTTATACTGTTATTAGATTGAATGATTGTGTTCTAATAAATGTTTAGCGTAATTGGATTTATGGGGGTGTTTATATTTGTGAGAACGTACGTGTTCCTTGTAATTTTTAATTGTCTGGCCTATATAAACCGAATTACAGTTCGAGCAATTTAATTTGTAGATGCCTGATTTTAGTAAATTGTCTGTTTTTTATCATGAAACAAAGTGTTTAAAATGTTTTTTGTTGTTTTAAAAGTTATTTTACATTTATTTGTTTTGTTTATAATTTTGGCACATTTTCCTGATTTATTGCCAAAATATGGAATTGCGGCGTATTTTATTTGATCTGATGAAGTAGTTGAATAAATTTTCTGAATAGCTAATTTATAATTTTTCTATTTGATTAGTGTATCAATAAGTTGAGTATTATAACCATTATTGTATGCAATTTATTTAATAATCGAAATTTCTTTATTATAACTAATTTCACCTAAAGGAACCAAAAAATGCCACTTTATGCAATATTAACCTACATCAAGTTTTAATAGAACACCTTTAAACGTTTTCCAGATTTTTAGAAAAAATTGTTTTTTTTTAAACTTCAACATCGTGTTTTGAAAACTAAGCCGCTTAGGTCCCATGCATGCTTATATAAACTATTTGTCTTAGAATTAATCAAGGAATCACCCCGTAAAGTTTGTCGACGTACTTAATTAACACCCTGTATCCTTACAAACCAAAACAGGAGTTAAAACTGCATAACAATGAAGTAACTAACAAGTTCTGCACAAGTCAAAGTTAATACCTCAATAAAGGTAGCAATTAAAATTAAAATGGCTACTTGTGGTGATCTCTAATTACATCTTCTTGAATACCCTTAGTGCCTTAATTTATTCTTTTCACGTCAACGAGCAACACTTGTTTTGCAAATGCACGCTCTTTTATGCACGATATGTTGTGGAGCGGTACTAGAATATTCATAACCCGACAATACCCAGTTATTTCTTAAATTCGCAACTGCCCTCAACACTAATGGTGTCGACAATACTTCATTTCTATTGCATTAATTTATTTAAACCCAATGAATAGTCTATCAAGTCTGAAACTCGCGCCGCTTCGACGCTCTTTATTGCCTGCACCACAATTAGCTTGTCTGTACACCCCCTTACTAACATATGCATAATATCGTAATCCCTCGATAACGCCTGACTCGAGCTCGAGTGCTGTAAAATAGGATTTCGTTGCCCTTCACTTCTTTGAGTGATGCTCTTGTTGGAAAAGGGTCTTCTTTACAGTTACATACACGTACATATGGTCCACTAGTGAAATGAATAGAAGTGCCTAAACGGCAGTTTGTAACCGCAGTTAAGAAGAGTATATTAAGCCAGGAAAGAATGCTTTTATTTAGGTTTAGAATTATCTTGCACAAGTAAACTAAAGCAGTGGTAATAAAACGTACACCTTATCAGAAACAAAAATTACACTAACACGAAATGAGTATTTTAATTCCTCTTCCCTTTGTTCATTAATGCGATAATGTCTTTAAAAGAAACCCAAAAAACGTGTTATCAACAACTGTTTGTCCTGTGGATAGGTCAGAGTGCATATGTTCGTTCTCTTGTATCTGCGGAGCGAATAAAATAAAAATATATTGAAAATTCATAGACCTTCTTAGGCTTCTACAAAAAATTTTAAAAAAATTCGAAACCGAAAAAGAAAGTTAAACCTGTTTTTAGGTTTTTAGGTATCACTTTTTTAGAAACAGTTTCCTGTAAATCTGAAAATGGAATGCGATGAGAGACAGTGGCGGCTCGTGGTGTGGTGTACTAGGAGGCATTTTAAAGTATTTTCTTGGAAAAAATTTGTTGTTACGCAAATTTTAGGTAGCCTTATATTTCAAATACATCCTTTACGTTGGCAAAATGATCTATTTTTACCAACATTTTCATTGAAGTCTTTAATAGACTTTCGATAAGCACTATCTAATAAAGTTATTGTAAATTGATACCCACATTGCCAATGTGTCAAAATGCACAAAATATTTCATGTGGTTTACCGATAAAAAATTGTGTTTGAATTTTAGTTTTTAAACATTTGCAGTCAATATCACACAATGAATTAGCACAAAATAGTAGACAGTGGAAACAGTTTCTTACATAGCATTCACAATCCAAAATTCTTTTGCACGGACATCGTACAACACCACTAAATTATGATTACACAACTAACAACTGTTTTCACACTACTACGACGTGTATGTGCGAGTTCCGCAAATTAGGCGGCTATTGGCATGCGGTTATCACGGACAGCTGAAAGCATAATTCTCGGAAATTGTGGGTCCATGACCCTGAAGTTTTTAATACGCAGATACTTCTATCCTCTTTTAGCTTGTGTAATATGAATTTTACTCAATGAGCTTTCTATTTCACCCTTATTCATTTGAAGGCCTTAAAAGCTGGCGGTTTTATTCGGTGACGTATAGCTGAATTAGGGACTGACAGCCAAATGACCCTCGCATAGATTCGTTTAACGCGCGCGAAATACTCAAACATTCAAACGTTTTCGGATCCTGCGGCAGCTCTTTAAACGTTCTCGCATAGAAATCTCATACAAAAGTTAACTTAAAGTATTTTTTAAGTATTAAAGTGTATAATATGTACTCAAACAAAAAGTAATTATTTATTTTTTCTTCTTTCATTGGGAGGTCAATGACCATTTGACCCAATGAAGACACCGCAACTGATGAGAGACCTTAAGACAATTACACAAATAATATAATGTTTTTTTTCTCATATTCCATAGCTCCAAAAAAACGCGGCCGCTACGATTTATTAAAAATTTTGACCTTAACGCCAATAACTAAAAAAATGAACGTAGCATTTCGCCTCGACTTTCCTATACTATATAAAATAATTACTTTCATATATCTAATCACAACAATTACGGCACATCTAACTAAGAACTATATACAATTGTAAGGTTTAAATATAAAGCTCTGCTAATCCGCCATTGCACGAAGGACAAGTAACAATAGTCATAACTCATAAACTATGTGAGTAGTATTGAAGTTATTTTGGTCAGTTTATTAAATGATTAAGACCCTTTTGTATGCTGAAGCTAATTCGTTTAAGAATGCCTTGAAAATAAGACGCAATTTAATTTATTTAAAAAAAAAGTACAGTAGGCCATAAATTGAATATTATTATGAATATAAAACAAAACACTACTTGGATTAACTTCTACAGTTATAAAAATAGAACAAATACATTTTCATATTATTAGGAAAACACGTTCAACAAAAATTATACGCTATGACATATGTAAATTTAAAAAAAAAAGATAAAATGTTCTTTGCAAAAACAGTTCGTTCACAGCATCCACTCGCCTGCTTAATTAGAATAGAAAATCAACCGCAAGCTAAACAGGTTCGTCAAAGCACATCACAAGCTACAGTACACAATGATATACTCTTGCATTATGCGCACGCGTAACCCATACATTATATATTACCAAAAAATTGTTTTGCCGCATGAACTTAGTTACACATAAAATGTTTAAATCGATTTGTCCTGGAAAATGGCTAGTCGTACAAAAAAATCAAGAGTACCATTTTTATGCATTTTTAACGTAGAATCATATTACTCAAATTGGTAAAAAAATCAAAGATTACAAAAATAATATATAAAAATGACCCCCCCCCCTCCAAAGTTTGGAACGCGTCTGGTTTAAATGATTTTATTTGGATTGTGTTAGATAGTGCCGACAAGTAAGTGAAAGTATTGATTCTACTAGCTATACAGTACCGAGTGATCATTTAAATGTCAGCTCTAGTTATCTATGGAAATTTAAGTCATGACTCATTAATTCACACAAACAATTGGAGAGGTCTGTTTGCTGTGTACGGATTGATGTCATAGGTACGTTTGTAATTATTTCTTAAATATTTTGTTAATATTTTCAACGGTTCTCATTCTGGGTCGATCACTACCTTCTTTTCTAGTTACACAACCAGTTTCTCTGAATAAATTCACAGAATGGTTCAAAATATTTATAAACTGTGTGTACTCGACTGCCACTTCTGGAAATCTCTCGTGAAATGCTGCCATAGACTTTTCGCCATTAACTATTTGACATGTACAAAAGTATGCCTCAACAATAAAAGCTTTTTGTGCTGTAGTATAAACAGTGATGTAATGAAGACTGGTGTTTGCACTCTATTCAATTGTTTTCATCTCCAAACTTTGACAATCTCAGGACTCCTTGTAAATTTTATCAACAGATGGCGCAACTGTAAATGTCAATTTTATTTTAAAATAAATTTGAAAAGTAAGAAGTGTTTTTATTTATTTATTATCCCGTTATTATTCTAGGTAAAAATGCCAAAATACTGTTTTTTGTGCGGCTTATCAAAAAGCGAAAACAAAGATGTATCATTATTTGCTGTTCCCAAGGTGAATTTACCTATTTTGCTTAAAGTATAATTGCTAATTATATAATCAGTAAATAAATAGTTTGTATTAAAATTATGCTTTGTACCAAGTTAAGTTTATGCAGTGACTGGAAGAACGCTTACATTTCGTAGTAGTAAGTAACGAGCTCTATTATTCTACTGACTACTTCTGTTATGAATACAGTTTGCTTTTGCACTATAAAACCAGCTTATTGTGGCGACTTGTTTGTCCAATGTTGTTGGTTGTTGGTGTTATTTGGATTTTAGTATCATTATACCTTTTTTCCAACTAAAAATCACCACAAAAATAACTACAATAAACTACAAACATTACGTAAAAATGCAGAATAACTGTTTCACTTACTTGCATATTTCATTACTAAAAGTAAAAACGAAAGTAACTTATTAACATAACCTTAGCAAATAAGTGTTGTATACGGGATAGGTGTCAAAAATGGTCAAGTAGTGATATAAATAGTTATCAAACCGCGCCAAATTTGAAATATACTTTAAATTTGAAGTTTTAAGAACGCCATCTATGCGCAAATCTTATAAAGAGTCCCGAGATTGTCTAACTTTTAGAATGAATTTCTTATATAGCCAAATGGGAGGAGTTGCAACACCATACTCTTCCTTATATCACCGTATGAACCATTTTTAATAAAAATACTAAGATAATTAATGTTTACTACTGGCAGTTCATAAATTTGACAATTCAATTAATTTTGTTTTTGTGAATTAATCAAAGCAATGACTTAAATTTCCATAGATAACTAGAGCTGAAATTTAAATGATCACTCGGTACTGTGGTAGCTTACTAGTAGTAAACCGTATGCCAAATTTTACAGAAAAAAATTAAATTTTTGTCGCCCTCTTTAGGGAGCCCTAGCTCCATTTTATGACACATGTTTACCTGAACTTTTCTAACCATTTCAATGAATTTAATACGTCTATCTATAGCCAACCAACCATTTTTGTTATTAAATTGGAATCATCATTTAGGCTTATTAATAACTAAACACTGCTAGTGGTCCCGAGGAAAACAAGGAAATGCATAGCAATAACAAGAAGAACTGGCGATGTAGAAGAAAAAGGTCAACACCCGCCACTGTCCTACTTATATTAGTGATCTTAATTACCAAAAAATGTAGATATACAAAAACAACTTTATTACGAGTACTATAATACTCGTACTGCGTTAAAATTAATTAACTAGTATGTAAAACATCAATTAAAACTATGTAACCATTAAATTAATTATACGTATGAAACTTCATAAGAAGGAAACACGTGTTTGTTTGTTACATTTGTGCATACTGCAGAGAAAGCGGCTATTATTAGACACTTGTGATATAAAGCAAAATTTAAAAAAAACTAAACTTATTAGTATAATGATTATCTGTATATAAAATACTTAATTACTTTAACAATATCTATTTATTTTAACCCTATACGCATTTCGGCATGTTTACTTGCCATTGTCAGAGGTTATATTAGAAAGTAAACAGTGTTGTTATAGCAATAGAACTTGGTGACTTGATCTCGGTAATCGTCTGCAGATTACTTGATTTCTTATTCCAAAATGTCCAATAGAGGGGAATTTAATTGATCAATTTGCTCATTCATTAACGGTACAGTTTTTAAATGTTTGTGAATTTAAAAAACTAGTAGTATATCTAATTTACGTTTATTATCACAAAAGTGTCAACATATTATGGTGTTACTAGATGTCATTGAATGATTGTGTCCTAGTAAGTATTTGGCGTAATTGGATTTATGTGGGTGTTTGTATTTGTAACAACGTACGTATTCTTTATACCTAATATCAAAATTTCTAATTGTCTGGCCTATATAAACCGAATTACAATGCGAACAATTTAATTTGTAAATGCCTGATTTTAGCAAATCGTCTGTTTTTGATTTTGCATTAAACAAAGTGGTTAAGATGTTTCTAGTTGTTTTAAAACTTACTTTATATTTATTTGTTTTGTTTATAATTGTAGCAATTTTTCTAATTTGTCACTAAAATATGGGATACAGGCATATTTAATTGTATCGAATGAAGTTAGGGTATTTGGATAAGTTTTTTGAATGGCTAGTTTACAATCTTTTTCTTTAATTAATGTATCAATAAGTTTAGTATTATAACCATTCCGCAATTTGTTTAATAACTGGAATTTCTCTATTATAATTAATTTCGTCTAAAGGGACCGTCAAAGCTTTATGTATCAGGGACCTGTATGCTGCTAATTTATGTGTTTTATGGTGACAAGAATCGTGTGGTATTGTAATGTCTGTTTGTGTAGGTTTTCTATAAACTGAGTACTCAAATTTATTAGTTGAATTAATTTTTATGTTTAAATCTAAAAAGTTAATGGACTTATTTTGTTCAGTTTCTAGTGTAAATTTTATGTTTGGGTGCAAGCTGTTAATAAAAATTAAAAATTCATTAATTAAATCAAATGAACTATTAAAACCTGCTAAAATGTCATCAACATAACGAAACCAAAATATAACTTCCTCAGATTGATTTGATTCAAATATTTGATCTTCTAAATTTTCCATAAATATATTAGCTTAAAGAGGTGAAATGGACTTTTCATGGGTAAACCATCTTTTTGGCAATAAATTTTATTATTAAAAGTAAAATAATTTTGATTGGTGCAAAGTTCAAATAATTGAATCAACTTAGTCCGTTTTATTAATTCAACATTTTTGTTATTAAGAAGGAAGTATAAATTGTAAATAAAAGCACTAACAATATAAAATACAGGTATTTATACCGTGTGTTCAAAAAGTAATTACATAAAGGTTGGCCATAGAAAATAAAATTTCTGACTTTGCATGCTTTAGAATTTAACTGTCATCACTCTGTCAGTGTCACTACAAATAACAAATTACAAGCTTAACCTAAAATTTTAAGTAACATCATGTTTTGCTTGTTTAAATTCTAAAGCATGCAAAGACAGAAATTTTATTTTCCATGGCCAACCCTTATGTAATTACTTTTTGAACACATGGTATAATCCACAAGTTGCGTAAGTCCCGCTAAAGGAATTATTCCTATCAGGCTATCAGCACCAAAATATTTGCTTTTCAACCTGTACTCTTTCACACCCTTTTAGATAAGATAATAACTGAACAAGGTATGTTATCGACCTTTGAACTGCACAACGATTTCAGATCTGGTTTGGTTAGTATTTTAGTAATCGAAATGCCATTTTTGATCTAAAATCTAATTGAGATTTTTTTTTGATATGTTGTACATATAGCATACTAATAAATATCCATATTTAAATACAGGGTGTCCGCGCGAAAAGTTCGGATGCGATTATCTCTGGTATCTTTCAAGTTACAAATTTGAAATTTTAGGGTGTCAGTCTGTACATAGGTAGACATAAGTGAGTATAGTTATCATGTCAGTACTCCGCCCCAGCCATCCCCACTTCAAAATTTCAAACAACATACTATATTTATTTATTGCAGATTATGAAAGAGAACACCTTTTTTGAAATGCCTGCGTGAAAAAAGACGTTAGAACGGAAAGTTTTGAGATATTTGACTTTGAAGTTTAAATAATTGTGACTATATAACTAAAGTATAGTTAGGGCACCGAATTAATCGATGTACGTCACAGACATCTGATGACGTCACAACCCTATTGCGTTTATCCTGCAATGTTTATGTACTAGTCTGTATCATAATCCTAGAGTAAATAATAGTTCATGTCGCATTCCTCCTAAAAATATTACCGAGATGAGCTAAAAATGTAAAATATATATGAAAATAATTTTAAAATGTCTGTGACCTGCATCAGCTGATTCGGTGCTTTAACTGTAACTATAGTGACTTACGACTCTCTATTCACTGACTGCCTAAAATTTCAAATTTATAATTTGAAAGACACCAGAGATAATCGCCCCCGAACTTTTCGCGCGGACACCCTGTATATCTTGGTAGGTAAAATTGTAGAAATCCGTCTACGTATGTACATTTTTTAGCATTTTGAAACGAATTTACTTAAAAAAAGTTTAAATATCCAAATTTCATTCTCAATGTGTGCTACACTCGACACTACCTCCTTGCGATGCAGGAACTATGCTCGAGTTATTTTAGGACGTGTGCAATAGAAGTGCAGCCGTTAAAGTTAAATAAAAACGGGCAACTTATTAATTAGCTTGGGGGATGTTTGGTTGCTTTATTGATCGTGGATGCAATACAATATGGTATTTGAATAAATCCAATTACTGTTTTTACACAGTTCCGTTAGTTCCTCTTTTTATAAAACAATACGGTCCATCTCTTTTACTGCATTTCAGTGAAATGTAACACTAATGATGGGTACGTACATAACACCAGTGGCGACTCGTAAGAGAATCAACCTGGACGACGCCCTCCCCACCAAACACGCAACGTTAACTATAGCACATTTCCAAATTGTGTAATAACGCTCAAGTTTTGCTGCAGTAAAGCGATGTTTTTATAAGGGATTGTAAGCTGGCAAAACTTCAAATATGTGCGTGCGTTCTAGACGGGCAACATTGCTTTTAAACCGCTTAAGAAACATAAAGGGAGTTATTATGTTTTAATATAATAAATAATATAATTATTTAACGTAGCTGTATTTGTTTATATGCTCCAGATTGTAGTTTTGTATACGTTGTAATCGCGTGATTTATGTTATCGGATAAACAAACGTTCCTGCGCTATTGAAAGGGCGCTCAAGTAATCGGCCCAAAATTAGAAATAAACGACGGGTAGCACCCGATAATATGCTACCGGGTAGAATAATCAATTATCCGTTACGATAATTACCCGTTTATAACCCGTTACCCGATAATTATTCGTTAGCCGATAATCACTTTAAAAAAATTGTTAATGCCAATTCATAATTGATGCAATCTGCTTTAGTCGGCAACTTTTTTTACTTCAAGGGCGGGTAACGGGTAACTATCGGTTAACGGGTAGCTATCGGGTAATGGGTAATGGGTTATTCCCGGGTATTTAAATTGCCGGGTGTCATCCCTACCTAAAATACATAAACACGAATTAACTGTCATTTACAATCGAAAAATTTTGCAAAATCTGCTGTTACCTTGGCACTGTTATTATATGTATTTAGTTTCAAGAATTTAATTAGTACATTTCCGGAATCGATGAAATTATTAATAATAATCTGCATCACACCGACTTCAACAAGTTTTGTTTTAATTTTTTGTCGCTCCCCCGAAGTACAAGTTCACGAACCGCCATTGCACACCACACAATAACAAAACGTTTTATTATGCAAATGCAAATGGATAAACTTGTAATTTCCTCAAAACTTCTACAAAGCTTCAATACGTTTTAAATAATTAAAGTTTGTCCTTAAAAATACACGACTGTTGTTATTCAAGTTTTTTTAACAAAAACATCCGCAAAACTAGCTTAATAGGTTATTGTTAATTGCACAATAAATTAGCAATTAAAAAAGAGTACAATCGAGTTCAAATCTGTTAACCCGATTATGTGTATTTTTTTATTGTAGCAGCATATGACGTTACATAAAAATTGCAAAAAATACAGTAAGCCGAAATAAATTTAACTTCATTTAAATTCCGACCATGATTAAAACATTTCTGCAATTTCTTTTATGTTACAGTGTAAGTAGTGCACACGTACGAATGTACTTGGAATAAAAAAGGATTATATGCCATCAACGAATAAAATTCTTTTCATAAATAATTAATGTGTGAAAAATACCAACAAGTACCACAACACTCTGGAAACTTTTTTTTGTTTCGTGTTTTTTTTGGTAATTCGTTATTCAGATTAAATAAATGTACTTAATAATTAATTACACTTTTGTACTCCTTTTTTTCCGTTCAATAATTTATTACGACTACTTACTAAAAATAAAATATTATCAACAACACCTTCAAAGTTGTCATACAACTCGTAATACGAAAAGTTTTAAAACAAACAATTTACAAACGAAAGGTTAAATATCCGAATGCAAAGGATGTATGAAAACAACAGATGCTAATAAATATTTTAAGTAGCTGCTAAAGAAAATAACGGGAACCCTCTGAAAAACGGATCGATAATTGGTAGTCTTAAAAAATTTTACAAGAAACAACATTGAATGCGCATTATTAAAATTTAAAACTTTTTACAACTTCAGTCTACGGTAATCCTAAATACGAGCCCAAATCGTATTAAAAGTAAAACATATGAGAGAGCATTTTTTACGAAAACGGTAAGAAATATCAAAAAAAAATTTCAATAAACCACAGCTTATTTTAAGAATTGCCGAGCCATAAATATTCAAAAGCAAGGTTTTCAATTAGAAATAATGTTGCACTTTGGACATGTTGCATGCAGGAATCCCAACAGGTTTTGTTATAATTTTTTTTTTCCGTACAAAATTTTGCTTTATTTAAGGACAATTTTAGGGAATTTTCACATACCGGGTGTAAACGAAACGAAACACCTTTCTTTTCTTTCTTTCTGAATTTAAAATTAAAAAATCAAATATGACAAATTTTCCCGTTAGTAATTTGTCGAATTGGTAAAAGCAGAATTCGCAAAAGAGTAAATAAATTTACAAATACTTTTCAACTTACTTTCGACTTTAAAATTATCTAACATTTATATAAAATTTGACTGGTTCATTTAGTGGGACACAAAGGCGCGGAAATTTAAACTTTAGCTGTTACGTTTAGTAGAAATTTGGCGAATTAACGACGATTTGAATTCACCAAATGGCAAAATTCGCCATTTGACACTTCTAAACCTTGGATATTCTTCTGAAATCCAAAAACAATAATATTGTAGTCTTAAAAAACGTTTGGGTTTATGAAGCTACCACTCCTCCACCAGAGGTAGAGCGCATTAGCCTGCAAACACTTATAGTGCGACGGCGCCACCTCGTGTGAACGAGTAGAAGTTTTATATTCACAAAAATAATTAATAGAGGTGTACGAAAAAAAATGTTTGGCTGAAACCTTATTTGGGCGTCCAAAAAAAGACCCTGAAGTTGTGTGAATTCTAATTTGGCCTGTACCCAGAATTTTTTTTTGAAAAAAGTGCTAAACATCACAAAATCGTGGATTTTTCGTTTTCATTGTATCCTACGTTAAAAGTAGTCCTAAACAAGAAGATGATACAATTTTGCGTAAAACTAAAGAAAAAGGAATGTTCCAGCCCTAATAGTTTCCAAAAAACGCCCTTCCAATGAACCCCATTTTTTTGACGGAATTTTTTTTCAAATTTGGCATATGTAAAATACTTTTTTCTGAGACGGGAAAAAAGTTTTACATTTTGTCTCTCTTGACAGGTACTAAAGTATCACTTTTTATGAAATTACATTTTTCCTTTTACCCGGGGAAAAAAGTAATTACTTTTTCCCCGCTACAACAGCTTACTAGTTTAAAAATTCAAATTCCACGTTGACCAATTTTTCGACTTTATTGTATATGTTTTTCAATATATTACATTTTTTCCCGTCACAGAAAAAAATAGTGTATTATACACAGGAAAAAGTAAGATTTTAGCTCTCGGTGTGAGTGTCTCCCTCCGCTTCGCGTCGGGAGACAAACAGACACCTCGAGCTAAAATCTATTACTTTTTTCCCTTGTATAATAAATATCTATTTTTTTGGTGTCAGAAGGAAACCATGTTCTTTTTTAAATTTTATTTTTTCTTTAAAAAATATAGTCAGTAAATAAAATTACTAAAAAAATTATTAAAAATTTTGTGTTTTAATGGCCCAAACGGCACTTCATAGTAAATTACTTAAACAGACTTATTTTTAATTTGAGAGGTTTTTAGCAAAAACAACATGCACTTAAGGCACTTTTTTTTATACTTTACAAAATTTTGAATATGAATGGATGAATTTTGGCCAAAATTTAATTAACATTGTAAAAATCTACGACACGTCATCAATAAGAAAACAACCATATTCAGCTGTACTAGACACAAATTTAGAATTTTTTAGGACATGAATATAAATTTAAGGCCAATTTTAGGACAAAACGAGTTTTTCCACATATTTTAGGAGATTTATGGCAATTGGGATCCCTGGTGCTGTTTTTGAATGGTTCTATATTAATTTACTGAATTGTTTAAATAAACACCTCAAATATCAAATATGTAATTTTAGATTCCAGAAAAGGGAAGGTAGGCACACGGTATATTTACTTATCTATCCTGACCAACTTTAAAGACATATTCATATGTAAACATACCTAGCAAATTAGTCACACCTACAACCTTCTGCATGCACATGGGGAGATGCAAATTAATCCTATAATCTACATATAGAAGTAGACCGTAACGCAAATCTAATCACATTTGCGAGATGAGCTCCCTGTGGGAGGGATAAACATCAGGAAGCTGACAAATCAACAGACAACGGATGGTTTTACAAATGGTGCTCGAGTCAACTTCGTCTACAGTTTCAAGTTGATTTTGTACGAACTACGAAACATTTTATTTTTGGCCGTGGTTAACTCGGCGAAAGCCGGGGCTTTAACGCCTTTGCTGAATCACCGACAGTCGAAAACGTCTCAATAAATGCACAAACGCAAATTTTGAATTAAATTATTATATTTAGATAATTTAAGATTTTTTTATCGTGTATTAGCTCGCGTCTTCCGCTATGCTCCAGGCACGCCATTTCATTAAAAAAACATACTATGAACGCAATAAATTAAAAAAAAATCCATGTACATCGCTAAAAAACAGTATGCCAGATTAACTACTTTACTGGAAACATAGACAAGTAATGAGTGCGACAAGGTAGGAATAACCAACTAACACGCGCGACAAGGAAAGGAGATAATGGGCGGCCAACCATGATATGTTCATGGATACTTTCAATTTTAAATAAATGCTTGAATTTTTAATTTAAATTAAAAGTATCCCTGGATACCTGAAACCCCAGTTGGCCCGCCCTTTATCTTCCTTCATTATCGCACTCTCTCGCTTCCAGGAAAATAGCAACTATCAGTAGTAAACGTAGGCGATTCAGCAAGAGGTTAAAATCTTCCTTAATTTTTACAGTCTGGTACATCACCTTTTTTTAATAAAAACCATAGCATCGTTTGTTATTTAATTAAAAACGCATATTTTAAAGGGCAGTACAATTTACAATGCCTAATACCGTATGTTCAAATAAAAATTACATAAGGGTTGGCCATGAAAAATAAAATTACTGTCTTTCCACGCTTTGGAATTTATTAACTGTCAACCCTTATGTATGTTTTATTTGAACATATGGTATAATTCCAAGTTTAAATTATACAGTTGAACTGAATCTATCAATTTTTTGCAATGCATGCCAATTTGTTGCAATATGAATGGTGCGGATACTTTTTTAGAACTTTAGTGTTCAATAAAACATCTCCCGGCGTCCGAACTTCACCGATCAACTTGCACACTTCTCCTACATGTTTAATATTTTCCCAACTTTTCTGTTACTTCGTCAATTACCGCGACAAGTAGCCAACATTAAACTATACACTAGGTTGTCGTTGTGTTATAAAAAATTTAGGTGGGCCTTACCCTTAACCAATATTTACGCTGATCATTACGAAAAAAGGGGATATTTTAACATCTATCTTGCGATTACAAAAAAAAATAAGAATTTGATTGATGCAAAAAACAATTAATTTTATCAACACAATATTTTCTAACAATACACGGTGTTTTTAAAGTACGTACAGAAACTTCAGGAGGCGATTCCGTGGGTTTATTTACGAAGAAAAGTACATTATGAACATAAGACCGAAAATTCTTCATTACGGAGTTACAGCCCTCCGAAGAAAGAACACTCTAATCCTAATCACTTCTTTGTCGATAACCTTCGCAGCAATTGGACTACTGATTTAGCTTAGTTTTTCTACTTTACTACTTACTTTCTTCGGAGGACTGTAACTCCGTAAGGAGCATTTTCGGACATCTGTTCATATGAACTTTACTTCATGAAATAACCCAAGGAATCGCCTTCTAAAATTTCTGTACCTACTTAGGAAGCACCCTGTATAAACCATTGGCTCTAGCATAAAGTTAATTGATAATAATATACCTACTTAATGCAAAACTATTCTCCTATTAGGTAATACGTGCTGCATCAAATTGAACTTCCCCCAGATTAATCATTTTTTTTACAAAACAAGTAGTTTTGCTTTGTCTGCACTTTTACATATCTTATGTATTTACTATTAAATACGTTAAAACAATTTCTTAGAAATGTTTACTTCTAGTTCTGCTTAGAAGAATGAAAGCACACTACAGGATCACAATAACGTAATGTCTAGGAACGGTCTAAGACTATTTTAAAAATTGTTTAGTTTACCGATATTAAAGTGCCATCTAATATTACCACTGTAGTGAGTTAAATAGAGGTGGGGGGAGTTGAAGGCAAAATGAACCCTTCCTTGTGATATAAAATTAAGAATAATAAATAAGCAGGGTCAAAATTATTTTTGATCCTGATGAAAGTATATTTTACTGCATATAGAAGAACTTGTTTTATTTTTACATAGTTGATCAGTGCAGGTACACAAGGGTAAGTCCAAGGGTGAGCCCTTCACCTCTGGCTAAGTAGATGCAACTCTACTTCCTCAGAAAGTTCACTTTGATGAATTCTAGTACTTTTTTTACACAGTTAAAATGAGTGATAAATACTTATTAAAAAAATTAAGCCCTTTAGCTTGCACAAAAATTTGATAAAAATAATTCTGAAACGAAAACGTATCGAATAAATCCCAGAACAAATTGCCCACTTGTCAAAAATCATTAACTGATCGTTAACAGTACAAGTCAATAACACACGTTGGTATAGCCCCAATCAATTTACTTTTACTATAATTAACTATATTAAACTGGTAATAAACCTACATGAAAATTCATGGATACTTGCTGCAGTAAATCCATCATTATTTACAGAAATAACCAATACCAAATCCGTATGTTTACCACGTTCAAGCTATATTCATACTCAAGGCAGAATAAACCCCCTTGTTAAAGGACTGATATCTATTATGCATTTTCATGAATTAATAATAAAACCCTCACTGATCTTTGCTTGTTGTCTGAAATTCTCCCTTAAAAACCAGTTCTACAATTATTATTTTCATATTCAATAGTTTTCAAACCACCGCTGAATACCCCTACCGTAATACTAATTATAAATTTCTAAAAACTCTTATACTTGTTAGGTAACGTAGGTTTTTGAACCTGCAGTTTAAAACAATCATATAGATGTGTTGTTATAGAACAGGCCATACTTATAAAGATAAAATGAGTTATCAGTTTTAACCTCATAATCTGTAAGAATTACCAGTGGCGTACTTAAAATAAAAAACTAACGGAAACTTCGTCATGAATAAGCAAAACAAAATTAATAACGTCCACAACAAACAGAAAAAAAATGAGTTTTGGGGCAAATTTTTTTTATTGTTTTTACAAAACAAAATTTTAATGAAAATGCCAAAGGAAATTGGGAAAAAAAGATAGTTGCAGTACTTCTTTATAAGCAAATAAATTTTGTAATTTAAAAACTTCTAAAAACTGCCAGGAAATATTTTCAATTTTTCTTGTTAGTACCGACAATTTTTTAGCACGCGCTGTTTATTTCGACAAGCTTTTCTACAAAACGATACTTTCCTAGATTCAAAATCAGAGAAAGAAGATAGAACTAATTATTTATCAACCCTGATACCGAGTACTTAAAAAAATTAAAAGAAAACATACTATTTCCAGGTTTTCTAAAATCTAATTAATGTAAAACAACGTGCTGTTTGTTATTCTACGTAGTTGTAATAAAATTCAATAGAAGGAAAGGTAATTGCTTCCCCTTGAATATAATATATTGCATTAATGTCGCCTGTATTTTTGATATAAAAGTGTATTTCAACACAGGTTGTGAAAAACTTACATAATTCGTTATGCAGCTTTTTCCGTAGTACTTAGATGCCTACTATTAAGTGGGGGTTCGTAAAGAGGGCAACGTGCAAAACAAACAATATTACATAATCTAAACCATACTCTACTTTTCTAAAACATAATACCGAAGTAGCACAACAACACATAAACGCTTCCCAGGCGAACACCGTCGTTTTTAAAACGATACCATGGCTATGTAAATAAACAGGATAAAACATATGCAAAATCACGCAGGTGGGAAGGGTTTGTGTCATAATGGCGTGGATCAGAAGCAAATGAGCTTATTAATGCTGCACTTTTGACTGGCCTTCGTCTCGAATGTTTTTGTTATCGTATAAATAAACCTCCCCGCGAGATTGCAGGGTTATATTCCTCTTCGATAAACAGGATCCTTTGCGCTGTAGAGTTGCGATAAATTCGACAACAATTTTAAACAAAATTTTGAGGTAAAGCATCAAACAAAAAAATTGGCCCCACCTTCGTCCAAACATAGAAATTAATCACCTGGCAATAGGAAAAAAACAAAGAATATTTGCAAAAAGTCTGTGGACTGCATTTGCGGGTGCGAAGTGAGAAAAGCTTTAATTTGTCTTATTTGTCTAACAATGGATTGCGGTGCATGTCTTTTCTTGCACAGCGATCTGTGTTAAAAGATTTAAAATATTTAAGTGGGAAGTTAAAAACACAATTCAAAAAAACACTAGGTACCAATTTTAACAACTTTTGTGATTAACAGTTTTGTGGATCAAAAGGAAAGGCGTATGGATTTAATTTATAGAACTATTAATTAAAACGCTATATTTTTTTGGTTTATATTTTTACCGCCTTCCCGTGGTAAATGTTTACGAGCAACCGCTGCCTGCGTCTTTGAATCAAGACAAATTTGGATTTTTTTATAACAGTTTGGAAGAGCACAGAATTTAATGGGAAGCCACTGTTTAATAAGAACGCATGCTAAGCATTTGTAACGGTTACAAGAACAAAAATAATAAAGATATAATGTATAATAATAACAAAGATCAGCTCTCTAGAAATATTGTGTAGATATCATTTTGGTCTATTTCCTTATTTCGTTCATACAATAGCCTATTGTTGAACTCTTGCAGTAATTTTTCTAGCGAATTTAATACACTTAATCTAAAAAACTGTAATGCAAACGAATATTACAAAACACTTTCCTACAAGTAGGCTAAAAATGACCTAGGTAGGTATTTAAAAGAAGCAAATAAAATTTCAAGGCTTTTTTCCAGTATGATGTCACACACGTTGCAGTTGCAACGTGCGGGTGTAATTATTTTTCAATTAGAATTTAATAATTATAGCACATGAAATTCTAAAACGTTTAATTAAAAAATAAAAAAAAAACTTACCAGCTAAGCACGGCTTTACATAACATAGAAAAACGACTGAAAATATAGCAATACTGGAATAATAAGTTAAATCCACTAGTTTTTGCACAATTCTGAATGTTTCGCTTTTATTTCTTTCCTTTTCTTCCATTTCAATCGTGATCGTTCTTTGTCTCCTGTCCTTACACATAACTAACTTTTCAAATATCTGCACTACCAATTTCAACACTTATTTATATTATTATGTAAAATAAATAATGCATCTTGCTGCAGCTGCATTTCACTCTCGTTATTAACTCCATTTTAAAACTAGTAACCATAACGACTGTCGGCGAAGTTTCAAACATCGAACACCTGTGGCACAGGTACGCAAACACCGTTAACTATTTTACCATTCTAACTGGTTAGTCACACATTTACTTAGAATACTGAAGAATCTTTGTTTAAAGTTATCAAAAAGATAGGAAAATTGAAGCTAAATTGCCATAGTTTCGAGTTTACAATGTCCAAAAATTCGTCCTCGAAACTATCCACGCGCTACAAAGCATACCACCACATACTTTCACGCGCACGTACACAAAACGAATGCAGACGAGCGCACTTATTGCACTTTGTGCGCATGCTTCATTAAGGTGGGAAATTTATGAACGAAATTTTGAATTTTACGCTTTCTAGCGGACAGGTGGTGAAACACATTCAAAATCTTTCAATTACATTTTCCCATAAACTCGTTTGGTGATAATTGTTTCAGCAGGCAAATACTTTATCAAGGAACTAATTAACCAAAGCTTTGATTATTAAATTTATCACCATTGCCACTCGTTTGCTACCTCTAAGCGGCACATCTTCCAGAATATTTATTAAAAATATGTATTCTTTTCAACAATTATTTTGCGAGTTCAAAAAAAAATCTTGTTCTTAAAAAACCTGTATGTTAGTGAGTTTAAGAGTTTATGTAAAATTTCTAATACTTTATATTTCACGAGAAGGGGATGAGAAGTTTATTCAGGTGACTCCCCCTTCACTTCCAATAAATTTCAATATGTATGTAAAGGAAACTCAACCCCAAAAAGTATAAAACAGTATAATAAAAACAGAAAAATTATTTTAGACCAGTGGTGGGGGTCGTATGAATATTTAGTTTGAGAAAGACACTATCAGCAGCGTAACACTAAACCTCGAAGTACCCCGCAGCCCGGAAGGCTAAAGCAAAGGTTTACGCTAATAATCTTCTTCTTCTTCTTCATTAGCCCATTGCCGTCCATTGTTGGACATAGGCCTCCCCTGTTTGTCTCCATATGTCTCTGTTCTGCGCTTTCCTGATCCATCCAAATCCTGCCGTTCTTTTTAAATCATCCATCCATCTAGTGTTTGGCCGACCCCTACTTCTTTTGCCTAGCCGAGGTCTCCACTGTTGAATCTCTTTGTTCCATCTTCCGTCTACTTGTCTCATTGTATGGCCGGCCCATCTCCATTTTAGCGAAGCTACTTGTTCTTTTATGTCTTTTACTTTTGTTCTCTGACGGATGACCTCATTTCTTATCCGATCTTTTAACTACTCTTACGCTAATAATAGCGCCGTCAAAACAGCGCTCAGTAAAAAGAGCGTCAGGCAAAACGGACGCCCGCCATTAGAAACATCACCATACGAATACTTTGCTATTTTAAATTATATAATTTATATATTATTAAAAATAGCGCCTTAAATCAAACTTTCACCACAATGCAAAACATTTGTTTGGTGATGTTTCTTATAGCGGGCGTCCCTTTTGAGCTGTTATTTTTGCCGGCGCTATTTTTGACGGCGCTGTTATTGCCGGCGACATTTTTAACCGGTGCTATTTTTGACGGCACTGTTATTTCCGGCGACATTTTTAACCGGTGCTATTTTTGACGGCGCTGTTATTGCCGGCGACATTTTTAACCGGTGCTATTTTTGTTGTTATTCTTTTGTTGTATTTTTATAGAAATAAATGTTTATAGGTATATTTTAAAGATGATGGTGGTAAATATTAATAGAGGGCCAAGGGCCCATGTGATTTGGGGCCAGTCACAGAATAGAAAAGGAAAAATAACAGGGTTTATTGTAGTTACAATTACCTCTTACCCGTGTTAATTGTATTACGTCCCACTACGAGTTTCGATAGTGGGTACGATGAGCATGGACATGCACCGAAACGTATTCCAAAACCGGGAAAACGCAATCGTAATCGAAACGAAAATCGAAATTCATAGCCCTAACCGAAAACTGTTTTAAACTAATTATTTTTGGTATTTACCGGTGTTGTGTTTTTTGGTTCTGATAAACATTTAACTTACTTTATTAAATTAATTTATTGAAAATAGCAATAAGTACTTAACAACCTTTGAATTTCACATAGTTAGCCCTTTTAGTTGCCCAAGGGGTTTGCAGCCAAAACAACGGTTCATGTTGTTGGGCTGCGTTGAGCGAGTGTGTCAGAATCAGCGACAGTAATTTGAACCAAATATAAAGAAAACAGTGAAACCTCATACATAAATTATTTATATATGAAAATAATATAGACAGTATATTAAAGGTTTCCTTTTGTTTTAGAAAATTATTTAACCTTGTGGAGTAAAAAGATTGCTTATAAGCATATTTAATTAGAATGTTTAAATATTTCTCCACATTAGAAATTGAAAATATACGTGTATTTAAATTTAACGCGAGTTTAGCTGATATAAACAAAATTATTTCTTTTTGGCACATTTTCTTATAAATATTTGAAAGTTTTCGTAATATTTAGCTTTTCATAAAACCAGGGATGCACCGAATATTCGGAGTTGGTCGAGTATTTGGCGATTTTTAAAACTTGTCGAATATTCAGATAAACTTAGTACTTTTTCGAGTCGACCAAATATTTGGCATTTTGTAAAACAGCACTACATTGTTAAATTTTTGATGATATAATTCAGATTAAAACACATTGAAACAAACTTATAATATTAGCACCCAAACAGGAACGCTATCCGCTTGTGACGTAACGTACCAACCAGTAAGTATTGAGCATTTGGGGGAATACGGGACCCAATATTTGACCAAGTTCTCGCCGAATACTTGTTCAGAATATTCGTTACTAAGCCGTGTGAGGAACTGGCTGAATATTCCAAATTCGGCCAAAGGAACAAGCAGATCGTGCAAGGTCAATGACTGACCGCTGATACGCACACCCACTACTGCCTGCATATATGAGGAATACTTAACCCACGTAATCCCTACTGCCAGCGGTTACTTTCATTAATTTCTATCAAAAATCTAGCCCCTTGTACAGAAAATGACTTTTCCGTACTTGTTGCACAAATAACTATCTTAAAATTAACAAATAAAACAAATCAGCAGTTTGCTTAAATTTATACTAATATTGTTTGCGTATTAAATATGTCAATTGGCTTTTTAATTAACGAATTAAAAACAATATGCGCCATTTTTCTCAGAGGTGCTCAGCACTGCTGATTCAGCCTATGCTATGAAATTGTTAACTGAAATTTTTTTTTAATATATTGAAAAAAATATTGTTTAAAAACAAGGTTGTGAGTGGGTAACATTACCTAAATTACATTACGGTAATTTATGGCAACATAATTTCCTATGTTACCGGAATAATATGCCAAGCCAAAATGTAAGTACTTATAAAAGAGCTGAAGAATTAAAATAGTTGAAAATTAAAGGTGAATGTGAACATTTATTACGAGCTTCAAGCTACTAATAAATTATTTGATAAATAATACATATTTGGGAAATAGATCTTATTTGGTGGTTGAAATACATAAAAGACTCGCTATTTAGAAAATAAACTAATAAAGTATTACAACATTGAAATATCGAGCCTCAGTTGATTAGGAGGAAATATTAGCTGGAGTCTGCAGTCAAAAACACCCTGCATACTCATTTTATAAAACGATCAATAATTAACTACAAACGGGTAACAAACACTACTCCAATCGGCTCGTCTTTAAGGATGCATATGGATGTTGCAAAGCACTTTTATGTCACTTAGCATAGCCTACAGACGACGCACAACACTATTTAGAATTACGTTGCATATACAAGTCCACATTGATGTGGGTAACCGCAACACACGAGTACCAAATATTTAAAAATGCACTAGCTTATAAAAAAAAAATAAACCTTAAAATTTAATAAAGGTATTTTATTTTAAATAACATTACATTAAAAGAAGAATCCCAGAATTTTACCCCCGAGATGTTTCCTTCTAGCTTCCTCGTGGTCCATAATACCTCCACTGGTAGTTAAAACTACGTATCTACAATAAATTCATAGATTAATTACGCACAGAAATTTGCTTACAAGAACTTACCCGAATTGACGAGAAGGCAGTAAATTATTAGTCCACTTCTCAATGTGAGTAATTGGAACGTCAAATCTAGGAGAAATAACTCCACACTTGTTCAACCTTCCTGTCAGGTTTACCACAATCTTTCCTGATCTGTGATCGTCTACGATTTCGAATTCTCCAATATAACCGTGCTTCATCATTACAGTAAGGAATTTTACGATTACCTTGGAGCATGGCCGGATTAGTACCTGCCTTTTGCCACGCTTTTCTGCATTATTTATGGATTTTAAAGCATCACTCAACACGTTCATCCGAACCATGGCTGAAACAAGAAAGTTGGGTTAAATTACCAAAATTATGTAGAAAAGCTTGATAGGCTGCATTCCTACCAAAAAACTAGGTAATTAAAAGTAAAAGCGAATACACTTAAAGCCCGAGCACACAAAAACGGCCAAATTGTTGACATTTAATAAACACGGATACCCATGACGGGCCGCAGATGTTAACCTATAAATTTTGGTTGTTTCCTGAAATTTATCAAAAAATTACCATAAGAAATTATTAATAAGGTACAAAAGATTTAAAATAATTGTTTTTGGAGTTCGGATGGCATAATATAATTGAAATTACCTGCGATTTATTATATGTTTACCACTGCAACATCAACAGTACGGTAAAACAGGGAAAAGGAAGTTGGTTTTGTTACCTGTCGTTATGTTGGTCCCACTGTTTCAAACAAATGGCGGCAAATTCAAATTTGCACAAATAAAATGAAAAAATCTTAGACAGAATACTTTGTTCTACTACAAAAAAAATTTACACCCACGTTCACAATCAAACACTAAAATAATGTATGTAGAATATCTCACGCTATGGATAATTGTATTAACCGCTATGACTTTTTAAAATTACTGCTTTCTTATACTCATTAACATGAAGCCCTAGAAACGAATGGGTTTTATTTTTTGAAATAAAAACTGAACTTTACACTAAAATCTAAATTTCGACAAAGTTTCGACTTTTTTTTTTCTGAAAATTTTGATTTTTCAATCTCAAAACTTCGAATCATAATCTCAAAATTTCGACTTTTCAATCTAGAAATTTCAACTTTTTAATCAGGAAATTTGAAGTTTTCAATCTCGAGATTTCAACTTATTAATTTCGAAATTTCAACTTTTAAATCTGGAAACTTCGACTTAATAATCTCCAAATTTAGAGATTTAAAAGTGAAAATTTTAACTTTGATGGTTTGACATCGTTGATATAGTCCAGGTCTGGTGTAAAAGATGATTTATTAAAATTAGAATTTACAAATTAAATTATTCCCACTGTAATTCGTTCTATAACAGGGTGTAACAGGCCACTCATGCCCTATCTTTTACCGCTAAACTATCGCACCTAGATGGATGGGATACAAAATTTGTTACATAAATATCGTACGCGAGGTATTCAGTAATAATATTTACAAATTTCTTGGGGTTCTGGAAAGGTTTATTTTGGGAGTTTTTCGAGATTTTCAAATACGAAAGTGAGTCAAGTCATACCTCATTTAAACGGTCTTTTGAATCTCAACAACTTAAAAAAAGAAAATATCGATAATAGCTTACAAAATAGCGGCCAAGTATAATAATAAAGTGGCCGTTACTTCAACCATCTTGCAATCGCACATGAACTATTGTACCAAGAAAATTGGCACTGATCGTTAAAGTCCATTAATTTAGCTTTGCAACAATGTGCTGCATGAAGACAAAAAATAAATATTAGTACCCCCTCCTCCTCAAAAAAGCGAGAACATTTAAAAGACATTTTAAAGATCCAATTATCCTGAACAACTTTTGTATTTAAAGTTTTTCGATAGTCACCGTTACAAAATTGTGGTTCAATTTATAGAAATTAACTTTGTATTATCAGATGAATCCTATACCATATCTAAGGCAGTGAAACCAAAAATGTTTTTGCTGATTTATTAGGCATTGTCAATTTACAATGTTCACTCTTAATAAATTTTTCTTCATCTAATTTTCCTTGCTTATTTTTACAAGACACATTTAAAAACTAATAATTGTAATTTACAAATAGACGCAATATGTACTAGCTGGGAGCTTTCAAAGCCATATCATGTTAGTGGCACACACCCATTTTTTTAATAGCTAATTTATAATCGTTCTGTTAAATACTATATCAATAAGTTTAGTATTATAACTGAAAATTCTCTATTCTAATGATTTTATCTAAAGTAACCCTTAAAGCGCTGTGTATCATATATCTGAAAACTGCTAATTTATTTGTTGTATGATAACAAGAATGGTGTGACATTGTGATGACTGTTTTCTCTATGAAAATAGTGTTCAAGTTTATTATTTGAATTAATTTGTGTTTGAAAAGTTAATACACCTTTTGGTTCAGTTTCTATTGTACATTGTTTGAATGCAAAGTGTTAATAAATATTAAAAATTCATTAATTAACTTAAATGGACGAGTAGTGCGATCTAGACACAAACATTTCATAAGTAACCAGTTGTAAAGTATACGAAAGTTAAGATGAAGTGCTTTACCTGTTTTTTGTAAATATTCTGGCTTTAGAGGGTGTTATTTTTGTCATTAAACAGTAATGTTAGCTATTTTCACATTACAACAATAAAAAGAAATTAGTTAGGTAAATGTTTTATTATTACTGTTTCCATAAATACAGAAAAGATGTTAGTTACAGAATGTTGGTTCTTCAATTTTCAAGTTAAACAGTTTACTAATAAAATAGCTGAAATTCACTGGAAGTTGCCCTGTATCAAATCAAGTTTTGCATTGTAGAAGTATACAATTTGAAGAACAACATGTATGGCTGCTGATCTACAGTACACTTGGCAGTACAAGAAATATAGACTAAAAGACTAGATAGATTTGAACTAAGGTAGTCTAGGCACCATTTAAAAAAGTTCAAGATAAACAATACAGAACCCAAACCTTTGGTTAACTAATAAGTATTATCTACCTCCATAATTTTACATCACGCATATAAAGCTAAAAAACTATACAATGTATGAACTGATAAATAATGGAGTCATTTAAAATAGATAGTTTGTCTGTTCACTGGAGAATTATCACCTTAAAAATAACCAGTTTGGTTAGTATCTAAATAAATACTCTAAAAATAAAAGAAAAACAAACAATAAAAAAAGATGTGCACAATATAATTAAATTAATTATTCATAACTATAGATTCTTGTTTATTTAAAAAAATTATAAGTTTGGCAGCCACCTATTCACTCATAGCTGTATTCTTATTAAAATTTTGGTTCAATAAAATTGTAATTAAGGAAACTACCTAACAATTTTATCGGTAGTATTCAAAACCTTAACAACAAGAAATCCAAAGGCGGTTGCGATAGCTATACCAATGCCCGCCTTCCACCACGTTGTTGTGTCTGTTGGTACGAGGCCGAAATTACGAAGGTTCCTTAAAATAAAATATTCAAAATTACATACAAATACAATTAAGATAACCAGACTCATCACTGGGATGCAATAAAGCTGAATTTTAATTTCAAAATAAATTTTCCCAATGATGAATGTGGGACTTGAAATAATATTTTACTCATGCATTTTTACTGCAGTCACTGTTTTACACCAAAGCTGATTACTACGAACTTATATAAAAAGCTGTGGAATTTAATTTGAAGCGAAAAGTTAAAATAGCAAATATACAAACATGCAATTTTAGCAAATTTAAAAAAAAAAAAAGATTAATAAAGCTACCGCACACAACATTAATTAGTAGGGCCACAATTTAGTGATTTTAAACATTTATAAGAAATTGATGCAAAACATGTTTACGGTTAGGTATAAAAAAAAACTTTTGTTAAAAGTAGTAAAACATTCTAAAAATAATAAATGGTAACCTGTAAAACTGGTTAAACCATTCTGATGGTTGTGGGCGCAATAATAGCATATGAACCATGCGACGCAACGGACTGTAAATAAACTATCATTGTCACAATTGGTATTAAGACCCGCAATAATAACTGATTAACTCAGAAAACTTATGTGCAGTAAAATTGTGTATATAAATTTAAAACAATAAATTTGAAAACAAATTAACGTGCTCGAAACTAATACAAAAAAAACAAAAACATCGCGCAAAATAATTTTAAAAAATTGTTAATTTGCTAGAGACAAACCTGTGTTTGTAAAATAATATCCACGCAGCTTGAAATCGACTAAAGAAACATTTGCATTATTAAAAATTGTTTATAGTCCTCATTTTCATATACAGGGTGCGGCAGCCTGCTGTAATTGGTCGACTGCAGGTTAAGTAGTAGAGATAGAGAAAACTTTTTTAAATAAAAGTTATTAGGGGTCATATGTACTGTTACATAAAAATATTTTGCATTATCAATTATCCAATATCAGAGTGGCATAGCAAACTTATATTTCTTTAAGTTAAACACCCAGTATATTTTTGCAAATTATTATTTGCCTTTTAATTTGCTTTCCGACTACTTTTTGTTTTTTTTAATCCGTTGCAGTGTTGCCAAGTTATTTCATTTTTTTCTGTAAATTTGACATTTGCAGACCTTATTAGTAAAATCTGTACAAGCCGTATTTTTACAGATGAAACAATTTGTTTTTGGGAAATATTAGTCAAGACCATGTGCTATTCTTCAGATGTTTCAAAGTTGAATTTGGTTATACAGGATGTTTGTTGCCGCGGTCCAAAGTTATCGAACTTTAATGTGTCATAACGTGATTTCTTTAAATAAAAAACCCAAATTTTTATTTAATTTTTAAATTCTACTGTAAATTTCCCATCAAACGTCTATTACATTCCCTATACCTATCTCTACTAGTTTTCCTTTTTTGATTTTAATTTTATTTAGACAATCTATTCAAGTTTACATGCAGTGTTACTTTAAAACAAATGAAAAGTGATTTGTGAAAGAAAATTTTAATTTTATTTAAAACAATTACATTATATTATAGCTTGTTAGAAGATGTACCACTAATAACTAGAAGAAATATGTAGCTACAACATAATGGTGCTCCTGCACATTATAGCGCCGCAGTACGGGAGTGGTTAAATCACAGATTCAAAAGAAGTTGGATAGGAAAGGGAGGACCAATGGGTTGGCCAGCCCGATCTCCAGACCTAACCCTGTTGGATTTTTTCTTATAGGGTTACATAAACAATCTGGTGTATTAGGAGCTACCAATTACCTATGAAAACATGCAGCAACGTGTAATACGGGCTTTTGGACAAGTTACAGTAGAGATGTTAACTAGAGTACAAGCATCATTTCGCGAACGAATTGGTTTGTGTTTGCATAACGAAAATACACATTACAGCTATTGTGAATAATCACAAGCTGTAATGTAATGTAATTGTTTATATAAAATTTAAATCTTCTTTCTCAAATCACTTTTCATTTGTTTTAAAGTAATACTGCGCCGTAAACTTGAATAGATTGTCTAAATACTATTAAAATCGAAAAAACAAGGAAAACTAGTACAGATAGGTTATAGGGAATGTAATAGACGTTTGATGGGAAATTTACAGTAGAATTCAAAAATTAAATAAAAACTTGAAGGTTTCATTTGATAAAATCAAGTTATGACACATTAAAGATCGAAAACTTTGGACCGCGGCAACAAACATCCTGTATAACCAAATTCAACTTTGAAACATCTGAAGAATAGCACATGGTCTTGACTAATATTTCCCAGAAAAAAATTGTGTAATCTGTAAAAATACGGCTTGTGCAGATTTTACTAGTAAGGTCTGCAAATGTCAAATTTACAGAAAAAAGTTGAATAACTTGGCAACACCGCAACGGAACAAAAAAACAGTCAGAAATAAAATTAAAGGGCGAATAATAATTTGCAAAAACATACAGGGTGTTTAATTAAAAAAAATATAAGTTTGCTATCCCACTCTGATATGAAACACACTGTATAATGGAACATATTTTTATCTGATAGCACACACGACCCCAAACAACTCTTATTTAAGAAAGTTTCTTCTATCTCTAATACTTAACCTGCAATCGACCAATTACAGCGGGCTGCCACACCCTGTATATACTAAATATTCTTCGTCTGATGTGTATGGTCAGAACGTATTACAATCATGTGGTATAACATTTTTAAATGAAATATTATTTATAGTGTGTGCCTCACATTTGAGCGCCCAACAGAGAAAGCTTTACTATGTTAAATATTATGAGACATTCTTTAAAAAAAGTTTGCTGGCTCTGAAAACCTCAACAAAACTGCTAATTCTTAGTTTCAATATACAAGGTGTTTTTTATTTACAAAACTGCACAGCCATTAACTCTTTATATTTTTTCACTTTCAATTGTTTTACCTTTAGTTGCTTAAGAGCAGCGACGTCTTCAAAGATATATTAAAACAGAATTAAATGGATATTTTTATACAGTACGATCAGCAAAATTTTAGATAAACATTGGCCATGGAAGTCAAAACTCATGTCAGGACTTAATTCATAAATCAAAAATGAGCGAAGCAGTTTGCCTGGATTTTCTATACTTTAGAAATAATTATGTATCATGTATTTTACTATAGACCTCTAACAATGACAAAATAAAGTCTGTTTGTAAAATTGAATAATATAATTATAATATATTCTCCTCTCACATTACTGAGAAACAGTATTCGGCACCGATCACGAGCTGACCAATATACTAACACACCAAGCATACAGCGTCAACTCACTTAAACTTATGCTTTGATAGGGGGCATGTCTTATTCTTTTAAAAAACCTTAAAGTTTTTTTTATTTACAATTTAAAAATCGCTTAAATAGAAACTTTTTATAACCCTCGGTTTATTAAAACAAAAAATATAAATTTTCGATTTTCAAATATTCATAGAAGGCATCACAAAATAGTGCACTGGGACACGAACTAAATTATTAACCTAAAACATAAAAAAAAACGCTATGACATTTCACCAGATCATCAAAGAGTGAGTTTTTTATAAAAAAAAAATTCTTATGTAAGGATATAAAAATCAAAAAGTCAGAAACACAGAAAAAAATTTACTGTCAGATTCTGTAAAAAATGTATATTGCTATTTATAAAAATGTTTGAAGCCGTTGCTGCTTTGAACAATTAAAGGTAGTAAAAAAATGCAGAAAAAGGTTACTTGTCAATCCGTTTTGCTCAAAAAGTTTTTGTCTCAACTTTATTAATAAAAAAAAATTTAAAAACAATGCAGATCACTGCCCCATCCTAGAAACAGCTAATAAACTAAAAACAAAATTCATGAACTACATGATTAATTAAACAATGCCAGTTTTTCTGTGCTAGAAAAATCTCCCTAACTTGACGAAAATTTCCATTTTTTCACATTTGGTAATAACATAACTAATACAATACAGAAACTTACGGAAAAGCTGCCATAGTAGCTAATTTAACGTAAACGTCCTTCCTGACGTGTCCTTTAGCACTAAAAGGTTGTGGAGGAAGAATTCTGTACTTCTGACAAAAAGCTAATGGTTGCAGCAGGTACTCTTGCTTAGCTTCTTCTAAATCACTTTTACAAGCGACCATTAACACCGGAATTTTACTTTCAGCAAAGTATTTCTAAAAACCACAACGTTAGGATTTTTTACAAACCAATGTTTTATGAGCTTACAATATAAATACGAGCAATATATTCAAATGATTTAGGATTGCTGACGTCATAAACCAGACAAGCAACATCGCATTGCACCTCATGTGGCAGCAATGGATCAGAAACATTTCTGACATTGATATCACGTAGCACCATAACTTTTTCCTGGCCATACACTTGCACCATATTTACCGTACAGTTTGGGGTTCCCGTTGTATCCAAGCGTGGATTTTTCTAAAATTCAAGATTAAGAAAAAATTTAAGATATTTTTTGATCAGTCTTACTTCAGTAGGAGATCTGATAAAATTTCTACAAAACATTGATTTTCCTGAAGCACTTGGCCCTATGACATGACACTGATAGACACTACGACTTGATTGCTTTTTCGCCAAGTCCAGCTTCTTTTCCCGTGTAACTAAAAAAGAAAGTAGTACACTTTATTATCAGTTAAAAACTTTTAAAAAACGGACAAAGCACTTCGCCTAGACTTTCTTATACTTTAAAACTTTTTACTTGCATTATTTTTTTTGAGAAAAGAATTTTATCAATGGGAGATTGTCCATATTGTCATTTAACACGCTCATACCAATTTTGAACCTGAAATTCGGCAATTATTTAAAATAATAAAAAATCGATGACAGGGGTGGTAGGAAGATCGCGCCTGTATGGTATGAGTACAAAGCTGGCATGAATAATTGATTTTGAAATTACAATGGATAAACATTGATTGCAAATAGAAAACACAAAATATCATAAAACCAGGTGATACTGCCTCAAAAATTGGGGGGGTTACTCTGCTTTATTCCTATGTAACGCTGCATCACTTTTTTTCTATACTACTAGTACAGGAAAGTAAAAAACAAATATTCACCTTGTATTGCAGTCAATTGACTTTCATTCTCATAAATGTTGTAACCTAAATATGCTAGATACTCGAATGTCCGTGGTAAATCAATAAGCGTCATCAGTGCCCATTGACACATATAACCTTGATATGTAATCCAGCCCTTGTCATTTGTTGGCACCATCGCACTAACGTCAGCTCCCCAAGCAGGGGTTGGGCATGTTGAAAAAAAGTCTTCAAATTCGGCTGGACAAAGTGACTGATCTCTATCTTTATCATAACGTTCAAACATATGTGACAAAAATTGTTGGCCTTTGTGTGATAACTCGGTTGTACAACCACCAGAAACTTTAAGGCTACAAATTTTAAAATAACTTGTTATACAATTGTGCAATAAACTGTTTAAACTTACGTAGGAAATAAATACTCTTTAGCCATGTTTAAATTGTCGTTATAACCAAATTTTCTTAGCACCGTCCATGTAGTTTCATTTCTACCTCTTTGCATGAATAAGCTGTGAAGATATAAAAAGCCTTTCATGGTAACACTATTATTATGTACGCCATCATCGTAATTCTTTCGTAAAACACCCTTAACATCGTCTAATACTTGCGGTTGAAGAGGTGCATTAAAACATCTACTTTGAAAGTTGTTTAATTCGATATCGTTCAATAGGCCGTCATTATCAATATCGCAAATTTTAAATATGCGAATCAGAGCTTTTTGGCAACTCTCTGTTAACTAAAGAAAGTTTGATTACTATTTATTAGATTTATTCTCAACCACAAACTTCATTTATTTACACTTACGTCGCCTTTTTCCACATTATAAAGCGGGCCTATTGGATGTAATACTGCCTTTTGTGCGTAATAAAACATTTCTGATATGTTCTTCAATGTTTTCGCAGAACACTCGATGCACGTTTCTATTTCTGCATAATCTTCCATTATGGCATATACACCCTAAAAAAATAGTACCTAGTTAGCATAAATTCTGTTAAATTACAATAAATAGTTACATCAATGGTAGAATAATCAACGAGGTCAATTTTGTTTCCAACAAGCACAATGGGACAATTTCCATCAGGATGGTTTTCCCTAATGAGCGGCAGCCAATAAGACGAAATTCTATCAAAGGATTCATCATTGTCAACAGCATACACAACGCAAATAACGCTTGCTTTTTTAATCTGCTCACTAAGTTGTTCATCAGTTTGTTCGACAGCCGAATAATCTACAATATTCGTTGGGACCTGTTCCGGGGTCACATCAGCGGGTATTGTAATTTCTTCGGCTTTGGCTGGCACATTTTCCGGAAACTCCTCACTCACTAATGATAGGATTAAAGAAGTTTTGCCTACACTTCGATCTCCCACTAACAGAATGCGGACATTCCGTTTGCATGGCAATTTCACTACCATCCTCTACAAAAGTAGGGTTAACATCAAACATGACATTTAAAAATATCTTAAATAAATATTTGGTTGAAGAAATTTGAAATTGTGTTACAGGACAAACTTTTGTAATTACTTTGGGTAATATGGTTACAAAGGGCATACTTACGTAGGAAAAACTTAAGTATTTGCCGTCATTGAACTTAATATAATATAAATTGTTAAACACAATTTTTAAGATACGATATTTTACATTTCCGTAAGTTGATAAAGTAATTAACAAAATAATGTACAAATATCATTACAAACTGCACCTGCACAGATACCAAAATCATCCGATTCTAATTTGACATCTGCATGCAGTTCATAACAATGATCAGCTACACCAGGATGCCACTGACTAAAATTCTCTAAAACTCTGCCTGTTTGGGTTTCTATAAATAAATATTACATGTAGTCAGTACTGCTGCATAAATAATAAGCAAAATAATAAATTTAAACTAAATGAGTATGTTCTTACGTATGACTTCATAATTTCTTTTATAACACCCTGAAAAACTAAATACAAGATGCATGGATAGCTAATATACAGGGTGTACCAGAATAAGTGTGCCTAACTTTCAGAAGTGATAGAGGGCGTGTAATTAAACATCTTTTACTAATAAACTAGTGCCCGGAAATACTTCCGTATCGAGATAATACGACATTAAGGAAATGAGTACTTGAAATAATCTCAATGTAGAAAGTAACGATTTTATTTATTTCCAGCGGCTGCAATTATTATTATTAATATTAAGAAAATGGTATTACACAAAAATTATAATAATTGTTCAAAATTACGGCCGCCATTGTCGACACACAAGGTATAACGACGTGTGATTGATCGACGAATTCTTCGAAATATCTGAGGACGATCATAAATGTCATCAAAAGCAAGAATAATTCGGGCCACTAACTCCTCTACTGGAATAGGACCTTGTCTCCCAATCCATCGGTGTCGAAATTGTGCATTTAAATAATCTCGAGAATTTAAACCAAAATGCGCTGGTGCACCATCATGTTGAAAGACCAACTCTCTACGAATATTAAGTGGCACATCTTCGAGTAACTCCGGTAGCATATTCTCCAGAAACATCTCATAAACACGTGCATTTAACCGTGCAGGCAACAAATATGGTCTCACTACATGATTTTCAACAATACCACACCAAATATTAACGGAAAACTTCCATTGATGGCGTATTCTCTCAACGGCGTGAGGATTGTCGTCGCTCCAAATGTGACTACTATGTGTATTGAAAAAGCCATCTCGTGCAAAACATACCTCGTCTGTCCATAACATGCGCCTGGCTAACCCCGGCTCGTCATTAATTCTCTGTAAATACCATTCGGCTAGTTTCCATTGCATGAGCAACAGCTCGAGTGCTAGTGCGCGGATTATTTGCAAATGTTGCAGAACTTCATTTTCCAAGGCTATTGTTCGAACAGTTGGATTGGCTCCTGAATCTCGTTTGTGGATTTGGAACTGACCTGTATCGCGTAAACGCATCTCCAGTCTAGTAGACGTTGTAGGATAGGGAATATGACCCTCAGGGTGACGCTCTGTATAAATACGCCGTGCCTCATTACCATTACCGTGAGCTGCTCCATATGCATTATGCATGTCTGCCAATTCAACATTTGTAAACCGATGCATTTTTAATAATTGACATACAAAATTGACACACGACTGACAACGAACAAAATGTCAATATGTTTCTATTGCCATGGATAATGTTCACTATCTGCAGCTGTTTTGCATGCATATGCGTTACTTTCTACATTGAGATTATTTCAAGTACTCGTTTCCTTAATGTCGTATTATCTCGATACAGAAGTATTTCCGGACACTAGTTTATTAGTAAAAGATGTTTAATGATACGCCCTCTATCACTTCTGAAAGTTAGACACAGTTATTCTGGGACACCCTGTATACATGTTGGCGCTTTCACTTTTTAATATTTACATTGTTTTGGGAGGGACCCACAAATGTATTGCCGCGAGAGGGCAGCAGTGAAGGTTTATCTCTTTGACAGTGTCCGTGAATTTTAACCCAACCTCCTGAAATGTTCTGACAGTTTGCATTAAAATTTATGATAGATAATACCTACTTGTATACACTGGTTTGTGCTTGTATAGTGTCATTAACCATATTTGGCAGGGGTATGCGGAGTCCCTAACCAAATGGTATTTTCCATAGAAATATTTCTGTGCCCCAAATTGTTCCACACTTTTACGCAAGAAGGAGTATCTCAACACCTAAAATGAAGTATTGGTATTATCCTTCGTGTAATTTAGTAATTTATTGCTCCTACCCTTGCATTATGAGCAGACTCAGGAAATCCTACAAATGTTTTTGAATATTAGTTTTGCAGTGCATATTCCTTGCAGAATAATCGAGTGAAAAAATTTACGGTTTAGATAGCTATCCTGTTGATCTGCAGGCACTTTTACTGGTATGTGACAACTATCAATGGCACCAATCACGTCTAAGAAAAAACCCGTGCAGTGGTGCTACCATTCTTGTGTTTTTGCTTTGCAATAAGCCTTTTGGGGGCCTTATCGATGTCAAAACTGAGTGCATTGAAATCCGTTTTTTTTTCGAATTTCCCAAGAAAATCAAATCCAAGTTTTACCGCTTCCTCGCATTAACCGTCGTTTTCCCGAAGTTGAATTCCATAACTACTGTGCTCGCTGCAGTGATAATCAGTGTGAAGATATAAATTTTCAGGCTATATTAAATATTAACCTTTTCAATATTGATATTGAATATATGACAGTATAATATCACAGTAGATACAAAGTAAGGTTAGAATAGCATTGCGTGCGGATTTCAAATTTGACGCACAAACGTATTTTTGTAGTAACTATGATCTGCTGCGCCATCTCTCCGCCAAACATTTCGTGACGCCCATATTAAACTCGAGTGACAACACCACCCTTCCAACACCCTTCCAGTCATCTTGGTTTTAATATTTGAAATTTTGTATTAAATTAAATTTAACATCATGTCTGCTTTTTACATTTTTAGCTATACAGGGTGTTCCAAAACTCGCGGACACGGACTGCGGCACGGTATTTTTATGTTTTATAATGCATATTAGCATGTTATTATATTTATTATAGGTGCGTACAGTAAAATTTGGGTCGGTCATGATTTTAACTATGATTTGAACACTGGCCATTCAAGTTGGTTGACATTGTTATCATCAGCCACCGTCGGCGTTTCTCGTATTTCGCTTGTGGGCGACAGAGACAATTATTGTATTTAATTCATAAACTGTTATAATTAAATATGATACCTATTTGTAACTGAAGCAATAAAAAACTGTATTAAAATAGTAATAATCATACCCAAAAGTCAGTGCACATCAGTTTTAAATGCGTTAATTTAAGACTTAAGAGCGATTATCCGAAGCTACAGTGGGTTTAATCACTTCTTTAAACAGCACCATGCAGATTAATCAGTACAAAACAAACGTTATTGGTTTGTTTTATGAAAGGGAAAATTTGTGATTGGTTCAATAAACTGTGAGTGGTATCTGCATCTACATCAGCCGTTCTCTATCTTGCTTTGGATATAGGCCTCCCCCGTAATTTTGAGTGGTATAGTCACTATAAATTCTCTTTGTATAATATACAATATTTACAAGCAATTTTTTGCTTGTAAATATTGTATATTTTTACTTTCGTATGCTTTCAGTATACATGATTTCATGGAAATTTTCAAAATCGAGATTTTAACGGAAATACATGTTTTGGACCTCCAGCAACCCAAAAAAGGGATGTTTAAAACATATGTCTGTGGGTGGGTGGGTATATATGTATGTATGTGAGTGTGTTGTGCATTAAAACTACGGTTTGGATTTCGATGAGCGTTGGAATCTGGGCTTTTATCAAAAATTCACACAGAAAATAAGCTTTTTAAAAAATCCAAAACCGGAAGTTAGACATGTTTTTTTGGTAGCATTTTTTTCCTAAACCGCCGCTATCCCCATTTATTTGAAAAAGACGGGTTAGCAGTATATATCACAAACAATTTGTGTTGTTTGTTTACAATTGAAGTCTACGATTTATAAATGCAGAAATACATTTAAGATATTAAAGATGATCACCTACATTCGATTAGTAGCAGAAGAAACTAATCTAAAATTCGACAATTATCAGGTAGCTGGATATTTTACTATTTATATAAAATGTGTAATTATTTTATCACATTCAGTATAAAAAAATAAAATTTTGTAAAGTGTAGGAAAGTCACCAGGCGAAGTGTAAAAAATAATCTATCCTTTATTTAAAAAAAAGGTCTAAATTATAATTTATAGTATAAAAATATATAAATACAATACATACATTGCTCTTATATAACTATTACTTAATAATATTACATTTAACATAACATTTTATAACAAACAATAGTTCAAATTTTTGATTAAAAATTGTGGAATGTAAAACTGAAACATAATCAAAAGTTACCATCAATTTAGGGTACTGTCAAATATGAAAACCAGTTAATTATTTAAAAAGACCTGAAAACTACATATATCAGAAACAACAAACAAACAAAAAATATATACAATTGTGCTTTGATATGACTTATATTATTTCACTAACATTATCCCTTTGCTCTCTTAAAATGGTATCTAAAGTTTTATAAACGTTTTCAGGAAGATGATCGAGAAGCATCCTGGGCATTACTTTGAGCTCCATAAATTCTTCGGCAACTCCCCAGCGCATTTCGTAACTTGGACCTCCCGAACCTGTTTTTCTAAACAGTAAATGAGAAATCTTATTACTTGCGGTGCAGATTGTAGAAAACCTCTCTAATAAATTAATTATTATATTTCAGAACTGTATTGAGGAATACAGAATTCTGTAATTAGAGGTGATAAGGTAGAAACATTCATTTTGAAATTGAGTTTTTTACTATGAATCAGTCAGAAACTCGGTAAGAGAAATACGCAATTTCTAAATAAATATTTTTTGAGCGAAGGGAAGATAAAACATATTCAACTTAACAATTAAATAAACGGTTTGTCTACATCTGATGTAGGTGCATAATAATCTTACACGGTAACCAACAATTATTTCTTCTGCTTTCTCTAAATTTCTGTTTTATTTTATGACCAACTTTTTTATTTGAACTTTCTTTATCAAACATCAACTGTTAAATTGCAAGCCCAAGTAGATCACTAGCCAGAGTTGTTTACTTGTTAAATTACGACTTTGGGTTGGTTCGATTACTAGTTTACCCTGAGCACTCGGTAATGTATCTTAGAAGTATAATTTAGAAGGGTTTTGCAATACCCATAAGCAGAAAGAAAAAAACAAAAAAAAGTTATTAAACGAGAACCACAATAACTGCAATAAATAGTTATTGATGGGTTAACATCACAATACCTTTACTTCCCGATAGTACCTACTAAAGAGCCATGCAAGTAAGGAACAAGAGCCCGTTGTTTCAAGCTAAAATACTTAATTTAGGTACACAACCCAAAATAAGGAGTGTGGTGACATTGAACTAAGAATTAAGTGTTAGGTGAGTGACCTAGGACTTCATAAATCATGCTATGGTAAACGAACGGTAAATAACAACAAAAAACGACCAACCTTTCTGCTTTGGTTTTTTTCCTGTTGATTATGTGCAAAATTCTTCCAGCTGTAAAAAGTCTTATTCGGGAAAATCTTCGCTGACTAATATCTCTAGAAAGCAAACCAGCTTCCTGAAAGTTAATAAACTTTTACTTTAAACATTTCCGCATTTTTATGCGGAAAGGTACTTAACGAAATTTAATAGAAGCAACAAACAAAACGCTTAATTTAACACTGATAATATTAACATTTTTCGAAAATTTGAGCAAACCACAAAATTATTTTAAATTTTAAAATGCCGTATATTTTACGTACCGTAGTAGCGGCGATTGTTTGAATCGCTCGCTGTTCTAACAGTGGAGATCTCCCAGAAGATGAGGAAACAACGTCATCCCTCCAAGTCGACTCCAGATCACCAGTAGGAACCCCAAAGAGGGCATAACCGCAGCCATTTAAGACCACACGATACTAAAAGCACTTCAAGGGTTAATTGAGGATAAACGTCTAACCACAAAGACTTACCTTAGGTAAACAGCTAGCATTAAGAACTTGCATAATGCTAGTTCGAAGGTTTTCAATACTATCAACCCCAAGTCGCATTACAAAATC
The DNA here is from genome assembly GCA_958336395.1 of Ctenicera cuprea. Classification (NCBI taxonomy): domain Eukaryota; kingdom Metazoa; phylum Arthropoda; class Insecta; order Coleoptera; family Elateridae; genus Ctenicera; species Ctenicera cuprea. Next base: position 19,382,376 of record OY284491.1, read on the forward strand.
ATCGCCGACGCCAACAGTGAAAATAAAACTTTCAGTCAATTTCGCTGCTTCTCTACTAAGTAATCCAGCTGTTAACAAAATTATATTTAATTATTTAATTAAATTTACTTTAAATGAAACTAAAGTATCCACCAAAATTTTAATCATCTCAAATAATTAACGTTTTACGAAAATGAAGAAATAAAAATAATTAAACTCTCTAAATCGCGTTCGCAAATGAAAATAATAATATTTTATTTATATTTAATTAATTATAATAAACTATTTTTAATTTGGTATGTCTCTTTAATGTTATAACTAGGGATACACCGAATATTCGATAGACCAAATAATTGGCTGAATATTTAGCAATTGTTTTAAGCTTTGCGAATATTCGCATAAGCTTAATGTTTTTTGAAACATCACGAAATAAAAGCAATACCAAATGGCATTTTTTTCGTAAAATTTGATGGTATAATCAAGATTAAAATACATCGAAACAAAGTTATAACGTTGGTAGGCAAAAGGGAACGCTATTCGTTTATGTCATGCAACAAGTATTTGGCACTTCGCTCGAGTTGGCTAATATTCGGCTCTTAGCCGAATAGTTGGTCCGACATTTGGTAGTTGAACAAATAATTGGCCTAATGTTCGGTACTTGGCCGAGTATTCGGTACTTAGCCGACTATTGGGTCACATATTGACCAAATATTCGCCGAATAGTTGGCCAAATATTCGTTATTAGGTCTATTAGCAAAACTGATTCTATTTTGTTGTTTTAGATGGTAGAATACAAGTACATATTTTCATTAATTTTAAGTTTTTTAGCACCCTTAAAATCAATCAAAACAGGAACAGAAATATAATGATTCCCTATAACAGCATTGCTCAGTTACGCAATAAACGTAAAGGTCAACTAAAATCGCTGACCTATCAAAATTATACATAAAACATAAATATGGTATTACTCACACAATTACAATATTGTTATTTAGCAACACCGAAGTATGAGAATTGAAACGCAAGTAACGCAATAACAGCTGTACCTATCGCTACTACATAATGTGCAAGAAATTACATAAAGTTGATACAACCCATTAGCCCTATTACCCGATACGAAATAATTTAAAACTTTCAAGAAATTCGGTATATCAAAACTTTAAAACTGTAAACTAATAAACAAATATTAATATTTCACCAAGCCTTTGTGTTATTATTTATTTTTCGATTGTGACTTCAAACTATGCTTGAAAGCCTTGAAATGTTTATATACATATACAAAAAAAATCGTCAAAATTTTCAAGTTGCTATTAGTTAAAAAAAACAAAAAGAAACCAAGAATAACTACAATGTTCAAAACAGTTGGTGTTAAGCTAAAAAAAAACGTTTCAAAACAGGCTTTTGACTGAAGAGGCTTTAGACGAATAGCCAGTACCTACTAAGTTCAGAATTGGAGATGTTAACGGGTCTAGACTTCTGTACCCCCACACGCCCGTACCCGGCAACAGTAGACCAGACGTTACCCTAACGTGGTGCGACTCCGAACCCGAGCCCGGCTTCAAACCTGAACCTGGTCGTGGTTTCAAACCCCCACCAGGGTTACAGCACGAACCCGGTTTTTACCCGTGCTCGTCAAAAAATTAATATAGTCACAAGCTCACAGAAAACAAGTAACTGTTTTCGTTTTGGCTTGAGATTATTGAAGTTTGATTTAACAGGCGGACCCGACCCGTGGGCGATCCGAACCCGGCAAGATTACCCGGTCATACCCGCACTCGATTAACATCTCTACAAAACCCGGTTTTGTTTAGTGGACGCGACCGGAAACTGGCAACATTACTTGGCCCAACCCGTTCACGATAAATCCGTTGTCTTGTTTTGTGTACCTAACCCAAAATTCTTAGGAAATCAGGTCTTGTTTTCAAAAATTGGCCGGGCTACTCGGTCAAACGCGTAACCGATTGACACCCCTATGAAACTAGGTTTTGTTTTGTGGACCCAAACCGTCTCCGACCCAGACCCGTTCTGGTTACCAGATCAAACCCGCATCGAAACATGACTACAAAACCGAGTTTTATTTTGTGAACCCAAACCGGACCCGCCCGGCCTACCCTGTCTGACCCACACCCAATTGATCTCTCTATTAAACCAGGTCTTGTTTTGTGGATCGGATTCGTATCCGATACGGACCCGGCCTGGTTATCCGATCAAACCCGTACATGATTGGCATCTCTAAGGAAGCCGGGTCTTGCTTTGTGGATCTGGAACTCGCCGAGTTACACGATCAAACCCGTACTCTATTGACATCCTTACAAAAACGGGTCTTGTTTTAGTACCGACCCGGACCCGGCCAGGCTACCCGGTCAAACTCATACTCGGATTATCGCTCTACGAAACCAGGTCTAGTTTTGTAGACCCGACCGACATCCGTAAGTAACCCGGGTGTTGTTTTGTGTCCCGATCTAGAACTTGCCGGGTTACCCGATCAAACTCGGTACCAGATTGACATTCTTACGAAATCGGGTCTTGCTTTGTGTACCTGACAGGGAGCCGGCCTGGTTACCCGTTTAAATCGTACCAAATTCGCAACTCGCCGATTTACATGATGAAACACGAACCCGATTAACTTCTTTACAAAACAGGATTTTGTTTTGTGAATCCGAACCGGACAAGGTACTCGGTCACACCCATACCCGGTTGATCTCGCTACGAACTCAGGTCTTGTTTTGTAAACCTGTGGCGAACCCAGCTGGGCTACCCGGTCAAACCTCTATCCTACCGACATCTCTACAAAACCTTGGTCTTTTTTGTGGACCCGACCCGAAACTCGTCGGGTTACCTGATCAAACCCATTCCCGATTAATATTCTCACAAAACCAGGTCTTGTTTTGTGGAGCTGTATCCGACCTGACCCGGTCAAACCCGTACCCGATTACAACACTACTAAACCGGGTTTTGTTTTCTAAATCCAACACGGACCCAACCGGGCTACCTGATTAAACCGATACTCGATTGATCTCTACAAAATAAAGTCTTGCAAAACCAACCTGTAATCATATCCGGAACCGCCGCAGTTACCCGGTCAAACCATTTCCAGATTCGGAAATCGCCGAGTTACACGATCGAACCCGTACCCAATTGACAACCTTACAAAGCCGAGTCTTGTTATGTGACCCGAGTCAGCTAGTCGGTCAACGCTATACCCGGTTCATCTTTCTACAAAACCACGTCTTGGTTTGTGCACCCGACCCGTATCCTATACAGACCCGGCCTGGTCACCGATTGATAATCGGGTACGGGTACAAAACCCAGACAGTTTTGGTGAACCCGATTCGACACTCGCAGAGTTAAACGATCAAACCCGTACCCGCGATTGACATCGTTACAAAACCGAGTTTTTTTTGTGGACCCGAGCCGGGTCGAGCTACCCAGTCAAACCCGTACACGATTGACATCTCTACAAAACCAGGTTTTGTGGAATCTGCTCGTTTCCGACCTGAACCCAGCCTTGTTAAACTTGTGTCTGACTGACGCCTCTGCGAAAGCAGGTGTTTTATGGACCGGCGCGCAGCCGGCCAAGTTATCTGCCCAAACTCGAAGCCGACTGGACTTATACCCCTACTTAGAATGGAAAAGCATTTTAAATAATTGAATTAAATTAAAACATAACTGTGATAGATTTTCGGCATTTTCTACAATCTACAAAACGGAAATTTTTTAGGAAATGTCAGATTTCTCATCACCCTATTCCAGTGTTTACGATTAATCGATGTTTAAAATGGTACTTTAAAAAAAATATTATTCTTACCTGGAGTCGCAAAAGCATAAACTTTGATATCAGGATATTTAGGTCGTATCTTCAAGGCGAGAAGGGAAGCAACCCCTGCACCAAGGCTGTGTCCGGTTAAGATTAAATCATATTCTGGGTACAAAGCACGAGCTTTATCGACAATTCCAACTTCTTTCAGTCTTTTAGCAACGTAGTTGGCTCCTTCTGCCATCCCCTTGTGAGCCATTGTGTCTGGAGGAAGTCCCGGAACGTCGAAACGGTCACAGGCAGCACTTAAATCCGTAAAAATGTCACGGAGTGATATAGAACCGCGAATTGCTATTACTATGCTGGACGTTTTGTGGTCTGCTATGACGCAGAAGGGTAACTGAAAAAAATTAGAAGGAAATGTTTTTTTTAAAATGCTAATTATGTATCCATAATTTTTTTGCGGTCTGATAAATCCCGTTCTATTAACTATGGCACACCGTCCTCTCATAGTATACAAGGGCTATTTTAAGTCAGCTCTCTTAAAATCAATTTTAATAATGTGGCGAGAGCTACAACAGAAGCAAACAAGGTCGTTATCCTATCTTAATGACTACCACTTTGCAAATTTACACTGCTGTACAGCAATAAAATCAATTTTGTACGTTTGAGGTCAAGAATGCCCGTTTAGAAAAAAAAATGTATATTGGTATGTAACGTCGTACAAGTTGAGGTAGGACAATATTAGCCTTGGATGCACGATGGCAACAGGCCTTGGATAACAGGTACAAAATGAGATAAACAACAACTTTATAATAGTTAATATTTCCTAGTTTTCTCAAAAGTTCTATTTTTTAATTAGAAACGTCCGGTTATTAATTCTGGTTTTGGCACATGCAAAAACATAAAATATTTGTATCCATTTTAAAATTACCCTGTATTTTTTGGAGTTGGTAGGTTCAGCACTGCTCCTGCTATTTAACATTGTACTATTAGTTATTTTACAATGTGGAAGTGAAAGGTATTTTTTTATATGTATAGAATTTTTTTATTATGTTAAAGCAACATTTTTAAATATGCAGTGTTAATGAACTGCATATAATCAAGAAAAACTTTAACCTTGAAGCTGATATTTAGAAGCAGAATGAGTGTAAAATACTGAAAAAAATTCATTTGAGGTTAAATAAATTAAATGTATGAAGTTCTACCATTATGGTCCGGGGACAAAGAAGTGGATCAGTGGGACACACTGGGAAATTTCCCATCGAGTCAAACGATACTACGAGCCAGAAGATTTTTATTTGTATCATATTTTTGACACTACATTTGAATCTACGCAACCTGAAGGCTTTGCTCGGCATTTGTTTCTTCGTAATGTACAGTAGGCGCCAACAAAAACGAGACACTATTTAGCTATCGTAAATTATTTGCCTTTTTATAATTTATTTATTATAATAGTAGGTAATATTTGTATAAATAAATTAAGTCAGATTCAACTAATGAAAAAATAGCAAAATTAGCATTAAAACTGGTCCCGTTTTTTTAAGGATTTCTTCGCGCCAATTATACATTTATTTGTTTTACATTGTTTACGCACGTAAAACATTCAGGAGACCTCGTAAACTCGCTTCTAATAATTCTCGACGTTTGTGACGAAACACTTGTAAGTTCGCAATAAATTTGCATAAAACAAGAACACTTACCTCAAATACATGATTGCGGAATGACGCAAACAAAATATCCTCCTGTCGGATCTTGGAAATGTATTTAACACCGGCAAGATGACATAAGCAACAATTATCGTCAGTAACCATGTTAGTTTTATTTCTAAAACACGCACAACACGTCAACTCTCCCAGGAGTCTGCACAACCCTGTCACACAGTGGCGGTACATCACGAAAGGCCAACCGTAGGCAGCTATTGAAAGACGAAGAAAATGACGCGCATTTTCTAGATTCATCCATCGAGGGGCGACAGCAAACACTCTGTTGATATCTGGAAATAATTTTATCTTGTAGATGTACAACTCCTGCAAAGTCACTTTTCCAACTTACCACAAGTATATTTAGGCTCGTCGTCGACCAACATCTGAATTCTTCTCATTTCTCTAGTTTCCCTTTTCTGCTTCACCCTGAGCAAAACGCAACCAGCTAAAATATCCGAAGGGACCAGATCAGTGCTGCGAAAAAGGTCGCTCAAAAGTGCAGCGACTTGTCTAAATGCTTCGTTTCCATGTTCGTCAGATCGCAACCAGCAAAAAGCCCAACGAAATCGCCTTTGCCAAATACTCGTAACTTTTCGATGGCGAAGTGATTCGCCACCTCCTGGCGTCTCTTGGACTTCATGGTAACGCTTAGACCCCAAAGGATCGAAAACTAGGGCCAATCCAAAGATGGCAAGCCCAAAGAGAGCCCAGTTAAAGATAGCTAGGGCTAAAATTAAGATTGTTAGATGGCTTTAAAATGTTTGAATGGACGATTCTGTTACCTTCGATGACGGTTTTCGAAAAGTGCTCTTGCTGACAGATGACCACGTCTCCGCAGAACGCCCACATAGTTCCAAAAACGTTGATGGCCGTTTCAGGAATGATGAGGAATACTTTTAATAATAATAGTGGTGGCACGTGCTTTCTTCTTTCTACTTCTGTGATTGAGCCCTGGGCACTTCGATTAACCAGGGCAATAAGAACAACGATAACGACGGCTAAAAGTGACATCATGCCGATTATGTATGTACGGACGTATTCGCCTCCTGCTGTACATTCCCACGTGTAATCGTAGTACCTTATGTAGACGGCAACTATCAAACTGAGCCTGAAAATTTGTGTCAGTCAGTTACGTAACATAATGCTATTGCAGTAAATAGGCAATTCCCTTATCAAATCAACTTGTTAAAATACAATTTTGGATGTGATAAATTCAAATTTATAAACTGCAGATAATATTATTAATCTTTCTTTAATTAATATGGCACTGGTTCATATTTAAACAAACTGCTGCACCGTTTTCATTTCCTAAAATATTACGAAAGTTTTATTAAAAACAAGCCTAGAAAAACCGATGAAATCACACTGACAACACATAAAAAACAATCAAGAACAAGAATCGACAGCGCGTTGGAAGCTGACGATAAATTTGCTAATTACTGCTATCCCTAATCTTATCGGCCCCGTCTGTTATGAGCACGACGCATTCGAGAAGCCCGAGCAATCGATAATTTACGAGTTTTCTTTGGCGAGTTAGAAGTGTGAAACATGTGACATAAATAAACAATGTGACTGCAGTCTGAATTCAGGCAGTAAGTATTAGCAGTTGGCCATTTAAGGCAATCCTTAAATTTAAAAATGTGCTTAAAAAGACTGTTTCGAAAAATTTACTTCATAAAACCTATTACATTTTCACCTATGTTGGTGTACGTAACGTGAGAATACAGGCATTTTTTTGGTTTTTTAGATATTCAATAAATCTGACGGTAGCTCATGCCAAACCGGAATTTACGCAGTAACATAGCGAATTTAGTGATTCCTGGAATTATTTATTGTACACATTACTCTAAATAGGAATCAATACATAACCGTTGTCATGGAAACTGTTCACTTGTTATTCAACAAGGCCGATGTAACTGTCAACTGCTCCCTAAAACAGCGTATTATAATTTAAATTCTCAAACGAGCTGAAATTTCACGCAGACTCTACTCACAGTTTTAAGAAAGTTCACTCAAAAAGTTGCAAATATTTGAATAGGCTAACGCTTTTAAAAATGTTCGTGAGAATCCAAGCAGGTCAATTGCAATAAATCATTCCTGCAGTCATTGAATTTGTTGAAGCTTCAATCAATGCAAATTACTAAAAAAACTGTCTCTGAAATAATGGAAAAAACCAACAATACGTTTAATGATTGCAGAAATTACTTTTGTTGCAGTTGAACTCTTGTTCGCGGCCATTTTCAAAACGATTAGCCTCAAGTCTACGTAAAAGTTCAGAATATCAAATGAACAGTTTCCATGACAACGCTTGTGTATTGTTTCCTGTTTAGGGCAGAGTACGACCAGTAACGTGCATAACAAATATACGGTTTAGTGTGAATTGCCCTCGTAATTGCAGAATATATTTGGTGACTTTTCGCTAAAGCCCTCTCAACCGGCCGACCTCAAACGTGCATCTGGCCACAATGGGCGTTTACGATAAATTGGAGCTCTACATTTACATACTGCAATGTACCGAAAGCGTTCTAAAATACAGATACATTTACCGTACCGCGTTTGCTAATTTACGGTTATGTACCAAATACATCAAGCGGATAAATCGTTTGTGGATCGGTTACGTTAGTTGATCCATACAGGTACACGTCATAACCTCAAAAATCAGTGGCGAACGTTGTTTTGCAAATAATATCATTATGTGACCCTATAAAAACTGTAATTTTAAGCATTTTTTTGATGCAAGTAGAGCGCCGCGTACCATGAATGCGTTACAAGCTGTTGAAAGTACTTGTAGCTAAAACATAAACTAAATTTAAAATTTTCATAACCAGTAAGCGCTGAAATGCGTTATGCAATTATAAATTCTGGTATACGTATAAGTGCGTACCTATGATTTTTTGGTCTGGTCCCAAAATAAGTGAGAGGTCCATTCCAGACATTTTGTTATTTGGAAAAGGACGTTCAAGGCGTTGGCAAGTAATTTTTAACATGTGGCACCTTCCATTAAAGCATTTTTGACTGCGAATACGTCACTGACTTTAAGAATTAACTGAACTTTTTCTTTTTTATCGCCTTGCGACTTTTGGCAGGGGCACAATGCATGAGAAATTATGTTTTCTACATTTTATGTCTCCAGGATACTTTGGCTAAGAATTTAAACTGTATTATTGTTATTAGCTGTTACAAGTGTAATTATTTGTACAACAAGAGATGCGAAAGTGCAACTTTTCCGACCGAGTGTGAAGTTTGGCACTTTCCTCCAAAGTTGTACATATGATGCTTTCTACGGCCATTCCTTCAATAAGTATGTAATTATAAAGAAAGAATAAACGTCAAATAAGACGGAAAAATAAATATTTAATGAAAATATCTAAGGTTGTTCAGGCGGTTGCTGTGACAGTACTGTAAATTTGTAAACAAGTTTGGTATTTTTCTTGTTTACTAATAATTTGTATTGCTTTCTTAAAAATCTAACGAGAGGAAACGTAGGGACCCTAGAAAGAAAAATTACTTCTCCTACCGCTGGCAGGGAATAGCTTACTTTCGGCCCGCGTATGCGTGCCGAAAAGCCGACTTTTTCTCACGGGAGTAAAAAAAATAATGCTTTTAATATCAAAGTAACAACGTTTTCTACTGTTTCGGTGGCGAACTGGGTAAACAGAAGTCCCGGGTCCCAATGCTGGGTGGGAAAATATTTTATTTTTTCATTTTTTAATTTTAACTGCTTTTATTTTCTCATAACAGAAGCTATAATGTTTAATTATGTTAATATGTTAATAATGAAATAGGATTTAATTATTTGGTACCGTACAAATCGTACTCTCACTACTAGATGATTGTAGAACTGGCGTGTGAAAATTAGCCCCACCCACTTCGCCATACAAACATTACGAAATAGTTGTTATTACTCTATTAAAACGACCTGAGTTTATGAATATTTATATTTATACGTTTGTTTAAATCTAAAGGTAGAAAAGGGACTTCAAATTTGAAAAACACAATTTCCCGTGCAATTTTGCATGAAATCCTGTATACCGAGGTGTATCTACCGTTTCAGTTAAGGTAATTGCCCAAGGTAATAACAGATTTTTTTTAAACTGCAAAACTCAGGCGGTACGTGACAATGACAATTTTCTTAATGCGAGTTGACTCTATCTGTACTTGAAAAATGAAACTACGAGGTACACCAATTATATTATGCAAGAGCGAATTGTTCAAGCGATAACTTAGAAAATGAAAATCCAGTCAAGCTTTCTCGTATAATTTATATGTACCGAAAATGCTCTGTTCAATAGCTATAAAATATTCGAAGCTCCATCACTTTTACATAAAATCGAAGTTTATGCTCCTTTAAAGTAGGTAGCTGCAGCAATGAAAACTGAAGCGTGCTGTGGGTGGTATTCGTAAACTAGTTTGTCATACCAACTCTAAAAATGAACAATATTTCTGATCGAATTAAACTGACTTATAAAAACGTGACATCTATGGTAATCAGTGGCGGTCCGTCCTATTAGGCATAACTTTTCAAATAAAAAATCGATTTTCTAAATTTCAATAAAAAAAAGCTACTTTTACATACAGTTTTTATTTTTACTTGTTAACACCACCGCGTAACATTAAAAATTGGGCGCCAAACAAAAAGTGGAAGTAAATGTATTAACCAGCATGCAATCAAATTTCACTAACAGTTAACGCAGAATAGTTCTGAAACAAAGCAACCGCAAATAAACAAACACAGTTTTGCTTACGCGAGGCCGAGCTTATCGGGCCGAATGATTCCAGCTCGGACACAATCAGCCAATCTATTATTCTTAATACGTTTGTACGTACATTTAGAAAATAGTACAATGATCAAATGGAAAGAAATAGTAGAAATTGCAGAACGTTTTAAGCATCGAAAAAGCACGGCCTCGGTTCGGTAGTCTTTAAATTACTAGCGTCGGTCAGCGGCATTCAGGTTCAGCGTGTTCAGCTATTGTATGATTATTTATTTCATACGTAGTTTGCAAATTTGCAGCAAACATGGAAAACCTCGTTGACCAGTTTTTAAAAGAAAAATTTAATGGAGTCTTACGAAAAACAAATAGAAATAAAAAAACATGGGCAATTAATTAAAAAAATTACTTAAAAATTTTGAATTTCTTCTATTACTTTTTATTTATTACTGATACAATGTATCATCAGGTTTTTCAGACAAAACAATTAGATATGGCCTATTGTCAAACCAGAATCTCACAATTATTTAATAATTAAGGAAAAAACAGAAGTGATATTAAATTTAATGAAATATTCAGTGACACTATTGATGCTGTTGGAGCAGCTTTTCCCAAGCGCACTGATTGTGTAAAAAATACAGAATTAAATTTTAAACGAATTTATTTCAACATAGTAGACTGCATTATTGTCCAAATTGAAATTTGTTTTGAAGATATGCAACAAACTAAATTTTACAATTTGTTATAATAATGAATTTCCGGAGTAATATTATCAAAGTGTTTTTATCGTATATGGCAAATATTTTGACAAAACCACTTTAAAACCTTCCACTGGTGGCGCCAAGTCCCACAGACACAGGGCGCACATTGTTGTTAATTACTGAGGGGGGGGGGGGAGTTACATAACTGCACTTTCTTGTAGTTTTCTATTTTAGGCTTCAGTATCACCCCAGCAAGTTTTGTTGTGCGTGCTGTTATTGTTTGCGAGCTATTTAACAAAAAGTCTGTGGGACTTGGCGCCACCAGTCGTGTAACCAAATTTTGCTTTTGTGAAATACTGTCTCCTTGTTTTAAATTCATATTGGTGAGTTACCTCTTAATTTTTTAATAAGGATGTTTAATTAAAATAGTAATTTTTATACCATGTAGGAGTAACTTATATTGAAATGAAAACACTTCGTCTTTTTTCTCCTAATATATATTTATAAATTCGTCTTACTAGTTTCGAGCGTTTATAAGTACACTCATCATTACTCAATTTAGTACAAAACATTCTCATTTACTAAAATGTATGTATGTATAACGCTGTTTTTTCTGCAAAAAGACAGCAAAACAAGATATTTTTGCAGAATTTGTGAAAAATTTGTGTGTTTATCTTATGCGAAAGTTTCGTGCCCTCAATGTGTAAATATTCCCAACAATCATGAAAATTAGTGTCTTAATATATATACTATAAGTCACAGTATGTATTTTTAAATTTTCTAATAAACTTAATTTTTTACACGATTTTCATTACAACCAAGTTTTTGAATTAGCAGAAAAAACACATATTTCAATTTTTGCGAACACTATCTAACAATTTAAAGTTTATTTGTTTTTAATGTGTACAAACCCACCAACAAAGATGTAAAATTATAAAATAGGTGAAAAATTTTTTTTATCACCTGTTAACATACCCAAACAATGGCCCTAAGCGCTTGGGTCTGCTGGACTTGGCGCCACCAGTGGTGCTCCAATTATGGGCGCCACCAGTGGAAGGTTAAGGCATGAATTGCAATATTTATACAGCGATCCATCAACAATTAGAAATGCAAAGAAAGTTACAGAACTACTAAAAAATATACACGAGGATGAACTTTATATAAATTGCTGCAATTGATTGTAACCATACCAACAACAACAGCGTCTGTGGAAAGAAGCTTTTCTACTTTGAAGCGAATAAAAACTTACTGCCGCAATTCAATGGACCAAGACCGATTTCTGCATTAAATGCAATAGCCGTTGAAAAAAATCTAGTTTTTAAACTTGAACAAAATAACGAATGGTATGATAATAGTATCGACCACGTTGCAGCTATGAAAGAAAATATATACAAAATATTTTTTTCCTGTATACAAGGTCAATTCGTCGAACATTATATTATTTTTGAAATTTTTATTTATACATGTTTTTTTGTTACTATTTAATACAAAAAAAGTCGCTTAATTTTTAGAATAAAGATTTTTACTTTTTAATTTTAATGTTAAATAATTTTTGCCATTGCCTACCCAAATTTTAAACTCACGGAACGCCACTGATGGTAATAATTATATTAAAAAGTTCAATAATCTTCAGGTTTTCCCATATATGCTACGTTTCATATACATTTAAATACTTGGCCTGTATGCATAAAGTGAAGTGAATGCTTTTACTACAATTAGCGAAAGGTGGTGGAAAAGAGATGAAGATATAGTCAATGCATTTATTGCTACACTTGATGCATTTCGCCGGCTATGTCTAAACTTCACTTTCATTGAAACAATTCTAGAACTTTTTAAATTTAATCAAATGCGAATTAATTACAAACAATTTCCATTTCTGTTTACGATCAACAGACTACAAGCGTAATTAAGCTACTCCTTACAATTAATAATTTGAGCGCAGTAACATCGAGCAATTATAATTTTAAGCAGCTTTGAGAATGTTCGTGGGATGTGGTTACGACCTTCTAAAAATTTGCGCGTTTCGGATCCATTCCCCTTCGTTAAAGGAACCCGTCAGCGATACTTCTAAAGCCCTTTAAAACTTTCTACAACAGGACGTCGAATTACGTCTAAATTTCATTTGTATCCCAAGAGACCATGACTTCGTTTTAAACTAGTATTACGATCTCGTTGGATTGGACTTTAAAAACCTTGATGATTCAGTTGGAAATAGTAATGTTATTAGAAAACCCAATTAAAACAGCTAAATTACCAACTTTGTAAATTCACTGGCCAGTAAAAAAACCTTTGAAACATTATGGACACTATATCAGTAGATCCACAAACATATAAATTCTGCAAATAACATCAAAATTTAATGCGTTTCGCAAAAACTAGTGGACATCCTTGACTCATCTATTCACATAATTAGATACAACCAATGCGAGTGTTAAAAAAGTGTGGAAATACCATTTGGAAAGAGTTTGATATTTGATGTCACAATATTTTCCGTAAGGTTACGTGAACTAACGCGTATTTCAATTTTCGTGTTGTCCAAAAATTAATAATTTGAGATGTTCAATAACATAAATACAAAACATTTTTAAATTAAATAATCAAAGGCAATTTCCCTTTCTGCCCATTGCATTGTTTGAAATCGGGCAAAACTTTAAAAAAATATCGTCTATGCTCCAAATTTTCAAACAGAAGCACCACGAACCTATTTTATTTGCGTGTTTTGTCAACTGGTAGTTTTAAGACAAGGTATGCCAAATTTCATTCGTTATTTGAGCCCCTAAGCCCCTCAATGTTGCGCGAAGCTTTGCACATCCCTACCTGACAAACGTTCGCGTTGCCGCCTTTCGCAGCCATTCGTAGGTTTTTGGCAGTGACAGACAATTCCCGACTGTGTACGTTTTTTGCTTATTCGAAGTCATTTCTAGTTGCGTCACGCCGTTCTCCATCTCATTCATACTGTTAGCGAAGCATGAAAACGGGCGGTAAAAGGTGCACAAGGTGGCGAACAAAATGCGAATGATTAAAATCCAGTTAACCGTGAAACGATAGCAGCCATTCGTTAAGCTGGTAATTCGGATTGATCTTTTTAAATTTATCGGCAACAATTATTATTTATAACAGGTAGGCTTCCGGGTTGGAGCCGCGTCATCGGTGCTTGAACTGCCGACGTTTCGTCCTCGGTTGCACGGGACATCTTCAGGGCTGTGGTCATTTTGGGATCTGCGACACAACTGCGGCACAACAAAAGTTGTGTCGCAGATCCCAAAACGACCACAGCCCTGAAGATGTCCCGTGCAACCGAGGACGAAACGTCGGCAGTTCAAGCACCGATGACGCGGCTCCAACCCGGAAGCCTAGCTGTTATTAACAACGGCCGCGGAAGCCTGCAACTTAAATTATTATTTATTATTTTCAGAGTATTTCGGTATCAACGTGCCATTAGCGACTATAAGATTGCACCTGCCACTCTAGTAGAAACGTGTGGCACATCGGACACATCAACTAAATACTACTATAGCTCATCCCTAGATCTATAACCATACAAAATTAAATATTTTTCATCTGGAGTTTTCATTCTTTCAAACATTATCGTACTTCCGTCAAAATATCGAAATGGAAAATTTTCAGCAACTCAATACTTCCCTATTCAGATACTGAAAGTACAGGAAAGTAAAACATTAGCAAAAATCTATGCCGACTATGTTACGACGGTAATTTTTTACAATCGATTTTTTGATGTTTTAAAAAAATATTCATCGGGATTAAACAACAACGAAAGACTGAAGGAAAAATTCGGTGTTCAAAATTAGGGAAGAAGGGTATAAATTAACGCCTCTAAACATTGCTGCACCTAAAAATTAAGTTCTGAATCTGATTCTACTATTACTCACGAGCAACTTAGCTCAAACAAATTTTTTATCGCCCCCCCCCCTCCAGTTATTAGAGCATGAATTTTCGGTTTTCAAAAATTCATAGAAAGTGTCACAGAGAATATAGTGAGTTGGCCCATAAACCAAATTGTAGCTCATTTCTAGCTCTGGTAGCCCATAACATTAAAAAAAAATTGTGTGGCCAGTTTTTGCCCAGTATGTTTTTGAAATAGTCAAAATATTGTTTTTTTTTATTTCAAAGTTTTGGTAGTTCCAAAAGTTCTAGTAGCTTGTAACATATTGTACGCTTAAAGCATTTCCAATATCAAATTTCATCCCCACCTGATAACTCGTTTTTCTGTAAATAGGCGTTAAAACTCGAATTTTCAAAAATTTATAGAAGGCGTCAGAGAAAAATTTACGAGCTGGGATACAAACCAAATTGTAATTCATTTTCAGCTCTATGGGCTTACAAAATTTCAAAAAAATCGTGTGGCTTGTTTTTAAGTAAAATTTTTTTTGAAAATTTCCGAAACTTTGGAAATTTTTTTTCACTTCATAGCTTTTAACTTTTCGAAAATGTTTGTGCACAGTAACATTGTGTCTTTATGGGGCTTTTACGATAAAATATTTGAACCCGATCTGTCAAACTGTTTTTTGAATAATAAGACGCTATAAAGCCAAAATTTTCAAAAAAATCTTAACGGCCGCCATTTCGATGTTAGAAAGTTCGGAAAAAAGCGTTGGATTTTTCTTAAAGTTATCAGATTTTGTTTCCCAACAAAATGCTACCAAAAAAACATGTCTAACATTCGCTTCCGGTTTCGCATTTTTAAAAAAGCTTTGTCGGTGATTTTTTGAAATACCTCTAGATTCCAACCATCCGTTCGGTAGTTATGATGCACCAACACATACAAACTCACATACCGACCCATCCATCAACAGACATTTTTTAAAAACCAATGGATGTCCAAAACGTACATTTCCGTCAAAATCTCGATTTCGAACATTTTCATGAAATGAATACTTCCCTATACCTAGGTACTGAAAATATAGGAATGAAAAAATTCATTTAACAGTAAAAACGTAACTAACATCTATTTACGCTTACCATATAGTTCTTACTGCTATTTCGAAAAGACCTGGAAAAACAAGGTCGTCGGAGGCGGCTAACCATTTTCTGCCAAATAAGCGCAGGGCCGGCATAACGTGCCAAAGAACCTGAAAAAGAATCTTACGTTTACATTTATATTTAAAGAAACACTTTCGTGTTTGAGGTAGCTGATAATAAAAATATTCAATAGTTACACCACGAGTGAATTGAAAAACAATCGGGTTAAATTAACAGAACTTGTGAAAATCAGTGTGTTTTGCTTGAAAATAAGATAGTTACATATTGGGGGCGCTGCAGACGATGTATTTTATGTTAAGTACATACGTTTTTGAGTAATCGGCCATTTCAGTCTACATTTTCAAAAATTCGTAGCGGCCTTGGTTTTGACGATGCAGCATTCGGAAAAAAAGCATTTGATTTGCCGTTGGATGCAATAAAACTTAAAATTTCAAAAAAGTTTTTACAAAAAACTCTGTACCAAAAAAACATGTCTAATTATCGTTTCCGGGCCCGGTTAAAAACCGTACAATGAACTACCTGCTACTAAAAAAACTTCCACATACCAAATTTGATAAAAATCGGTGAAGGAGAACAAACGTAAGCACCCACCCACCCACCCACAGACAGACATATTTTTAAAATAATTGCTTGGGTTGCTTCGACCCTAAAATGTGTATTTCCATTGAAACCTGAAATTTGAAAATTTGCTTGGTATCATCATAACTTTCCATACTTAGTAGAAGTATGCGAAAGAAAAAATTGATAGATGCAATTTTAAAATACTAATAACAGACTAACCTGTATTTTTGTAAGAACCTGTATAATATTTTAAACAGGGTGTTGTTGCTATGAGAGCAGCTTTACTGCTGGCTGAAAATTGTTGTTATGGTAATTTAAATTAAAACCCGCTCCAAATCCATACATATATAAAAGCTCAAAGGGTTTTTTTCTCCGGTTCCTCCAGCGGCTACCGCTTCACCAGTTTAGATAATTTTTTTTTCAATGAAAAGTCTCTATCCTCAGATGGAACATGAAACATTTTTATGTTTTTATTCTACGTCGATTTTTTAATAATAATTATTTTAATTTATAATACGTATATATGAAGGTCTGCTAGACGTGCTTCACTTCAGGCGACATCTACACTAACGTCGCGTCTCATTATTGGAACTAATGCATTACGTGACTTAGCATTTCGCCGGTTCTGTCAACGCTCAGTCTGTCAGTGCATTGTGCGCTGGGGTAACACTAGTTAATTAATAAATGCATAGTTGAATTTGTATTTATTATACAATGTGTTCGTTGTTGATTGCTGTTTTGTAGAAAATTGAATCCAATTTTTTTAATGTATTTTATGGTGTCATTTATGTGGAATTTAATTCTCTTTCAATTTTGTAAGGCACCTCATCACCTCAAAGTGTCTCCTTGCAACGCACTGTCTGTGTCTAAAATGGTAAAGAACGAATGACGCGAAACGAAGGATTGTGTGCATACCTGCCGGCCGCTGCATGTTCGAGCGATAATTTCATCGTGCTTTTTAAAAATTCTAAAAAGAACAAAAATTAATTTTCTGCTTTTCTTTGCCCTAGCGCACTTGCGTCTTCTCACTTCGTCTCTGTCACAGCTCTGTCTGCTATGCTGATTACCAGTTACGTGTGTGAGCACTAACCGTGAATGTACAGTCACAATGTAAACATGAAAACATCGTGTTAGTATCGATAGTTTTGGTTAAATATCGTATCGATACAAAAATTCAATATCAGTATCGTATCGATTGTCAATAATATCAATAAGCATAACTGTACAGTGCACGACACTTGGCATTACCTGCTCACGTAAGGCGCTAGACTTCGGACCAAAACTCGCTGTAAATAGTTTATTTGAAAAATTATCAAAAATACGCAAAGAATAAAAAAATATATTTTATAAGTAGGGCTAATCAATAAGCGTAGTTAAAATCACGTAACTTCCAGAAAACGCGTTTTTGATATTAAAAAGTATAGTTTTCTTTTTCTTCTTATTTTTGATATGATCATTTTAGTTATTTTTATCCTAATAAACTATATTAAATAGTCTATTAAACTGTTGAAAGTTTGGGTTTTTGAAGAAATAATTAAACAATTTTACAAAAATTCTTGGGGGATCAGAGTGAAATTTGGAAGATTAGTAAAAAAAAATTGTATTTAACTGCAAGCTCCATAAACTCGCCTGGCATTTTTACAAGTTTCATATTTACAAAAACATTTTGCGTTATATGATTATACTTGTGAGGGCTATTAAATAATATGATAATCCATACATATATAAAAGCTCAAAGGGTATTTTTCTCCGATTCCTCAAGCGGCTACCGCTTTACCAATTTGGATTGGACCATTTTTTTTTCAATGAAAGGTTTCTATCCGCAGATGGAACATGAAACATTTTTATATTTTTATTCTACGTCGATTTTTCAATAATAATTATTTTAATTTACATATGAAAGTCTGCTAAACGCGCTTTACTTGAGGCGACATCTACACCAACGCCGCGTCTCCTCATGGAACTAATGCATCACGTGACTTAGCGTTTAGCCGGCTCAGTCAACGCTCAGTCTGTCAGTGCATTGTGCGCTGGGGTAACACTAGTTTTTATTGATTGGATGTTTTGTTTTTGAGCAATCGGCCATTCGACATCGAACACACGCACCCACCCACCCACCCTGCTTTAGTAGAAGTATGGAAAGCAAAAACGCACAAAATTTGCCGATTTAATACCTTGTAGAGTTGGAAATGATGGATTGAATACAATGTACAATGGAATAATAAGAAATACAACGTATGGAAATACATAAGCACAACACCTAAAGGCTGAAATAACACAAAACTACGAATAACTTCCTAAGAATTAGTTTCATTTTCCGGTTTATAAATAAATATACTCAAAATTTGAGAGAAACTTGTTTCTCGAATTTTTAGTGAATTTAAAATTCTGCTATTTTTTAAAGCAATAATTCGAATATCTAGTTATTACTTTCCCACACTTCTACTGAAGTAAGGAAAGTTAGAATTTCATGCAAATTTTCGAATTTCAGATTTCAACGGAAATACTAGTTTTGGGGTCCAAGAAACCCAAAAAAGTTCAAAATATCTGTTTGTGGGTGGGTGGGTGCGTTCGTTTCCCTATATCTGCGGAACTCCTTGACCGATTTTTATAAGATTTGGTGTGGGGATGTTTTTAAGTTGCAGGTAGTTCTATGTAAGGTCGTTAATCAGAACAGGACCCTGAAACGGAAATTAGACCTGTTTTTTTATTGATTATTTTCTAAACATTTTTTTGAAATTATGAATACATAGTGTTGTAGTGCATCTACAGACACATCAAATGCCTTTTTTTCTAAATGCTTTCAGGCCGCTACGAATTTTTGAAAATTTTAACTTTAACGTCCCATTGCTCAAAGACAAAAATATCCAATCAATACAAATTATCATGACATTTTCAAAAAATTGTTCTTAAAAAACTGCCCATGCCATTTTTGTTCTGAGCCGATAGAGCTTGCAATGAACTACAAATTTATTTTTTACTAATCTCCCATATTTTACTCTGACTCTGACGCCTACCAGGAATTTTTGAATCTTTTGAAATTGACACGGTTTTCCGGAAGTTACGTGATTTTAATTACGCCTATCAATTAGCTGTATACCCATTCCCTGCATAATTCTCTATAACTCTATAAATAAAGTTGTTATAGCCATTTTCCTGAGCGCATTAGCTATCTTAGCGCCTTTTACATTCGGCGCACGCGCCGCCCGTACGTAACCAAAGCCTTGAGTCTGGGGCGGGCGGCATGTACCGGCTAGAGATGACTAGATGTAAATTCCAATAACTTCTTAACGCGGAAATACTTAAAACGTAAAAAATATGGGAAAGTACCAGCGACCTGTTTCGCCCATTTTTTCTTCGAGGTGTTGAATCTTTTGAAATTGACGCGGTTTTCCGGAAGTTACGTGATTTTAACTACGCCTATCAATTAGCTGTATACAACCCATTCGCTGCATACGTTTGATAACTCTATAAATAAAGTTGTTATACCCATTTTCCTGTACGCATTAGCTATCTTAGCGCCTTTTACATTCGGCGCACGCGCCGCCCGTACGTATCCAAAGCCTTGAGTCTGGGGCGGGCGGCATGTACCGGCTTAAAACGTAAAAAATATGGGAAAGTACCAGCGACCTGTTTCGCCCATTTTTTCTTCGAGGTGTACTTTAGTTAAAAATGTTATTTACGGTAGATATTATGTAAATTTTGTACTGATAAGTGATAACCAAGTAAATGCTGGAAGTTCTGAAAATAGTAAACATATCTTGAAATACCGAAGACCACTTTAGAATTTGTAAGAAGTGCCGTGATTATGTAGATCAGTAAAAAACTTTGTTTTTAATAGCATTGTATGGGTGAAAAACTGATATCGTTAAGTTACACTTAGGACATGAAATATTCTACGAAATGCTTAAAGTAATTGAATACGTAAGAATTCCTATATTTCATATCTACAAACTATATAAAATTTTCCACTAAAATCGGTAGCTGTTTAATAGAACGTAACCATAACCAGTCGTACAAATTTCCAACAACTGTAATAAAATGTTTGACGGCTTAGTTTACTTTACTATAGTTAATTGATGATACGTCTCATTCCTGTTTACTGCAATCCATGCACATTGCACAACACCAATAATCACAACACAAATTTTCGAAACAAAATTACACTTACTGTTATTTTATTTTTGGTACTATATCGTCAAGCATGAAGCTTGTTTTCACGTACCGTAGAGTTTATTATGCGACCTAAATTCCGTTTTGTTTGACATAAACCGACTGTAACTTTTCGAAAGTGCAAACACAGCTCCAGTATCAATTCTCTCCTATTTTAAGCTTTATTATTATAAAACAGTTAACAGAATTATTTTAATCTCAACACTGCCATAGCTTTGTAAGCACTAAATTTTGAAGCTTCCAAATTGAATAACTAATTTACCTTCTGAGGATTGGGAATTCCTAATGTAACCATTATTTTTGCTAACGATAAAAAAGTGGGATTCTGATTTTTTTAACCAAAATCGGTAACAATTGATCGTGTCCCGGCCACAAGGGGTAGCAGAACGACGCAGAACAAAGCTAAACCCGAAAATTTCCACTTTAGGTCAGGTCACAAGTTCAAGGACTCAAGGTTACGGGATCATACAGTTTCCTCCCACGCAAAGAAAAGCATCCGGCGCTGCAATTCATGTTTCCATACAAAGCTCGCAATATCACATTATAAAGCAATGCGATGATTCAGACGAACACATTTTTCAACTTCTCCCCTTAGAGTACTTTAAATGGGATGTTCAGGAAGTAATTCAAGGAGCCTCGCAGAGATGAAACTTTGATTTCAATTCATAGGAGATACGACTACGCTTTCTTGGAGAAATTATTTTCTAAGTAAAGAATAAAATGTAAATTACTTTAAAAAATTTATTGTGCTTTTAGGTATTCTTTTTAAAGGAAAATTTACGAAAAAAATAAAATCTGTATAAAAGACCAGTTGTTTTCTTTACATTTATTTGACCTTAATGACTGAATCATTAAAAAGGAACTCCAACATGTTGGAAATACATTACAACGTGTTACAAAAGCATGAAAATGTGGCTCTACCGTTTTATCAATTTAAATTTTCGAAAAACTATTATTTTGCATTCAAT
The DNA here is from genome assembly GCA_958336395.1 of Ctenicera cuprea. Lineage (NCBI taxonomy): Eukaryota > Metazoa > Arthropoda > Insecta > Coleoptera > Elateridae > Ctenicera > Ctenicera cuprea. Next base: position 19,403,934 of record OY284491.1, read on the forward strand.
TGTTTGTAAACGATGACGTAATGAACGATTTTTTAAATAACTCCCGTTAATTTTTTTATAAATGTATGATGGAGAATTTCTCTTTATGGTTTGAATGGTGACGTAATGGTTTTACGACTACATTACACACGTTAGCTAATCAGTGTACGCGATTTATAGGTTAAAAAAACACTAGCCCTCGTTGCTATAGCTGCGTTTGTTAGCGACAAGGGCAACAAGTTAACATGGTAGCTGCAACAGTACGCAAAATACGACAATCGCTTGCGATATGATCCGTTAATTTAAACTACGTCAGAATAAAAATACAACACGTGATAGCGTTTTTCTGTGAAAAACTTGTGTTGACAGTTAACTCGTGCTAGTTAATTTTGGATATGATCTTGACTAACACTCGTTAATAATAAACCCAAATATATCGAAAAAACATGACCACTAGTTGTATTACTTGTGAGAAAATAAAGAGAAATACAATTAAAGGTACCTTTTTAATCGGTGAAGTCGCCCTAAATCTCCATAGCAACTAAGATTGTTTACGCCATTGTTAACTAAATTTTTACAGTATTGTACCCAGCAAAATTAAGCAAAATAAAGTGGTTTGTTGCTGTTAATATAGAGTTATGTTTAAAACGTTGAGAAACTAAAAAACATGTGTGCCGAGCACGCAGGTTTTAATTGAAACTTCTTAACGTGTTCTCACTGAAAGTGTTTTTGAATTCTATGGTTTAACAGAAAACGAAACCGTTTTTCGTTACAACTTTGGTATTCTGGTCATTTTCCAAATATTAATTAAAGTCCAAACAAACATAGATGGACCTTTGCATAAAAGAGCGATTTAAATCCTAATTCAGAAACAGAAACTTTTACTCGTTTATTTACACGCCATTTTTTTATATTACGTCCCACATATGTATTATTTCTTTCCGTGTTTTATTAATAATTAAAAAAAATGTAAAACTATCTAAATTTTTTTTATATGTACTCCGGTTCAAGCACTATCAAGATTTACGCTTATGATGCGACACAGAAACTACAGAAGGTGTGGATCGTTTTTATAAACAATTCATACCACTAAAATCATTGCCATATAATATGTATTTTTTGCTTTAAAATAATTTATGAAGTGCAATTTTGTTCGTTGCATGTATACGATAAAATCTACAACTAAAAAAGTTTGTCGCTTAGTAAAAAGCTCACTACATCGAAAACAAAAAGCCATATTCCTAAATTTCTTTAGGCAAAAATTTTAATAATTTTTTTTCAAAAATCAAAATGAGATCATATACAGCGCTGATGAATCTGCTTTTCAACAAAAAAAAAAAGCAAGTCGATATGCCACGTAATTCTCGAGATATTACGTTATATTTGTTATTAACGCATAATTTGAAAATTTGCGATTTAGGCATTTTTTTTATTAATGAAAAAGTTCGGTGCCGGTCGAAAAGGTCGTAAAAAGCTTCAGCGACTTTTACCGTTTACCGAATTTACATTTACATAGAAATTTCATTAATTTCCAATTTAGTTTCAAATACAATAAATGTTATTATTGTTTGTGTTTGTAGAAAGGAAATATTCTTTGCAAGTAATGCAATCTGCAATCTAATATATTATAGATCATATCTCTCCCTTGATGTGTTGTTCGTAGGCTGGGTATATGAGCAAAGCAACAAAATACACTCGTTTAGGTCTGTCTGTCGTGGCACAACTGATCGCTTTAGTTTGCATCTAGGCGACCTCGCTTCTGTTCCATCAGTTCCGTTCCATTACTTCCGTGACGCATATTCGAGTGGTTACTTTTGTCGGAAAGTTTCAATTCAAAAAAATAGTACAGCAAATGGCCAAACTGCATTCCGTTTGAGTTTGACAGTGAGCAATACTGTGGAGGAAATTTTTCCCAGCACTCAAAATTATTTGAGGGGATATAGCTGCTTTTACATTCCTAATACGTGTTTTAGAGTCATTCAACGTGCCTAGCCTGTTTGCGTACACTTTGGCCTGTGTGTTAAGTCGGAAGATTGAGGTGGTCACTAAATAAACCTTCTTCTGTCTCTCCATCTGTTGGGGAATGTTACATTAAATCTAGAAAGTGACAAACATCAATACCATAATGGCGTTCAACCACACACTGCCACTGGAGACGTCGAATCAACTTCATTACATTAAGAGAGCGGATAGCTAAGGAACAAGATGAATTCTAAGAAAATCAAGGTATCTATATACGGGCAAGTCGTAAAACTTTTGGTGTAAAACAGAAAGTGACTGTTGACAATAAACATCGTTTATATTGTTATTGTTTATAGGTTTAGATTTAAATACTAAATATTGTGTTAAAATTACACCTTTTTTAAAATATTACTTAATTTTTCATATGTATATTGTTACTGTTTATGTTACGCACATATTTCTATAGAGTTAATTGTTATACCAAATCTTCATCTGGCGGGGCAGATCATCACTTGCATAGGGCGGATAATTTATCTTATAAATTTTTGTCAAAGTAAAATAGTCCTGCAATACGTCCATACGGTTACCTACGATTCTTCTCTAGACATTCGCTTCTTTAGGCCACTGAGTTTGCGTTTCTTGAAACCAATGTGGATTTTCCCGCGACAGTAACGTGAATTGTAAGTTATTTCGTCTGAAAAAACACGTTTTTTTTATAATTGGAATCATCGATATTTTCCAGTATTAGGTTGAAGAATTCTATTTTTATGTCAGGATGGAAGCTTTTTGTTAAGAACCCTACGTAAAATTCTAAGTGCGGCAACATGGCTAATATAGCAGTGTCTAGACTTACAGTTATTGGGTAGAAATACGAGGATTATCAGTCGCCATTCGGATTCCTTGAATGTTAAGACTTCGACAAACCCTTGACAATACCCTCTTCTTCAAATTCTTTGACTAGCTTACAATCGTCATTCGGTGTCCGGATTTCCAGTCTGGTATTTAGTCAGTATTTAAATTATGGGACAGTTTATTAATCATTTATCCTGGCATGATTCTTTTGAATATATGTATAGTAGGCGCATATATGCAATTTTAATCAAATTATTTACGGGCTTACAATAGCAACATATCCATATGTAGACCTTATGGAGCTTGTTTAGATACGTATTATTCATCTGGCCAGTTGGTTTATTATCTCACGCAATTTGATAACGGAGTTGATAAGCGCAGAATAGCATGGTCAGGGGTTTTAAAAGTAATGCGCGAAACAATTTTGAAACGTTGCAAAACTATTTTTGAGTGCAAAATCTCTGGCATAGCTCAACAATAAAGTAACACTGAACGAAACGATATATCTCAAATATTGCAGTTGTAGTTGTACCAACCGTGCAACATGCTTCACGTATAACCGAATGGATTGGAGTACGCCCATTATTTTTGTTAACTTTTTGATTTTTAATAAAATTTTATGCTGTTCCGGGTTTAAAAGTTCGGTCTTTGGCTCATTTTTCTATTTTTATAGTCGTACCATTATCAAAATTGCAACGCGCTGTCTCTCAGTAAAAAGAATAACAACACATTTAAAAACCGCAAAAATATTCCAATAAAACTCAATGACAATAGCCTACTGAGTGTTTTCACAGACTAGTAAACAGCGCTTTTAATATTATTGTTATTACACTTTATTTTTTCGGAAAAAACATTAAGTACTTTTCCACCACTTAATTCACAATGCCAAAACAATTAAAAGGGGCTATTTAAAAAATCATCCCAATTGCAATGCTTAGTAAGATAAGCAATTTTTTCAAGAAACATTTTTTCGTAAAGCAAATTGTTAATGCGGCAGAGCCATGTATTATTGTATTAAACTAATCTTGCTATATAAGTTGGCATGTAAGTACTTCTCCAGCATGATGGTGTTCAAGTTAGAAACTGGCTAAAAACCGATAGTCTACTACCCCGAGGCGCTGGATTAGTATATAGCCTGGCAACCTCGATCGCCAGCTATGACGCCAATGGATTTCTTTTTATGGCACTTCATCTAACGGAAATGACAAGAGAAGTGTTATCAAATCGAATAGAAGAAGCTGCAAACATAACAAGACTTAATATGGTCTTATTAAATAAGGTCTACGGTGATTTTGCAGGTACACGGCGTTCACGAACGTATTATGAAGTGTGGGTTACAATATTTATTTTTTTCCTTAATCTGTATTTCAAATGATTATGAAACATTTTAAGGATGAAAGTTGTGCGTGCACTAAAATTTACTCATATTCTGAAAGGTTGTGACTTCGTAACATCACATAACGGGTCTCGCCCTATTTGTTTTTCTTTATTTATTAAGGAAAACACATGACATCCATATATTAAATCCCTAACTGTCTCGCCATAAAAGCCGCGGACTCTTGCATCTCGACATAATTTACCACCACAACACAATGGCGGCTTCTTTGTATCTCGTCGCGGTTTATTGATTGTTCTGGGCAAACATTGATATTACTGCCACTACTGTTGCTACAATTTCGTTATTTATTACTTTCATTCTAAAGGGTCAAAACATTCTCAAATAATTACCACCGAAAATTAGCATCAAAGAATTGGAACTGACGCTTCTAGGGCAAATGAATAGGTTACAAGCTATTATGTGGCTACAGTATTACTTTTATAACTGCTTGAATTGCTTAAGCTATCGAAATGACGAAGAGCACAATCACGAAAATTTAATTAAAATGAATCGAAGCGCACGCGATTAAAAGAAAAGGTAATTACAATTCTTCCGAAAATCCGTGGCCGTACCATTTGGAATTCCTAAAAATTATAATAAACATGACGTCAGAATCAGTTAGACGTGTTGTGGTAAAAATCATCTGGACAGCGGAGCCGGTGGCTATAATTTAATGATTGTTTCAAGAGTATCAATTTGATGTTTACAAAACTGTTTTGTGTAACAATTCTGTATCCCAATTTCAAAATGTAATAGAGGAAAGGTCTTTGCTTACATGGTTAAGGACGCACACAAGGTTATGTGCGGCAATTACGGACCTTTAAAGAAAATAAAAACAATTCGCGAATATTAGTTCGCACAAAAATAAAACTTGCCAAAGTGGACTACGCTCTATGGGGCGCCAAGTGTAAAGTGAAAATTTGCTGTGCATTTCACGGTATTTAAGGCAATTTGTCCCAATATTTATTATATATACACACATTTAGCTAAATGCTTTTTATTTTAATAAATCATTCTAGATTTAAATAAATTCTTAAACATTTGGTTTAAATATTCCAATATTTAATAAAGCATTAGAGATTTAAATAAATCCTAAAACATTTATTTTAAATTTTCAAATATTTAGTAAACCTTTATGTATTTAGCCAAATCTGCACATATTTATTTTAAATCTTTCAATATTTAATAAATATTCCCAGATTTAAAGAAATTTTTACCGGAATAAATAAATCCGTACAGATTTTAAAAAATGTTTCAACATTTAATTCTAAGCTGTCACATTCAATGTTAACCTGTCATATTTATTTGACCTTGGTGAGCTCAGTCGACTTAGGACACCAAGACCGTTTATACCGGTAGTAAGGCGCAAGGCAGGGCCATGGGGCGTTCGGCGCTTAAACAAAACAGACTGAAAATTACATTCTTAAGGGAATGTTGTGGAAACTTTCATTGTATGTATAATAAATTATGCAATGTTTATGTTGTTAAATATGTTATTATTGATGATTGAACTAACATTAATTGTACAAATTTTTGAAATACGGAAAACGTGTTCCTAATTGTTGAACGTTACCACCAGTGTAAACGGTCTTGGTCTTCTATGTAGGCTGGGTCTACCCAACACCACCTATATAATTATATAAGTGGTGTTGGTCTACCACGGTCAAATAAATATGACAAGTTAACATTAAACATGACAGCTTAAAATTCAATGTTGAAATATTTATTTAAAGGATATTTTAAGGATATATTTATATCGGTAAAGATTTATTTAAATCTGCAAATATTTATTAAATATTGAAAGATTTAAATAAATATGTGCAGATTTATCTAAATACATAAAGATTTACTAAATATTTGAAAATTTAAAGTAAATGTTTTAAAATTTATTTAAATCTCTAATGCTTTATTAAATGTTGGAATATTTATAAGGATTTATTTAAATCTACAACAATTTATTAAAATAAAAAGCATTTAGCTAAATGTGTGTATATATAATAAATATTGGGACAAATTGCCTTAAATACCGTGAAATGCACAGCAAATTTTCACTTTACACTTGGCGCCCCATAACGCTCCACGCGTTTCTTCTAAAAAAATAGTGGCAAACTAATTGAAAGAGATATAATATAATAATATAATCAAAATATTCCGCAGATATCGAACCCCGCAAACATAACAAATAACCTGTATCGAGATGTAACGCATATTACTGAATGCTCAGTCACTAACGCTTGGGAAAGGAAAAGAGATCCGGATTTAATAAATATATAAATGAATGCGTGGTCACCAAAAGTTGAGAGAGGGAAATGCAGATTTACTATGTATATATAGACTAATGAATAACAAGTAACGAGATGTATGACATGTTACTTGATACGCTGTCACTGAAAGTTGAGACAGGAGGAGAGGATTAAGATTTAGTATAGATATAGAAAATACAGACTAAGACTTCGATCCGCACCTTGCAACGCTACCTACTTTATCCGATTATTTATTATCAAAACATAATACATCAAAACATAAAACATAGCCCACGGGTTCCACTACAAAAATTCCTAATAGTTGATAAAAATTACAATTTTTCGGACTACGGTTTCGCCGGATGTGATCCCAGATTACTTACTGTAAATAGAACATCCTGTATATTTTGACGTTTTTGAGTTCAGAATAAAAATCTAATTACATAGTACCTACCATTTAAACGAATTTTTTTCACTACTAGTAATATGGAGTAGCATTTTGAAACATAATAGCATGCTGTGAAATTCAATTTCTCTACCTTTGCTCACTGGCAGGTAACTAATTTTTCATTATTAACCACTGGTAAATAATGAACAAATTTATATTTTTTGATAATCCTGTGACAGTTTTAAAGAGAACGTTTTTATAGCACGATTTAATATAATGGAGAGATTCTTGTTAATGGTATTTTATGCATAAAATAGTTGTTTAAATAAATTAATTAAATTTTAAAAACTTTGGTGTATTTGAATATACGTTTTTCGCGCCGTAATAAATGACAACTCTGTCAATATCAATTTCGCCTATAATACAACCAGACAAAGTAAAAAAGAGAAAATTGTTAATAATTTCAGTATTTTAGATGAAACCAGTTCTTAAAAACAATGTTTTTGAATACCAGTGATGATTTAACAATTTTCAAACAACTGTCATGCCAACAAAACAAAAAACTGTCATTTGTTTTATAATTTGAAATAAACATAAATTTAAGTTAAAAAATGGGGGGTCAACCTTGTTTCGTACATTGTAAAGGTGTTATATGATAGATAACGAACTAGGTGTCTTTGTATAAACATAAACGTAAAATATTGAAATTTTATGCCAACGTAGTATTTTTCCTAAAAAAAACACCACCGTTATGGTGTTTTGATAGAAAATTGAATAAAGCATTTCGCCTAGACTTTTTATGCTTTAGAAATTGCTTTGTAATAACATTTTGCGAACGACTAGTGCCTTGTAAGATCGCACCAGCGCTGCAGTACACCAGTACACCGTACGCTTATAACCTGCTACTATATGCCTGCGAGAATGATTAGCTTTTATGAATAACATTCTTTAGGATCAGAAAAAAAGAAAAACAGAAGGACAAAATCGTTTAAAAAAAATGGGTGAGAGGGGGAAACTTAAACCCTCTAAATATGTCTGCGTCTAAAAATTAAGTTGCAAACCTTATTCTACTATCGCCATCAGACCATCCGTTCGAAGTTATGAGACGTCACACACATACCCACCCACAGTCGATGATTAAAAAAAACAATTTATTGAGGTCTATAACATGTATTTCTGTGAAAGTTCCCAATTCGTAAATTTTTATGAAATAAATACCTATTCCCCTGTGCTGAAAGTATCGGAAAGTTAAAACGAGAGGACGCACACTACCTAGAGTTTCCTATACTTCGGATATCGTCTTATCATAATTCAAAAGTATATTTTAATGCACGTTTTGCCTGAGAACACCGACTTGTACGATCGCACCAGTGCTGCCACTGTACCGCAGCTAGCGACAGGGTGCACCAGTGGCATGCGGGCATGTTTTATAATATTTAGTTTAGAAACCGAAAATGAGAAACACATCGTTGTCGATTTTTTCAACCAAAATTAGTTGGAATTAAAGAAAATCAAAAACAGAAGGGCAGTTAATTCAGCAAATTCATACGCTGAAATTTGGGGTGGAAAAATTAACTTCCCTAAATAATAGTAAAGTCGGAGGCACTACACCACACCTTAGACGGTTGCCTTACTTCCCTAGCCCCTTAAAAGATTTGGTTTCCAATTATCAAAAAGCGACATGCACCCAGTCTCGGATTTGAACGCAAAACCTTCCGTTATCTGCCAAGTGCCCTGATCAACCACTCGGCTGCTCTGGCGCATTTCCAAAATATTACTAATGCACCTAATATTTAAGTTGTTAATCTTATTCTACATCACTCGTGACTCGTGAGCAATTTAGTTTAAACAGAAATTGGTTATCATCCCCATTTATTAAATAAAAAGCATGAATTTTCGAATTGAAAAAAATCGTGTTGCCAGTTCTTGAGTAACAGATTTTTTACATTGACAAAATTGTCAAAAAAAATTTCACATCACAGTTTTCATTCCTATACAAAACCTCCCTTGTATATGTAGATAGTGACATTGTGTTGCCCTAACGCTATTATAATAGCAGATTTCATCCCGATCTGCGCATTGGTTTCTTAGTAATACAGTGTTACAACCAAAATTTCAAAAAGTCGCAGCTTTCACCATTATAAAAATTTGAAAAAAACGCGTTGGATTTGCCCTAAGGTCTTCGATCATATTGTTTTCAAATTTAGAAAATTCAATTTCTAAAAAGGAAAATGCTAACAAAAAACATTTCTAACTTCCGCTTCTGGTTTCAGACTTTTTTCAAACTTATTTTATCAGTGTATTGTTTATGGTCTGAAGCCAGGCCATCCGTTCGGGAGTTATGAGGCGTAACCCACTCGCACCCAGCCAGATGCTCACAGATAAACATTTTTTAATACCCATTTTTTGAGTTCCATAATTTGGAGGTCCAAGACATGTATTTCCGTCAAATTCTTGAATTCAAAAATTTTCATGAAATAAATACTTACCGATACTGAAAACATAGCAAAGTAAAGACAAGCTCTTCGTGCAGTGATCTCTTCATGCATGCAAAACTGCGCATTGTAGTCTCAAGCTTACTAAGCATCTTATTACATTTGATTGATTACAATGGTAGAAAGTTTTACTTTCAACTTAACCGCACTCTTTTTAAAAATACCAAGTTTTATTTATAAAGCTCCCATCACACATGGAGTAATGAAGAAATTAATTTACTGATTAGTTATCAATTAGAAAAACATAGAGGCAACATGTTAAAACCTTAAATAACCGTATAGGCTGTACTAAAAATTAAATTCAGAATTAACTTTTTGGCGTTTGTTATTATACGCAGACAGATTCAAAGATAATTTACATGCCCTTTTTTTATTTCCTAAAGCAATTTAAAATACAATGGAACTGCATTGTAACATTCTATTTTATGCTGTTATTATATTACTGCCAAATAGAGCAAAACATAATATGAGACATTACATTATGTAGTAATTTACCGTCTCATGCTAAAATTAAAAACCACACTTATTAATTACTAATCGTTATTTTCATACATTTCAGCAGTTGCTGATTGACTTAACTAATCGAGAATTATAAGACTTTACTCAAGGATGAACTAATAAGGAATTAATCATACTACCATACAAATGCAACCAGTTTGGACTTGTGTAATTATGTTTTTTTAAGTCTAGATGAAATACAATTTCACTAAATAATCCAACTTGCATTATACATTAAGTATTTCTATTAGAATACCCACGCGTTTACAACTGTATTGATCCAAATGTTTATTTAATTTATGTGAAACCGACACAATTTAACTCAAATAAGTAAATAAAATTTGTAGAAGCAAATAACTTTTATATTATCAAAGGAGGTTCTACGTTTTCCTGCAAAACAAAATTAAACGTAAAATACACAAAATAATTAGCCGTTTTGTTCGAGTTTCTTATATTTTTACACACAAAAACCTGCTAGCGTATAAATTTAAAAGGAATTCTTAAAATTATGTTGTAAAAGTATCTAATTAACGTTTTAATTAGTTTTTTTTCTTATTTTATTGCTACTATGTGCGCGTCGACCCGTTTAAATCTTTCCGTAGGGGACAGCTCAAAGGATTCGAAACTGCGAACTTGAAATACGAAGGTTGGCATACTCGAAAAGGTTTTCTTTCTTATACAAACTTTTTACATACTAAGCATGATGCTTATCCCCCTTTTTTTACGTTCTGTTCGTGTTAACTTCCAGTGAGAGTTTATGTGAAATAGTATCACGCTAAGTATTTTTTTCTTTTCTTATGTGGCTTAGCTGATCGAATGAAAATATTGTTAGCAAACACGTAAATGTCGAGGTTAACTGCCTGAAAATAGGTAAGATTAATTAAAATAGAAGATTCAAACTATCACATTTGGGCAAATTAAATCTGTAAAATAATGTTGCGCCCAATAAAAAAATTTGAGGGGTTTTTGAAAAAACTTATTTATTTCGAAGGTTGTCTGAAGCTATTTTGTACAAATAATTAATAACTTTCACTCTAACATTAATATGTACGTATATTGACGTCATTAATAATATAGTAAAAGTAACCTTAAAAGTAATTCAAAAAAGTGTTTGTAAAAGGTTACAAAATTAATTTGAGAAATTTAGTTAGTTATTGTGATCATGCGGTTTTATTTATAAATTGTAATACAGAGTGGCTAGGAAAACCCCGGCCACTTTTCTTGCGGCGGTCAAGAGATGGCGCTTTAGTAAAGAAAAATTAAATTAAAATACTGGCAACAACGCAGAATCCAAGACGTTTTGGTTGTTTTGATTTAATATGAGGCGTACTTAATAACGAAAACGTCTTGGATTCTGCGTTGTTGCCAGTATTTTAATTTAATTTTTCTTTACTAAAGCGCCATCTCTTGACTCTTGCCAGTATTTTAATTTAATTTTTTTTACTAAAGCGGCATCTCTTGACCGCCGCAAGAAAAGTGGGAAAAGGGTTTTCCTAGCCACTCTAGTACAAAATTAATTAAGCGCTTAAACTTGCTAGCTTATTTATTTGCGATGATCGTGTTGTGATGTATTTATTGTTGATATCTGATTTACTTTGTCTTTATCGAGTTTAAAACGGAAATTTTGTTATTATTTACATACGCACACAAAAATAAATCTTTGGAATTATCAATTTTTGAGGTTAAGATGTACGTGTTGTGAAGGTGTGAAAATTGTATCTGAAAATAAAGTTGTCAATCTGAATTTTTAACACAATTTTACTACTTATAATCATACTTCGTATGCTTATACTTTTTGGGATTCCTAACGAATAGTAAGAGTTCTTATACGTTGCGTATATAACTGAAGACTCTTTACAAGAGCGTCTTGTGTTACCACTGATTTGTACATAATACTCTCGATCGGATTAGGTCTCTTCCAAACAGCGCCTCAAACGTTACGCCTAATCCTGAAGGACAATAGCGCCAAATAATGATAAGCCTGAAAAATCATCCCAATAACAGCGATTGATTCCACAGAAGTAGGCAATCCCACCCAAAAAGAGCATCTTCTCACAACCAAAGTGGAAATAGAGCTGTCCCTCACCTAACTTCCTTCCTACCAGCGCTTCAACTTTACGCTTAATTCCCGAAGAACAATATCGCCGCGTAATGACAATCCCGAGAAATCATCACAATTACAGCGATGGAATACGCTTAGATCAGTAATAGCAATCGTAAAAAGCGTCTTGTCAAAATCAAAGTGAACAATAGCGCCAGGTAATGATAAGCCTAAGAAATCATCTAAATAACAGCGGTTGTTTACGCACAAGTGGTAGCAACCGTAAAGAGCGTCTTGTCGACACCAAAGTGGAAATAGTGCGTTCTATCACTTGAATCACTTTCCTTTCAGCAGCGCCTCAACGGTGCGCATAATTCCTGAAGAACAATAGCGCCATGTAATGATAATCCTGAAAAATCATCCCATAAGAGCGATTGGTTACGCACAAGAGGGAACCCAATAAGGGCATCTTGTCACAACCCAAGTTAAAATAGCGCTATCCCTCACCTTAATCACCTAACTTCCTTCCTACCAGCGTAATTCCCGAACAATAACGCCGCGTAATGACAATCCTGAGAAATCATCACAATTACAGTGATTGAATACGAACAGGTAAGTAATAGCAATCTTAAAGAGCGTCTTGTCAAAACCAAAGTGGAAATGGTGCCGTCCATCACCTTGATCAGCTTCCTTCGTAGTAGCGCCTCAGCGGTACGCCTACTTCCCCAAGAACAATAATGCCATGTCATGATAAGCCTGAAAAATCATTCCAATAACAGCAATTGATTACACACTAGTGGGCAATAGCACTCGTAAAGAGCGTATTTTCGCAACCAAAGCGGAAATAGCGCCGTCCATCACCATGATCAGCTTCCTAATAGCGCCTCAACCATACGCCTACTTCCCGAAGAACAACAACGCCATGTAAACGTGAGCAGTCATTCCAATAACAGTGATTGATTACGCATAAGTGGTAGCACCCGTAAAGAGCGTCTTATCGCCACCAGTAAAAATACCGCCGGCCACCACCTTAATCATCTTCCTTCCTATCAACGCCTTAACGTTACGTCTAAAGCAAGCCCTTCACGTAGTTATTTACTCCAATCCTGGCGGTAGTCCATAAGTCAAATGTAAAGTGAAAATACACAATCGCGCCACGATGATTTTCGGCAACCCATTTATGTTTTAAAATTGAAACAGTGCCGTTGCCAAAAGGAAATGAAAAAGGTATTGGCCGAGGAAGTGGTACTTGAGACGGAATGAATCAAACGATCTTCATCTATTAAAAGAAATTAATGAAGATTACAAAAATCATTCTAAGGATGAATAGCGAGACATTTAATTGTCTGTTAAGCTTACTTAAAACACATACAAGTAAACAAAATACTGTGATGCGCGAGGCAATTGCGCCGGAGCAACAAGATTAGCGGCCTCTCTTCGTTATCTTTCTTCCGCGCCCAACTCGTTCATATTGCTTACCTTTTCTAGAGAAGAGTGAGAAATGAATCAGTTCAACGTGTTCAAGTTCTGCTCACGCTGCTCCTTACTCCGTGCCACAAGTTTAGTTCGATTTAGTGCTATAATTTCAGAGCGAAACACGTCCGGTGGTTTTTATCCCTACAAATTTGGCCCGGATTGAAGTAGTGTCACTGCAAAACAACCGAAAAATTGCACGTGGAGGGCCCGCTTTAGTTCCCGAAAGACAATAGCGCCACGATGATTTTCGGCAACCCATTTATGTTTTAAAATTGAAACAGTGCCGTTGCCAAAAGGAAATGAAAAAGGTATTGGCCGAGGAAGTGGTACTTGAGACGGAATGAATCAAACGATCTTCATCTATTAAAAGAAATTAATGAAGATTACAAAAATCATTCTAAGGATGAATAGCGAGACATTTAATTATCTGTTAAGCTTACTTAAAACACATACAAGTAAACAAAATACTGTGATGCGCGAGGCAATTGCGCCGGAGCAACAAGATTAGCGGCCTCTCTTCGTTATCTTTCTTCCGCGCCCAACTCGTCCATATTGCTTACCTTTTCTAGAGAAGAGTAAGAAATGAATCAGTTCAACATGGTCAAGTTCTGCTCACGCTGCTCCTTACTCCGTGCCACAAGTTTAGTTCGATAATTTCAGAGCGAAACACGTCCGGTGGTTTTTATCCCTACACACTCAAATTTGGCCCGGATTGAAGTAGTGTCACTGCAAAACAACCGAAAAATTGCACGTGGAGGGCCCGCTTTAGTTCCCGAAAGACAATAGCGCCACATTATGATACGCTTTAGAAACTACACTGACGAGAGTAATAATCTACGCATAAAGCGTTCTAATTTCGTCAAAGTGCTGCTCGTAGGCCAATATCCCTGCGATAATTTTTTATTGAAATTTAAAGTCCAATGCGTGTAATAATTCAGAATTTCAGCAGTAAATCTGCAAAGCTGATATCAGATCCAAGCGATTTAGTTGATCTTCGAAAATCAGAAAGATTGATTCCTTCCCTTGTCGTTAATGTCCAAAAGGCTGTACCTACTTCGTTATTTTTACATCATTACATTATAAATCAAATTACAGCCTCATTCTTATTTAATTTTTGTTTGGCTAGAAGTATCAAATAAATCTCTCTCACGCTCTAAAGCTTCCTTGAACACTACTAATTAAAAGCGCCAAGTCTCCCCAATTTATGTTAATAATTGAACCCCAATACTTACCCTAATCCCTAAAAGTTTAGAGCGCAATACACGAAATTTCAGATTAACAAGCCCTAATCTTCACAAATAAGCGGAAACCCATTAATACCACTTACAATATAAAGGATTTCCAAGAACAGATGAACAATATGCTAAATTCATGGGAAATTATTTTTTATAATAATTTAAACTGTATTTTTGTTATTAGTGTCGTTTAGTAAAAAAAATACATTTAAAATTAAGCAAAAACACCAAATAAATATTAATAAATTCAATAGGTGTCCTTTTAATCCCAAAGTAACATCACTAGTTTCTAATGTCTTTGTAGCTAAGCGGTTGGGGTTGATGTCTTCTAATCCCGGACGGTACAAACTTTTTAATTTTTTAAATTTTGAACTGTTTTCATCTTCTGATAACTGAAGTTTTAATGTTCACTTATGTTATAAAGATAAATTAGGTATCAATTTAATTATTTTATTAACTGAAGTATTAAATTTACAATTTATTATTGAAATCGTATTATTTTTACTATTTGATTGTAGAACTGGTATGAAAATTAAATAATAATAATATTTAAAAAAAATTATCTTATCTAGGATTGGAAACCGGGACTTCTGCTTAGAATACAATACATTACATTGTGTTGTTGTTGTTCTGGGATTAAAATGACAGAATTTACTAATATTTATTTAGATTTTTGCTTAATTTTTAAGGCGAAAATTATTTTCTTTCTGTCTAAACGGAACTAATAACACAATTACAGTTTAAATTCTCGGCCAAAGTATCTAGGGATCATAAAATCTGGAAAAATATAATTTCCGATGAATTTTGCATACAGTTAAACTTTTCAGAGAAACTGTGTCCATTTTTAAGTTATCGTTTATTTACATTTATGTACAAAAATGTGTGCAGCTGTCGAGATCACCGCTTAATTAACAAAATCTAAATAACTGGACAACTTAACTAAAAGTATTGGCTTACGCGTACATTTTGTCTTCACTAATGTTAAAACAATATAAATATATCAAAACAATATACAATTTTTTTTTCTTTACAGTATTATGTGATTTTTGTGGAACTGAGAGAAAGAAAAGATAGTAGACAAGAGAAACAATGCGTCTAATAAATTGCAAAGTACAACATGAATACTTTTTGTCGTATGATGTATATACACAGTCTTGTTTTGCAAGTTTTTAATTATTTTGTTTTCGACCCACTTGGCATGACATTAACAAAAAATTGCAGCAACGAATTAATTCGTTTCATTGAAATTTCATATTTGGCTTGTTATAAAACCAATCATCATCGTATAGGTACCTACCTCGTATGTAGATAATTTTACTGTTATTAATATAAATAGCTATAAACATGGCGAAGAAGTTTATTGTCATTTGGCGCATGGGTGCACAACAAAAATAGACAACTTTGTATGTGCGAAAAGAAATATACTTTTTAACTGCACTTTATTATTGCTTTGTACATCATTATGTTTGTAAAGCAAGATTTCAAGATCGTTACATAACTTTTACGGGTTAAAATGAGGAAAACAGGTCGCTGGTACTTTCCCATACTTTTAACGTTTTAAATATTCTCGAGTCAAGAAGTAATGGAAATTTACATCTAATCTAGCCAGTAAAAGCCCGCTGCAGACTCAAAGCATTGGTTACTTACGGGCTGCGAGCGCTCCTACGACGCGACGTGAAAGGCGCCATGATATTTAATGCGCTCACGAAAATAGTTATAACAGCTGTATTTATACAGTTGTCAAAAATATGCAAAGAATGAAAAATATTTATTTTTATTAGAGCTAATTGATAGGCGTAGTTAAAATTACGTAACTGCCGGAAAACACGTTGTTGATATTAAAAAGTATCGTGTTTCTTTCCTTGATTTTCAAAATAGTTGAAAATTCTCGCTGATCCTAATAAAGTACTTCAAATAGTCTATCGAACTGATAAAAGCTTATAACAATCAGCATTTGCTCTTAGGAATAAAAAATGAACCAATTTCAAAATTATAAAAATTCCTAAAGGGCGTAGAGTGAAATTTGGGAAATTAATAAAGAACAAATTTTGTAGTTCATTGCAAGCTCTATCGGCTCAGAAAGTTTAAAAAATGGTGTGAGGAATTTTTTTTTTGAAAATGTCCAAAATTTTGAACCGCTAGTATGTTTACAATTTTCATTTTTCCAAAATTATTTTTACATTACTTGATTATACTTTTTAAAGGCTATCAAATAATATGATAATTTGTATTGACTAGATATTTAGTTTTTGAGTGATCAGGCATTAAAGTTAAAATTTTCAAAAATTCGTAGCGGCCTTCATTTTAAAGTAACAGCATTTGGTAAAAAAGCATTTAATTTGTCTTTAGATTAACTACAACGCTATGTATTCAAAATTTCTAAAAAGAGATATAGGGGAATGAACGCACCCACACACAGACAGACATTTTTAAAAACAACTTTTTTTGGTTCCTTGGACCCCAAAACGCGTATTTCCGTTAAAATGTGAAATTCGAAAATTTGCATGAAATCATAACTTTTCTTACTAGATGTATAGGAAAGTAAAAAAATTGAAAACCTTGATTAAAGTCTAATTTCTGCAACGACTGACACAGAATTGAATGAAAGATTTATTTAAACATATTAATCGGAATCTGTAAGAATGTATCGTTAACACTTGTACAGGTACAGGTGAAAGACATTAGCAAAGAAATAACATTTAATGGTGTAACTGCACAGAATGATAGCCCTTCGAATAAATTAACATGTCAGGTTTTCGTTATCTTACTACATACCACACAATAAATCGTTGATGTGTGTGTTCTGTGCATTGTAATTACAAACGCAAAAAGATTTTTTACATCACACTTATTTATTACAAGATATTGTTTGTCACATTTATAAAAATAAACGTGCTTATTGGTTACACGTATAATTTATAGTTTATGATTAAATAATTACTTTGAAATAAAACAAATGTACCTGTCATTTCTTGCATCACCTATTAGTTGTAGTAAAACCAGGTTAGGTATAACTGTAATAAAATTTCTATATTATTTTATCAATAAATTTCTACATTATTGTCACTATTGTAACCTTATCAAATTAATTTGATGCAAACATAAAACGTGCCGTTAGCTTTTGCATTTATTACAACTTATAAAATTTTAAAAGTGAAACTTCTTTGCCGGCACCTACATATTTCGCAGAGAGGGACGAAAATGCGACACGCTCTTATCAATGAATATCTGGGCATCTAAGTATTAAATAAAAAGAAATATCTCTTGTAAAGCTACCCTATTATTTGTGATTGCTACATCACCATTTTTATATTTTTATAATTAATCATAAACGTGAAAACAAAACTTCAAAGTCTCGATCAGACGGACGTAGGTACGTATTGACGTTGTACGCACGCATTGTCGAAATACTTAACTGGACGGGAGAATTGTATTATCTGTGCTAGCTATCAGTGACCCGCAGTCAACGAGAAGAATAGTTGTTCGAAAATGCAATTTAACATTAAAATACGCTTAAATTCTATCAGTGCTTATCTATCTATTTATTGACTTAACCGTTTTCATTTTCTGTTAAATCATACAATTCCAAATACACTTTCAGTGAGAACACGCTAAGAAGTTTCACTTAGAACTTGCCTGCTCGGCACACATTTCTTTTTTTCTATTACATCAGTGGCGGTCCGTGTATTAAACTAGGGGAGTTCACAATTTGTACAGATAATATTTAGGTAATAGTTGCAAGATTTTACAACCCTTTACCGACCTACAGTTTGCAGCAAACTTGTAAATAATAATCATTTCTATTGTTGCCGTCTAGATAAGTCTTGGCAACGCTTGTCTTGTCTAGAAAACTTCAAGCCACTTGTCTATTCGCACTTTTCGATGAAATATAAATTAAATAGTAGGTATACAAAATTCTATTTTTCAAGAATCTTAATCAATCTAAATTGTAGGCTTGATCAAGAATTTCCTACTGGAAATAGTTATGCACTCGCATGTGCGACATTTTCTAGCTACTATCGGTTCAAAAAATATGTATTTGTTAGAAATACTCCGGATACTACGCACATATTGATTTGGTAGGTAGTACTTGCAGTACTATAATGTTAGATTGCAATACAATACAATAATTTCTTTTTTCCAATTATTGTCTATCGTATGTTCGCGTCACGCCACTGAATTGCACTATGGAGTGTCCTTCCGCTGGACAATACAATCTAGTAGTTTCTAATTACCATCAATATGACGCAACACTGTGTCGATTTTTATTACAAAATTCAGCTTTATAAAAACTACTATATTTCTCCAGAATATGTGTATTACAACATAACAATCATAGTATCGGATTTTTTCATACAATAAAAAAAGGTACATATTGAAAAGACCACGCCATAGATGGAAAAGTGAGTAAACCCGCTCTGTTGTAAAAATCCCGTAAATTTTTAGTGAAATTGCTAGGGCAGAGTGTGTAGGTCACATAAACGTATGAATTTAGTTGGGGAAATAATATTTGAGAAAGTTTGATTAATTTTTACTTCCCTATACTATCAGTATAGGGAAGTAGCGATTTAATAAAAATTTTCGATTTGCAGTTTTTGACGGATATACATGTTTTGGACCTTCAGGAACTCAAACTCTGTGGGTGGGTGGACATATGTGTGCGCCTCATAACTCATGAACGTGTGAGCCGATTGCGAAGAGCATCGGCGAACGTCAAAAATTCAGAAAATAGGCTTTAAAAAATCTGAAACTAAGAAGCGAAAGTTAGACATGTTTCTTTAGTCGAATTTTTTTTTCGAAAACAGAATTTTCTAAATATGAAAAAGAAATGCGACAAATCCAACGCTTTTTTCGAATTTTCTTACTTCAAAATGGCAGCTGTTCAGATTTTTTGAAAATTTTGATGACTCGAATACTAGCTGACAGATGGTGATGAAATTTGGTATTGTAATAGCTTTAGGGGCTACAATGTTATTATGAACGAGAATTTTTTAAAACATGAAAAGTGTCAAGTAAAAATTTTTTCGAAATTTTGGAAATTTCAAACAAAAAAGTATCTCAAAAACAAGCTACAATTTAGTTGCTGTTCTAACCCACTATACAGTTTTGTAAACCGAAAATATATTACCCATTATTTAATAAACGGTGGTCGATTAATCATTTCTGTTTAAGCTAAATTGCTCATGAGTGATAGGAGAATAAGACTCACAACTTAATTTTTACGTGCAGCAATATTTAGAGAGAATTAATTTTTGGCCGAGGAATTTCGTCTTTCATCTCTGGTTTTCCTTAACCCGAAAAAATCATTTTCCCGAAATAAAAAACACCTTTTTCCTTTTATAAATTCGGTTTCTAACTATACAGTTCTAACGCGACCCTTGCTATTTACCTTTTTAGAGCATTATTGAATCATACCACAACACAAAAGTCTTCGATAGGTGCCGCTGCTAAAGATAAAGCAAATTTTATTTGAATAGCTACCATAAGAATATTATATATGTAAGTCAATCTAAGTTAACCTTATGATAGAATCTCTTGGGCCTACGACGTTAGCGCAAAAACACTTTTAAAAACATGGTAAGTTACAATTTGTAAAGTATAGGAATGTTTCGGTGAAGTGCTTCGCTCATCGTTTTATTGTGTACATAATGGAATGCTACTGGTTATGCTCTCCGGGATGTTTTGTTTTTGGAATGGCAGTACCTGAGGCGAAGCTGAAGGTGTGATAACTTCTTGAAAAATAAATTTCTGATGCATAATTCTTTTTTTTAAGTGGCCTATAGACATTCATCAGGGTTTTCTTCAGAGCTGCTCTTTTCAATATTTACCAAAAATAAAAGAACACATGTATATCTCTAAGCTGATTTTTGATCAGAAACAAAAAGATAAACTACTTTTTAATAATTAAACACGGGAACTGTTTGGAAGTTTTACATTTACTAGCAGATACCCGTGGGCTACGCCTCCCAATGTTTTGTTGGTAAATTTATACCCGACCATTGCCGCTCCGAATGATTCCTTAAAACAATTCCTTAAGAACAAGCGACAAAAAAATTTGTTAAATGGAACTGATAAGTACGTACAAAAAATGTTGTTAGATATTTACATATAATTTCAAAACTAACCCCGAAAAAACCGCCCCGAAAACAAAACTGAAAAAAAAAGTTCAGAACAAACATCTCCCGAAAAAAATCGTGTCTCCAGAAAAATTCCTTGAAAACAAGCGGCAAAAAAATTAGTTAAATGGAACGGATAAGTACGTACAAAAAATGTTGTTAGATATTTACATATAATTCCAAAACTAAATTCGCCGTTATTCATGTAAATCAGAGCTCTAATGATATAATAAACATGTCAGTTAGATGTAAATATCGGAACCCGCAAACATAATAAATATAAGCTATCTCCAGATGTAAAACATGTTACTGAATGCGTCGTCACTAACAGTGGAGCTCGCACAGAGACATTTTGAATTTGTAGTAAACAGTTTTGTAGTAAACCCGTTTTAATAATAAGCGGAATGTAGTCGAGCTCCAAATCTTAGGCAAAGAATGGCCGAATTCATCTGGTATCACATTTCCGACCAGCTACAATTAAAGTAAGCCATAAATATACCAACAGAAGTGATAGCAACATAAACTTTCGCTAACTAAAGTACTAGGTAAGTTTTTAAAGAGGAGGATAGAAAGGTGAAATTTTTCCAAATGTAGAACAAGGAGCACAGATAACGTCCCTCCTTAATCTTGTTAAAAATTACTTTTACCAAAAACATTTCTTAATAAAAGTAGTTCAGAATATTCTATGTTATGTATCCTTTTTATTGCACGGCTTACTCTGATTGAAAATATAAAATGCAAGTTTCTTATTTTAAATGTCACCCTGTATATATTTTTCGCCATTCTAAGAGAACTATTTATATCTATCCGACTGCATAACAATATCATAGTTTTACTTTGACATAAGAAAATTACACGGTAATACATTGTTGAAGAATAAAAACAGCTATTTAACATTTCCATAAAACAGTTATGAAATCAAGTAGTTGCAATTGCAAGTATGAATTAGTAACATAAAACTACAATAACTGTTGCTTAACGAAATTGACAAAATTGGCATTTTCAAAAAAAATACTGAGTCGATATAATTTTAATACGTGGTGTATAAAATTGTACTGTCAAGAGAGCAAAACTTCTATATTAAGCTATAGATCCTGGTAAAAAGCAGCATAGTAGGGGGCTGGCCCCCAAGGTCCCCTGACTTGACTCCGATTGATTCTTTTTCCTGTGAGTACATGTAAAGAAATATTGTTTAACAATCTAGGCCAGCAAATCCTAAAGAGACGAAGAATTTAATCAGAAATGGGTTTGCTGCTAATATTGACGGAACGTTAAATAATGTTAAGAGATATTAGGTGATACGTTTACAAGCTTGCACATTTAAAAACGGAAGTAAATTTGAACACTTAATAAATTAGAGTTAAATGTAAGTATCCACGTATACTTGATTTCATGGCTACTTAATGCAGGCATTTAATATGACTCTTTCTTCTTAAACAATGTATTACAGTGTAAGTTTCTGTTGTAATGTCTTTTATGTTTTATTTAACAAAATCGTTTGTAAATTACAAACCGGCGTCAGAGATCGGTAAAAATAATATAAAGCATCGTACATAAAAACAACTAGAAAAATCCGGAAGTGAAAATCGTGAAAGTAGCCGAATCTTTTTTTTTTAGAATCACTACCATGACTTAATAACCATTTATTATTTCGGAACAAACTTTTTAATCCAGTTTCATTTTCAAATATAATGTGCATGTTTATTTATTCATACAATCAAAAACAGATTTAATACAGTAAATTGATGGTTAAACCTCACAAGCTAATAAATGTTAATGAAAAAAAAATCAGGAAGTAAAACTTAAAAAACCGCCCAAGGTAGCATAATTACAAATTTTAAGCAGGACTTCCAATTCATCGGGATATTAGTTTAATTTGATTCTCACGGAAATATTAAAAGGCGTCGACCTATCAAGAACGTACTTTTAGAAAAAAATTACGTCAATAATTTACAACAAGGAATATTACCTACAGTTTTATGAAACATTTCCGGATAAACTCATCTGCAATCGTTAATTCAAATATAGGTTCATTTGCATTAGAAATGTGAAACACAATTGCGAAACAAACTTTCTTGTAAAGTTTGCAAATTTTATATTGCCGAAGATTTAGAATTAATTTAAAATCGCCACATTTTCGACGTTCACTGTCGGTATATTTCCGGAATACAAGGAATAAATTAATATTTATTTAACTATTTGGTTAGAAATTGTTATTTATTCGAATAATTTGTTTTAACACGCCACGACTTATATATCGTTGATACACATCCTGGAATTATGAAAAAAATAATTTAAATATTCCAATTTATGTTTAAAGTCCCAAATGCAGTAGAAAATGGTTAAAATTATCTACTTCGTTGTTTGCAGCTCTAATAAGCAGAGTAGGTACAAACAAACAAAATTAAGATGGTTAGTAGCCGTTGCTCAACTTCCTCATCCTATCAACAATGTCCCCAATACCGGCGATGGTCATGGAGTATTGCATTACCGAGAATCTCTAAGAATGTTTTAAAAAGAAAGTTGCAACAAACAGTTTTATACCCGTATAGAAAAATTGCATTGTCTTCTTGGCGTGACGGTATTGTCTGGTGAAACCTACCTAATTTTACTAAATAGCTTTTAGCAAATCGATCATGGAATGGACACTTCACCTACGCTTTGTATATAACCACATTAATATAAGCATGACAGGGTTGCTTTGCATACAAAAAATAAATATAGAAAAAGTAGATATTATTAGATTACACAGACCATTAACTAATGAAATTTAACATCGAATTTCACCTTAATAAACGTTATATTCCTATTTTAAATAAAAATGGTTGTGAATGCAAAATTATAAAATTATGTGGTACAACTAATTTAATTGTAGCAAGAAAAATAATTTGAGGTTTTATGTAAAACAAATAAGATTGTAATTACTACTAGCGGAACCCGTGGTCTACGCCCCACGTTTGTTTGTCAATTTTTTTTAAAAAGTAATAATTAAATAAGTTGTTTTGAAATGCAATACATGTACCGAATGCACTCCGCAATATTCTATATTCAACAATACGCCAAGCCAGTGACTAGTAACAGTGACAGTAACTACTAAGTAGTCATACGAATATTTGAAGTAAAGTACCGAACCCAGCGTGGTCGACAACAAATATTCTTTAAAATAAATGTACTCAATTTTCTTTCCAATGGCCCTGTTCATTAGAGTTTTGAATTTTAATTTTCACATTTGTAACTTTTTGCACTGTAGAAATCAAAGTCTGTTCTTGATCCTTGTTTTTTTTTCGTAAATGGTAATCCAGTACCATATGTGGCGCCAAGTGTAATTTGCTGTGCATTTTACGGTATTTAATAAATTTAAATAAATTCTTAAACATTTGGTTACATATTCCAACATTTAATAAAGCATCAGAGATTTAAATAAATCCTAAAGCATTTATTTTAAATTTTCAAATATTTAGTAAACCTTTATGTATTTAGCCAAATCAGCACATATCTGTTTTAAATCTTTCAATATTTAATAAATATTCGCAGATTTAAATAAAGTTTTACCGATATAAATAAATCCGTACAGATTTAAATAAATGTTTCAACATTTAATTCTAACCTGTCACATTTAATGTTAACCTGTCATATTTATTTGACCTTGGTGAGCCCAACCGACTTAGGACACCAAGACCGTTTATACCGGTAGTAAGGCGCTAGGGTCATGGTGGGAGCGTTCGACGCTTAAACGAAACAGACTGAAAATTACATTCTTAAGGGAATGTTGAGGAAATTTTCATTGTATGAATAATAAATTATTCAATGTCTATGTTGTTAAATATGTTGTTATTGATGATTGAACTAACATTAATTGTACACATTTTTGTAATACGGAAAACGTGTTCATAATTGCTGAACGTTACCACCAGTGTAAAGGGTCTTGGTCTTCTATGTAGGCTGGGTCTACCAAGGTCAAATAAATATGACAAGTTAACATTAAATATGACAGCTTAAAATTAAATGATGAAATATTTATTTAAATCTGTAAGGATTTATTTATATCGGTAAAGATTTATTTAAATCTGCGAAAATTTGGGCTCGCGTTCGGTATGCGGCCTTGGTTTCTCGCAAGAACGTTTGTTTATCCGATAAGATACACATTGTGTTAAGAAAACAGACTTTCCACAAAGGGTTAGTGTTTGTTTTTTCCAACACACCACCATTGTGATCTCGAAAACAGTAAGAGACACAAGGTCAGTTAAATTAGATAAAAGTTGGCTATTTGGAAGAGCAATTTAATGATGATTTTTTTTATGTTCTTTGAGGCTTCGCGGTTTTTCGAACTGTTAATATTGCAATTTACTTTCGGCTTAGACCGCGTCGTCATTTGGGTATTACACCCAGCATAATCAGGTAAGGACCAACCTGTAGCTTGTCTGCTTTTACAACCATTCGCTCTAAAAGTTTGAGCCATAGTTGTTCGTGGGCCCTGCCTTCAGAACCTTAGAACGGACAAGAATTTGATTATAATGTATCTAGTTTGGCAGGACAAGAATACTTAATCGGCTTATACAAGCTAACGTTTGACAAGACCTTGCAGCTTGCATCTTCAGGGTGATCACAGCAATGAATTCAAATCCGAGATGCGGAGGTATTTAAACCTTTTTGAGACAGTCGGACAGAACGACGGAGTTCTGGTTGGCTGTCACCGTTTGGGCAAAGACGGATCCGGTGGAGAGTGATCGTGAGATCGATGATGCTTATGAGTCCTTAGAGGATAAACTACCGGAGTCCAAGCTTTACTGGATCTAAAACCATCCTCTCTGTTTATGTTGTTAGGTTGTTTCTCAATTTCAATCGCTTCACGTATGATACACGAGGGAAGAAATAAGGTACTCTGGCGAGTACTCGAGCGTTCTCAAAGTCCATCTTATGCCCAGTTAAACCAGTATGTTTAAGCACGGATTTGAATTCATTGATGTCATCCCTCTAAAGATGCAAGCTACAAGGTCTTGCAAAACTTTAGTTTGTATGGGTTCACCAACTAACGTAAGCCAATTAAGCATTATTGTCCTAACAAACAGGATACATAGAGGAAAAACCTAGTATCATTCATTCATGGAAATGGTATTAAAAAATGCATGTGCAGTTATTTTATGAGATTGGTAAACAATTGAAATCTAACAACAAAATAATGTAATTAAATTGTTTTGCTCGAATACATAAACACTCAAGAGCCAAAAAAAAGGCGTACAGCAAGAAGTATTAAGCAAACGCATTGAATGTTTGCCATTTGTTTTATTTTTGAAAACCAACATAAACGTGTATGTTTTGAAAATGTATTAATTTTTAAGTTAGCTACAGGAATCACCAATCTTTTAATTTTCTTGCAATGTTTTTCATAGTAAAAAGGTTTTATTTTGCTGCGTTATGTACGGAAGAGGTTTTATGTTAATACTGCAATAAATATTCAAAAAATTACAGCATCTCTTAATAAAAAATAGACACAAACAAGTTTTTATGACGTAAAATACATTTTTTCACTACTAGTAATATGGCGTAGCATTTTGACACATAATAGAATGCTGTGAAATTCAATTTCTCTACCTTTGCTTACTGACAGGTAACTAATTTTTCATTATTAACCACTGGTAAATAATGAACAAATTTATATTTTTTGAAAATCCTGTGACAGTTTTAAAGAGAACGTTTTTATAGCACGATTTAATATAATGGAGAGATTCTATTTAATGATATTTTATGCATAAAATAGTTGTTTAAATAAATTAATTTAATTTTAAAAACTTTGGTGTATTTGAATATACGTTTTTCGCGTTGTAATAAATGACAACTCTGTCAATATCAATTTCGCCTATAATACCACACAAATTAGAAAAGAGAACATTGTTAATAATTTCAGTATTTTAGATGAAACCAGTTCTTAAAAACAATGTTTTTGAATACCAATGATGATTTAACAATTTTCAAACAACTGTCATGCCAACAAAACAAAAAACTGTCAATTGTTTTATAATTTGAAATAAACAGAGATTTAAGTTAGAATAGTCATTTTTCGACAATTATAAGGGTTTATATCACTAGTAGTGAATAAAAAAGTATATACGCCTCGGTAGAAAAGTCTTATAGCCCTCGGGCCTTACATCCCTCGGCGCTACGCGCCTCGGGATCTGACCTTAGCCCTTAGGCTATAACAGTAGACTTTTCTACCTTGGTGTATAATATACCATTTCTATACATACACGTTAAGATTAATTTTCAGAAACAAAAGACAAATGTACAATGCGTTTGCTTAATAATTCTTGCTGTACGCCGTTTTTGACTTGATCGTTTATGTATGCGAGCAAAACAATTGAAGAACGTTGTTCGACTGTTTGTCAATATCATAAAATCGATGCGCAGCATTTGTTTTTAATGTTTTTAATATCATCTCCATGAACGATTGATACTAGCGTTTTTATATCTTAGTGGGAGCTAAAATTAAGTACACCGTAAACACAAATTATTGGCCACATTTAATGTTGTTATAAAAACAAAGAACTAAAAGAGGTATCAGCAAACAGTTTTTGTTATTAGATACAACTTAATAATTTACAGCATTTCAATGTCAGCGCCATTCGTTACACGAAGCAATTCCAAACGATTTGAAATTTCGCGCCATGTGATTTGTAGCATATGAGGCGTCTCAGAAGCAATTGAAACCCTGATTTTTACGCACATGAATCTCCGCAACCTAAATATTTCAAAACTGTTTTGAGTTGCTATTTCAAAGTACATAAACATATTTATTAACTTTAGTTAGTTTGCAATTATACTTGAAAAATACAACACCCTACCACAAAAGTAACTAAATACCAGATACGTATTTCGACAGGAATGTTATCATCATCAGCGGTAAACTGATACTTAGTGTCAGTTTACCATTGATGATGATACCTTTGCTGTCGAAATAGGTATCTATCTGGTATTAAGTTACTTGTGTGGAAGGGTGCTGTATTTTTCAGGTGTTGTTATTCCACAAATTGAGTGTTCCTAATTGCAATTATCATTTATAATGTAGTCAATAATTTGTGGACATGGTGTACATCAATGGATATATTTTTGAAAAGAGAAACAAAAAAGAAATTTTATAACGCTAATATGAAATACGATTTTCATTTAAAAAAATGCAAGATTGCGTGATATCTTCAAAACGAAACAAAACACAATCGTTGCAATGTTTTTCATTAATACACCTTTAATAAATCTGCAACTTTTCCATTATGATTTTTTTCGGTTTTCACTGTGAACGCAGATATTTTAATTGAAAGAAATTCCACTGTTTCATGATTATTTCGAGAAAAACAAAAGCACTATTAAATAGGCAACTTTTATCTAATTTAACCGTACTTGTATCTCTTACCGTTTCCGAGATCCCGATGGTGGTGAGATAAAATTAAAGCCACCCTGTATAATGGGCACCGTCTACCTGCTTTTTAATGTTACCTCCTAAATTGGGCACTGGACTCCGGATTAGAAATTTTGTTTACAACTAAACCGGGCACTTTATCGGTTTACGGAAAATCTTGAGTTTGCTCTCTAGCAAGTCATTAATAATAATTAAATCATTAAAATTAATTTTTTTTCCATTACAAAAATTTTTAAAATTTAAATATCACTACCATTAAGGTTGTTGTTTTATTAAATATAAAAAATAGATACATACAAACATTATACTTAGAAATAAATATATCTGCAATAAAACACAACTCTATTTTCTATTTTTGTTTGTAAAAATACCCAAAACATTTTAAATATTGTAGCGTACCTATTTCATTATACTGACTAATTTTTATTCTTACTAATTCATGTCGGCGTTTTGCTTTGAGATCTTTAATTCGAGTTGTTTAATTAACGATTTTTAATTTAACAGTAATGATTACAGAAACGTGAATGCCAAGATCAAATCAAACTCAATTTTTCTAGTATTTATTGGGAGAAATTAAGGGTTGCAATTTTGACAATTTTCTAAACGTAAATATGATTGGCTAGGGGCTAAAGATAACGATAATGACCTGCAATGATGACCGAGTGCCCAGTTTAGGTAACTTTAAAAGGTAAAAGTAGTTCAGAAGATTAAGGGATCAAGAAAGTGCCCAGTTTATGAACAGTCCTGAAAAGGTCTGCCATAAATTAAACCAAGTATTTTTCAGACCAAATTATGTCAATTTAATCCAACTTACCTCTACACAAAAACGCTTGGTTACTGAGTTACAACCTTCTAAAGATGGACCAGCCTAACTTTATTTGAAAGCACTTTTCATTTAATTTAGTATTTACTCTTATAGTGGGCGATTAGAATTTAGAAACACCGATAAAAAAATCGTTTTTTCAAGGAATAGGTGAAGCTAATCCATAAGACAATCTGCTATATGAACCAAGCGCAACAGTTTTATTTCAAATCGATAACAACTGTTAACATTCACGGATAAATTATATACAAGTTTAAAAAACAATTAAAATAATAAATTATAATTAGTAGGTATTCTGCCACCTCCCCCCCCCCCTTTTGCTGCGATTACCGCTTTTGCCCTATCAGGCATGCTTTCAATGCATATGAGGCAATTGTTATCATGAATCCCAACTTTGATGAGTTTCTCAATTAATGACAAACATAATTTCAAACTTTCAATGCAACTTCTGCCACGTTACCCACAAAAGAGTGATTGAACTGTTCCATATTCGAAAGGCTATGGCTCCGTAACCAAGCGTTTTTGTGTGTTACATATATGGCAGACCTTTTGGGGGCACCCTGTATGTAATATTGTGTATTTTTTACGGAAAGTGTAGTCACCCACGTTTCCTACCTTACTAGCCACCACTAATGA
The DNA here is from genome assembly GCA_958336395.1 of Ctenicera cuprea. Classification (NCBI taxonomy): domain Eukaryota; kingdom Metazoa; phylum Arthropoda; class Insecta; order Coleoptera; family Elateridae; genus Ctenicera; species Ctenicera cuprea. The sequence continues at coordinate 19,433,467 of OY284491.1, forward strand.
GCATTGAGGCTGTGATCAATTTTTTTAAACGACAAATTCCCTCGTTTATTCGTTACCTAGCAACAACGAAAATTTGAGCCAATACAGCATTTCGTTTATCTTGAAAAAAAAAGTCGTTGTGGAAAAATCCCGTTACTGCAATAAAATCCCGTCAGCAAGGCTTATGTTTTCGTTGTCAAAAAGATTTATTTACAACAGTTACGTTGTTTTAATTAATAAAATTTAGAAAATTTGTGTTTGAATTATTCGAGAATTTGTCTTGCCAAATATAACTCGACCTCACATTTTCTGTTGGTAAATTTTAGTTATATATCACTCAACATTATTGCTTATTGGCAAACGCACTTGAACGACAAAGATGCAAAATTCCTTCCTGCTCCGCAGTCGGGAATTTTATATGCGTGATTTGTGCGTTCTCGTGCGTTGCCAAGTAACAATGTTTCGTGTATGCAACTAAAATTTCCCGATAAAAATGTGAGGTATTGTTATATTGTGTATGAAAAACATTTGGTAAAGAGAAAATGAAATTAAGAACACAATACGCAGTGGCATAATTAAATCTATCCAAATTGTACTTCTGAACTAGTTCTCTTTTATACATTCTACTTTTATACTGGTTTGCAAATTGTAATACGAGGTTTCGTTGTAAAATTGCTTCTGATGCAAAAGTGGAATTTATCTTTCTTATCAAATCAGATTAAAGGAAACAGTATACTTATATCTATTACGTATGTAATTTTGTTAAAATTTTCAAACACTCGAAAAAACCATGGGTTTTATCACAATACCAAGGTCTTTCAATAAAGTCCTACTAGGGGTCAGTGCAACACTTAGCAGAGAAAATAGCGGAAAATACTGTAAAAAACGATAAAAACCGGAAATTCTCTGAGTAAATTAACATAATGCATTTTGAAACGAAAACTTGGACTATTCAGAAATGGGATGCACCTTGCTTAACTTTTTGTTTTTACGTATTAGTTGGTTTCTGCCTTCCCATATTTCTAAATTAATTTCAAAATGATTTTTCGAACTTCCTATGCAACTGTAAATTTTACATTAAACAGACCCCACACTTGTAACAATTAAGTAAATTCAGACATTTTTTTCGAATAAACTTTCCTACATTATTGCAGTTTTTATAATACATCCTGTAAGTACGTATTCGAGGGGGGGAGTAATTAGGGTGCTGTAGAACTCCCCTAAACGCGCCCCAGATATTAATATTGTTACCGTTGCAAGCGGCTACTTTTGGGGCGTCGAATCACAGACACCGACTTATGCCGTGCTTCCAATTTTCACAGCAACGGTTAAATGAAAGTTTTCAACCCTACAGAAACTTTAATCCATTTATTCTTAGATAAGAAATACGAAGTTGGAAAGAAGTTTTGTACAACTGGTGCTCTTGTCTATGCATAAAGGCGTTGATATAACTGATGAGCAGTGGCGGCCACTACGGGAAGGCGACACAATTATTAAACAAAAAATCTTACCTTTTAATTAACAGTGATATAAATTAAAAAGTAGTAAAAACGCTTGCTTCTCGAATGCTCTGATAATGAATTCTCGTTCCCATCGTCTTTCCTCGAACCGTTAGGGAAACAGAGTAAACCTTCGGCTTCGAATAGTTCAAAATGTACAAATTGGAATTTTTCGATGCAGTAATGCACCGATGTTAACTGCTATTCCTAATATCCTAATGTTCAAATTAACTCAGTTTTGTCTTGTGGTTTGCTCGAGATTCCGCGAATTCTTTCTACATTGGGCATTTACAGCTGCTTAATGTAATGGCTATCGCTCGCCTGCAAAGCAGACAAAATCGAAAATTGTATAATAGTAAAATTAGTAAAATCATTCAAATGATTATTCGTAACCTCTCGGAATATCTCGAGATATTTAGATAATCGGATGTTTCGATTATATTCATTCGAAGTATCCCATCGCTACCTTTTTTTCTGTTGTCAGATTAATTAATATGTAAGTTAGAAAGGTGTCAACCCTTTTTTTTATTTGTAGCTTCACCTCGTAAGTAAACTGCTGCGAATTTTTTAACCCAAAATATTATTTACGGATTTCATTTTGGTAACAGAGCGCAGACACTTTTAAGCATTATCTAATAACACAAACGGTACAGTAGTACAAACTACTAAATTTTCAAATACTGACGTATTTTACAACACAGATTTGAGCCAGATGATATGTGACCTTAGATTTCTCATGAGAAGGGTTTTTTATACCAAACCATCAACATTGTAGTAAGAATCTAGACAAAACTGCAGAATGAAACAGGCCGGCGTTATATAAACATTAAAACATAATAACTTCCTTTGTTTCTCACCATACTGCTTACGCAACAGCCACGCAAGTCAAAATAGCAGAAGATTTTGTATGCTTTATCTCGCTGGTTTACATACCCGCGGTCTCCTTTTAAAAACAACGTTGCAGGTATTGGACGCGCGTGTATATAAGATTTGCCAGCGTACAATAGTCTAAAACACATGGTTCTCCTATATTATATATTATTATAAAACTTGAACGGTACTATAAGTTTTAGAAAAGTGAAGTGTCTCATATGCACCTAATATTGTTTGATTTCTATGTTTGCAAAGGAGGGCGTCGCCCACGTTATCTCCATTATAAGCCGCCGAGGCTGATGAAGGGATGAGGAAGTCATTGCTGACAAGTATGGAAATAAATAATAATGGAAAAATAGAAAAATTCATCTAATTTATGAGCTGAGATTAATTTACACTGCGGACCAAAAAAAGTGGCCTCTATTCAACTAGTAAAAAATACATTACGTATTTTAATTTTTTGATGTTTTTAAACAGGTTAACCAACGATTTAAAAACAACATAACTTTGTTTTATGGGTGACAAATTTTAGTTTACAGTACTGATAGCGGTGTTACCATGACAAAAGTGTAAATTTTAAGACACGGAAAATGTCTACTTTTTTGGCCTATAGGTACTAATAAACAGTATTTTTAATTTAATTTGTAGCTAAAGCGTTTACTATTGTTTTTTGTTTTAGTATGTTAATTTATGTTGTTTTCCTCAATTTACGTTAGTTTTATGAAAAAATGGCCATAACATTAATTAATTTTTAAATTCACTAATACAGTTGGCGTGTAGTAATGCGGTTTCGATTAACTTTAAATTCGCATGATTCCGGTTACGTTCTTAAGCGTAAGAAATGCGAAATAGCAAAAATTAAAAAAAATCGTGCCTCTGGCGACACCAACCACTTCAGCGCCCTTCTACATAAACTTTTGGGTATTCGCCTGCCATACCCAATAAAATATGTATTCTCGTTATTATTGCTGTGCAGTGTGCACCTTCGATGAAAACAAACTGTAATGATCAGCTAATTATTTATTTCTAAATACAACTTCAGAATCGCCAATAAACGTAATAACTAAATATCAAATTTCTCTTTGCAAAATATCACGCTGCACCTGTTGCCTATAAAAGTCAACCCGTTCTGTGAACTTTCGTAAGAAATATTTATCTTACCTGCAGTAAAGTTGAGTAACACAAACTCGAACAGGTCTTCACCGATTGCTGCACTGGTCGTCGTAATACATTTTTAGGAATTACACAAGCATCAGCTTGCTTCTGCTATTAACTTTGCACAAAGAAGCACTCATAAACCCTTAAAACTACCGATTTAACTAAAAGAATATTAAATAACGATCCTCGTACAACCACCAACGCGAGCAACCTACTGATGTATTTCTTTTCTTTTTTGCTTTTGTGTTACCACCACGCGCTGCGCGGCTTACTGCAGTGTACCTGCGCGATCCTTCTAAAGCTCGTCGTTTTGTAAGGCTGTCGTATAGGCAACCCAAATTAGCAGAACAACCTACCAAATATTCATTAGTTTCGTTCACTGCGCGCGTAGTATTGTAATAATAATGGTTAAATAATTCTAGTTTTACTTACTCAAAAAGAAAATATTCAACCGATAAAAATTACCATGCCATATAATAGTCCCTAACAAGTATAGTTATGTGATGTTAAAATATTTTTGGAAATATGAAAATTGTAAATATGGCAGCTGTTCAAATTTTTAGAAAACTACGAAAAATTATTCGCTCAAAAACTGCCCACAACATTATTCTTCAACTTTATGAGCCGATGTAGCCTGCAGTGAACCAGAAATTTATTTTTTACTAACCTCCCAAATTTTACTCTGATGCCCTCCAGGAATGTTTGAAAAATTTAAAAAAGTTCAATATACTATTGAAATAGTTTATTACGATAAAAAAAAATTAAACCATTTTAAAAGTTAAGAAAAAACGCGATACTTTTAATATCAACAGCGTGTTTTCCAGAAGTTACGTGATTTTAACTACGCCTATCAATTAACTGTAGTCAAAAAATATATTTTTCATGTTATGCATATTTTTGATCTCTTCAGATAAACTATTTATTACGATTTTGGTCCGAAGTCCGCAGCCCAAGATATAGCGCTATGCGTGAGTAGGTAATTCCCAGTGACGTGCTTCTGTGAACAGGTAAGTGTAGATATAAATTTCAATTATTTATTGGTGCGAGAACATTTAAAACGTAAAAAGTATGAGAAAAGTACCAGTAATGTGCTTCGCCCAGTTTTTAGAAGTTTATGAATTGCAAAGAAAATGCAAATAAAACGCAATTAGTTAACAAAAAAATCGACAAATGCATATGAATCCGCTTCAGTAATAATAAGGCTTTAAAGTCAATATTTTCTAACAATAAATTGTAGTGGCCACCCAATTGAAACTAGCAAGTTCGGGAAAAACTTATTTTTTTTTATGAGTTTATAACAGTCCACAGCTTATCAAAATCAGCCCATCCGTTCGGGAGACATAATTTGGCTAAACCCACAGACATATACAGGCTGGTCCAACACTTATTCCGCCCCTATTTAATTCTAAAACGGACCAAGGTAGAGAAACAAATTGTTAATAAAAGTTTTCGGTAACATTTGGCCTACTTTTCTGCTTACTTGAGAAAACATTTTAACTAATGCCGTGACGCGAGTCTCATTTTAACGATCGCCTCACAGCATTGGTTAAAAAGGTAGGTTAAATGTTACCAAAAAACTTTTATTAACATTTTTTGCTCCATCTTGATCCATTTCAGAATTAGCTAGGGGCGTAATAAGTGTTGAAAACCCTGTATTTTTAAAAACTACTTTTTTTAGTTCCCAATTGTCTACCTTATGTGTATCCGTCGAAATTTCTAAATCAAACATTTCCATGAAATTAATACCTGTCTAACTGCTAATTGCTGATTCCGGTTCAGGTTCAAAAAGAAAGAACTACTTGCAACTAAAAAATTTTCACATACCTACCAAGTTTAATAAAAATTGGTCAACGGGTTCCCTAAGATACAGAGAAACAAACACACCCACCCATAGACAGATGTACCGGTAGTCTTGTTCGGTAATAGGAAATAGACCAAAGGAACGTAGTGGTTTTTCAGCATGTGTATGGTAAAAAAACTGCAGAAAAAATGTTGGACAATACTCGAACGTTCTGTCCATATATAATTCTTCTGCATCCGAAAGAAAACGCAAATTAGTTTCACAGGAAAACATAAAAATATTTGTGTGATTATCATTTTTTAACAAAAAACGTTCTTGTCTGTTTGTTTTTAAAGGATTACTTTCAAAAAATTGATGTACTTTGTCAGCGTTTTTTTGGTAGAGATGGTATTACTTGCCTTCGGGCATTATAGGCATTCCTTCTGATTCAGTCGACATCCTTTGTAGTGACGGTTTCTATGTCTTGATTTTTTAGTTCCTGATGAATGAGCTTTGCAGGGCGTCGTTCACACAAATCTTTCGTGGCTTTTTTTTACGTTATTACTAATAATTTGTCGATTTAATAAGTCAAAGGAAAGTTTTTCGTGATTGTGAAGCAGCGCCGTTTCTGTTATACTATTATCACTTGTTTTTAAAAGAGCTTTGCAGGCAGTTTTCCTCGAGACACATATCCAACGCTGAACAGTTTTTGGAAACAAAATTTAAAACCATCGATCACTAGAATTTCGCAACCTTTTTCACTTTTCATTACTTGTAGTTCATTGATTTTGATGATAGTCTCCTTTCGTTCAATTACTAATAGAAACTAATATAAAAATTTAAATTTACCTAATAAGATAAACTAGGGGATAAGGGTGCGGACGGTGCGATTGGTGAAATGTTATTCAGAAAGGGAAAGTAAGGTAACTTTTCAAATAAAATTCAAAATTCGACAATGTTGTCTAGTTACCTGATCAGATTGGGATACAACTCGACATCCCCAGTACAGACAATCTAAGCTCTGAACATAGAATGTGGCAGTCACAAAAGTTTGGGAAGAGTAAAAAAGCAGGTTGCTCTAATTTCTTTTTAGATTATTAGTGGGCATCAAATTTCACAACTTTTGCCTAATTTAACCATTATATATCTCTTCAAATAAGCAAGATAACAATAACTAACATGCAATTTGATACATCTTGTAAAAAATTATTGTTTTTGCTTTGCTCATTTTTCCTATCTTTTTGTTTATTTCCGCAGAATTATTTTACAAGTATTGATTTAACGAATTCCTGCTTGAACCCGGAAAAGTAACTTCTCCTGATGTTGTCGGTAAAAATTTTCAATAACGAATCAGAAACGCAGTAAACTGAATAACAGAAACCTTTTTTATAGGCCGTTTCAATATATTGTTGCTTGAATTTGTTTTGTAAACATCTCTGATGAATCATGCTACTGCTACTACTACCTTTTGGATACTTTAAATTCGAACGCTGAAGTGTTTTTACTGTCCCATACCTTTGGTATAGGGATTGAGCACAGGACCTGAGAGAAGAACGTAAGGCAAATCAAAAACTTTTTTACCCAACTTTCTAGGTTTAAAATAGCGGCCGGTACGATTTTTCTCAAAAAATACTGGTCGGTCAGTCGAGATCAACTACAACCTGTTTGAAAGCCCTTTGTTAGTAGTATACGATGTAAGAAAATCTATTTCGAAAATCTAAAAAATTTCTATGAATGTTTGAAAATCGCAAACAGGTACCCCATTGTTTATCAAACGGGGGTCCGCTAAAATTTTTTTTTCTTACGCAAAATTGCTCATCATGACTAGTAGAACCAAAATGTAAAGTTAGTTTTTAGATATTTGATGGGGCTACTGTAAAAAATGTAAATTCCAAATATTTGAAATTTCCAAATAATATTTCTTAAAAACTGGCCGGGTACCCAATATGTTATACCTTGACGTGTTTCTAAATAATGTGCAAAAGCGGAACAACACCATTTCCATAGTGCCGAAATGTACGATTCTTAAGTCCGACCCTGCAAGACATCTTGACGAGTACGTGGTTTCGGAATTATAGCGCATCAAAAAAAAGTTAGGCGCCTTCTGGCGTCATGTCCGGTCCTTTCGCATGTCGAATGGCGCCGGTCCCGTTACCCTGTACTTGTATTCGAAGTCGCTTTAGAAAGCGTATATGTGGAAACGAGAGTTACAAAATTTCCAAAAAAACGTGAAAATCACTACTTTGGCCCTCTGACCTTTTGACCCATGCGTTTTTTTTAACTTTCTAGTCTTATAGAGGCAAACATGATCTAAAATTTGTTTCTTTTTGCTAAATACCGTAATTCCACTGTGGCACCTTCTATGATTTTTTGAAAATCAAAAATTGATACCCCTTTGTTTATTAAACGGAGTCCGAAAAATTTATTTTCTTACGCGCAATTGCTCATCATGACTAGTAGAACCAAAATCTAATGTTGGTTTTTTGATACATTTATACTTGATGGGGCTACTTTAGAAAATGTCATCATCATCATCAGTCCTGTGAGTGCCGAAGAACTATAGGGCGCCTTCACAGGCGTTTCAAGACAGTTCGAATAAATTAGTCCAAGGTTGTCAGTCTTGCACTAATGCACTAATTCACTATTTCCATTTCGTTTTAGTTTACTTTAATTTAATTTTTCTTTACTTGAACTTTAAACTTTAAGTTAACACATTAACAGGTTTAACAAGGTTTAGCGGGTTACGAACATAACAAACTTGATGTGGTGCTTAATCTTCTACAATATCTCAAGTATTCGCGCACAATTTATTAACGAAAATTTTCCAGGTGTCTTTATTTTGGGCTGATTGCTTTACTTGATTCCATGTTACATTTATCTCCTTACATTCTTTCAATACATTTCGCTTCCATGTCAAGTTTGGTCTGCCTTGCTTCCTTTTTCCTTTTACAGTGTACTCGAGAGCTTGTCTTGTTATGTCCGAGATTGGTTTTCTTAAGGTGTGCCCGATCCAGTTCCATCGGCGTCTCTTTATACTTAAGTGGATGGGTTCTTGTCCCGTAATGTTCCATAAATCTGTGTTAGATATTACAGTAGGCCAGTATATTTTCAGTATCTTCCTTAGACACTTGTTAATGAAGGCTTGAATTTCCTTTGTTTGCTGCTGATTTAAAGCCCATGATTCGGATCCATATAGAAGTACGCTGGTTATATTTGTATTGAAGATTCGGATCTTGGTGTTTCTTGACAGTTCATTTGATGTCCATGTTTTTTGTAACATTTTAAAGGAGGTTTGTGCTTTGCCAATTCTCACTTTAACGTCTGCTTGACAACCCCCCTTTCCCTCTAATGTGCTTCCGAGATAGTTGAAACTTTGGACATTGTGAAGTTTTTCTCCATTTAGCACTAGTTGTCTGGTATCTTTATCGGCCGTAGTTAATGTATTTGTCTTTTTAATATTTATGTTTAACCCGGTTTTAGCTGCATTTTGCATTAATAAGTTTGGTTTGTTCTGAAGGTGCTCACTTTTCTCCGTTATGAGGCAAACATCATCAGCGTATTCAAGATCTTCAAGTTTTTTGTTGAATCTCCATGTTAGGCCTCTTCTATTATCCACTGATTTTACCATTATCCAGTCAACTACTAATAGAACTAGCAGAGGGGACAGTATGCATCCTTGTCTGACCCCCGTTTCAATTGCAATACTCTCTGATATCAGCCCGTTATGCATTATACGTGCACGGTAGTTCTCATATAGCATTTTAATCATTCTGATATATTTATCGGGTATACCATATTTTTTTAGAATTTCCCACATTATGGTTCTGTCTACTTTGTCGAAGGCTTTGGTGAAATCTACAAAGCCTAAGAATATGTCCTTCTGCCATTCATTGCTTTCATCAATTATAATTCTTAGTGTACTAATATGATCTATGCATGCTTTTCGGGGTCTAAATCCTGCTTGATTATCCCTCAGCTTAGTCAGTGTCTCTTCCTTTAATCTTTCTAGTATAATTCTTGACAGGATTTTGCTCGTTGTATTAAGAATTGTAATGGCTCTCCAATTATCACAATTAGTTCTGTCTCCCTTTTTTGGAATTTTGATGATTAGGCCTATTGCCCATTCGTCGGGGATTTCTTCCTCCTCCCATATTTTGTTTATCATTTGGTGTAACATCTTGATATTTGCCTGCGATCCTGTTTTTAGCAATTCTCCTGGTATGTCATCGAGACCCGCAGCTTTATTAGTTTTTAGTAGTTTTAAAGCTTTTTCAATCTCTTCTTTGGAGATCGCATTTGTGTTTAGGTTAAGTTCTTCTCTTACTGTACCCTCGTTTACTATATTAGTATTGTTGCTAATTATTTCATCCTTGGTATAAATTTCTTTGAAATATTCCATCCATCTGTTAATAATATCTTCTTGCACTTTAAGTACTGTTCCATTTTTGTTTCTAATGTTGCTCGATGTAATCGTTCTCGTTTTTGCCATTTTTCTTGTTATGTTATATAGGGTCTTCATGTCATATTTCCTTGCTGCTGTCTCTACTTCTGTCAGTAACTCTTCTTGCTGTTTCTTTTTATCATTTTTTGCACTTTTGTTTATTTGTTTATTAACATTCCAGTAGTTTTATTCCAGTTCAATTTTCTTGTCTTGTGTTTTTGCTGCTAGCATTTTCTGTTTTATTTTATTTCTTTCTTCTATTAGTTTCTTTGTATCTATAGTATTCCACGGTTTATCACTTCTTTTCTTTGTTCCGATTATTTCTTTGGCTGTGCTGTTTACTATGTCTTTGTAGCATCTCCACATTTCTTGTATATTTAAGTTTTCAAAACCTAGCACTTGATTAAAATTTTCTTCCAGTTTTTTGCTGTAAGCTTCTTCTATCTCTTCATCTTTCAGTAACTGTGTATTATATTTTACTCTTCTCTGTTTTGTTTGGTAATTTGCTCTAATTTTGATTTTTATCTTTGCTCTCATTAAAAAGTGGTCCGATCCTACGTCCGCCCCTCGCATCGCTCTTACATCTAGTAGGCAATTTCTGAATCTTTTATCAATTGTTATGTGATCAATCTGATTTTGTGGATTTCCACCAGGTCCAACCCAGGTAACTTTATGGATTTGTTTGTGCGGGAATATACTTCCTCCAATCACTAGGTTATTCGTGTTACAAAAATCTATAAACAATTTGCCGTTTTCATTTACTTTGCCTATGCCTGCCTTTCCCATTGTTTCTTCTCTTCCTTCATTTACGTTCCCAATTTTGGCGTTAAAGTCCCCCATGAGCATGATTATGTCTCGTTTATGTCTATGACGTATTGTATCACGTATTGTTTGTAACTCCTCGTAAAAATTCTCTTTTTCTGTGAGGTTGGAAGTATCAGTTGGCGCATAGATATTGATTATCGAGATATTGAAGAATTTGGCTTTAAATCTCGCTGTAATTATTCTTTCGGAGCACGCCTCCCATTGTAATAAAGCTTTTTTTGCTTCCCTGCTTACCATAAAAGCGACACCCTGTTCGTGTGTGGCGTCATTCCCACTTTTTCCGGAAAATAAAATTGTTATCCCATTTTCTGCTTGTGCTTCCCCGCTTCCTAACCATCTCACTTCGCTTAGCCCTAGGATCTGTATTTTGTATTTGATCATTAGAAAATGTAAATTCCAAATAATGAAATTTTCAAAATATTTCTCAAAAACTGGCTATACGTTTTTTTTACTTTTAGTCTTATAAAATCTGCTGAATACCATACTTCCACTGTGGTACCTTCTATGAATTTTGGAAAATCAAAAATTGATACCATTTTATTTATTAAACTGGATTCAATAAACAACTTTCGCTTAAGAAGAACTACTCATCTTAACTAGAACTAAAATCTATTAGTTTTAAAAAAAATTTATATTTGGTGGGGCTATACTACCACCCCCTCTAATTTTTCGCTGACAAATTTAGGATATGGTTGGTAACTGTAGACTATGTAAATTCCAATTATTTATAATTTAAAAAAATTATCACGCAAATTTTTGGATTTGGTCAAGTTATGACCTAAGCCGCAGCATCATTATTGCTGACAGCGAAGTATGGATGGAATGGAGGGTTGCCTATAACTTGTTTTCTTAGAAATCTAATAGCGGGTGAAATGTACAACATTATAGTTATAAATATTAATATCTAGTACGGGAAAGTCCACGCTTCAGCTTTTTACTATGTGCATAGAAGACGTTTAATAATTTTTTCTATATATTGTGACTTTTGTACACATTTATTTACAACTGTACATTAGTAAATATTTTAAAATTTTGTTAGGCACTGGAGTTTAAACTACGAAGACTACCTACATGGAAGAATTACAATGTGACTAGTTAATATTTAATGACTTAAAAAAGTAAAAATAACTAGAAATAATACATCGTTATTTAATTACAATTAAACATTATACTGCAAGAGCGTAACACAAATAACCAATTGTCGTAGTTCATTTATCAAAAGAACAACAAAAAAAATCACATGAAAATAATGGTGTAGTAAATGAAGTATAAAATAAACCTGGCATACTAAAAATACAATAATAATATTTTTGAAGGTATATTACGAGGAAAATTTTCCCCGACACATCCTCATTTCTTTATAAGTACCTTATATAATTTTAATTCATACTATCCTTAAATATTTGCAAAACTACTGATTGGTTTTGTCTCCAATTAACATTTAAAACATGTGAACTCTTAACAAGTGTGCTTTTTATTAAAATGTAATGTAATGGTCAACAAATATACAATTGGTAGATATTATATGAAACCGGCCAAAACTTCTATGGTTGCTCAAAAATGACACCACCGTTTACTGTAGGTCAAATGCAGCCTTAAACTTACTTGCATTAAGTTGCCGCAATTTATGCACAACACAATTATCTATAAATGTACAATGTAGTGTTGCGCAATTTTATGGTAACAGGTGTTCAAAAAAACTCGTGTCAAGTGAACTATGGCAGCTGCTAAAGAAAAGGTAAAACCAACTTAAAACCTGCATAACCTCACTATGAACATGACATTTGCTTGCAATCCCTTTTTCCAACATGACGTCACACAAGCCAAACCAATATGGCAAAGGTAAACACGTGGTCAGCTACTTGCTTGTTGTTGTTGCTAATAAAACGTATTCTTACGTAAAACGCCTGAAATTATGCCAGCATTTTGTTGGGTTGTGGTCAAACCAATAAAATTACATAAAATTCGATACTTTGCCCTCTGTCGCTATGTTGGTATGTCACGTGTTCTGTAATGATGGATAAAACATATTACCACGTTTGCCTGTCACAAGACAAAACTCAAGATGTAACGGATAGTATCCGACTGTTCGGTTATCCAGCTTTCCAGAAAGTTTGGCCAGATATTCACCAAGACCGAATATTAGCTTGTCTTAAAAAAAAAACAACAGAAAGTTCGGTAAATAGATGAACTTATACATTTCAAGCAACTGCATAGCGGTCATTTAGAAGTATTTTCCCGTTCCATCTCTTCATATGATGCCTTTGCAAAGTAGCCTTGGTTTCATTAGTTGAAATTATTTCAAAATATTTCGCGACTTTTTTTTTAATTTTCTTCGATTGTTATTCTTTAATGTTTCCTTTTGTATCAGGGTGCGAGGATTTAAACTAAGTTGATTTAAATCAAACAATTTACATAAAAAAATCATTGAATCAAATTAAATCAATTCCTTTTTTAGTGGGTGTGGCTTTGATGTCAAATATTCCAATAACGTGGATAATTTGGCAGTAAGCTTAGAATATAACAGAATTAAACAAAAGTAAAGCATAATGTATAACTTCGTAAATATTCGACGTTCAATGACGTCTATCTGGTCGTACAATCAGGCCCTACAATCGAGCCAAATGTCATCCGGCTACAAATATCCGTTATTCGGCAATTGATTTGGGTCAGATATCCGTTATCTGGCTTTCTTTACAATTCATTATCCGTTACATTTCGTCACAACCGAAATTTTCGTATGAAACATACGCATGTGTTAACATTAACAAAATTATGCAGCAATTTACTTGACCAGATTTTTTTTTAATACCAACTATGAATATCCCAATTTGTTTACGTATCAATATGTCAAATTTGAGCAATCAGAGAATTTGTCACTGAATTAACAGACGAATTAGCAAAATTGCTATTTTAAGCTTTATTTCAGTAATATGCCTAAATTAAGAAGAATACAGAAAAACAAAATTACAGGAATCAATTTGGATACATTATTTTTATTTTCGACAAGCAAAGCTTAGTATAGCAATTTGCTCACATAACAATTTGTTACTAATATATTTTTAATTTTAATCCGTTAATTTAATAAAACAAAACCACTATTTTGCTATTTTCTATTATGAACTGAATAATATGGAAAGTTATCAGTTTTTCTCTGTGTGAAAGCAATAAATAATTTAAATATGAAACCTTATTACAATACTTTCTGATTTTTATCGGCCAGTCAGTCTCTCTCGTATTTTCAACATGTACAACATGACATTGAAAAATATTGTAACTCAAAAAGATAGAGTGAACCTGTTCAAAAAATATGTTACAAACATAAACTGATATTTTACCACAGCCACCGGACTATCAATAAACACTTCTTTGATTGGCAAAGAACATTATTAGCCCTATTATAATACATAGCATTGAAAGGGTGCTTAAATGTCTCTGTAAATGTGAGAAAGAAAAACGTTTTACTCCAATACAGCTTAATACCTATATATCTGTCTCTTAAAATAAAGCACTTATCAGTAGTAGTACGTTTCACTGAATTCCTTTTAGGTTAGTTAGAACATTTTGCTTGCTTTCATTTTAAATTTAACAACCCAAGTCACAAACAAGCCGAACAATTTTGGATGCTCTTAAGCTCTTCACACAGTTCTCTTTTGCTTATTTTATAAATACAGTTTAGATAATTTCAAATCAATGTGAATATATAACAAAGAAAGTTGTTAATTACTTTTTTAAATTAACGCAATCACCATTTTTACTATTCAGTTAGTCATTACTTGGCACACACAGCTGCAATAAGAATCTCTCTTTTAAAAAATTTTCAAAATTTTTTCTGCCAAAAGTGCAGATTTAATTTTTTGCGTTACCGATTTTAAACTCAAACAAAACTTCTTCTCAGACCTTGAACTCAATAGTTGCCACGACACCAGCATCATACTTGAATCTCGAGCTCAGAATGGCATCCAAAATGCCCTAGCATACAAAACGGAAGTGCCCACAAAATGAAAACACAAAAACAAAAGCTAATAAACAAATGAGGCAGGAGCAACGAATTAAGAACTTCCATTTGATGCTTCTATGAAACTTCAGTCTCTATTGAAGGCAAAATAATATTTCATTGCACAAAAACTTGAGCAAAAGAATACTCAACAAACACACTGCTAGCAGGTTGACGAATCCCATAATCTATTGTTGAGTTGAATGTGATTGGGAGGAAGAGGTGCTTGTTGTTTGTTACCAACTATAAACAATTACAATACATTTTAGATATGAAGCAGTTTGAGCTCTTTTTGTACACTTGATAGTAGCCAGCATTGATCAGGCAAAGCAATGTTATTTGAAAAATAACAATACAGAACAGCAGAGGTCACATACTATGTACATTTGGTCTAATAATACACCATCCCAATAGTTCAGTGTACTAATGATGACTGCAATGCTTTAAACAGAAATAAAGTTGAGGGTAAAAAATAAATGCAAATCGTTGTTTACCAGCTTGCAATATGAAAAATTTGTTAGTTAATTTAATTAATATTAGTAAAAAATATTTTAAATTGTGGCTCGAGCTTTAATCATCTGCCTATCGAAAACTATTTTTCTAACATCGTTGTAAAAATTAACAATTTAAAGGATTGAATGTTTTTGTTATTTTGAAACATCAATCATTAAATAATTATCGTAAAATTATGATTTTTTTTATTTTATAGCTTTTTTATCCTCTTAATCAAGAAATTTGAAAATCTCTTTTCTAAGTGCCACCAACTACCAACTATTCAAAATATTATAAAACTACAAAAAGTTCCATTGTCTGATTGAAAAATTTTTGTTTGCTTAAACCGTGATGTCACCTCAAATCACTACAAAAAAAGGAATATTAAAACAATTTCAATTTTTTTTAAATACTTGTTATTAACAATTTTATACAATTTTTCAATAACAAAATTCTTAAACTTAAACCATACCTTGTTGTAATTTACATTTTTTAAATCATTTAAATAATGAAAGAGTAAAAATGATTTTTAAAAAAGGACTGCAATAAATGCTTAATATTCTTTTTTGCAGTTCTCATAAATATCGCTGCTTTTTAAATGTATCAAGGAACATAAAAAAAATATAGTGCTTTTTTCACAGATCATTTAAACAATTATTAATTAAAAAATGTAAATTTCAACAATAAATATTTTTTTACAACTTTGATTATATGGCTTAAATTTAAAAAAAATATGGAACATTTTATGTATTATTGAAAAAGTACACAAATTGTTTTAATGTTCCTTGTTTTTGCAATGATTTGAAGTGACATTACATTTTAAACAAAAAAAAATTTTTCAATCAGAAAATGATATTCTTTATTGTTTTTTAATATTTTTCAATAGTTGGTGGCACTTACAAAATGATTTTTAGATTTTTCGATAAAGAGAATAAAAAAGCTACAAATAAAAAAATCATAATTTTATGATACTTATTTTCAAGATAACAAAAACATTCAACCCTTTAAATTATTAATTTTTCAAAATGTTTAAAACATCAATGAAAAAATGTATTCAAGGGACTTCATATGTAAATTAAGAAAAATATATTTTATGAAGACAAATGAATGACAAATTTTCTAACATACACAATTTACTGAAAATTCCACTTGCAGTTTTTATGTTTGCAACTGACATAACAAATTTGAATAAGAGGTTAAATAAATACAACAGATAACACTAGAACTGCACTAATACAATCAATTAATAAATAAATGTTCAAAACATTTCACACCTTTGTAAAACATGCTTAGAAGCTTGTCTAAAATAAACTCTCTAATCTGTGTGTTAGTAACTGTGTCATTCATTTGTTTTTGTAAAGAATAACTTAACCCGCTGCCTACTCTTAAAACAAAGTTTCCTGAAATTTTCGCGTACCTAATGTATCTAAAGGTAAAAGTAAATAAAAGCAGTGTTTTGTTTTACTTCCATCAGTTCATGGCCTACTAGAATTTTTTCAAAAAGATGGCCACCTTTAGCAATGTTACCGCCAAATTGGGCAAGACAATCCTGTTTTTGATGTATGTGTGACCGTAAAGCTGGGTTTTGCTATATATTTTGAAGCTACAAACTTCCGTCATTATCTTCGCGACGTAGACTTTGAAACCTATGACGAAGACCCGGCCATCCCAGATGCAGTTCTTATTTTAATTCCAGCAATGCAAAATGTAACGATCCGATTTAATACCGCAAATAAAAACGCTAATTTTATATTAGCCTTAAGAGGTTTTTTGCAGCTCAGGTGAGAAAACACCCAAACAGTTATTTTATTATAGTTTGTCACAACATTATTGTGTAGTACTATCATTAATTTCTTTTTAGCGACAAAGATGCATCACTACCGAGCAGTGATTCAGGGAGGTCGACTTTATCTTGAATTAACGAAATAACCTACCTATATAAATATACAATAAAATAATTGAAAAAATCTAATCAATTGCATTAATTGACGAACATTATCTGTTTGTTTTGGCTTTGGAGTTGTTGCATTATCAAACATACCTTTTCTAAAGTTTAAATCCAAAAAAAATAAGCCTTATTTGTCCTGTATAGCGAATTGGAAACAAAAGACAGAATGATAAAAAAATGTAACTGATTTTGTTTTTGACCTGCGGAGCAGTAGTCCCTTTCAGGGACGCTCAACAGATCTCATTACATTTTATTATAAATGGTACTTGATTTCGATGAAAAATAGGACAAAACTTGAATTTGTCCCATCAATTTTTATAATAAAAATATAAATTTGTCCTGAACAGGCAAATGAAAACAAAAGACAAAATCTCTCGAAATGCCTTGATATTTTAACTTTTTTTTAAATACCTTAAAATTTTGATTTGTCCTAAAATTTTTAACTTTTTTTAAAAATACCTTAAAAAACCAGTCAAAATCGTTGAAATTTCAAAAGCTAGAACTGGTATTTACAAGAAGCTAAAACAGCTCAAAATATATCGATATTTTTAACTTTATAATTTTGGAGCTAAAATCAAACTGTCCTGAACAGACCCATATAGTAGTCTAAAGGCCACAGTAAATAAAAGTTGTGTTTTGTTTTAGTTCCATCAGTTCATGGCACACTATAATTTTTTCAAAATAAATTAAATGGCATGGGTCTTTCCATGGCACTCATGAAATGTTTGTTTTTTGTGGATAAAATGCTCAAAACTTAAACAAAATGCAAAGTGTGACACATCGTTGAAATCAGAATTAGAAACTCTATTTAAATATGAAAAAATTTATAATGTTGGCCATAAGAAAAAAAAAAGTTGACAGTTGAAAATGAGCAATGGTAACAGTTATACCAAGTCTGATCAAAAATTAAGATTCAGCATAAAAAAGTGTTAAATGAGTAAACTAGAAATATGTAACATAAATGATAAATGAGTTATAGCCAAAAACAAAAAATCCAAAATTTCAGTTTATCCCAGTTATTTCAGAAACTAAGCAAGATAGGTCTAATATCTTTTTAGATTATTAGTGGGCATAAAATTCCACAACTTTTCTCTAATTTAACCATCGTCGTATGTCTTCAAATAAGCGAGATCCCCATAGTTAACACGCAATTTGATACATCCTGTATAATAGGTATATTGGGTATATTTTTTAGAATTTCTAAACAACATTTAGATATTACTATTATATTATCCAATTGTTTAGTTCAGTTTAGTAACCGAGTGGGCAGGAGCCGATCCTGTAGTCACGGCAAACGGAGTGTTCCAAAAGCACTTTTAATAAATTTCCACAGCCCGAACTATTGCATTTAAAAATATACTTCCTAATCTCGCATTATGGGAAATTTTCGGCTCTACAAAAAAGGTAGAACACAATTTTTCAAAATCTATCTGTTTTCGATTAAAGTTCAAGCCACAATTTGCAGTTTTTTCCCCTGATTTTAATCAACTAACAAATTTCTGTCATAATTTTTCCCACAAACGTTTTTCATATAGTATAGAAGCTGGTAAACAATGATTTGAGTTGTTTTTTACAGTCAACCTTTTTTCTGTTTCGCAACTAACCACACTGGACTAAAAGCAAAGACATTAAAATGTACCGCTGCAAAGTAAAATCTAATTTGGCATGCAAAAAAGTGTAATACCCTGTATGATCAAGAAGAAAATTTAAGAATAAACAACCAGTTGATACATAAAGCATTGAAAACGCTTCAAATAATCTGGCATCCTCAAAGGAAAATTGCTAATTAAGTTCAACCATTATGAATGGAACCATACGAAACCGGAAAGATTAATAATCAGAAAAAGTTAAACTATTTCTAATAGTGGTATCAAAAATAGCTATCAATCACCGCTTTTGCGATTAAAAAAGTAGCTAATTTTACAATACAACTTAAGTAGCTGCGCCGTCTATGTTTAAGAAAAAAGTATTGCCATGCATCGAATAGTGTTAAGTCATGCAATGTTCTTCTCAGCAAGATGATTCTGCAGAAAAAACAGAAGAAATAACATGGTTAGCAATAAGAAATTAATCTATGGCGAGTAAATAAATTATAATAAATATATATCATACAACATAAAAAGAAAGCATGCAAAACTATTAACATTTTATTAGACTTATATCCTAAATTTGACTGACACTTGTACACTAACCTGTTTTACTAGAATAGAATTTAGGTAAACCCCGGTAAGAACCAGGATGCGGAAACTGATTAACGGTGTGAAATTCATTTTTGAACCTAGCTTCTAAATCTAGGGGCGATGTCCGTCGACCAGCGACATCTCTCATCGATGAATGCCTTGGAGGTGGTGGAGGTGCATGGAAATTTGCTGGCACCTAATGATGACATGGCCATTAAAATTAGGTCGATAAGGGAAATTTTCTTATTTGCTTTATCCCCCCCTTTCGGGAAAGATTTTAGCTTTGCCTCACTTTCAACTTAAAATTATCAGAACACTACCGAGTGCTACAAATTACCCATCAGATATCAAATGAATTATAAATTACAAAATTTAGGTTAAGAATTAAATGGGAACTGCAATTGATTGTGAGTTAAATGAAATAATTATGATGCAAATTACGATTTTGATAGCTTTTAGACAAGTTTTTGATAACATCGCCTTTAATCAATTTGGATGACTCGGAAGACAATATTTATGGTGCCTGATCCGTTGCAGCAGGAGAACTTGTGTGTTTCATAAGTTCATATTACTGAAAACGTTTCTAAAAAATACTAAAACTCTCATTTCAATTTTTTTTAAACTTTCATAAAAACTAGGGAATGAAGATATCCATTTCTTAAAAAAAACTAACCAAATCGAATTTTTTGTTTTAAGTTGTTTTTTATATTTTTAATTACGGTGAACAATTCATCATTTGACAAAATTCTCTGTTGCTTTAATTCTTTAAATCATTGCATTTTAAGGATTTAAATTAACATGTCAGGTCACAATTTTCTGGGGGTGATGTTTATCGAGTTAAATATCAAAGAATAGATATTCCAAATGAGCTAGCCAGGCCGATTCACTCATTTAAATTCATAATCTCTTTCAACAAGCGCCGTTGAGTGTCTGTAGAGTGTAAATTTCTGGATTTTTCCAGATTTAAATCAATATACGCCAAGACAAACAATTTAGTATCCCTCTTAGACATTACCATTTTGCAATACTTCAAACAAAAACACAAACAACTTCATTAATTATAACAATAACAATACTTACAGCAGGAGGTGCCCTTGTTGGAAGCTGTGGTTGTAAATTTGTCCTATGTGGAGGAGGCGGAGGAGCATGATTAGGTGGTTGAGGTATCACATTTGGAGGAGGTGGTGGGGCATGGTTGGGTGGTTTAACTACAACTTTACTAGGAGGAGGTGGAGGCATTTGTTGTGGAGGTATAGAGGGAGGCGGTGCAGTGGGCCTGCCGTTTAGTGCAGGTCGTGTTCTCTGACCCAAGTTGTGTCCTAGAGATTTGTCTAGAACTGATGATATGTTGCGCACTGTTCCAAATTTTGCATGATAATTTGTATCGTCAGGACTCTGAGGTGAAGGTGATCGAGGACTTCTCATGCTTTGTGCTCTACTTATAGTGGAAGACTTTCCATTTATCAATAACTTTTTGGGAGGTGCAGCTGGTTTGCCTACAACATTCATCATCATGTTCATTCTATTAGCTATTAAAGAAAAAAAAATTTGTTTACCGTTTAGCACAGGTGGTTTAGGTGCTAAATGCGGTTTTCTGTTGGAAGGCCTTGCAGGGAGACTGTTATTGCTTGAAGTGACTTCTGTCAAATCGAACACTGTCAAATTGGCACTGCTGTTAGCTTTTCGATGTAACGTACTAGAGTTTGCTTGTAATGGGCTAAGATTGGGTTGTGGTGAGGTGGGAGTTTGCTGTGGACTACCAAACGATTTGTGCAATACACTGGTGTTCACATGTAAGCCATTCGAACTACCATTCCTTGAATAATAGGGTTGCTTTCCAGAATTTTGTAAATTTTCTGTACTCTGCTGAAATTTAAAATGTTCATTGTCAAATTTCTATAGATAATATTTTTTTATGGAAAGTTTCTTACGTTCCACATTTATTAAATTAAAAAAACATTATTTCTACTTGTCATTAGTCATTATGAACTCTTTTCAAGTTTGTTTCCTATCCACTTAAATCAAGTTCTGGATATGAAAACATCAAACCAAATTGCTGTAGGTCAGAGGCAGCATAAAATAATTTATTTTGACCAGGCAGACTGTGTCAAGTGCAAGATGTTAGAAGAATGTGATGCAAGGAAAAAATTGTTTAAACGTGGTTTTCGTGAGAAGCGTTCTAAACACGAAATTTTCAAATTTGTTTAATTACAAAAACAAAAATTTTTTTATTTTGGTGCAGAATATTTTATCAATCATTGCATGTTAATTTTATCGAATAAATTTAAATACATTTCACCGCCTCATAGCATTGCGCCTTCAGTTGGTCACAATAAAATAATAAGGCAATTTTCAATAATTGATCGGGCGCTAGCTTGGCGGTTCTGCCGCCTTTGCTGTAGATTATGAAACCAAAGTGTACTGGTCTGATCTAAAAACTCAGTTTTGCGACTTTTAGGAGATAGTCGTTCTTATGTGAGTTTTCCTGTGTAGTTTTGTCAGCTGAAAAATAATTTCACGTACGGTTAACAAAATCATGGCCGCCCCCAGCACCAATATTTTTAATACTCAAAAACCAGTCATGTTTAGTGTCATATAAAAGGCCCTAATGTCTCCTTTCTAAATATCTAGCATATTTTATTCTAACTTCAAGTATGGATATCAGAGTCATATTGGTGTTATTTGCAACACATGAGCTTCAAATTTCACAGGCTTTATATTAAAATGAAGGCAAAGTTATGTACGTATTAAGAGCATAATTTTCAGAATAAAACTGATGTATTTTATTATTATTCTACTTCAGGAGCGGCTCGTTAGAAAGCGTAAAGTAAAAATCTTAAAACTAACCCCATTCCATTTAAGTTTGGCATCACTGCAAATCTCTGAAGATCTACATTCAGAATATGTATGCTTTTTGAATATTGGAAGCACAGAACCATAATACCGTAATTCATAATTGTTAGGTTTTCGGTAATTTACATGCATTTAATGCAACACTCATTACGTCCCTGTTACAGAGGATAATTTTTTGAGTCAAATACATATGCTTTTATATTAATCCAAAGGTATTGCAGAAACTTTCTGTTAGCATCTTGTTTCTGAGTAGTAAAGCGTTAAACTACAATTTTCAAAAGCTAGGATTGGGATAAAAGTATTTGATTTGCCCTAGAAGTATAGGAAAGTAAAAAATTATAAATATATCCACTCTAATGATCATAGCAAGGCATGCAAGGAGTAAAACGCATATTAAAAAAAAAATTAAGCTTTCGGCACAATTAAATAAATGTGTCGTAATAGTTTTGAGCTATTTTTTTTTTTAACTTTAAAAAGTTGCTCAAGTAAAAAAATCACAATGTTTATAACGGTGACAAAACAGAACATGTCTTTTCTAGAGAACGCCTCAATACAACTCTGACAAATTTTAGCAGCAAGTTGTAAGTACAGTATAACCTTGTTAGACGTTCTCATCAATGAAGTCATTTTGCATTTCATAAATATTCATTCTTTCTGCTATCAAACAATTACAATAGAATAATAAAAATACTTTAACCTGTTTTGTTTGGGAATTTGACAAATCTGAAAGGATACTGCCAAAAACTTGAGTTTTACTAATTTAAATTTGCAACAATATATTTTCACCAGATCTCATAATTACAACATCTACACTAGAAAAGTGAAACATTGATACCAAAGCAATTTTAAAATGTATTAATTATAATTAATCTCAAAGAAGAAAACATGTTAATTTAAAAACCACATTTCTTTTATATCATAAACAATAATAAAGTTGTGATATTCTTATCAACAAATTAATGCATAAAAAGATTTTCAATGTTTTGCTCTACAAGGAAAGTGATAATTCAAAAAGGATGTTGTCCGATAGTCGGTCTAGATGATTAGGAAATATTTCATACAAGATGCATTTAATACTTACACTTATATTTCTGACTGGTGCAGGAGGTGGTGGTCCTCTATTTCTATTGCTATCACTTGCCATTTGCTTTTTTAATGCAGACTGTACTTCACTCTGAATGTTATTAAAATTTCTTTGAGGAGGACTTTGTGGTAGAGACAGTCCACCAGGAGGTCTCGAATTGCTTGTATTTGAACTATTACTGCTGATATCATTACTCTTTGTAACACCTGCAATAACAAATTATTTCTAACAAACAATTTTCGCAACTGTTGTCACAATAAGACAACAAAATATACAAGAAATAAGAAAAAACAATTGTGTTGTTATTTTGTATGGTTGTTCTACGTTCAACACTTTATCTAAATACTAAATTAAGTCTATTCTGTTAATTTAAATAATTACATTACATAATAACAGTTGTCCAGTTGCAATTAAAAAAAGGCTTTAGGTAACACAGTAACAAACCTCCATTAATTACATTCTTCAGCAGTTTTTTGGTGATGTGGTGTGTTTTAAAGAACTACTTATTTTATTCTTATAAAATTTGAAAATTTATTTGGGTAAGTTATAGAATTACACGAGAAAAAAAAAATATTTAAACAGAAAAATTATTTCATTAGCACTGTGTTGTTTTGATTTCTTCAATAATTTCTTAATTTAACAACAAATTTCTCTTGCTTTTTTACAAGGCACATATCCCAATGTACACGCATGGGTACTTATATCTTACTAGAGGCACATACAGGGTGAGTCAACAAAGCGACGGTTGGCAATATCTCCTTTACTATTTTGAATTCCAGAAAAACGTTTAAACCAAGCCTATTGCAAATAGGGCCAATTTTCCGATATTTTGCTTCGAGTTGGCGATATGGAAAAAATTAGAAAAAGTTGTTCAGAATCCAATTTTGATCCCATGTACAGAGTTTTCAACACATAATTCGCACTTTGAATTTTTTTAGTAATTTTGCACGCACAGTACAAGTTTTGATTTTAGGTTTTGGCAAGAGTGCCATAGAAACAAAAAAACTTGTCAATAACAAATAAAAAACAATCATAAATTATTTTATTCAACAAAAATTAGAGCATTTAAGAAAATTTCAATTCCAACAACAATAGTCTAAATGTTTATTTTCTTAAATACACTGAACACTGCAGGTTTAAATAAAAAGTACATTCACAGCGGCTGCAGTTCTATGTTGAATAGGATTTTAAATGTTTTAATTTTTGTTAAATAAATAAGTTATTATTGTTTTTTCATTTGTTTTTGACAAGTTCTTTTGTTTCCAAAGCCAAACAAAATATCGAAAATTGGCCCTAATGGCGAGGTTGCAGTGTGCGGGGTTTACAACTGACATTTGAGTACAGTAACTCAAAAAATCCACCTCATGAAGTTCTGCGACTGTAAAAACTCATTACATTCTAAGGAAAAAATCTGAAAATTTCTAGAAATCCAGATATCATGAGGCACTGACACCAGTTTTTTGTTTCAACACTGATGGTCAGTTTTCACAAATCAATGCAGATGACGGTTGCAATTTATGTAAGAAATTAAGGTTTTATAAATCTTGAAATATTAGACTGCCTAATTCGAAAGTAAGGTGTAATTTCATCGACATTTGTTGAAAAATTATATAGTTTTTAATTTATTAATAGCACAGAAATCCAGATGTGTCGGGATATCTTGGAGTATAAATTCTGTCAGAATAGGTGCAACATACAGAAAGTCCTAATTTAAGGAAAAACAGACGGTTGGTGTGTAAGTAAAAATAATTTTAAAATATAGTCCTTTTAGTCCCCCCTAACTTTTATAAAAACCTTTTCTACATTTTAAATAGTAAAAAAGAATCGATCACCGCAACCTTGTTGATTCGCCCTGTATAAACCAACTGCAAAAAGTCAAGATATCTTGAAAACTCATAAATTGTTAAACTGAGAGTACCGTGCATTCAGTTTATAAGCAAAAATAAGTTTTTCAGCCAAAATAAATCTAGTTTACCATGCCAAAATTATAAAATTTATTTTGTCACTAATGTATGTAAATGTTGTAGACAATAAATAGAATAGAATACACTACTTGAGCTTCTTTTCCCACACTTTGGTTAAAGTAACATTTTTCGCTTAACAGTTTAGTTTTTTTGGAATATATTGCTTTTTCCAAGCAATAAGAAATCACATTACCATTAGGAATTCACATAATCACATTTATAAAGAACAAAACTGTTGTTTAAAACAAATATGGTACTTACCTAATTGTTTGCCTGTTGGTCGCAATTTTGGCATACCACCAGCAAAAAGGCCTCCTAATCCTAAACCATTTGGTACTGCAGATGATGTAGTATTTGGAAAACTACTTCCAACAGCCATACTCGAATTATTATTATTATTGGTACTAGATGCTTTATTACCTGAATAAAAAGGATTCATTTATCAATATAAGTTATAATTAAAAATCATCTATGCACGGTCAAACTTTTTCAAAATTATAAAATAAAATCTAGTTTTTTTATAACAATTTTTTTTTTGTGAAAGTAGATTGTAATCGAAACTCGAGTGAAATTTAAAAAGTTATACAACTTGCACCTAACATATAATTTTAAAACGGTGGTTAAATGTCACTCAAAACAAATATTAGATGCAATGTCAAACAAATCGCCCAAACCACATTTATCGTTGTCATAGCAAACACTACTAAACACATTTTACTTAATTTCTTTTTGAATTGTTACGTTAAACGTTTACAAATAAAATTATCGCAATGTGGCACTCACCTGCAACCAGAGGTGAGCTTCGATCATTCGTTACAGCCTTTTTTAATTTTGCTCCCTGTCGTATCGATTGAAGAAGGGCACCTCGATTGTCTGCTCCGGATTTTGAAGGTGAAGGGCTGAAAACTGGGGGTGGTGGTGGACACATAGGCGGTGGAGCCGCTGGTGGTGGTGGAGGAGGTCCAGGCATTTCTTTTTCCTAAACTAGTTATCAATATTACTTTTTCATTAACTACGAAAGAATGACGGGCGTTCACTCAAGTACCAAGATAAGGTTACTCTAAATAAATCGCTTTTTTGATATCTATACTTAGTAATCAAGGTTGTTGTCACCATTACTAAACACTCGCCTATGAAAAGTGAGTAAGACCACACGGCGCTGTATCATGTGTTGAAATTCTCACAACAAACTGATTA
Organism: Ctenicera cuprea; assembly: GCA_958336395.1. Taxonomy (NCBI): domain Eukaryota; kingdom Metazoa; phylum Arthropoda; class Insecta; order Coleoptera; family Elateridae; genus Ctenicera; species Ctenicera cuprea. Next base: position 19,459,737 of record OY284491.1, read on the forward strand.
ATAGTTGTAATCTTATCTCCAAAATAATTAGTATTTGTGCCAAAACAAATAGCCATTATAGATTGTCAACGTAAACTTGATCCAGCAGTACTACTCACCTACGTTTATTAAATAAATAAGTTATATAATTAGTTAAAATAATGTACAACTGCCATCCATGAGCTTCATGTTATCACTATTGGAATCATAAATTTTATCGAGTCATTTTCGAAGACACTTGACTTTTTTAAAACTTTCTTTACTCCACCTTGTCCGTACTTGGCAGGCTATCAAAAAACTAAAAGATGGCGGAAACGGTGCTGGATTTTTCAAAGGAGCGCATGCTCACAGCTGTAGAGGTTGTCTCACGAAGGATGAATCTCTAAATGTTTTCATCGCGCTTATGCCGACCACGCACATAGCATATGACTTAAAATGCTCTTCACTGATTGGTAGTTGTCGCGATAACAATGTTTATGTTGCATATTTCAGCGTGTGCTATCAACATAGATCCACAAGAGATGGGGGGGGGGGGGGGGGGGGGGGTAAATGCCCCTTCCTGGAACTTCAACTGTAAAAAATGTGCAATAGTACTTCTCGTGCACACAATCAGTCCTTTTTGTTAGTTTAGAACTTAGGTTGATGGTACGAAATTACCCAAAAACAGTAGAACGAAAGGGTATTATATTTTATATCTATGGTAGAACGTGTGGGGAAGCCACGACGGTTTGGTACTTATCTACGTTGTAAATGTCTAGTTGTTAGCAAAATTTCTGAAAAGACGACAAATAAAAAATTTGCATTATTCAAAATAATTAACTAATTATTATTACTGTTGAGTTTTAAGTCAATACGTAACTAAAATTTGTTTAGTCATACCACAACGTTTCGTAGTCTCCTTTGGGTAATAATATTTGTCTGATACTTCGTTTAAATGTGAACTTTAAAGCGACAATCAGAAAGGATGTTTCTTTAACCTAGAGGCTAGAGCATGAATTTCTGTGGCTGCGACTAACAGAACACCGCAGTTGAGAAACGTGTGTACGAGATATTATAGCACATTCTGCTATTTTCATTGTGTATATAGAGGAAATGAGAAATGACTGCTTATGTTCCATGGAATGTGTTTAAAGGAATGAGAAGCGCGTTATTGGTACGCGACCACATCAATCAAAATCAATTCTCAGCCTTTAACGGAAATGCATGTTGTGAGGCAATACATTGAAATTTCAGAAATTACAGGACCAATTGTAATGCATAGGATATTTTTCAAGCCATTTCTTAAATCAGCCGCTAGTTGTCAGCAGGGCCAAATGCGGTGTTAATTATTATTTGTCACCAGATATAATATTTACCAAAATAACTATGTTTTAAACGTTACTGTTAGAATATGTCACAATCAACGTAAAATTTATTAACAATTATGTTTTCTAAGATTTGAAATAATAAAAAAACTTTTGATATCTAAATATACTATAACAATTCAATAAATGGCACACGCAATGCCAGCCAATCACGGAGCTGTCTATCACCGCAGTTAGCTCTGCTGCCCTCTAGTAACGTAGTGCCTTCTGATCAGGGCCGGCGGAAGGGCATGGTAGTATAGGTAGTACTACCCACTTGAAAAATTCCCGAGTGGGTAATTACCCACACGGAAATTTTTTGGAAATTCTGTATTTCAAACCTATATCCGGGATATGATATTTGAAAAACGCGCGCTTACTTGGCACGCGCACTCGATACACGCCGACCAATTCTCAATACCTCGTTTCTACACTTCCACGCAGTCATTTGACGTCAGCGCGTCAAAAATGCTTGCATGAAAATGTACCTTTACACTACGAGTTAACGCATGTGTGCGTTAGCGTAGAGGCGACGTACGTCACACTCCACGATTGAGTTCATTCATACGATTTTATCGTAAAGACAATACCTCGGCCATGCAATTAATGCTGATGATTTAGTTTTAGCTGCGAAAAATAAATAAAAATTGTTAAGCCACAAAAATGCATTATTATTATTGATTTATTTTGTGACCTTTTGATACGTCTCATTTCCCGAAATAAGTTAATTGCTAAAAATCAAAGCAAAGTGGGAAGGGGGTGGGGGGCTTCTCTACCCCACTACCCACTCGGGCCTAGCGTGTTCTGCCGGCCCTGCTTCTATATAGGGTATACTTGAACAATTGTATGTCCTACCATAAAATAATATTTAAGAGAGCTAATCTCTGCCCGCCTTTCGAATTTATGACTGACAATTTATTTCTGGTCTCTGTTTCGAAAAAATTTGAATATCAATTTTTATTTACCTTAATTTTGTGCAAAGAAACTTTAAAAATATTTTCGACTATTGACTGATCTTTGCATTGTTTTAAACTGTGCCTGCGGACGATTCAAGAGAAGTTGTAATAACTGAGCAGATAACGTAATAGGGGGTATAAGTCTGAGGTTATGTAGTAACTGTTAGGGCTAGAATTTTGTAAGAATTAGTTTGGAAAATACATAACCTGTATATAAAACATATATTTTTATAGTAAGGAAAAATCCAGGTAAAGCGTTTCAGCATTTTTATTTTTCAAAATGAATCTACCACAAGTTCATAATTTCTTATTCCTCCACTTCGAAAACTGCAGAAATGTAATTAATTTAAATTTATAAATAATCAAAAAATATATGTAGTTATACTGCCAGTCAACTAAGAAACCTTAATATCATTTGAGAAACCGAAAGAATTCTAAAATATCATTAGTTTGTACAATAAAACTAGACCATACCTTTAAAAAATATATTTATTTCAGGTAAAAGTGACATTAAAAAATACTTAAAAAGCATTTTCCTATTGTTGAATGCTGGAAATATTAAATATTTCGAAACATAATTGCGCTCATTCAGTTAGCAGCGAAACTCACGAAATCATGCCTTCTGACTTTTACTATACGTCATGAATTTCGGGAACTGTGAAAGCAGGTAAACTTTTTGCGTCCAAAGTATACATATTTGTAGAAAACCTTAAATTAGCTATAAATTCTATATATAAAATTCACTACGAGGGCATTTTTTCGGTAGCTAACTTTATTTCACCTCCCACGATTTCTTGATAAAAATAAAGCACCTCCCGCGTTGTTTTGAAAATTCAAAAAGGAGAACAAACTTTCGTAAACTAACCAGGCCCAGCCGTTATTTTAATATCCTCAATTCATCCATACGTTGATGTACGGCACAGGCATCAAGATCAAGGAAAAAGTTTAATCATGTTTGACTCATTATAAAGTGAATCATGTGGTGAATGGTGAGTTCTTGCGCTAGTAGACAGTGCAGCTACTATGAAAATAGATTACGTCTTAGAGCTTGTGGTCAAACTTATTAGAAGTCAGTGACCATTTAAATTCTTTTGCAGGCATGTTTTGGACAGATTTTAATGTTATGCTCGTTAGCCTACATGCTTTGTTCCATGACTTCCACCATAAAAAAATTTACTCTATGGTTCCACATAAAATCTTAACAACAATATTGGCCTGTTTTTAAATTTAATTATAGAAAAATGGATCTTTTTGGTCTGATTCCTTGTTTCTAACATCAAGAGAAATTTCAAAGTAATCCGCTTCCTATTTAGCTCTAACAAAAAAGTTTTCGTCTATCCTATGGTATCCCTTATTATCAAGTTAACAGGGTTACTATGAAACCCTCTCATTTTAAAGGAAATACTTTAAGTACCTACTTATGTAATAATAAATAATTTGTGGAACGTTCTATGTGTCAAAAATCCTGAATATCTAAAGCTGCTTTTTTTAGAAAAAGACCTCCTAAGTACCTAATCTTTCACTAAACAATAAGGTACACACACAGTATACTTATATATAAGTATACTGTGGTACACATTTACACAATTCTCCCATCTTACTAACAAAAATAATTGTAAAAAAATTTCTTTCTTGCAAATTCTGGAAGCTCTTTTATCTTCGACAAAATTACTAATTATTCCATTTCGAAAATCATTGAAATTATCAATCTGGCCCGATCGCGGATTCGATGGGGGGAGGGGGTAAAGAGGATAATTATCCTCCATAAGATTCAACAAATTTTTAGGAAATAAAATAAACAGCTTTATCAAAAAATGAAATCGGCACAAAAAATGCTAGTAAAATGTTATGATCTAGCCTATACTCTACCGCTTGATCAAGTAGTGCAGGCTTTAGACACGATACGACCAGGTTTCTTGAATCGCAAATATCAAACATTCATGGGGGAAATAAAGTTTAAAAAAAATCCAAAACGCATCTGTGACTGTAGGTTGTAGCTATATAACCATGGTAGCAGTTGGCTACTGCTGGTATTATGTGTAATTGCAGGTACCATATAATGCTAGTTTTCCTTGGCAAATGGAAAGGTAAAAAGGGAAACTTTTAATATAAGACAAATACAAAATTATAACTAGTAGTAGTACATCATTGTATTATTGGTAGCATTGAAGAAATGCGGTACCGAAAATTTTTCCACCGAAGACCAAATATTCTATACTGTGCAAATCTGCAGTCATGGTTGAGGTCAACCATGTCTATAACTAACACCGAACATGATTGGCAATGCTACATATATCCAGCGCGATATAAATATTAATAAAAATGATAGATTTCGATTTGCTAAAACCTAAGAAAAAAAAATAAATTTATAGCAATAGTACTAGCACAATCAAAGGTAATTGATAACATAATTAGATAGACAACTCAGAGAATACTTCAACAAAATGAATTTCTTTTGTAAAAATCAATACGAGTTTAAGAAAAACCAACAGCACTGAAGATGTAGTTGCTGCCATGGTTACAGAAATACCGGATGCTCCAGGTCACGACAAAATAATTTGTAGAATATATTCATAGACTTGTGATAAGGTAAATTATAAACTACTATTAACTAAACTTAAACTGGTCGTAATAGACAGTAAAGTCTTAGTGTATCTACAGCTATTTGAAAAACAGAAAAAAACAACCATTGATTATATTATACATAATCTATGCAATAACGGTAATAATGGAGGAAGGTCAATACAGGAAGTTGGTGTACCCCAAGACTTAGTTTTAGGTCCACTACTTTGCCTTCTTTGCGAAATAATTATAATTAATTTTCTATTATTTAAATTGTGTTTAGTCTACTTTTAACATTAATTTAATACTAATAAATATTAGATTATTATTTCTGTCACATTTTAACAATTTAAAAAATTTCTGAAATATTACCACCATATTTATTTATAGCAACATATTAAAAACAAACAGGTGATGATGAATAATAGTTATTTATGTATTAAGGGCGTAAAGAAACTTTTATGGTGTAAGACGTAATTTTGAGCCCGAGGCGGTAGTCGAAGGCTAAGAATACGTCGAAGGCCATAAAAGCAAGTTAGGCCCATGGTACACATGCAACTTTGTGCACGGATAAAGATTTTTTAATTTAAAAATATTTCTAAAATAAATTGAAATTATTTAATGAGTATCTGTATATAAAATACTTAATCACTTTAACAATATCTATTTATTTTAACCTTATACGTATTTCGGCATGTTTACATGCCATTGTCAAAGGTTATATGAAAAAGTAAACAGTTAGTGTTGTTATAGCAATAGAACTTTTTTACTTATCTTGGTAATCGTCTGCAGATGACTTGATTTCTTATTCCAAAATGTCCAGTAGAGGAGAATTGAAGAGATCAATTTGCTCATTCATTAACGGTACAGTTTTTAAATGTTTGTGAATTATTTATAAAATAAATTGAATTTTCCACCCACATCTAGCGTTTTTTTGATTAAATTTGAGATTTGAAGCGTAACTATGGTAGCGGGTAAACAACGGTAGCCATATTTCATTTTGCAAGTGTTTAAACTGTTTCTATTAGGTATGATATCGTTGTTTGACGTTTCATTATAGCCTATGGGCAATAAAAAGGTCCATGGGTTATAAGAAAATCGTGTATAATTGTCAATTTATGATACATCCGTGTATAAAGTATTTTTATAAAACTTTTGATTTGGGTATTTTGCATGTATTTATTTAATTGTTTTTGGGCCAGAGGTGCCCGAATCAGCCGAAAAACTGCTTTGCAAGTGCAACCATGGTGGGTTCTGCTTTTGCTGCAGATCTGGTGTGCCGCTGTTAACTAAACCAAAGTGACAGTCGCCAACAACAGGCCGTTAACTAAATGCACCTTTTTAGTAACCTGATTTTTATTCACTATAAAATATTTAAAAAATCATTTTCTGATTACCCTCTTCAACTGCCTTGATCCGTCCTTGACCTGGCCACCCTACAAGACAACATACTTTACTCCCGTGAAATTATTATATACAAACTTGTTTCTCTGAATAATGCTTTTAAGAAAATAATTTGCTTCTAACCTAAACAGTTCCACTTTTATTTCATCTTTCTAAGCCCCAGAAAAAACAAAAAAAATGGTATCTCCAAACATAATACATAAGTATTTCTTTTTTCGCGACAACTATGGCATTTTCAAAAGGACTTATTAATATCAGTTTTTTTATCTTCTAAAATAGCAGGAATATATTAAAACCTGTACCTTTTGCTGTATACAATATGTTAAAGAATTAATTGTTCATTTTATTTACACAATAAATTAAAACACTTATAAGTACAAAAAAATCAATCAACTCCTTCAATTACTGTGTTTGTGATTCCTGTGAATCTTTATATACATTTTCTAAAGCAATGGTGATAGTTCGAACATCTCCTTCAATCGTCTTGGCCCAATTCTCAACATCTCCTAGTTCTTTGAGGGCACTACTGAATGTTTCAACCAGATTTAGCCATTGATGTGTTTGCTTTGAAAAATTAATTGCACTGGAATGTAGCTGCTTTGCTTCGGCATCCAAACGTTTCTGATTAAGATATGCTTGTGCAACGCTGCAAAATCGATTCAACACTTTTGATAATCAACTTAAATGCAACTTACCCCACATTTAAGTGATCAACTAGAGCTTGAGTAAGATCACTAGCGGCAGCAACTGCTTCTTTTCTTTTACTCTCTTTAAATCACAAAAACAAAACATAACCTAAAAAAATGTAAAAAAAACAATTCTTGTCTTACAAACCTTGAATTTCTTTCCTAGATGTCTGCTTTGTTTGATGCTCTTTTACCATTGTGGAAAGCATCGCGCTGGTTTTTAAATTCAGCTTATTTTAATTTTCAAAAAAAATACAAAGAATATTCTGGTCTTCAAAATTTTACAGTTGGCGACAGTTGCAAAACGGGTCCAACTAGAAAGCTTACAGCAAGATGACTGGAAGGTATGGTGTTGTCACTCGAGTTTGATATGGGCGTCACGAAATGTTTTGCGGAGAGATGGCGCAGTAGGTACTAAAAAGACGTTTGCGCGTCAAATTTGAAATCCGCACGCAAGCTATTCTAACCTGACTTTGTTCATACTGTGATATTATACTGTCATAATTCAAGAATTATATGAACATTATAGCACAGTATACTTATATATACAGTAGCGAAAGTAAAGGTCATTTATGGTAATTATAGCACCAAGCGGCGAACAAGTTACACTAAAATCTGACAGCTGACGGTGGTAGTGTTTCTCTGCTTTTTGAACGTTATAAGAACAATTTTCAAGTTGTTTGCCAGTGTTTTTATAAAAATGTGATTAGTGATATACCAATCTATTATGAGAGTCTCGAAAGGGAGCGCATGTTCTACCGTAAACTGCGAAAACAACAAAGGAAAGAATCCCAACCTTAGTTTTTTTACATTTCCCAAAGATCCAAAAAGGTAATAAATTCTAATAAATATTAATACATTAAAGTTTGACTTTCTTGTCGTTCTAGATCAAAACAGTGGTTTGTAAACTGTAGACGTGAAGATTTACGTGAAAAGGAGGTGGGATATTTGAATAAAAACTGCACTTTGTGTACGCTGCATTTTGAAGATTCGCAGTTTATAAATGTTAAAAAATCATACTACTGGCATTATCTACATATTTCCTTAAACACTATAGAGTACTAATTTTTATTGCAATGATTTAGTGAAAGTAGGCAATAGCAGTAGTAAAGTATAAAGATGTAATCGAATTAGAAGACAACGAAGTAACTGCGCAATTTTATCGTAGAATTAATGCAGTGCTTTAATGTCGTTTCGGTTAACAGTTGCCTACGAGGGTACCATCTACCTGCACATATTATAATTGTGTAACATACAAACTGCATAAGCACAAAATGATAAACGTAATTTAAAACATTAAAAATAGAACAGAAACAAAAATCAGTACATAATAATACATTAAAATTGTACTGTATTGACAAAATCTATGCGGACAGTCACTCTAGACATAGTGCATCTCTTTAACATTATAATTAGTAGATAATAAAAATAAGTATTTTAAGTACTTCAAAAGTTTATTATTTACTTGTGTGCGGATAGCGATTATGTTACAAAATTTCAGAAGGGCTCCTGCCTATTATACAGATCACAATAAACATTGTATAATATTCATCTCAAACCTAAGATTTAAATATCTAAGGGTAGCTTGTATAAACCAGGATTAAAACACATAAAATACGTAAAAAAACATGAAAACATTAAAATCTACGTTAACTAATTTAGTACTTTGTTAGCATGTTAACTTAAGCATTAGACAAGCATTCCAATAACATATACTTGATATAAACATAAATTCATTAAAAAAATCTTTTTACATTACAAAATAATTAATGCGTTTTGCAAGTCTGCAAAAAATTATAATTAAACCATAAATGACTGCATGTCTGTACGCTTTGAATAAATACAAATGCAGCTTTCACTGAACAAGTAGTCACTATTATATTTGTCATTGTCCTACTATGATGGCACGTCGACAAGGTAATCATAACACAGGGTTCTCGACCTGGTAATTCTGCCACTGGGATGGTGACATACCAGTTGCAGTTGAGGAATCAACGCATATTTTTGTGGTTATATGTGGCGATGCACACAGGATGATTGATAATATGTTGGGATGTACTTTCAGTACAGATTAAGAATCTGAAAATAATAAAAAGTTCCTATAAATATTTGCCCAAAAACTCTTCGTTACTGGGCAAGTTGCAGTCTACAGAAGTGGGAACAGTATTACCTCTTCCATAGATTTAATTTCATAAGCAGCTTTTATGGACACATGATTATAGAATTTACTCTCAAAGTTTTGTGTAAACTATTCTATTCTATCGTATTAAGAAAACACTTATTAGACCTTCATGGCAATTAATTTTTGAAAAGCATGATATTATCTCGAAAATTGTTAGATTTAGAAATTTTCAACATGAGAACATGTTTTTGGGCAATTTTGTATGGAGAATAAGATTTTTCAAAAAAATGCTAAATCTAAAATATGTAGAACATAATTACGTGACCCCCCCCCCGTACGAGACACCTCTGGTGTTCTTATTCAAACCAAAATTATTACAAATACATGAATAACTAATTACGTGAATAATGGTCACATATGAAATTTTAAAATTTGAGTGCAATTACTGCAAAAGTTATCTACAAAAAGTGATTAGCCTGGTTTATTTTCAAGAAGCTGTAACCCTATAATGAAGGGTTTTCAGGCCCATGTTTATGAGAATTCTTTCGATTATATTTAGATTCTGAATCTATCCTGAAAATTCGTTCCACATGTTATGAATCACACTGTATACCATTGGTTTGGCAAACGAAAATTGTGCAGACTTCATTTAAATGAAGTAAAGGGGCTCTTTTAACTTTTCCTTTATTCGTGTTGTTATGAATCCTAAAAAATATTGCAATCATTATGAGAAACATAATTAAATAGATATACCTAACTATTTAGAAATTGTAGAGTATGCTAAATTGTAGTTAATTTAGCATTAGTGTAATTTTAAATTAAACCAGCTTTTTCCATTGTAACATGTAGCTGCCTACTAAAATACAAAGGATGTTGATTGTTTAAATTACAGCAAAAGGAAATTTTTATATGCTGTGATTATTATCAACAGTGATCGGAAGTACAATTCTTTTAACTGCCTGAAAATAATTAATTTAAGTATTTCTCAACTTCTTAACTGTGTTTTTACTAGTTAATTGTTATTCTACATACATATTTGATTAAAATTAAAACAGTACTTACTCCTCTTTAATTTTCTGCTGGTATGTCTTTTTACTAAGCTGAAGCTTCTACTAAATTGAGTTTTGTGAATTACATTGGTGTGTTAATTAATAAATCACCGAAGTATGCTTTTATTCGTTATTATTTTACTTTTTGAAGGAATCGAATTGTATCGTCAACTGTCGGAACATTTCAGGAGGATTAGGTTAAAATTCACGGACGCTGTCAAAGAGATGTACCTTCACTGCTGCCCTCTCGCGGCAATACATTTGTGGGTCCCTCCCAAAACAATGTAAATATTATAAAGTGAAAACACCATATATATATATATTTAGCTATCCATGCATCTTGGCTTACAGAAATCTACCAAACCTTAAACTCTTTGAAGGCCAGGAGGCAGTGTATAAATGTCATTTTTGATATATACAGGCTGTTCCAAGTTAAGTCGCACTATTGCTAACTTTGTTATTATAAGAGCTACGATGTCGGTTACATAGGCAAACTAGTAGAATTTTTAATGCTGATTATGATAGTGAAATCAAAAAAACAATTGAGCATCGCATTTCCGAGATATTTATCAACACATTTTTTTTAACTGAACACCCTGTATGTTTTTATATAAATGGATAGAAAATTAAATTCTGAACAAAAATGCCTATATAACTTTTTTTGATAACATTGAAAACAACAGAGTTATTTGTAAATAACTGTTTTAAACCTTTTAAAATCAGATAGCCATGAAACAAAAAACATTCGTTGCTGTCAATCCATCCATACATATATAAAAGCTCAAAGCGTATTTTTCTCCGGTTCCTCAAGCGGCTACTGCTTCACTAATTTGGACCATTGTTTTTTTTCAATGAAAGGTCTCTATCCTCAGATGGAACATGAAACATTTTTATATTTTTATTCTACGTCGATTTTTCAATAATAATTATTTTAATTTACACTTCGCCGCAAAATTAAGGGATCAGAAGTAAAAGTGTTATATTTTTTTTATCGTTGAAAATATTGTTATGAAACTTATACGCAATACAGATAGGACTATTTATCGCTACTTTAGGGACATTCATATCTTAAGATATCACAAAAATGCTGCTTAATAAGAAATACTGCAGAAATCGCATAAGTCTTGTAATTAAAAGTTGCCTGTTAGGGTGTTCTAAACAATTGATACAGTGACTTAAATCAAAATAAATGGCAGCTAATGTCCAGAGAAATTATCTTTCGGAGGTAGATGTATCTAAAGTGATCACACTGCTCGAGGAAGGCTATACTCAGAGAGAAGTTGCTGCAAGGCTTTTGGTTGTGCAGTCAGTGATTTGCAGAGTGTCTCCGCGGTTTCGAATGACAGGGAATTATACCAGGAGACCTGGCCAAGGTCGTAAAAAGAAAACCACCAGGCGTGAAGACCGGTACTTGAAGTAACAGCGAGACGTGAAAGTCACAAACCAATATACTGGTGAAAGGTTCATCACTGCTCGATCGCTGAGGAATGATCTTCAACTATCCACCGGAACAATCATTAGCTGCGATACCGTATTGAGGAGACTACAGGATGGATGCTGGTATGAAGGCAAGACGTCCTGCAACCGGCCCAATTTTGACCCCCCTTTACCGGAGGCTACGTTTAGCATTTGCTCATGATAATTTGAACTGGGGAGATGAAGAATGGGCAGCAGTGTTGTCTGTCAGTGCATTGTGCGCTGGGGTAACACTAGTTATCCTAATGTGTCAAAATAATAATTGTGCTCGTTTGTTTTTGCAGCTAAAGTAATTAAACGTTGTGTTTACTGTTATTTTCTATCTGAAAATGGTGTTTACACATTTACAAAAGTGTGATATGTTAGAAGCATACCTAGTATGTAATAAAAATTGAAGGCGAACCCAGGAATATTATAGCGAGAAGTTTCCTGAACGCGAGATTCCGGATATTTTTTGATTCTTTATAGAAGATTAAGAGAAAATGGAGTTTTCAAGAAAAAGAAAAAAGTAAGCAGTTTATTTTCAAGGAAGAAACCGAAATTAACGTTTTAGGGTATTTTCAAGCGTTACATCTAATTCTACCAGAGATTTATCAAAAGAAGCAGGTTTTTCTCTAGGCACTATTCATAGAATTTTGAAAAAACATAAATTTGTTCCCTTACAAGTATCAACCAGTGCAGAGTTTACACCCTGGTGATAACGAAAGAAGACTTGTGTTTTCACATTCATTAATGAATGTCACGAAAATCCCAACTTCTTTAGACATATCTTTTGGGAGTGGTGAATCTAATTTCTCCAATAGTGGGATGTTTAACAGGAAAACACATCATTACTGGAGTCATGAAAATCCATTTCTTGTTCATCCTCGTAATCCACAAAATCGCTTTAGACCCCATTGGACTTTTACTTATGGGGGCACGCAAAAAATGAAGTGTATAAGACAAGATACGCAACGGTAAATGAGCTCCAAAATGCTATCACCATGGTCATTAGAAATATTGATGGGGGAATTATTTTGAAAGCAACTCGCAGTGTTCAAAAACGATTAATGAAGTGTGTTGAGCAGGAGGGCAACATTTTTGAACATGTACTTTAAATGATTATGATATTCGTTACCTGCTATCTCGTTCTCTTTTTTTTTTGAATAAAATACTTATTTTCTATGTGTACCTATGTAATTTTATTTAAAAAATATTGTAAAATTAAATCTATAACTTCTTTAATTCTGATTTTTTTGTAATCGTGTAATAAAATTATTTTGTTCAGAATCGAATTTCCTATCGAAGTGTGATAAAACATACAGGGTGTTCCATTTAATTACTTTAGCTGCGAAAACTAACAAGCACAATTATTATTTTGACACATTAGGATAATTGACAACAACGAATGTTTTATGGCTATTTGATTTTGAAAGGTTTAAAACAGTTATTTATATAATTATTATATAACTCGGTTATTTTCAATGTTATCAAAGAAAGTTATATGGGCATCTTTGTTCAGGATTTAATTTTCTATCCATTTATATAAAAATATACAGGGTGTTCTATTAAAAAAAAATGTTTTGGTAAATATCTCCGAAATGCGATGCTCAATGGTTTTTTTGATTTCATTATCATAATCAGCATAAAAAATTCTACTAGTTTGCCCATTTAACCGACATCGTAGCTCCTATAATAACAAAGTTAGCAATAGTGCAGACTTAACTTGGAATAGCCTGTATATATAAAAATGAAATTTATAAATAAAAATTATAATAAGTTAAAATATTAAATTATTGCACTACTAAACAACAATAAAGTTCTTAATTGAAATAAAATATTAATTTGGAACTAATCCAGTAAAAAAAAACAAAGAACACTCCCATACCTGGCAACAATAAAACACAAGATTTAAGGGCCAAATTTCATATTCTGTTATAACCACAGCCTCCTATATTAGTATCGAGCAGTCAACGTTGGTACAGCATGTGCCACCTAACCTTGCAAATTTTAGTGGGCTTTGATTCGGCTACTTACGCTTTGTTTCATCGGTAGTCGTAACTTAAACTAGCTCTAATTGGCTGTTGGACAGTGTGGTACACTCTACTAAAAAGTGAAAGTCAATTTCCTATTTTGGCGTATGACAAAATAATAATGACATAAATAATTAACAGCAACTAGATATTATACTAGCTTTCAAATTACGGGATTGCTTTTGCCTGAGAGTGTAACGGCTTCTCGCCTTTTAAACTTATCGTCATTTTTTTTGCAAGGTTAAATGGCACTTGCTGTAGATATTAATACAGGAGGTCGTGGTTATAAGGCCCAAAGTATGAAATTTTATAAGCACTCTTCAATTGCCTGTAAAACCTGCAGATATTGATGCTATACTGCAGTGGAAAATGTACACAAAATTAACCTTCCTTGATCAATTTATTGTACATAAAATAATTCTAAATCTTACCTGTGAAAATGACATGTCAACATGTCGAAATACAAGGTTTAATTTAAAAAAAAACTGTTGAACGCTAAGAATTGTTTTATTTACAATAAATTAATATGAACTTCAATGTAGTAAAGCTAGAACTTATTAATAAACTTTGTTGATCACCCTGTAGCAAATAAAATAATATATACTTTTTTATTTATTCTTGCTCTTAGTGCCCTAGAAAATTTTGTTTTGGGGGGGGAGCAGAAGGGGTTACCTTAAAACCATAATGCGATGTTGAAAATACATCACAAAACAATAAAATTGAATTAAAAAAATACGCAATGCGTACAACAGAAAGTTTTCTTGTACCATACAAAACGACTAAAATCCTGAATAGATTTTATTTAAAAAATCAATTCAAATACAAAAAATCAACTTTTATATTTTTGTAATACACTGAAAAAGTGAAAACTAAAAAAATTAAAAACGGGAAATGCACCTCGAAAAAGTGAAGGAGTGGACACTGAGAGAGACAGGAAATAAAGCGATTCTGCTGGCTAACAAATTGGTCGTAGCAGTCATCGGCAATCGTACATGGGACATAGTCTAATATTATTACTAGTTGATTTACGATGTTATTCTGCTCTTAGATTAATTTAAAAAATAATCAACAAAATTATAAAAAAATTAATATTTAAAAACATTATTGAAATAAACTACAGCATTAGTATTGGTAATTGTGTAATTTAAGCAAAACAAAATTAGTATCGATTACAAAGCTAAAAGAATTGTTTTTTCTTATTGTAGATCTTCGGAATCTGGATGAAGCTGTTTATACTGTAGTAGGACTGGCCATGAGCTGGTAAATTTGGTTTGGTAGCTCAAGCACACTCTTTAGTTTTACTTCCTTCCTCCATTATTCTCTATAAAAATTGCAACTTTTGTGGGAGTTGTATGGTTGTTGCACCAGACAATGTATACTTTTTATAAATAAACAGCATAACTCACTTTCGCATATAAGTAGTATAGCCTAGTTATTGCTGCTAGCTTTTCAATTAATATGGTAAAGTAATAATGCTATTTAATAGTTTTTATCACAGATTTCTATCTTATGATAAACAAGTAGTCATAAGACTTGGCCCTAGTTAACATGGCTCTTGTCGAAAGTTTACACAGTAACAGAACAATCATTTCAAAATTAGTTTGGGACTTTATGAATTAAGTTTTGACATAAGTTTTGTTTCCCATGGACAAGCATTGCAACTTGTTTTTGGTTATACGATATATAATTACATGCAGGAACATACAATCTAATTGGGAAGTACAGAGTTGGGTGTAAGTACGAAATAATTTCTATAATTTGGTGAATAACTTTTATTGAAAAAATCCTCGAAGGGGTATAGCAATTTTGATATTCTGCAACGTTCTTTTTGATGATGTCCGAGCATTGTCCTCAACGACTTTTATCTTTAAATGTGAACATAGGGACTATTTGACATTTTGATAGAGGATTTTTTTTCTTGTTTCAACTATCTAAAATGTTCATAGTCTTACATGCTCAAAAAGAAAAAAAAACTAACTATGCCATGCCACGTCGTAAAATATCAAAATTGCTATACTGCTTTGACGATCTTTTCAATAAAATATTATTTACCAAATTATAGCAATTAATCCGCACCTATGCCCAACCCTGTATGTTGCAAGCATGTTATGCAGCTGGTTGCAAAAATCTTCGGAGTAAAGAAGCCAGTTTGCACTTTTTTTAGGTTAAGTTTAAAAATAAATTTGTTAATTAGGCCATTACTACAAAATGATGGTAATTTTTTTTTGTCGAATATGTAATTTTGACCTTCTAAAAATGGCTTTGTTTATTTGTATGCTCAGAAGCTTTAGTCGTGTATCTAATTAAAGTGTATAGAAATCTGTAGTTTTTAGTCGGTGCAGCAACGTAGTGAATAAAAGCATAGCTGCCCTGCCCTACAATTATTTTATCAACTATTGCACTCACATGCCATGCGACTGAAATCAACCCATGGCAATTTTTTTAAATTAAGCGAGCAGTAATATACAGCGTCTAGTATAGTGTGCAATTATCGATAACCATAATTGCTTAATAGGTGTTCATGGTAAGCATGATTTAATATTCGCCACACTGTTGCACTGAAAAAGTGGAAACTATTCAATTGTTTTATTTATTACGTTGCCGTAGTAATTGCACATAGCTGCTGTCATAATTTTGCAATTTAAATTAATTAAATCTTGTAAATGCTTCAAAGTTTGTTGCAATAATCTGCAAATATCCCACATGCTTAGCAAGATAAATTTAACAACGTCCATAACACAAATCCTTGTTGCCATTAGAAAAGTATCTTTGTGTTGTACACTCGGGTACTGTTCATCGCAACAAACAAAATTCATGTTGTAGTACATAAAAACCTATTTTTTATTTCTTCATTGTAACTTCCTTTTATGGCTGTAGCGAGAACAACTCCCTTTACTTTTGGAACATCAGGGCAAGTTTCCTTTATAGGGGACTGTAATCTAATTAGAAATTAATTTGACATTCGAAAAAGTAGGGGAATTAGGAACGGTTTGAAAATGGAGATAAAATTAAAATTGCAATTTTCAATCTTTATTGACAATAAAGGGCGTAAATGTGAGATAATAAACACAAACAGTAAATTGCTACACTAAATTACAAATTGCGCAAAAATATGTTCTCAAAGTAGATGGACGTTCTTGCTTTCTATTCAAGATTACATATTTGAAGTCTTCAACCTAGACAGAAGGGCCTAAAATTTCATTCTTCGTAACTCAAGAGAGTTGCAAACGAATTTTCAATTCTCTTGATACTCATTGATAGTGTTATTCGAGAGACATATTCTATTTTCATTTTCAGATTGAGCTGAATTTTTTCATGGTTGAAATTTCTTAATTTCTTAAACAAACTTGGAATTCATCCATAAGGTCTTGTTCTTAACCCTTTTTAAACAAAGGAAAACAATATTAGTGTGAAAATTAATTATTTATTACTCCTTACCTATTACGAATGACAAGTCAAAATTTAAAACTAAAGTCAAAAAAATGCAAATGTACACAAAAATATTAGCAAATTATTACAAAAGGAAAAGTTAAATTTCCTCATCGATCAAACATTCTCCATTTCTACGGTTGCTGTTTTATGTAGGAAGAACACAACCATAATCAAGAATTTCCATAAAAAAAATCTTTAAAAGTAATTTTTTTGTAATCAAAAAACAACAATTGTCGTATTAAATAACATATAAACTAGAAAAGTGCATCATGAATCGAAATAAAAATAATAAAACGACGAGTTTACACCATTAAACACACAAACTATATCGGACAAATGGCATAAACTCATCTAAAAACATTTACAACTACATATCAAGTAATTCTAAATATTCCTCATTATAATGCAGCGGCCTTCCGGGCTTAATAACGACCTGTAAGTAGGATTAGAATAAAAACCGATTAACAAAAGTTTACCGCAAAATTCATAGCAAGAGACTGTGTCTCAAAAAATAAGCACTACAATACAATAGTGATTTCAGCATTAATACGAAAAACATAATGCTGAAAATGTTAAATGTACCGTAGTCATTTAAAAAAAAAAATGAAAAATGATAATGCAGATGTCGCACGATCCAACTCAACTCGCTTTACATTTATGCTACGAATAAAAATAAAAGCAAGCAGATGAAGTCGAAGGCATTACCTATACTTGAGACAACCATGCATGCCATATTAAAAAAATTAAGTGTTTTGTTTATACTTACGGGGAGAATAGGACCGTGAACGAGACCGCTCGTATCGTCTAGAGGAACGCCTATAGTATGGAGACGGTGAACGTCTGTATCTGGATCTACAACAATCACTAAAATATGCAAAATCATTGTTTTATGTACAGAGCTGGTAAATCTTCCAAGTGAAGACTGTTTTTCTTGTTTTTGTACAAAAGAAGAATATACCAACACTGATAATGTAATACAAGGTAACATCACACTGCTAAGTTAGAAACCTTAACTTTACTACTTTTCATTTAAAAAATGGATGAAACAGGTCGCTGGTACTTTCCCATACTTTTTATGTTTTAAATATTCTTATGTCAAGAAGTGATTGAAATTTACAACTACAACACCACAAGCTGCCCGCTCCAAGTCCAAGGCGCTAGCATGGCATCAGTACTAACGTACTCATCTCTCATACCTCATCCCTAGGTCTATGACCAAACAAATTAAAAAAAATCACAACCTGCCAACTCATTTTCTGAGTAATGAGATATTAAAGTCAAAAGTTTATACTGATTTGGCAAGTCGTTTTTGAGTCAGAATTTTTAAGAAATCACGTCTGCTGCCATTTTGAAGCTAGAGAGTCCATATAAAAGCTTTGGATTTGCCTTAAGGTATTATCAGATTCTGTTTTCAGATTTAGAAAATTTAGTTTTAAGAAAAAATACTACAAAAAAAACATGTCCAACTTCCACTTCCAGTTTCCATTTTGTATAAATATGGTAGAAGTATGAGAAAGTAAAAAATGAAACGCAAAAATTAAAATTTACCATAAATTTTTTTATAATTCAATATGGAGTAATGTTATTAAGTAATCTACATGCGAGATTACTTACTGAACAATCACATTACACAGTTACTATTCCTGTTCTTACAAGAAATTCCAAACTGACAAAGAAACTTCCCAAACTCACAGGTTAGGCATAGGCGATAATTAAATTTGTTCGATACTTACTCTCGGTCTCTATCTCTGCGGCGATCCCAGCGATCACTGGATACACTAAAACATTAAAAAAATTTATTTTTTCGTCGACCTTATTAGAAAGTAAGCTGTTCGACCCTCATTTTGTGGTCGAAAGTTGACAATTGCAGCTAAGCGAGAGCAAAATTAAATTTCCATCCCAAAGGACGAAATAGTATATTATGCAACGAATCTATAATGATAGCTATAAACACGAGCGGCAGCGAGTGTCGTAACTCAAACGAGTGTATTAGTAGCCATTATATAAGAGTTGCATACACTATTCTTTCTACCACTGGAGTTTAAAAAAATATTCTTTAAAAAATTTTATTTGAACATTATACTAAAAAAAAAAACTAACTGCTTTGCGATGTTAACTGAGAAATGTCAACAACTCTTGTAACCATGGTTACCAAAAACAATGCTTTGCTGCTATTGATCAGTTTGGGTCATTTCATAATGAAAATCTGTATCGAAATGGGTATCATTATGGTATAGGCAGCGCACACTTAATAGGTAAATTAAAACATGAAAGTAGAAAAAAGATACATATTATTTTGAGTTCATCGTGGATAACAAAATAGTATACTTTGCAACAAGAGATGAAAATACCGTTTTTTCGTGAGTGGACAGTTGTTCACGAGCGGCGTTAGCGGCAAGTTCGCGAGCGAAAAAAACGTATTTCATCTCAAGTAGGAAATGCTATTTTTTCTACGATATTGCAGTTTCAAGTTCAATTTAATTCGAAACAAACTGTCACAATACAAATTACTGAAATTACTGTTTGTAAAGTCGTTTCCATAGCAATAAATGCATTCTTTCCATTAAATTTGTCATTCTTATTTTCATCATTTTCATCTCTAGATGTGAAAATATTTTCATGTCTAGAGTTAAAAAATATCCCTTTCATGTAGAGTAAGCCGTCGAAAAATTGCTATTTTCACATATGAGTAGAAAAACATTTTACTTCCACAAGTGAATTTTTCCACAACTGTAAAATTAAATAATTTAGATCAATTTTAAAATGAATGTTTTTTGATCAATTTCTCAAGGCCAACGAAAAATTCATATGTGAAACTTGAGAAGCAGGTGTACCACTTTCTTCCCATGTCACATATAATTATTATTTGCTAAAAAATAATTCTATATATGAATGTTCCGAGTTGCCTTTACAAAGGTTTTAACTACACAACCTTCACTCTATTGCCCCAGAAAAATTTCAAAAAAGACTTTCTACAATCTTTTTTGAATTTTATGTTCTACCAAAGTTATTCTAGTTCTCTTAAAAATATCTAAGAAACATATGAATGAAAAAGCTTTGGGTATTATTAGGAAATATTATCCAAGTAAAAAAATAGATAAATCAGAATCAATAATTTGACCAAGTGTGAAACTTGTTCTATATATTTTGTGCAAATAAATAAAAATTAACTTACTATGTAGGTTTACCCATGTAAATTCCTGGGGTGGGTGTGTGTGCTCTTTCGGTAATGGAATAATCAACTCGTATGCTTTTTCCATTAATCTTAATCCCATTGCACTGCTCTTTGGCAACTTTGGCATCCTCGGTGCTCTCAAAATAAACAAACGAAAATCCCCTGGAGCGTCCCGTCTGTATTACAGATTGATAGTTTAGTACAAGCAATAATTTATAAAAAAAAGAACAAAAGGTGCTTAATTTGTTTTAGAATGAACTGGACTATATGTATCAAGAAAAGATCCTTTCAAATTCAAAGGTCCAACAAAATTACTCACTATTTACAAAAATTTTGGTTTTAATTTTCCAACTTCTTTTTATCAACTACAGAGATTGCCTTCCTCGCTAACAGCAACATAAAAATTAAAATCTATCAACAATTTGAAACACAGTTACTACCAAAAAATTATTTAAATTTTACCCTCCTCAGATTTCATTTGAAAAATTATTTTCTTGAATATTGCATTTTGAAAAATTTTCAATAAAAACTTAAAATACTGCTTGTACCTTAGCATCAATAACAACTTGCACACGTTCAACTGGTCCGTATTTGGAGAAAATATGGTAGAGTTCCTCCTCGGTAGTGTAAACGCTTAGTCCAAACACACCTAGGCAACGAGAGGCTTTTGGATTGTCACGGGTTCCCATATGGCGCCTGCGGCTGGACATAGGGCTGTGTGAGTGCGAACGGCGACCATAACCTCTCCCATGTGAGTGGGAGCGAGATCTACTGCGAGAATATTTTGACGACTTGTAACGTCTGTCTGATCGTGATCGACTACGAGACCTGTAAGATCAGATGTAAAATCTAATGTTACAGTCTGTACTCGGCGGTTTACACGTCGACAATTCGCAACTCGCATTCTCAAATGTTAAATGAAATTACACAGAAATGAAAGGATCACGCAACAAACAGAACATATACTTTGTTGTCTTTTGCTTTAATTTTAATAGATTTCGAAAGATCTTTCCAAACATTCTAAACGAACAGCTTTAATTTTAATAGATTTCGAAAGATCTTTCCAAACATTCTAAACGAACATCTTCAACTCAAGAAACTGATAAATGTCAAGTTAGGCAAACAAGAATAAATATTTAATAGTTAACAGTGTACGAACAACTTAACCGCAATACAACTAACTTGTTGGTAAAGAATAAACAAAGTTGTTGCATTCTTTGCTCTCAAAAAAAAACAATAACATAAAATCTGATATCAAATCTTTACTGGTTACATTTTTAAATGAATAATGCAAGCAATCCACCAACTTTAAATTTCATTAAATTAAAAATTGAATACGAGGTTAAGTTGAAAAGAATAGGAGAACCACAAATTAAATTTTATGATACTGCAGGACATTCCAAACATACACGTTTTACAATGTTTCGTACACTGAACATTGGAATAGATTTTAAACGAAACATTTGAATTTTTTTTAGTTTCCTTTTGTTTTAATTGAAGAAGTTACATAAAATTCAAAAACAAAGTTTGTTGGGTGATGAACAGGTACCTAATTCAAAATATAATTAGGTAACTGTACTCATAACTGCAAAATCTATCCAACTTAAAAAGATAAAACAAAAATACCTGTATCTGCGCCCATCACGTTCTCTATCCCTATCACGATCATCTCTGCCGCCGCGCCTCTCTCTGTCACGGTCACTTTCTCTATAGACCTTTCGGGAACGACTTGGACTCCTACAAGATAAGCATAATAAATATATTTTGCCTGACTTTTAAGGACCAATATCTCAAAAATAATGAACTATAGTGACATATGTTAGCACTTAACACGCATAAAACTGACTGCTCTATGAATTGTCGGCGGTTGCAGTAGGTCTGCAAGTGAAGAGCTCGCAGTCTTATCTGGTTGATCCGAGTTTGGGCGTAGCTGTAGCGAAAATTTTATAAATTCAGAGCAGCCGGGACGAGCTCGCTAGTTAATTTATGGTTTTTGGGGTGGAGCACATTAGACCCGTGAATAGCATATTGTGTCCTGAGCCGGGATAAGCAGGGAAGGAGAAATCCTTATTTATAAAAAAAATCTATAAACTTGTGGTTTACATAGAAGTAACATAGACTTTTATTTTTCAAATAAAAAATGATATAAAGGCTATGCTCATTCTACAGAGAAAAGAAAAGCTCCTATAAGTCCGAAAATGTTTCTTAGGGGAGCTTCAATCCCCAGAAGAGGTTGTCCAAAGTTACTTTTTATTTAATATCTCAGGAATCCATGAAAATAAATAAAAATTAATAATGCAAGTACTTAACACGTTCGCTGCCACTCTGTCACATGACACTACCCCTAGGGGCCATTCCTTTTTTTTTACATTTAAGGTTGATAGTGTTTAAACGCGCCAAGGCGTGAACGGCACCTGCGCAACGTAGCCGATCACGCCTAAAGGCGTGAATGGCAGCGAACGTGTTAAGGTAGTTCTGTCGTTTTGGTAAAATCTTAAGAATTGCCTGAAATTAAAGTATGGTGTAAACATAACCTTCATAAACCGACTGGCAAATTTTTAAATCGATCCACCGTTTAGTTTGTGACATAATTGCAATTGAAAATGGGTCATTTTGTACGTGATGCCTATACCTAACACGTGAACGGATAGCACTTTGTTCACATTTTTTATTATAGACGCTAAACGGATCTTAAGATTTTTAAATAAAACCACTCCAGTAGTATTGTGAGATTAGTGTGAAAAAAAATGGCAATTTTTGACCGTTTAGTTTCGGAGATATCGACTGATGAAATATATTAATTGTATTCGACACGGAACGGGGACACAGTCTGCTGTGAGGAAATGGCAACAGTGTACGCTGCCCCGAACTGATGGGCGCGTCCGGGAATGTGAAACGTGTTTTTTACCCTGGATTTTAATAATTATGGGAAGGATTTGAAATAAATTTATTCTCTCAACAAATGTAATTTATTTAATTCTTTTTTCTCTTTTTATTTTTTATTATTTTTTCTTTATCAGTTTCCAGAGTATAGTGTTTCCGCTTTTTACAAAGAACCATTCTCAATATAACTATGAATAAATTAACTTTTATATAATATAAATATTATCCTGGACAATATTCATAACGCTCATACTTATAAAATAAAAATCACGAATAAACTATATATGCATTGAATGCATAAATAATTAAATTAAATAATACTACATTATGCCTAGTTTTAGCGATATTGGTCGTTAAAGTCATGTGAAATACCCTGTATATAATACTACGACCTCCTGGATTAATCGACTGAAGTGTATATACAGCATGTCGCACCATGTGATTTACAAAGACTTCCGCATGCTGTAAGCGTTATTAGCCTGTGCATTAAAACAGTCATACCGGAGGTTAATTTTTGATTCGTTAGAATAAATACAGGAAAAAACAAAAAATTGCATTTAATTTTACTTTCAATTCCAGTTGTTTGTGGTTGCTTTTACCACAAAGCGCTAGATGGCGCTGCATCCATAAGAAGTATTTACGAAATCTAAATATTTCGTGATGCAATCGACTTCATAGAAACGTCAGTAAATATTAATTTAAGAGGCTATGGTTTAAACATATCTCAAACATTACATACTATACAGCATGTTCAGAAATTTATCCCTTAGCAGAGGTATACCATACGTTTAAAAATAAGACAGCAAGGCTCTATCCACATGTTTTCAAAAATGCCTCCGTGAAGAGTTACTGTCGTTGAAGATGACATCTAAGATGCAATTTTTCTGAATAATTGTTGATCGCTTTAAGCTAGGTACTTCAAATTTGATATGGAGTCATCCTTAATAAGTTGCTACATACTGTGTAATTTTTATCATATTTGATTTCGTAGAACCAGCTATTTTAAGGTCAGGTGACTGACTATTCTACCACAGTATACTTATATATACAGTAGCGAAAGCGGCCATATAACGCCTGGTAAGCTATAACTAGTGGCGCTCCAAGCAGTCGACAAGTTAAACTATCGTTTAAATTATGGCGGGTTTTAAATTCTAATTCAAAGTGCAGTTTTTATTCAAATATCCCACCTCCTTTTCACGTAAATCTTCACGTCTACAGTTTACAACCCACTGTTTTGATCTAGAACGACGAGAAAGTCAAACTTTAATGTATTAATATTTATTAGAATTTATTACCTTTTTGGATCTTTGGGAAATGTAAAAAAACTAAGGTTGGGATTCTTTCCTTTGTTGTTTTAGCAGTTCACGGCGGAACATGCGCTCCCTTTCGAGACTCTCATAATAGATTGATATATCACTAAGCACATTTTTATAAAAACACTGGCAAACAACTTGAAAATTGTTCTTATAACGTTCAAAAAGCAGAGAAACACTACTACCGTCAGCTGTCAGATTTTAGTGTAACTTGTTCGCCGCTTGGTGCTATAATTACCATAAATGACCTTTACTTTCGCTACTGTATATATAAGTATACTGTGATTCTACCTTTTAGAACTTTTTTTAATTTAGTCACGCGACCTTGAAATAACCAGTTTACACAGTATGTAGCACCTTAAGGACGACTGTATATCAAATTTGAAGTACCTAACACAAAGCAATCAACAGTAGGTCAAGAAAAGCTGCATCTTAGGGTCATTTTTAACCGCCTATAACCCTTCTGGGAAGCATTTTTGAAAACCTGTTTATTGGATATTTTAGTCTTCTTTTTTAAACATACAATATGCTCCTTGGCTACGGGGACAAAAATTTCCAAACACGCTGTAGAATACCATCAGATTTTTTACTGGAACGTGAACATTTGGCTTTCCAATAGTTAGATGGATTACTTAAGTCAATACTTGAAACACAGTTTACCCAGCCTCTAAATCATACTACCATTTTGGTATTTTTACAAGTCGATAGAATCTTATACACTTATTACAAACATATACCGATTTTGCAACGATTACATTCACGTCATTCAAGTTTTCACTGCGTATTTCTATGAAACCAAACTAAGCTGCCCAAATCAGAATTTACATAAAATAATTTTCGGTGAATCGAGCGGTTTTTGTATAAAATACCATAACCTCGCAATACCTCGCGAGTTCGTGAAAATGATATCTTTGACCACGTTTTAGTTTTTGTTTTTAATCTTACCTGGAGTAACTTTTTCCCTTGTGATTTCGTGGAGATTCGTCCCGCCTTGCGTGCGGTGAATGGTCACGATCATTCATGGTTTTATGGCCTACTGGAGAACGACTGCCCTAAACACGAAACCAAGATAATGTTAGATCAATATTGACGGGGTAACGCAAGAATATAAATTGGTATCAAAGCGTTCAATAAACACTAGAGAACTATTAGATAAAGCATAATTTACAAATGGACCGATAAGAGCTGGGAAATAGCGTGCTAAACGCAACTGGCAAAGTCGTTACAATGTAGCGCCGCTATTTTTGATTTGCAACGACTAAAAATAGAATGTGCATCACGTACCTCCCTATCGCTCATGACACAATTACAAAACAATGCAAACGCAAACTCAAAACGTCCTAATTAACGAGTACAAAGAAGCTTCGCAAAACCAACGCCACAACTTCGCAAAACGTGACGATGATGGCGTTTCAACGTTACTCTAGTGGCGGAAGTTTATTTTTACAACTTGCGTTCTGATTGGCTAACTCTGTGCGACTGTCAAACAAACGAATTACAGTGTTGCCATCCTTTCCTACACTTCCTGTTATTTAAATATACAGGATTTTTTGAAAAATAATGATAAAACCCTTAGGAAAGTCTAGCTTACTTAAAAATAGACCAACTAAGCCAAATATGGCTGTAAACCAAATTAAGTAAACCTCCCCCCAACTTTCCGAAGTATTTGAGTTAATGAAACTAAACTTGGGGATGTTTAAATATTCATAAAAACGCATTACATAATCTACAAGTCACTATTCTAGCACCTCTTGTTTAACTGAGAATGACGTCAACTGGATATTTTTATATGATAGCCTGTACATTTTGTAAAAGACTTTTCTAGAGTATAAAAATTTCTATTCAACGGTTTTTTACTAATTTAAAAGTGGTTATTACATGAGTGGCCATGAAATCAATATTTATGTAGCAATGTTTAACAAGTAAATGTGAATATTATTGAAAACATGTTATAGTAATTTACTAACCAGTTCCACATTTACTTATAAATCTGTTAAATTCACCGTTATTGTAAGTTTTGAGAAAAGAAATCAAGTCAACTACAGACGTAGATAACAAAGCTCAAGCCATCAAGTTCTATTATTTCTACCACAATATACCAACACCAACTGTTTACTTTTAATTATACTTTTAATAATGACATGTCGAAATACTAAAGTTAAAATAAATAAATATTGTTGAAGTTACTAATTATTTTATCTATACATGTTACAGTAAGTTTATAGTACAAAATCGAAATTAGTTTAGATCAACAGTCTTGATATGTTTTAATCATTAATCAAAAATACCTTAAAAAAACTGAATTTTCTTATGAAATAAAAAAAGGCAAAAAAGTAAAGTCGGAAGCACGATCATCGCTTCCGATACCCAAACTGGCTATAACACGATTCTTTTAAATATCATGAACACCTTGTTAAAACAATGTCATTCAGTCATTTACTAGCGCGAGAATACTTAAAACGTAAAAAGTATGGGAAAGCACCAGCAACCTGTTTCGCCCATTTTTAAGACTGTTCCATTTTCTGAATGCTGTAATTTTATGCAAGCGTTTCCAGACCAATGTTTTTCAGAATCTTTTTTGTCGTTATTATTAGAAAAATTTACCCTTAACATAGGTGACGGAATAATGTTTAATAGGGCCTTGGCGAAAAGAGATGTAGTAAGCCCTTTGGGCCAGCGAAGCGAACCAACCAACAGTAATCCTGAAAAACTTCTTTTCAGCGTCTCGTTTATATTCTATTTAATCCCAGGTTATTTTTCTCAGAAATCCTAATAGAAATGCTTGCACGAAGAATATCTTTTTCACGCTACCGGCAATGTAAGTAGGCCTTACATCCATAGCTACAGGGATCGTAAATGGCTGATAACATTCGTGTACTAGTTACCCTTGACGACGGAACTTAATAGTGTCACTTACATCCCTAGGAAAATAATGTTGATTTTAACTGTTCGTTGATATGGTAACAAGCACAGACAACTTAGAATAATGGGGCTTTTAAAAAATAATTCCGATGACAGCTGTCAAAACGAACTTTTAAAAATATTATTAAATTTCTACCTGTAGGCCTACTTACATTGCCGGTAGCGTGAAAAATTTAATAAGTAACACGGAATGTATCGACTAATAACATCCTCGGCAGGCGACAAGCTTCGGCTCCGCCTCAGCTCGTATTCGCCTACCTCGGATGTTATTACGTCCTTACATTCCTTGATACTTAAATAACTATTATTTGAATATACTGCGAGCTGAAAAGACTAGATCATATTTGGTTGAAATAAATGCTAAATAAAACCCGTTCATTGAGATGTATTTGATGTCGGCAAATATATCAATTTTAGGTATATCTTGCAACGCAGCAACAATGACATCCGGTTTCTTTTCTTTACAATTTTGTTACCAACTTTTAAATTTGTATTTTCAAAACAATTTTATCTATTATTATAGGTTATCAATATTATCAATCCAAATTTGTGAGGCGCAATTTTACTTCTATTGTTCGTAGTCAAAAGTAGCGTACCTATTATGAAATTCTACCGCTAAATAATAAAACCAAAATTTCGTAACTCAGCTAAACTTTTCACTATATAATGGCGTTAACTTGAAATTGTGACACTTTATTAAAAATTACGCTTATTTTTTTTTTCTCATATTTGATCGCACTCCATTCAACGTAAATTATAGTTAAACAAAGTTTGTGGCTTCATTACTGAATACTTGATAATCTATTCTGAGCCACTAGTTATGCAAAAAAAATCAACAACTGTCAATGAGTAAGTATTTAAATTTGTTGTCTATCAAATTTCCAAAAGGAAAAACTAGCAATAATATTATTATAATCTTTTAAAATAGCGCGGGAAAATTTGACCGAAAATTCTCGAAAAACAACTAATCATTATTATTTTCTAGCTGTTGTTTTGGCATTGCAATAGTCCTGTTTACCTGAATCACCTTAGGGTTTCTTTATTTGATTTGTGATTAGTCATATCTGGCAAATACAACAGCATTTGCGCACAGTGGATGTTTTCGGAATAAATTTAGAACTCGCGACTTTCGAACAAAGCTACCATACTAGTTTTGATGACAGTGCTTTTCTAGATAAGTAAGATGGCGGGCGCAATGCTATTCGAGCGGTCTCAAGTTGTTAATAATCGAGATAAAGATTTACATTTACTAAATAGTGACGAAGAACCGGAAAATGAAGAGGAGAAAATCAAGAACCAAGAGCAAGACATCCTCAACAAGGGTGAACAGTACAAGAAGGAAGGTAAGGCCAAGGAACTTGCAGAATTAATCAAGGGTACCAGACCCTTTTTAAGCCTAATCAGCAAGGCAAAGGCTGCGAAATTGGTCAGATCTTTGGTGGATTTTTTCTTGGACTTGGAAGCCGGGATTGGAATCGAAGTGCAACTCTGTAAGGAATGCATAGAATGGGCAAAAGAAGAACGCAGAACTTTTCTACGACAGTCGCTGGAGGCTCGACTAGTCGCATTGTATTTTGATACCGGCATGTATCCGGAAGCTTTACAGTTAGGTTCTACGTTACTTAAAGAATTGAAAAAATTAGACGACAAAAATTTATTGGTAGAAGTCCAATTGTTAGAAAGCAAGACCTATCATGCACTTAGCAATTTACCAAAAGCACGTGCAGCACTTACTTCGGCTCGCACTACAGCAAATGCGATATACTGTCCACCGAAAATGCAAGCTGCCCTTGACTTACAGTCTGGAATTTTGCATGCTGCCGACGAGAAAGATTTTAAAACTGCTTACTCGTACTTCTATGAAGCATTTGAAGGCTTTGACAGTGTAGAATCCTCCAAAGCCCTAACCGCACTGAAGTACATGTTGTTGTCAAAAATCATGTTGAACAGTCCTGAAGATGTTCAGCAGATCGTCAGCGGAAAATTGGCCATAAAGTATGCAGGGCGTGATATTGATGCAATGAAAAGCGTGGCACAAGCTTCACATAAACGGTCTTTGGCTGATTTCCAACAAGCCGTAAAACAGTATAAGCATGAACTTGAAGATGACGTTATAGTTCGCGCTCATTTAGGTACGCTATACGATAATATGCTTGAACAAAATTTGTGCCGTATAATCGAGCCTTATTCAAGAGTGCAAGTTGATTACATTGCTAGGACTATTAAGCTGCCTATGCCACAAGTAGAAAAAAAGCTGTCACAAATGATTTTGGATGCAAAGTTCCATGGAATTTTAGATCAAGGAGAAGGTAAGTCTAGAGTACAGTAATAAATACGAAAAAAGGTAACCACAATACTTGCAATTGGGTTGTATTCGCAAGTGGTTTGATCACCTTATATGTTTATTATTTTCAATCGTTGAAATTATTAATCTCTTGCTTTGTTTCAGGGGTTTTGATCGTTTTCGAAGATACACCTGTAGATAAGACGTACGAAATGGCACTAGAAACGATACACAGCATGAGCAAAGTAGTAGATACGCTTTATCAAAAAGCGAAGAAATTGTCATAGGCTCTATATTAATTAATTTAACTAATACAGACTGTAATTTACTTTTAAAATTTGTAAGTGACTTCTTTTTGGTAGTAACTTAAATTTAATATTAATCTTTTTGAAACTATGTTGATCTTTTTAATTAACACAATAAGCTGTATATAATATTAAATATGATAGCTAACATTACTGAGTTTTTTGGAATGGGTTAATACACTAACACTTTTTTGAAGGAATAAAAATTCTTTGTATAATGTTAAAAGTATTTGTTATTCAATTTTTTTTTAATACCAGTTAAAAAATTTAATTTTATTTTGTTGCAGTACACGTTAATGTAATGTATTTCTTATATGGAAATCTTTTTAAAACATTTCAGAAAATAGCCGAACAAACCTGAACCTCAATTGTATTTTCTTACTCATCTTGAGAATGTTAAAAATAAAATGTAATAAACCAAACATTTTTATTGAAACCTTAATTATATAATTTTGCGTTTACTATAGCACATTATAAATTCACTCAAAAAAATTTTCTTTTACATTTAGTTTGAAGACTGCTGTATTTTTTTAACTCATTCTTGTAAAAGTTTACTTTTTTTTGGTAGGGTACAAATTTTATGCTCTGTTTTTCATAGTTATTGCATGTTGTATTATGGACGTGCTAAGAGCACTTCAATAGACCGCTAAGTTCTTAAATATTGAGGGATCATTAAAAAGTAATGTATTTTTTATTGTGTACATGGTGATATTCCTCTGTCTACGCTCTTTGGAATGTTTTTAGTGATGATGACAATGAACAACAGAGCAGTATTAGTAACGGCTGCCCTAGGAGTGTAAGGAATTTTAATTTAAAACTTGGCAGTTTATAATTTTAAACAATACTTTACAAAGCATCAAATGCGCATTATGCTGAAAACTAAGAACAAGTTGGTGCTGAAATACCACCCTTTATAAAATTCCAAGTCATGCAGGTCAATAAAGTTAATTTAAAAATGACCAGTTATAACAATGAACTAGGAAATGACTGGCAAATTACAGTTTTAAAACAAAAAAAAAACAAAAGCACTGCTATTAATATTTGTGAAATTAATACTGTATGTGACAAAATTAGTGAATTGACAAAAAGTGATCTTGTAACTTGTAGTATTTAGGACCCGAGTTGATGTACGTTTGTGTGTTTCAGATATAGAGTAGGTGTCTTATGGGACCAAAAATGAAACTCAAAACAAATCCTCGTCTACTAGTCCGGACCTTCACTGTTTCCTGAACATCGATCTTCCAACTCTTTGGCACTCTCCCTCTTTTTTCTTTTCTGGTAGCACCCATCTCCATATTCTTTTCGGCCATCTTATGTAGTTCATTTTCTGCTTGTGGGCCTACCCAGTGGCGGAACAAATACCCCTGCATTGTGGGTGGACCAGCCAGCTAGGGAGCCCAGACATCTAAGAAACCCATAAGCATAAGAATGTTTTTCACATTTTCCAACTTGACAAAGTATTTTGTTAGACGATTTAGTTTTATTTTATATGACTCATTACCTAGTAAGAGAGGTAAACTGACGCGGCACCAATATTTATTTATTCTAGGGTGTGAAATGCTGGTTGACTTCCTTGGAAAGTCATAATACAAACAAAGCATAATCAGTACCCACACAAAATAAATTCTGAATCTGAGATACTAGGGTGTATGTTTTGAGTTTGATAATGGTATTTTGTATATGACCAAAACTAGAGACTCATCCACTTCATCACTTCTGATTATTTTATACCACTTTACACTTTAGTTGCATTCAAGTGTTTTAAGAGTTTTAACTTATAAAACTGGTCTGCAGGCGAACAAAATTTGAATGTTTGTTAGTATACTGTATTGCACACTAAACGTGCATCGGAACAGTATTAATTATATCATCAATAATTTACTGAATATAAAGAATAGTTAATGACTGAGTGCGATTTTTGCTATTTCTTTTAAACAAGTGCGTAAAAATGGAAATGAAACATAAACATTGCCACAAAAAACTCGAAGAACGGCGCGTTTTTTGTAATATTTTTATTTTCATTGTTTATAATTTAGAAATATGTGTACATTCATTATGTGTAATAATCAAAATAACATTTACATTGTTTTATAAATATATGTACATTTCCAATTCAACCAAGATTGATTTATTTTATGCTGGTTAGTTTATAAATACCTACCCTACCTACTAGGCTACTAATATAAAAATACAAATGAAGTTAATGAGAGTAATCTAAAATTTCGTTTTGAGTGTACCACCATAAAGTATTTTTAGCGCCGATTCCAAATATCTATCTAAAAATATATAGGGGGTTTCATTTAAAAAGCAAAAGTTATATGCTACTATGCAAAAATAGTAAGTGGTGTTTAAAATTGGAATACAGCACTTTGTACCATACGTACTGGCATTAAAAAAGTTTTTACCGATATCTTTATTAATAATTAAGTTACAAACTGTAACGCGATTTACAAACTCCCTGTTTATTAATTGTGGTATAAGGTGGCATAAAAAATAATATACAATTTTCTTAAATTATGTTTTTTGGATAGACTATTGGGACTGTCTGGATACTAGAGCCTTAGGCTATAGCCTACACTCAGCCTAGTAGGTAGTAGGGCATTGAGAAAATCGCTATAGCAAGTAGCAAAAACAATTGATCAGAAAGTCGAAAAGTCACAAGTATATAATTAAATTTTAACAACCTCTGCAGGCTAGTGAGTCAGTCTGTTGGACCGAGTTTTAGTAATGCAGATCTGTGTGGTTCAATTACTCGCATGGGTGTTTGTGTTATTTTGTGTGTATTATACAGGGGCCATATACCTGCAAAAGTTGGGGTCCGCCGTGATTGTAGAGATAACAAAACTAAGTTTAATTATAAGTAGGTAATAATATTTTATTAGCCATTTTTATGCGTTTTTTAACGTAGAATCATATTTTGGATT
The DNA here is from genome assembly GCA_958336395.1 of Ctenicera cuprea. Lineage (NCBI taxonomy): Eukaryota > Metazoa > Arthropoda > Insecta > Coleoptera > Elateridae > Ctenicera > Ctenicera cuprea. The sequence goes on from OY284491.1 coordinate 19,492,564, forward strand.
CAAAACGGTAAAAAAATGTAAATAAGAAATCTGACTCACTGCACCCAGTTTGGACGCTTTCGGTTTAATAATCTTAGTTGGATGCTGTTGAATTGTAGTAGTATTTCAATGGGAAGGGGTCCAAACAAAAAATTAATTGTGATGGGTTGATTTAATTATTTTCATTTTAAAAATAAAAATATGTTTTCTTAAATTTACAGCCGTTCTTGTATTCCAGCAAAGTCTTAGGTAGTTTGTACGGATATAAATGTTACACTTTACTTAAAAATTTCGCATGGCGTCGGTGTCACTGTTCGTCCGCAAAAAAATCCCGGTGGTAAGGGAGCACGGCAAACTATTGGTCATAGGACAGTCACGTCACTGTTACCTTTTGGCTCCATTATAAAAATATATAAAATCAGCACAAACCAACACACTCAAATGAAACAAATACCTCGGACCTTTACAGCCAATTCATATACTTACCTAATACATTTAAAAAAATACATACCTACTCGATATTTAAAAGGTAACGGAGTACCGCGATATACTTCCGACCCTTTGCAAATACAGAATAGTAATAATAAAGTAACAACTGTAGTTGGCATAAATTTCAGTTTATGTAATTATCGTTTTCTATTATGCCGTTTGAATTAAATGCATATACTACTTAATGAGTGCGAGAAGGAAGGTAAATAACGGGCCATATGGATAATCGCCAGTCAAGTTTGTAAAGGTATTTTTAAAACATTACTTTATTAATAACAAGAAGTTCCAGCCTTGGTTCTTTGAAAATCAGAATAATGTATAAATAATATAATTAATAACTTAAGCAATATTTATCTTTTTTTTTAACCAAGTTCTATTGTTGCAACACCAACTATTTCTTGACTCTTACCTTTGATAATGACATGTAAACATGTCAACCTATAAGGTTAAAATAAATAAATATTGTTGAAGGTATTAATTATTTTATTTATACTTTATTTTTAAAATACGCTGTATATATTGTTGATGTTTTACATAACTGTATGACGTAACCTCAAAAAGATTTTATTTGTACATGCTATCTCAGGTAAAGGATAGATTATGCTATGGCTATGGCCTATGAGTAAAGTCAATTTTTAGTTCTGATGCAATAATACACAGCAAAAATTCTTTATAATAATACTCAAAAGTGTACTGCAATAAACAAAAATGTTAACATTACGAAGTGTATTCCCACTTAGACGGGTATTAAAATATCAGCGTTACTTTGCCACTAAACGAACCTGGGAGGAAGTTAGAATTCCTGGACCTTGGGGTGAAATAGCAGGAAAATGGTGGGGCCCTCAGGATAAGAGACCTATTTTAGGATTACACGGTTGGCAGGTGATGACAAATTCCTATAATAAAGATGCTTCCTGACCCTTGTGCATTGCAGGATAATTCTGGAACCTTCGACAGGCTTGCTCCTCTTCTTCTACCACATGTGGGATTACTTGCTGTAGATATGCCAGGTCACGGTTTGTCTGCTCAATTACCACCAGGAATATTTTATCATGGCATTGACATTACTGTATTTATAAGGAGAATTCTTGAATATTTTAATTGGCCCAAGGTATCGATTTTAGGACATTCACTGGGCGCAATGAACAGTTTCGCATATACAACATTGTTTCCTGAAAGTGTTGATTTTTTAATTTGTTTAGATGGTTTATATCCTGTTTCTAACCCAAAGAATCGTAAACCTAAACGTATGGCAAATACTATCGATAAATTCCTGAAGTATGACACATTAAATAGTAGTGGCGGAGAACCTCCCAATTACACATTTACAGAGTTAGAACAACTCTGGCATAAAGGCTCAAAAAAATCAATTAATGTAGAAGCGTGCAAATATATATTAGAACGAAATGTTGCACCTTCAAAAAATAATCCAAATCGATTCCATTTCACGCGAGACCTAAGATTAAAAGTGGCTACTTTATTACAGTGGCCGGAAGAAGATATTATTGAAGCTTCCAAAAGGGTAACTTGTCCACTTTTTCTTTGCATGGGTAAAAGTAGTCCGTTCATGCAAATTGAAAACACCACTATGAAGATACTCGAAGGTATTAAGAAGAATAATAAAAATGTGGAATATCATGTGGTCGATGGAACTCATCATCTGCATCTAAATAATCCCGAAAATGTAGCAGGTTTAATTAACAATTTTATTCAAAAATATGATGTAGATGACCGTCTCATTGCAGATTTTAAAAATAAAGTAAGAATAGTTCTGTGATAACTTTGTTTTTATAATTTACATGCTTAGTGTCAGTGTGCAAACAACGGTTTTACATATAAAGGCAGGGAAGGCATCAAAATAAAATAACATTTCCGTATATATAATTCAAATTGAATTTTGGTTATGGTTTGATGCTACTTCAAATTTTAGTTTTGATTATGGTACCCGATATTAACCTGTATTCTTTGAGGCTTTAAAGATGTAAGAATGCATTGGATTCAAAACAAAACATTAAAATAACTGTTACAGTAGGCATCCGTTCGAAAAGAGCCAAATACTTTTTTGTACTGCTTTCTGTTAAAAATACTGTTAAATTACAAAAATAATATATTTAACTAAATGTTCATGTAGTCATCTTTTGATAAATAAAAAAAATCGGAACAATAATTCAGTATTTCACAACTGTTGAATCATAATTTAATAATGAATAATAAATAATACCTAATTATAATTAAACTGGAAGCTTACAATCATTTCAGAATTGACTGCTAAAATTTCTTTAATGTTATTAGTAAACGGAAAAGGTGAAAATTTAAGGAATTTTATTTCTTGTTCATTGAATTTCAATATCTCTAGAATTATAGAAAATAAAGGCATGAAACTTATATTACTGAACTCGCAAAAAAGAGTTCTATCGATATATTAAAAAATATACAGGGTGTTCTATTTAAAATAAAAAAGTTGATATCATTTCCGGCTAAACCGGAAGTCCTTTTAAATCGCCAATACTTTCATTGTATCCGCCATATATCGAAACCTTCATGTCAAAAAATTTGTTGAAATCACGGTTGTCGTATTAGAGATATTTGCATTGTCTGTACTTTTGCCCAACCCTGTGTAATAAAACCAAGATCAAGTTATGAAGATTTATTGTTCCTATAGCAACACCAGCTGTTTACTTTTAATTTTGCCTCTGAAAATGACATGTCAACATGTCGAAATATGTATAAAGTTAAAATAAAAAAACTTTTTGAAGTTAAGAATTGTTTTATTTACAATAAATTAAAATGAACTTTAACGAAGTAAAGCTCGAACTTATAAATAAATTGTTTAGAGTTTTAAAATAATAATTTAATTTATAAGTAACAATTATTAAAACAATAAATAACCAGACTTAATATTCTAAAAAAGTTCAAGTTTTTGGCCAAACAAAAAAAGTGTTCCACATTAGGTCTGGTTATTTATTCCTGGAACAATGGTTACTTATATATTAAATTAATTATTTAAAACTGTAAACAATTGTTTTATTAATGAGTATCTGTATATAATATACTAATAATTACTTTAACAATATCTATTTATTTTAACCTTATACCTATTTCGGCATGTTTACATGCCATTGTCAAAGGTTATATGAAAAAGTAAACAGTTAGTGTTGTTATAGCAATAGAACTTTGTGACTTATCTTGGTAATCGTCTGCAGATGACTTGATTTCTTATTCCGAAATATCCATTAGAGGAGAATTTAAGAGATCAATTTGCTCATTCATTAACGGTACAGTTTTTAAATGTTTGTGAATTTCAAAAGCTTGTAGTATATCTAATTTACGTTTATCATCACAAAAGTGTAAACATTTTATGGTGTTATTAGATGTCATTGAATGATTTTGTTCTAGTAAGTGTTTAGCGTAATTGGATTTATGTGGGTGTTTGTAGTTGTAACAACGTACGTGTTCTTTATACCTAATATCAAAATTTCTAATTGTCTGGCCTATATAAACCGAATTACAATGCGAACAATTTAATTTGTAAATGCCTGATTTTAGCAAATCGTCTGTTTTTGATTTTGCATTAAACAAAGTGTTTAAGATGTTCCTAGTTGTTTTAAAGCTTACTTTATATTTATTTGTTTTGTTTATAAGTATTTTATATACAGATACTCATTAAATATGGACTTTAACGAAGTAAAGCTGGAAGTTATAAATAAATTGTTTTATTGGCGTTTCATAGCACACTTGATAGTCATGAGTGGTTTTTTGAGCACTAACTTTAAATATTTATTTATTATTTTATAAAATTTTTATAAATCGGAATTCTTTTCTGAAATTGTGCGTAATAGCATTTCAAATGGTCTTAAACAAGGTAATGCAATCAGTTTTTCACTAAAATAATTCCTAATATAACTTTTCGATTTTTGACAAAGAAAAAAAATCGCAGTAGGCTGGGATTTTACATCTTATATTCTTTGAGGCTTTCGCGGTTTCTCGAACTGTCAATATTACAATTTACTTTCGGCTTAGACCGCGTCGTCATTTGGGAAATACACCCAGCATAATAATCAGGTAAGGACGGACCTTGTCTGCCTTTACAACAACAAATATTGTTCAGACTTCTAGAGCAAATGCTTGTAAAGGCAGACAAGCTACAGGTCGGTCCTTACTTGATTATGCTGGGTGTAGTTCCCAAATGACGACGCGGTCTAAGCCGAAAGTAAATTGTAATATTGACATTCTACATCTTGTAACATTTAATATTCTCCTAGGATACAACTTTTTGTCCTCCATACTATAAAAAAAACGGTGTCAATTGGGCTACAAATAAATTTCTTATAGGGGTGTTTCCTAGCAAAGTGGGACACACTGTAGGTATACTGTTGACATTTTACATATCTCTATGATGTAACCTCAAAAAGATTAATGCTACCACAGATAAAGGATAGATCAAGTCATGCTATAAGAAGCAAATTCAATTTTTGGCTATGGCCTATGAGTAAAGTAAATTTTTAGTTCTGATGCAGTCATTCACAGAAAAAATTCTTGATGTTAATACTCAAAAGTGAACTGCAATAAACAAAAATGTTAACATTAAGAAGTGTATTCCCACTTGGACAGGTATTAAAAAATCAGCGTTACTTTGCCACTCAACGAACCTGGGAGGAAGTTAGAATTCCCGGAGCTTTGGGTGAAATAGCAGGAAAATGGTGGGGCCCTCAGGATAAGAGACCTATTTTAGGATTACACGGTTGGCAGGTGATGGCAAATTCCTATATAAAGATGCTTCCTAACACTTACGCATTGCAGGATAATTCTGGAACCTTCGACAGGCTTGCACCTCTTCTTCCACCACATGTGGGATTACTTGCCGTAGATATCCCAGGTCACGGTTTGTCAGCTCAACTACCACCAGGAATATTTTATCATGGCATTGACATTACTGTATTTATAAGGAGAATTGTTGAACATTTTAATTGGCCCAAGGTATCGCTTTTAGGACATTCACTGGGCGCAATGAATAGTTTCGCATATACAACATTGTTTCCTGAAAGTGTTGATTTTTTAATTTGTTTAGATGGTTTATATCCCTTTTCTGTAACGAAGAATCAAAAACCTACAGGTATGGCAAATACTATTGATAAGTTCCTAAAATACGACGCATTAAATAGTAGTGGCGGAGAACCTCCCAATTACACATTTGCAGAGTTAGAACAACTGTGCCATAAGGGCTCAAAAAAATCAATTGATGTAGAAACATGCAAATATTTATTAGAGCGAAATATTGCACCTTCAAAAAATGACCCAAATCGATTCCATTTCACGCGAGACCTAAGATTGAAAGTGGCGAATATATTACAGTGGCCGGAAGAAGATATTATTGAAGCTTCCGAAAGGATAACTTGTCCACTTTTCCTTTGCATGTGTAAAAGTAGTCCGTTCATGAAAATTGAGAACACTGCTGTGCAGATACTCGAAACTATTAAGAAGAATAATGAAAATGTAGAATATCATGTGGTTAATGGAACTCATCATCTACATCTAAATAATCCCGAAAATGTAGCAGATTTAATCAACAATTTTATTCAAAAATATGATGTAGATGACCGTCTCATTGCAGATTTTAAAAATAAAGTAAGAATAGTTCTGTGATAACTTTGTTTTTATAATTTAGATGCTTACTGTCAGTTTGCAAACAAAGGTTTTACATGTAAAGGCAGGGACGTGCACCAAAATAAAATATTTCGGTTTTCTGCTACAGTTAAAGTTGAGTTTTGATTATATATTTGGTTATGGTTTGATGCTTTTTCAAATTTCTATTTTGATTACGGTACCCGGTATTCATCATCATCATCATCCCTGAGCCACTTGCATCCACTGTAGGATATAGGCCTCCTCTAGATCCTTCCACTTTTTTCTGTCTTGTGCTTTGTTTATCCAGTTGCCTGCTATTCTTCGTACATCATCGCTCCATCTAGTTGGTGGTCTGCCTCTGCTTCGTTTGTTTTCCCTAGGTCTCCATTCTATAAGTCTTTTGGTCCACCTATTATCGGTCATTCGAGCTATGTGGCCTGCCCATCTCCATTTAGCTTGCGTGATAAGTTGGATAATATCGATTACTTTCGTTCTCTGTCTTATTATAGTATTAGGTATCCTATCTCTTTTCGTTATTCCAAGCATCGCCCTCTCCATTGCTCTTTGAGCAACTCTCAGTTTAATTGCTGATTGTTTTGTTAGAGTGAGTGTTTCTGCACCGTACATAACCACGGGCATGATACATTGTTCATGAATACAAATACCTAGGCCATGAAATAAGAATTGGCAGAGACAATCAAACATGCGAAATTCAGCGTCGAATAAGTTTGGGATGGGCTGCTTTTGGTAAGATGCGTGACACCCTCAAAGGAGACTTGCCTATCTGTCTGAAGAAAAAAGTCTATGAACAACAATCCGGTATTAATCTGTATTTATTTGAGGCTTCATAATTGTAAGTAAGTAAGTAAGTTGTAAGAATGCATTGAATTCAAAACAAAACATTAATACAACTGTTACATTATGCATCTGTTTGAAAAAAACTGAATATTATTTTTGTACTGCTTTCTGTTAAAATAAAATTGTTAAATTACATAAATTATTATATTTAACTAAATCTGCATTTAGTCATCATTGCATATTAAAGTATTTGATAAATAAAAAAATCATAACAATTTTTCAGTATTTTGCAACTGTTGTATTATAATAATGATATAAACTTGTTGGTAATTAACTACTGCTTAAACTCACATTCATTACATTCAATTATACTCGATGTTTAGTTACGGCTGTACAGCACCATACTTAGTTTGTTTTAATGAAACACCCGGTTTATTAATGTATTTTTGAATTCCGAATTTAATTCATGTACAGTGATCTTAAAACTTATGGTTCGTGAATTATTTGAATTTTTGAAAAAAAAAATGGCATTCATTTTGACTATTATTAAAAAAATAATATTTTAGGTACCAACAACGTTAACATTTTGCTATTTTGCACAAACTATTCCCATGTTGGATAGGTGGGTGGGTGGGTGACGCGACGCCTCGAAAGACGAAGGTACTGGACCGATTTTGCTGAAATTTTAAATCAAGAGGTATATCGAAAATTGTAGTTTAAGTTAAGCTTTTCAAAAAAAAATCCGAAACGGGAAACGGATGTTAGACATATTTTGTTGGTAAGGTTTTTTTCCAAAACTAAATTTTGGAAATTTGAGCAGGGAATATGAGAGAAGAACTTAAGGTAAATTGAAAACTTTTTGACCAAACTCTTTAGTTTCAAAATGGCGGCCGCTACAACTTTTTGAAAATCTCTATTTTAATTTGAAAAGTAGTTATCTGATCGGGATTAACTACAACTTGTTTCAGAGCCCTTTGTGCGTAATATACAATGAAATAAAAATAATTTCAAAAATCTGAAAACGATCGCAATGGCGCTTCTCCAAAATTTTCAAAAAATACTCAAAAACTGCCCACACGATTTTCTTCAAACTTTGTAGGCTGTTAGAACGAAAGATTGACCACAATTTGATTTTCTATGAATTTGGATGATGAATGGAATGGAGGGTTGCCTATATAACTTGCTTTCTTAGAAATCTAACAGTCTGTGAAAGAAACGAAAATTCGTGTTTGTTCATTTTACGTGAAGGGGCGGGCTGCTATAGGGGTCTTTCAGACTACGCACTGGAGCCTAAGGTCCTCTTCAGCCGTGAAAGGATGAGTTGGAATAAGGAATTTGAATAAAGGAGTTTGTCCTGTCCCAGTATTCACCTTTTGGCTCAGGAAAACCGCGGAAAAAACCTAAGCCAGGACAGTCGGCTGGGCCGGGAATCGAACCCAGAGCCTCCCAAATGAAAGGCGGACATGTTAACTGCGGAGCCACCTCTCTCGGTAGTCGATGAAATGTACAACAATATAATTACAAAATTTACATGTTTGCAGATACAGTAAATATTAATATCTAGTATGGCAAAGTTCATTCGAAGTCCACACTTCAGCTTTTTTAAATTACTTTTTTTAAATATTTCAGAAACAGTTCAAGATATTTCAATGAAATTTTGGATATCTTATTGTGAAACAAGGGGCAATAATCTTGTCTTAAAGTGTGTTTGAAAACCTATGCCTTGGCGAACTGAATCTATTGTTCCATTTGACCTGAGCTGCATCAAATCAGAAATATTGGAATATCTCGAAAAAGGTGCATTTTACGAGAAAAATGCAAGAATGGTTTTTTGTTCCAGATTTATTGAATATTCTATAATTTAGAGAAATTTGATTGTAACATCAGTGGCATCGAGGTTTTTTATACCAAAAGGACCTTGGTACCCCAATACGACCACACTGCTTATTGAATATTAAATTGACTAAAACAAGATTCTTGCCGCAGAACATATCCAAAGTTTTATTAAAATATCTCGAGCCTTTTTAAATATTTAAAAAAAAATAGTTATTAAAAAAAATTTAACACCCTGGATCTCCGAATAGATGCGTTTCCAGACCAATGTTGATTAAGAACTTTCTTGATATTTTGGTGAAAAGAATCAATCCAGAAAGAAGCGCCCACCAATTAATTGACACCCTGTATTTTGTAAAAATAAAAACGCGACATATGAAATAAAAAAATAATTATCTAAGCACAACACAACAACAAAAACAATGATTTAAACAACAATAGCAATGAATAAAAGCCCCCCCCCCTACAATTCTCACTTTCATATTCTACTCTCTATCGAGGTGGGAGGCATGGGCGCCCATAAAATTTTTGCTAGGGAGGGGCAAGCTAAAGCGGATAGTTTGAATCTTAAGTTTGGGAACTGCCGGCACGACATATGGAAGGGAACCGTTTTCCGTTTAATTTAAAAAAAAATTTAAGTGCAGTGTGCGATATTAGAATAAGAATAAATTGCCTGGATTAAGTCAATTACCAGTTTCTCCACACGCACGTAACGCCATCTTTGCGCTGAATAAATAAAATTACAAAATTTTTCTTTCAGTATTTGTACGAAGTTGGCTAGGCTTCTCCCTATGTTCTACTGTTCCTGAGTTATTTTGTATCATCTACAGCGTAGGTCATGACTAGGGCTGGGAATATTTATCGATATATCGAATGGCGATAATTTTAAAACAATTATCGATATATATCGATAATGTTGATATTATCAATATTATCGATAATTTTGATACCATCGATAATAATGATGATTATCAATGATAATATCAATAATATTGACGTCGATAATAATACCTACATAAAAAATCAAAATATAATAGTGACAAAAAAAATTAAATCCAAGAAATATTGTGTAGTTACTAGACATTAAATTGATGATTATAATTGATGCAATTATTGCAACTACTGAAACATATCAACTCATATTGATTCGCAACATAGATCGCCTACTCTACTTCAAACTAAATGGTTAACCCTTTTTTTTATTAAAAGGGCTATAAATAGTAATAGCTCTGCCTTTAGTTTAGATTAGCAGCAAAGTCAACGTCGTCAATGCGTAAAAATTACCCTGTTCTTACAAGATGTATACAGTTAAAAAAAATACGAAAGAATTAAATCGTGTTAATATTGACATTTATAATATCGATATTATAGTTAATATATCGAAATTATTGATGATATATTATCGATATTATTGGTATTATCGATATTCGATATCAAATTTTCATATCGCCTAGCTCTACTAGGCATACATCAAATTAACGCTCCAATTCGTGCCATATTCTCGCAGCATGCTCCTGTCGATGGTTGTTGCAGCAGTGGTGCTCGGTTGTCTTAATTCTTGAGAATAAGTATAACCCCAGAGAAACAAGTCACACAGAGTGCGGCCGGTGCTCTAGGGAGTCAGCAATGGAACGGTGGCAACAGCACGGCCAATCCAGCGTTGTGGCTGATGTTCATCCAGGTAACCGCGGACAGAGCAATGAAAGTGAGCCTCTTTGCTGGAAGACGTGGCTAACCGAATATAGGTTAACCGGTCACCTCAAACTAAACGAATGAAAATGTTTCCAATTGCCCTGCCCTGTATTTATAACAAAAATTACCAGGATTGAAGCGCATCTTCATATCGCTAATTGGATGAAATAGTCATTTTTGCTGCCACCGTCTCCTCGTGTATGTTCTGTAACTGTTTCAGGTTCAGAGCGAGATACCTATATAACCTTAAAATCCAAATATTTATTAAATAAATTGGGTATAAGATAATAATAATACTAATTAAAAAAAAATCTTATTTGATGTATTGCATATGAATACTAAGCTAAAATAAGCTCGGTTTAGGTATGGATATTGTTGGTTAACCTAAAAATTTTAATGCGACGTTGATCTTTAAACCTTTCAATTTTAATTTGAAATGTAGGTACAAAGTTCAATATTATATCATTATACAAACGTTTTGTAACCTTCAAGTTAATCCAGGTAGGTAGTTCATACTTGAAGCAAAAATCATAATTTTTTGCAAACATCCTTTATTTGTACTACAAACACGTATGAGTAATAAACTAAACTTACCTACAGCAACAAAAAAGCATGTTGTCAAGATTGAGAAACACAACTTTACTTAACAAATTGGCAAATCGCTGCTTATCAACTCAAAATCACACCTACGAAGAAATCAGAATACCTGTTCCTTGGGGTCATATAGCAGGAAAATGGTGGGGCCCACAAGACAAGCGACCAATTTTGGCAAGTCATGGCTGGCAGGTAATCATAACTTTTATTAACAATTAGTTATATACCTACTTACTTTTCTACTTTTCAAATCCTGAAATATTTTTAGGATAATTGTGGAACTTTTGATACTCTCATTCCCCGACTCCCCGAGCATTTAGGATTTCTTGCAATTGACTTTCCTGGCCATGGATTATCATCACAATTACCACCTGGAGTGTTTTATCATGGCATAGATAATGCTATTATCATAAGACGAGTTATAGAATATTTTAATTGGCCCAAAGTGTCATTATTAGGCCACTCAATGGGTGCTATTGTAAATTATATGTATACCATATTGTATCCAAACACGGTCGATTTTTTGATTTGCTTGGACGGTCTGAAGCCACTAGTATTTGAAGATAAGAAAGTTGAACGAATGGTGAAAGCTATTGAAGATTTTATAAAATATGATAAACTCACTAATTTAAACAATGAACCTCCGTGTTATCCATTTAACGTTTTGGAAAAAATGTTACATGAAGGTACAAGAAAATCAATTTCGCTAGAAGCATGCAAGCACATTGTGAAACGTAACATTGCCCCATCAACAAAAGAACGTGATAAATTTTACTTTACACGAGACGTAAGACTTAAAGTATCAAATTTACTTAGTTGGACTCAAAAAGATATTGTTGAAAGTGCTCACAGACTATCATGCCCCACTTTTACCAGTAAAGCTAGTCATAGTCCATTTTTTGAAAACAAACAGAATGCATTGGAAGTAATAGAAATTATTCGGAAAACAAACAAGAATTTTGAATTTCACGATGTTGAGGGTACCCATCATGTACATCTTAATAACCCTGAACGTTTGGCAGATTTAATTAATGTTTTCATTAAGAAGTACGATGTAGAAGATAGATCTGTGGGTGGTTTAAAACAAGAATTGAAATTAACCTCGTCGAAATTGTGATCTGATGTAATGGTGAACATCTTTTTGGAACTGGACTACAATAAGAGTTGATGGTGTTCCACTTAAATATTAAATAGATTGTTTTAAAAGAATCAAATAGCTAATACGTTTTTAAAGTAAAGTATTATACCAATTTTTAATACTCTTTAAGTTCCAGACGGTATTATATTTATACTCTACTTATGTACATTATTAATTACTTGAATTTAAATGTACCACAAAATAAATTGATTACTTATTTTATTTATTGAAATCTTTATTGCAAAGCTATATCTGTTTTAAAGGTCCGTTAAAAAAAAAACTTCCCCAACACTGTGTGACGATCACAGAATGTGAATAATTTCATGAAAATTTTCGAAACCGAGATTTTGACGAAAATACATGTTTTGGACATCCAGGAACTCAAAAAAATGTGTGTTTGTAAGTGGGTGGGTATGTGTGCTCATAACTCCCAAACGTATTGTCCCATTTAAATGTGCTTTGGAATCTTAGGGTATATCAAAAAGTCATAAATTTGAAAACTGAATCCGATAGAAGACCTTAGGGCAAATCCAACGCCTTTTTCAGAAGTTTCTAGCTTTAAAATAGTGGCCGGTATGGTTTTGAAAAATTTTTATTTTAGCGCCTTATTACTCAACAAGAAGTTGACAGACTGTGTTAAAATATTTTATTGCAATAGCCCTATATAGATACAATGTTACTATGCACAAAAATTTTGGAAAAATTAAAAGCTATGAAGTGAAAAAGTTTTGGAAATGTTCACAAAAACTGGCCAGCAATATTTAGGGAAGTTAATTTTTCCCCTCTTTTCCTAATTTTGGAAAATGAATTTTTTCTTCTGCTTTTCGTTGTTGTTTAATCAGGAGGAATTTTTTTTCAACAATGATAACAAGAACAGGCAAGTTAGATTTCGAAACACGTAATGCATAAGAGATGTCAGTCAGTAAGCCAGTAATCAGCCCTTACGTCCCATTGTTGGGCTTCGGCACTCTTCTCTGCAATGTACTCTCCTTAGCACTAAGGTGGAGTACGGGGACCTACAGTTTAACGTCGCATCCGAACGACTAAATACCAGAGAAGGTTTCAGGCATTAAGACCCCACGGCTGCCTACACCGGATTGGAGAATGTGGGTGGCGGGTTGCGGCATAGATTTTACTGCTGCATGGCTTCGGCGGGGAATCAAACCCCAGACCTTTAGCGTTAGAGGCTAAGCGCCCAACCTCTGAGCTACCGCCACTTTTGCTCAGTTTTGTACTGTGTACATGGTAGAATACTGATGCTCATACTCCCAGACCAACGAAGCGAAGGACGCGAATTATTAGCGTGCAATCTTCAACACAACGAATTTTCAAATAATGGCGCTGTTTGACAACCAATCAGCGAACACTGTAATAAGATGGCACACGGCATTGACAGACTTAATTAATGCCATCTAAGGCTATACTGCGTGTGATCGGCATTATTATTCCAGCATATTATGAACTCTGCCTAACCTCAAAAAACGAAAGAAATTTTTTTATAACAGTCGCCATAAAATGAGTTTACCTACCGATTTCGGGCCTGATTCAGGTGGAAGAATTAAGGTAAATTATTTAACACTTTTCTTCTACATTTATAAATTTATATATTTTTAGGGGGTGTGTATAGTTAAACCGATTGTATATGGCAATGTAGCAAGATATTTCGGCAAGAAACGCGAAGAAGACGGTCATACGCATCAGTGGACTGTTTATGTAAAGCCTTATTATAACGAGGATATGTCCGCTTACATTAAGAAGGTGCATTTTAAATTACACGAAAGTTACACCAATCAAAACAGAATTGTTGTGAAACCTCCATATGAAATAAGTGAAACTGGCTGGGGAGAGTTTGAAATCGTTATAAAAATACATTTTCATGACCCTAATGAACGGCCGGTATGCTTCAAATTTCACCAAATGTTTTCTGGATACATATAGTAAATTATAATTTTTCCGCTTTAGGTTACAATGTATCATATCTTAAAACTTTTTCATACGGGTGGCACAAATGATATTGGAGTTGAACAAGGCAAAGGACTTGTTTCTGAAAGTTATGACGAAATTGTTTTTCAAGATCCTACACAACTGATGCATCATCTTTTAACAAACACCAAGCAGCTTACTTTAGGTTCTTGGGATCACAACACGAATTGTGAGTTTTAAATTTGAGCCAGACAAATTAATTTGTAAATAGCTGTATTTTTAGTTGAAGAAAAAAAGAAAAAAACTTTAAAAGCTATACAGGATGCTAAACAGAAAGTACGACTTGAGGTTGTTGTACTGAAGAATCGACTCAAGTTGGCACGAGAAACAATTTCTCAATTTAAAGAAGAAATTGCAAAAATACAAGAAAATCAGTATATCTAACAGTAGGAGAATTTAGTTTTAAGTTATGTAGGCATATTAAAATTACAATAAAGACGAACTTTTAGTTTCTTAAGTTTTATATTTATTATACATAAAAATCTATATAGTGAAATTATATGTAAATTTAAATAAGGTGGATATAAAGCACTTTTAAGTTATAAGGATATTTTATTACTATTTAATACATTTACCATACACAATACTTTGTTTAAAAAAATTAACCAACAGCAGAAGTGATTAGTTCTGCAATATCGGCATCTGTAGATCTCACTGTTAACTGCATAGTAATACCATCAGCCAAAGCCAATTTAGATCGCACCAAAATATCAAATCCACCACGGAATAATCCTAAAAATATATTTTGTAAAATTGTATATAAAAAATTTTATTTTAACGTACCAGCAAGCAACAATGTATGGGTAGTTTTTCCTTCTGGAACTTTATCGGTACGTTCAGCAGGTTGGAGTCCCAAAAACTGTATTATATTTTTAACAGCCTCTTCCAAAGTGCCCATAGAACTTAGTGAATATGTATCTTCCATTTCTACAAAAGCACTTCCAGCTTCCTCCCATGCTGCACCCCAATTCACTTTGTTTATCCTCTGAATTTGGTCACCCAAAACAACTTCTAGGTCTTCCAACATGTACTCGTCATCATAACCTTTTACACATTAAAAATTGTTATTACTTTCAGTATTTCCTTGAAAAAAAAAAGGCAAAAACATGATAATACACGAACTTACCTTCATCAGTATCAGGTAAACCTGTATTTGGATCGCAATCCTTCACAACAAACTTTAAGACAGCTCCAAAAGTGCCAACAGTGTTGGGTAATTCCTCTGGAAACTGTAAAATAACATAAGCAGTTCCCATTTCATTGTACGGCAACTTGGAACATGGAATTTCTTTGACGATCTTATATCCTTCGCTAGGATCCAATTGCACCCTTACATTTTCCAACAACTGATCATTAAGGGTATTTACACAATCAAACTGCAACACGAGATGTTTTGTATAACAATGTTTAATACAACACACAACGTATTCCGTTTCCGATTCGGTTAATTCAACAATTTCAGAGCTCCTAAACAATGGTCCAAGCTGTTGAATACCCGGAATAGCACTGAGTTTTTCTGAATAATTTTCTTCTCGAGAAACTGGAATTGGTTTCACTGGACCTGTGGTAATCAGCATTCCTTCAGATTTTTGGATATTGATCTGCTTTTCTTCTTCTGTAGGCAATGCTACTATTGGAAC
The DNA here is from genome assembly GCA_958336395.1 of Ctenicera cuprea. NCBI lineage: Eukaryota > Metazoa > Arthropoda > Insecta > Coleoptera > Elateridae > Ctenicera > Ctenicera cuprea. The sequence continues at coordinate 19,508,335 of OY284491.1, forward strand.
AGATTTGATATCAAATGGTTCTTCTGTATTGGTTTGAATGTATTCTCTGAGACAACGTTCGAGAGATGGAATGGAAACCTATAAATGTACAAAAAGTAATAAAACGATGTTGAATACTATGCATAGACAATCATAAATTAAGTTTTATATTCTTTACCTGTAAAGGATCCAAAATATAATTATTATACAATGTTTTATCCTGTTTTCCAAGGATGTTGCTATAGTAAGTAGCCCGATCTCGAACTTCATCATCAGAATCCATCTGGCAACGAGCTAAAAGCACCTGAATATTCTCCAACAAATCTGGACATAAAGCACCAAACTGAGCCATGGCAGAAACAGCTGCAGCTCGTACAGTAGGATTTTCCAATATTACACGATTGTATATAAATCGAATGTATCGAGATGGTTGCTTAGTTCGAGGCCCCTCTTTTCCTAGCAAATGGAGAATACGAACAGCAAGAGATGTATGCTCACAATCTTCAATAAATTCACACAAATGGGCTAAACCTGTCTCTTTTGCCTCAGCATTGTCTTCGATGATGGTAATGATAGTGTCGGCAATTGAAGCTTTATATTCCAAGCCACCCTCATCTCTTAGCATGGCCGACAGGAAGTTCATAAGAACACTGTGCTTTCGAGGGAATTTCAGTGCAAGAGCCCTTATAGCTTGGACTACAACTACTTTGAATTCGTCACTTATTTCAGAAACAAAGGTTGCGATTTGTTTCATTAATCGATCTACTGACGATTCGGCTCCTGTAACAGAAAAATTCTATATTAACATTGGAGCAAAAAAGGAAGTTAACATTACATGTAGGTAGTAAACAAGTCTTTCTGCGTTTACCTGTTTTCAACAACGTTGTAATAGCAAGAGTAGCAATAGAACGATTTGAATCAGTAATCAAATTTTCGAGATCCAAATTACAAGCAGTAACAGCAGCCGGATGATTAATTGCAACTTGGTTAAGTGTACGAACTGCAGCAAAACGTAGAGTTGGCTTTGGTGATCCACAGAATAGTTGCAAAACACTAATAGCTGGAGCCAGTTCTCGACTAGTGGTACGTCGTAGATTTACAATAGCATGAGCTGCTTCGTATATGACCATCTCAGACTTATGACGAAGACATGACTCGATAAAATCGAACAGTGGAGAATCGTTTCCAGTTTCTTCTTCTTCTAATAATTTTGATGCAATACGCACCTAGATAAATTATTTGTAGATTTTTCAATTGGCAATCAAACTCAATGGTTACTTACCAACATACATACAGCATATGGAGATTTAAGAGACATACGTGTTAATTTTGCTACAAGTTTAGTTACAGCCAAGCGGTCTGATTTTCTAATATGATATAGTACACCCAATGCATGATATTGCACCATAATACTAAAAAATAATTAATATAATTTTTGAACATTTTTTTTCAAAAATAAATAAATTAAACCTACTTCTCACTATTCACAGCTTCTTGTGCTTCATTGACCCAGCGTTTGATAACATCTGAAGCCATTCTGGTCATGTGCAAAGAACTGACTAAAGCTGCAGAGCTAACAGCAGGGTTTTTGTCAACAATTGCTTGTTTCATGTAGCGTTCGATTGCTTGCAACATTGTAGCATCTGTAATACTGCACAGCGCTCTAATAGCAGCAGCACGATATAAATCTTCTTTGCCTGTCATGTCCTTTGTAAGGCTCGATGTAACAATAATGACATCGTCAGCAATAGAACTCAACTCTTTTATGCCCAAATACACCATACGACGTAGGATTACATCTTTTGATTGGAACAACTTGGTCATTGCAAAAAACACTTCTGTCGCTTCCGTTGCCCCTAACTGTTCACCCTAGAATTTTTTTCATGTGTAACTGGAGACCCCATGTTAAGCAAAATGTAAATACCTGGTTCAATAAATATAAAATTTTTGTCAAAATGTGGGTACATTTTTTGGCGTTAATGATGTTTTCGTTAAAAACCCTTGCTTCTTGGAGTACCGTAGTTTTCTCTATATTCTGGAATGGATTTCCGCCACCTAAAACAGAATTATTTTGAAAAACTGACTTTTGCAATTTTTAGGTTAAATTTGTAAATTCTGATAATAAAATAGTTACCATCTTCCTCTTCTTTCTTGTCCCTTTTAAAGGAACTCATCTTAATTAAAATTTAAAATATTTTGTATCGAGTAAAATATTTGCTATAGTTTTTGCTAAAACTTGCTTTTAATGACACGTCAACCTCATCCAACTTGTCAAACTACAGTGTTGCCGTATCTGCAACTGTCAGTTTGTAACTTGCCACGCATACAACAATAATACTGTAATTTGCGAAGTAGATTTCATAAAATTTACGATTTCGAGATTTTAACATAAATAATTTAGACCTCCGGTAATGAGGGAAGTGCACAGAAATGTAATCAAAAAACCAAAAACTGGAAAAAATAGCAAACTTTTCTGCATCGTAATTGAAACAAAAACCAAAATTAACAATATACTTAACCGTAACCGAAAACTGCAATAATAATCTTAATTATTTTCTAAATATGTCGGTATTTTTTTTTTCGGCTGATATCGAACTCACATTAATTTATTGTAGCAGATAGCAATACTAACGGGTTTGTAACAAAAATAATAATTTATTTATTTATCAATTTCAGCTTTACTTCGTTAAAGTCCATATTTAATAATTTATGTTGTCCAGCAATAGAAATGCAAACTGCATAGCCACAGTAATTTTATAATAGAAAATTACTGCATAGTCATAAGAGAGTTGGCCAAAATGTTCTTCACTGTGAACTTGTCTTGAGTGAGTGTGTCAAAAGCAGCAACAGTAATTGAAACTTATTGATTTGAATTATGATAAAAGGGTACAGAAGGCCTATAGGTCATATCAAAAAAAATAGTTTTGTTGCCGAAATGACATTCTTGAAAACGTTATGTGCACTTAAAATTCCAAAAAACGTACAGAGAGAGATGTCGTCCTAGGCGTTCGTCCGACGATTCGGTAGCGCTGTGACGTCTGCCTGGGACAACTGAAATGTCATGACGTTAAATCATCCCTTTAGTAAGGTACATAATAATTCTTATTTTAACAATCGTATTGATGATGGAATACTACAGGTTATGCTCTCTAAGATGTTTAATAAAGAATGGCTGTGTCTGGAGCGTAATGGGAAGCGCATTCTATTAGCGAGATAACTTTATAAATTTCACTTCCGCTGTGGATTTTTTTCTTGTGATCTAATCTATAGGTTCGCGACTACTCATTTTATCAAATATCTGAAGTTTGATTCTGGCTGCTTAAATACAGAATTGGCCACCTTTTTTTTCTAACTTTCAATTAAAATAAGTTACTTTTACACAGTTCTTACTTTTTAACCCACCGCGTTACATTAAAAATTAGGCGCTGCCTTTAAACACAGTTTCGCACAAGCGAACGGCGAGCTTATCGGTCGAAATAATTCCAGCTACGACACAAACAATCTATTATTCTTAATACGTTTGCGAGTATATTGATACAAATAATGCAATGATTAGATAGACAGATGCAAGGAAACAGTAGGGATTTCAGAACTCAATAAGCACGGCAAAGACACAGCCCCTGTAGTTTTTACATTACTTGCGCCGGTCAACTTGCGCCGGCCAGCGGCAGTTAGTTGTAGCATGCAGCTACTGTGTGTTTATTTAGTTCATACGTAGTTTGAACTTTACAGTAAAAATGGAAATTCTTGTTGACCAGCTTTCAAAAGAAAAATTTAATGGATACTCTTACGAAAAACAAAGAAAAAGAAAAAAATCATGGGTGATGTATTTCAAAATGATTAGGGCCGTTACAGACAAACAGTCGGAACATTTATCTGCAACTGTTAGATTAATGTTAATTGCAAATTACGCATTAACTTGAGTTTAGACGAAGGTTTGCGTTATCAAATTAAAGTCCATAATGACAAAGTGAAATTTAATAGAGATTTTATACGTAGATTACTTCATTTAAAAACAGGTCTTGGTAAATTAGAGTTGTCGCAGTTTTTTTTTATTTTTAATCTTAATCTTAATTAATTTTTGCCATTGCTTACCCAAGTTTTGAACCCACAGAACGCCACTGGGTAGGAGTGGCGCAATGTTATGGGCACTGTTAGCGTGTAGAAGTTGACACAAAAATACTTTTGGAAATGTGATAAATAACAAATCCAGGTCAAATGTTTTGTTTATTTATTTAATAAAATGAAAAAAATAAGTAAGCAAGTAGTTTTTTTTAACTTCTTTTTTGATCCTACTTACTCTTATAGCAAAAATAAAACAATAACGTAAGGTTACATAAGATCTTTTGTAATTTGGCAACACCGCTTTACCCTTCGCTAAAAATCACTAGTACCAACCTGTTAATTAAGAAATAACTAGAGTTTGTTATTAATCAGGTGTCAGGAGGGGCAAAATGTCAGTAGACTCTAGGTCGTCAAATATGTCAAGATTACTAAAACTTGCCCACAAATTCAACTGCTTTTATCTGTCAGGTAAAGTATTATCTTAATGTTTAAAATTATGCATTTAGAGCACACGCTTTCATTTACAAAATGCGCATAAAGTTGTGCAAAAGCCCCCTTGGAAAATATTGATCAGCATGTATACACCCAGTCATTCCTAATGCAAAAGAGAATTTCTCATTTATACTAATTTCTCAGGTTTAAAGTCGGGCGAATGTAGACCCTTCATAGTGGAAGGATTTCAGGTGGGACTTGTTAGGCCTGATGTCATGAAACAGCTTTTGAAATATCCCGAGGTAATTCTTTTAAGGTTTTAAAAATTCTACTTCTGAGTGTTATGTTTCATAGGTTTTTAGAGTAACTTCGGGTTATGTTGAGTTGAACCCTGCATTTCGAGATTATGAGGAACGCACTGCAAAAGTAGACTATGTGCTGCGAGAATTACGTACTGATAATGCTTTCATCGCTTTAAAAGGTTGGCGAGACGAGGTGAGCATTGCTTGTACCCCATCCAATTTGTTCGAAGAGTCTTTTCTAATATTTGTAATTAGTAAGTACAAAATTTTAGGAAATGTAACTGATATTTTATTTATACAAATAAATTTAAGCTATAAATCAAAATTGCTTTTTTTATATTTTGTTCATTTTACATTAAAACTTGCTAACCCGCATTGGTATGCTGAATTTTTTATGTGACGTAAAAGGTCAGTTACACTTGATCTTAAGCACAGATATGGTAAATAGTCTAAAAATAGATGTTAATAACGGTAGCAATCATTCTAATTCTTTGTGGCCTTAAAAAGTACATTCTCTTCTGATTTTTTACTTTTTTCGTTTGTTAATAAGAGGCTTTCTGTCTGAAGGACGAATTATAGAATGTGGCAGTTTCAAATACGAATTTTAATCTCTTCTGCATAATTATATGTAAACAATAATTTATATACCTGTTTTATAAATGTTGTTTCTGCTAAAACAGCTTTGCATCCTTTTTCATCTTCAATGCTCCTTGTTTAGTTTGAATATTTTACTAATAGTCTAGCCTGGTTAGTTGGAAAACAGAAAATAAAGTTAAGTGTAAGAAATATATTCAAATTGTTGTTTACCAGCTTTTGTATTATATGAATAACATTTGTGGTAAAAATTATGACAGAAAAATTTGTTAGTTAATTAAAATCTGTAAAAAAAAGATTTTAAATTTTAATCATCTGTCTATAGAAAACTAAGATAGATATCAAAAAATTGGTTCTACCTTTTTTGTAAAGCGGAAAATTTCCGATCATGCAAGTTTAATAGTTTGGGCAGTAGAAATTTATCACAAGTGCCTTCGGAGCGCTCGATTCGCCTTGACTACAGGATCAGCTCCTGTGCACCGGTTAATAAATAATTAGTAAAAGTATCGAAAAGATGTTTAAAAATTCAACAAAAAGTTACATGTTATTAACAGATTATAAAAGAAACGTTTAACAAATTTGAACGAATTTTTTAATTAATTTTTAAAAAATTTGAAGAGTTTAATGTTTTTGTTTTCTTGAAAACTTCTTTACTCATTAAATAATTATCATAAAATTTAGATTTTTTTTTGAATGTATAGCTTTTTTATAGTCTTTATCGAGAAATCTAAAAATCTATTTTTGAGTCACACCAACTATTAAAAATATTAAAAAACGAAAAAATTTCCATTTTCAAGTTGATTTTTTTTTTTGTTTAAAACATCCACCTCCAATCATTGCAAAAAACTTGTCATATAATTAAAGTTGTAAAAAAAAATATTTATTGTTGAAATTTACATTCTTGTTAATTCATTCAAACAATGAAAAAGAGTAAAAATGACAAAAAAAGAGCTGAAGTAAATGTTTATTATTTTTGCAATTCTAATAAATAACGCTGTTTTTTTTTAAGTATCAAGGAACATACAAAAAGTAGTGTTTTTTTTCACAGATCATTTAACCAATTGTTAATTAATAAAATATAAATTTCAACAATAAATATTTTTTTTACAACTTTGCATATATAGCTTATGTTTATAAAAATAGATGGAATAATTTGTTCACAGGTGTTAAATGTTAATTTATAATATGTAGATAATATGTAAATTGTTTAAGAATTTAAAACAACATTTGAATATTTTTACCTAATTATTTATTAAACGGTGCGCGATGCTGATCCTGTAGTTATAGCAAATAGAGCGTTTCAAAGGTACTTTTGATAAATTTCTACAGCTCAAACTATTAAATAGAAATATACTTCCTAATCTGGCATGAAAGGAAATTTTTTGCTCTAGAAAAAAGGCAGAACAGAATTTTTTGATATCTGTCTTAGTTTTCGATAGGCAGATGATTAAATTTATTGTAAAGCTCGAACTACAATTTAAAATATTTTTTTACTGATATTAACAAATGTATCTGTCGTAATTTTTACCACAAATGTTACTGCTATAGCATAGAAGCTGGTAAACAACAATTTTAATTTATTTTTTACACTAACTTTATTTCTGTTTAAAGCATTGCTATAAATTACATACATTAAAATTTTTTCAGAATCGCGCATCACCTTTATTAATGAGTTGGATATAAAATTTACAAGAATTGTTGCTTAAAATTAAAACTGTTCTTGTCCTGCTTTTTGTGTTTTCTAAGAGACAAATAATTGTAAACTAAGGATGAAAGTTCAAATAGTATGAGTGCTAAATCACCTAGTAAGATTCTGTTGCGGGTGAAACTAGATTTAAAAAATAAGTTGTCAAGTATTAAATTTCATATTAAATAAAAAAGTTTCCATTATTTTAATTGTAATATATAAAATTTTAATATACAGGCTTGCCAAATGGTTCCCCTTTAGGTGACTAGGCTACACTTTTTGGACGTTGGCTTCTCAAAGTCCCCCAAAATCAGTAATGGTCACGTTCGGCTTTGCTATCACTAGAGAGAACAGATAGAGCAGATAAATCAGAGATGTGATGCATAAATGCTCGGAGTGCTCGGGACAAACGCCAACGCATATGAGAACAACCTTGGCGGGAATTTCATTAAAATCTAACCTTTAAGTCGTGCTGTTTTTTAAATGGATCAGATAGGTGCTATTATTTATTTCTTTGCTCAAGATCTTTTATTTCGGGAAGACAAAGACCTAAAAGAAACAATAATTTTGGAAAAGTGGACAACTTTGCAGAAAGAGGCTGTACCACGAATGTGGCATAGACAATTTAAAATGCACTTTTGATGAAGTGTGGAAACTTTTGAAGATCTGTAAAAGAAATTTTCAATTATTAATAAAAATAGTGTTTGTGCAAGTAACCCTGGTACAGTTTTTGAAAAACAAATAATTTCATTTGGTATTTGGCTAATTTATAAAGTTTTAGGTGTGTTTCATTTGTGATTTTTTTAGCTATCTGTCCTTATTAAAAATTCCATAATTTTAGGTCAGTAGCTGATCGATTTGGCATCAGTAAATCAACAGCTTTTACTTTTTGTATAAAAACACGAGGCAACAAATTTATTAAGTACCTAACTTATTTCAACTAACACAACGGAACAACTTGAGCGTGCTCAGAGCGATCTGAGAGCAAAGCCGAACTTGGCCAAGGTCCCCCAAAGGGAGCCTCTCAAAGCTCTTTATAATTAATGATACTCCTAAAAAAATGAATAAAAGAATAGAACGTTAAGAGTATCAAGTCTGTAAATAATGTATTTTCGTGCTTCTGATTTTTATTAGTTATTATAATTTATTTAATATAGTTTATCTCTGTATACCTACGTATATGTGTATATACAAGGTGAGGCATCACTAACAATATCTATTCTACTTTTGAAATGAAAAGAAGTTTAAAAAAATGTATATTAAATAAATAAAAGTTATTTGGGATGTTATTTCCCACAATTTTCTGCAGTCAAATAATTATTTATTTGTGCTGAATTGATTTTTCTAATTACACTATAAAGTTTCTTCTTTTCAACAACATAAAACTCTTATATCCTTAAACAAAACTAGGTGTACCTCTTTTTTTCCACCTTTTTTTAAGTTAATGACATTAAATTTAAGGATGTTTAATTATTCATGAAAATATAGGTCATAAATCTAGCACTTCTGGTTTAACAGGAAATAACGCTAACTTCATACTTTTAAATAGCACCCTCCGTATCTGTGCTTAACACTTTTTTGAAAAAAATTGTGATTTTTGTGAAGATCATTAAAAAAATAAATTAAAATATAATAGTTATTTATGTACCAAGTCAGTAAAGTGATTCTTTATCTAATGAGTCTGAGATTATGAGCCGAGCGAGCGAAGCGAGTAACAGGCGAGTTCGATAAAGACACTTTACTGACGTGGTGCATACAAACTTTTATCGCCAACCGTAAAAATTTATAATTTAAAAAAATGGAGATATAACTTATCGGGACAAAACTTTTACTGTTGGAGCAGTGACACCGACAAACGATTGCTGATTAATGTCAAACAGTTGTTTTGGCTATGTTGATAAATATCAGCGGCAGATAAAGTGTTTGATTTTTACAGTAAGTTAAAGTGTTTGTTTACTTCCGAAAATCGCTATGGTAATGCATGGCTCTATTGACGGTTGACGATGAATATTATTATCAGTGATAATCTGTTTTAATTATTCTGGCTAAAATAATCCATTAAACTCATTTGTATAAGGGCAGTATTCTGTATATTTTTTAATAGAGCACAAAATTCTCTTTTCAGCTGTTTTTACAAATTTGAAATGGGCTTGTAAAAATGCACTTGTTTTCTAAATGACCATACAATCAATATAAACAATTGTTATTATATGGGAAAACGAAAATTTCATATATCTCCCTCAAATGCTCTCCTCACTTTTAGAAGTCATAACGGTAAAGAGTGGATATTTTTCTGTTACTTGGTAGAAATGTTGGTAAGCTTTTCGTTTAATTACAGATTAAATTAATTAATTTGCTATTGGAATAAACAAGTTCGGCTTATAACTTCGAAATGACCCTTTCCCACAAACGTTTGTCCATGGCGCAGTTGGTAGATGGGTTTTACACACTCGCGACACAACAACGGTACCAAAAGTGCAGCAGTTCAAATCCTGCTCACCACCATTTTTTGTTCAATTTCTGATTGTCTGTATATTTTTGTACTGCTTTTTGTTAAAAAAACTTGTTAAATTACAAAAAATATATTTAATTAAACCTTCATTTCATTAAACAATTAATACCTCAAATAATAATGAAGCTATTTCACAACTGTTTATGCATAGTTTAAAAATTAAATGGTTAACGAAAACTATTTCATAAAGATTACCCATTGAATTACTTGTATCTGTAAAATTAAAATTTTTAATAAATATTGAGAAACTATGAAATAAGTTGAAGCTGATATAAACTCAATTGAAACGTCTAAAATTGTAGATCATCATGATCTATGATTTAACAGTTGTGAAATAACTGAATTTTTTATTATGCAAAGATGCCTTGTGAGTAATGCAAAACTATGCATTCTTCATTGTAATGACGTCTAAAATAGACGGGAGTGTTTCAGGGAGATATAATACGAGATTTTCAGTTTCCCCATGTTATTTGCCTATGTTTGACTCATCTTAAGACATGTATATGGAACCAAGGCTTTCCTGTTAAATGGATTTGAGGTCGAAACAGGAAATTTAGTAGGGACACTCGGGAAATACATGGAAATATTGTGATATTGTGTAATAAGGCGTCATCTTGATTTTTATTAAATTGTAGTGAAGTATTATTGTAAAGATTATTTTTTCGCTAAACAGTCATTTACATTACATTTATATACAATTTCAATTTTGTATTACAAATTTACTTCTTTTTCTTCCTTATCTCATTACAAATTTACTATAACATGTTTTGAATAATTTGCAATGCCTACATGTTAAAAATTGCTGCTAAATTGATTTCATGGCCATCTTCCTGTAGAAAAAAATTGCATTTTTCTCCCTTATTTATTAATCCATTTAAAATTGGAAAAAATAGTTGAAAAGAGATGTTTATACTCTACAAGAATCGATTAAAAATAAAAATACAGCTCATTTGTTTTAAAAAAAATAAAATTTGGCGAAAACCGGAAGTGCACGTTTAGTGGTCCATATGTTAATGCGCTTTTATGAATTATGAAACATTCCAAAGTTAATATTTTTATCTTAATAGTTATGGAAAAAAAGAGGGGTGTAGCTAGTTTCATTTACACCTGGTATAGTACCTATTTATAAAATTCTATCATTAAACACAGATAATAAGCTTCGTAATACAACAAAGATGATAAACACCATAAATCCCTCATTTGATAATTTGCTGAAGCTCTCATACTTTAATAGTTTCTTTGCCGTCATCGTAAATACAAAACCAAGAAACTGATTCCTTTTCTTTTTGTATAATCGACAGTGTTATCAAGTAAAAGCCGAATTCCACACTGAAAGTCTCTTTCGTATGGATAGGTCAGCAACATGTTTATTCGGTATACGCAATTATGGAGTAGACATTAATGGTTATGTTAGGCATCCCACATTAGGATTATGTATTTGGTTACAGCAACGATCCTCTACTAAACAAACATGGCCTGGTAAACAATTTTTGTGCTTATAATTTTCATAAACTATAAAACCAAATATTTTCTTAGATAAATGGGATAATATGGTAGGTGGTGGACTGTCCGTGGGTCACAGTATTTTAGAAACAGCTCACAAGGAAGCCATGGAAGAGGCTTCCATTCCTACAGAACTACTTAAAAATTTAATCAGTGCAGGATGTGTTTCGTATGAAAAATTATGTATGAATACTCTTTATGTTAGTTTCAAGAATTTTAATTTCAGATTTTACTTCGAATCTGAAAGGGGATTATTTCCAAACACAGAGTTTGTGTTCGATTTAGAACTTCCATTGGAATTTGTGCCACGAAATGCTGACGGAGAAGTGCAGAAATTTGAATTATTAACTGCTGCCCAATGCATAGAACGAATATTAACTTCCGATTTTAAAACTACCAGTGCTCCTGTTACCCTCGACTTCCTGATTAGGCATGGTATTGTTTCTCCAGAAAATGGTGCGGTGGTTATGGCAATTGAGATAACAATTTTATAATTTTGTGTTATTTTTAGAACCGTATTACAACATAATAATGGAATTTCTTCATGTTCCTCTTCAAACTATCTACAATAACCAAAGTGCTGCGAAAGAAAACGGTCAGGTTGGAAATTATAATATATAATTGTTTTAAAATGTTTATTAGGCGTTCAATTTTTAAGTTAATTCTAGTTGAATTTTGGAACAACAATGCAGCCTTACTCCATTACTTAGTTTTTATTTTGACTCTTTCAGAGCTTCTATTTTTTAGAAAAGAATTTTAAATATATTTAAATGTAGTAGTCATAAAAGTTTTGTACTTAATTGCATATTTTTCAATTTTTTATTAGTATTTTATACTATCAATATGAAGTTGAATAACGAATTAGATGATATGAAAATCATTTATTTGAATATAATAAAAATATGTACCTTTTACTATTTTTGCCAAAACGTACTAAAGTGTATTATTATTTTTATTAGTTTATCATAATATGCATGACTGTACTTGGTCTACCTTACTATTTATTATTGTGATAAGTTATTATCGAGATACATTCTTCAACGGTTTTATTATTAGTAAGGAAGTAAGTTATTGTGGTTTATATTCCATTGTATCCATCCAACGAATTGTATTTATTAAAAAGTAAAGACATATAAAGAACAATTGCCTTATTCTGTAATTTTAAGTGAGCCTATTCATAATATAAAAATACTTTTAAAATACCCTTTACATTATCACAAAATTTAATACAGTTTTATTGTACAATTTATTTTTTTAAATTGCACTTTTAAACCATAAAAATTTCTGAGCTTATATTTTACAGGTATTAGGTTTAATAGTAGGAACTACTCATAATTCAAAAATAAACATGATTTGATATGAAAAATCGGAAAAATCCAAAGTGATTGAAGGTGAAGTTTAATGAAAATTAGTTGGGTATGGCGTTCTAGATAATTATGGGCTTGTGCTGAGCATTTTACCTATGTCGGATATGCAGGAGCAAAAAGACAATTGGCTCCCTCAAGAACTTTAAAAATTTAGAAAAGTTGTAACTTAATTTTAAACAATTTCATTCGCGCGTCGCGCTCTTGTCATTATTATTTTAGCTAGCACTCGTTAACAACCATCCCAAGTTTATCAGAAAAATGGGATCACTTTCAAAATTATAATCACTTATGGTATTACTGCCGATAAAATGGAAATAAATGTTAATAACTTTTAAACATTTAGCGATGGCCGTTATCTTCAATCAATTTGAATCTCTCTGAATATATAAACTTTTTGTTTAAAAAAAAACAATATCTTTATTACTTAAACGCTATTTTACCCTGTGTATCATTACTTTCCTTTTGTAATGGATTTCATCAAACACTTGAATAATACAAATAGTATATACAAAATTAACAATGAAGAAATATTTAAAAACGAGGCAGATTTATGAGATTGTAGTTATGGTTGTGTTCCTATTCTTGTTTAATTCCGTGTTATTGTCAAGATCCAATTCATTCGGCGTATTGCCGTTTAATAAGCAAGCTTTTTCTTTGTTTGCTATACACCTGCAAAATAGCACTAATTATCAGATAATTAATGAAATATGTATTCTGTCTTACCTTTTGCGGAATTTTTGATATAAAAATAGTATCAGAAGTGGAAAAGGAGTCATTGTGGCTACAGCAACAGGTACAACTAAAAAATTTAAAATAATTTAGATTAAATTATAACCGTAATAATGAACAATATGACAACAACTTATAATTTAATAAAATAATAAATAATACCTGTTGTAAGATCAGCTTCGGGTTGAGGCAAACCAACTCGAAGCAAAAAAATAGCTATGCCTGTATTTTGAATACCAGTTTCCACAGCAATTGTAAGAGAATCCTTTGAATTTTGTCTGCAAATTTTTGCTAATAGAAATGCTAACATATAACCCAACCAAGGTAAACCCATGCCAGCCACTACGATCTAGAAAAACAGAAATAATTATCCACTTTTTCTCTAAACAATTTTCTGTCTTACCTGCCATGAAAACAGTTCAAACAAATATAAATTTGAAACAATAGCAAAAATTATAATGAACAATATTAATAAACTAGAAAAAACTTTTAAAATTCTAACAAAAAAGTTTGCAACTTTCTTGCAAAATCTTTGAATGAGGTATCCTATTAATAAAGGTATCACTAGAGCTATTGCATATTTTGATATATCCCCATATGGTACTCCTAACTCTCCTTGTTCGAATATTAGTCTACCTAATGTGAATACCCATAGTGGAATCATTCCAAAGGCTGCAAACGTACTAATAGCCGTCATAGTAATAGATAAATCTATGTTTCCATCCAGTACTGCAACCCAAACATTTGAGGCACCGCCACCGGGTGACACACCCGTAAAAAACATTCCAAGCTGCATTTCGGGGTTATCAGGAAAAAGTACTTTTCCCAACGCAAAGCTTAGCTGTAATATTATACAGTTTTAATAATTAAAATTAAAACTTAAAAATTACTTACAAGTGGCATTACAAGAAATTGACCAACAAACCCAATGGCTGGACCAATGGGTCTTTTCAAATTGGTGCGTAGTTCACTCCAATTCAGTGCACATCCAAAGTTGATATATATTATAGAGACTAATGTAGCTACAGAGGATATAAAAACAGTATCTATCACACGCATTTTGCGAATTACTTTTATATTCATTGTTTGTTGGGTTAAAACTGTGGTTAAAACTTTAGAAGGGGATTTCTTGGCAACTTTGAGGGAAATCTTTGCAAAACCTGAAAAATAAAAAATCTTCATAAATGTTAATATGCTAATGTAAACCTTCATTTTAAATTAAGTTAAATAAATCAAAGTCAATACAATAAATGCACATAGACTATAAAGATATTAGATTTGAATTTGAAACAGTCAGTTTAAATTCCGATTTAATTAACCAGTACTTACCCAGAAAATTTCCTGTTACACTAAAATTCCCACTGATAAAACTTCTCTTGAGCGTTTCATTTCTTATTATAATTTCACTTTTATCTGGGGTTGCTATGTGTTCATCATCAATACTTATCATTAAATATAATGCTGAGTTATCCTCATCGGGACCTGTAAACCAAAGCATGCAAAAATATTGTTACGAAATCTGAATGTGTGGCTCATTTTACCTGTAACATTAAATTGAAACACCCGAGATTCATCCATTGTAAGTATTTGACTTTCTGAATTATTCACGGACAATTTCCAATCTTGTAATTGAGCAACTGCATGGTGACAAAGTAGTAAAAGGCCTACCACTATTATAAAAAATTGCATCATTGCTGATAAAGGACACATCTGTAAAAAAGTGAATGAAATTATTATTAAGAAATTTTTTACAATGCCATACGTAAGAGTTTCTGTATGTCGTTTTATTTGATTTTTTTACATATAGGAAGAATAAAAGTTATTATTTTTGACATTACAGAAAATTTTATTTTGAATGTAATAAAGAATAGGTTTTAATAAATAATGTACTGTAATTATAATCATCGCTATTTCAATATTTTTAATAAATAAAGTTTTTTCATACCCTGTGACGAAGTAATCTCTTTAGTTCTTTTTATCGTTGTTTAAGTTGGCATTTTTACTACTTTTTTTTCTATATATGTTATCATTTTTTTTAAATGAGCGAAACACATTGCCTGGGTTTTCATGTACTTTAAAATTTTATTAGTGTTACCCCAGCGCACAATGCACTGACAGACTGAGCGTTGACTGGGCTGGCTAAATGCTAAGTCACGTGATGCATTCGTTCCATGAGGAGACGCGACGTTGGTGTAGATGTCGCCTTAAGTAAAGAGCGTTTAGCAGACTTTCATATATAAATTAAAATAATTATTATTGAAAAATCGACGTAGAATAAAAATATAAAAATGTTTCATGTTAAATCTGAAAATAGAGACCTTTCATTGAAAAAAAAATGGTACAAATTGGTGAAGCGGTAGCCGCTTGAGGAACCGGAGAAAAATACCCTTTGAGCTTTTATATATGTATGGATGGATTGTCACCATATTTCAAAAGTATTTTTCTATGAACGTTTTGTCGGAGAACAATGACTTGCAAGATCGCACCGGTGCTGCCACTACAGCGTGGCATCAAACGCCAGTGACCTGAACTAAACCAATATGAGCAATATTGCACATAAAATATTTTAAAATTATAAACTACATAATTGTGTGCGCAACTGGGAAACCAGCATAATTTTCCCATTTTTTTTTAACAATAACGTAATAATTATTAAAAGTAATTCAACGGTATATTTTTACGGTATATGTGGAACTAGCCCTAGTTAACTACTCTACTCCTAACTCTTGGTTTTTGAACGTAGCCCGGAGACATACTATCCCGTACTACCTATCGGGAGCAAACCAAACTGTTCTACCACTGCTAATACGCGAAGCATACAGCGTCGGCTCCTTTAACCTTAAACACTTTGCCGGCGGGCATGTCTGATTGTATTTAGAAACCAAAAATTGTACTAAATTTTTTTATGAGAAAAAAAAATATTTTTTGTGTTTTTGGAAACAGATTCCCTGGAATTAAAGAAAACTTACAACGGAAGAACAAATTTGACAGCCAAAAATTAGAAATGGGGAGGAAAATTAACTACACTAAATACTGCTGCCCCTAATTAAGTAATAATTAATAATTAAGTTGTGAACCTTATTCTACTATCACTCATGAGCAATTTAGCGCAAACAGAAATATTTTATGGTTCCCTACTTAACTGAAAGCATAGAAAAGTTCAGATCTAAGAACTTTGAACGAACAAAACTACTTTCGTATTTTTTGTTTGTAATACCGTAACTTTTAGTAATTAATTAAATTTGTTTTCTGAATAGATATTTTCATAGTTTTTCCATGAAAAATTATGAGTTACTCCTACTAACGTATAAAATAACTAAATTAATTTCAAAAAGCGTACCATCTGTACCCACATCACAGTAAGTTACAACTCAACTGAAGCTGCACTATTTATTGCTATTACTTTTAAATGACAAACAAAACAAAAAACCGCACTTCATATTTCTTCAACTCTGTTTTCATGAAACGTATATCAAAGTACTTGATACCACAAACACCTCAAACCAAAACAAATATTTACACTGTATTTCATTTTCTCACTTTCTTATCTAAATTTAAAAGCATCATATTTGCACCATATTATTTTTGTACATCCTGCTTGCAGAAAATGCATTTCCCTTAACAATAACAAACCATTTACTTCAGATTTATTTAAATATTTAAAAAAATTACAAGACTAAATTATCATAACAAAAATATTTTTGATTCTTTAGTGGAAAGAAATGTATTAGAAAGGATATTAATTTTTTGTAGATATATGACTGAAGAATTTACATTTCTTATACAGATAAAAAAATACAATTAAAAGTTGAAGTTGCCCAGAACTGTTCATAGTGAATTTAAAAATTAATAAATAAAAACAAATATCTTTATATATTACCAATAAAAAAATTTCTTCAAAATTTTTGGTAAAAACTCAATTCAAATAACACTTATTTTATAAAAACAGGCAAAATTATAAGTACCTACTTCGTAAGTAACGAAAATAAAATAAAAGTAGGTACTTTTTTACAAGCTCATAATCTCTTATTTTTCACTTCAAACTAAAACTACTAATTAGCTAGATCTAAGGTTACCCCCTTTTAAGGACCCACTTAACTTTCCAAAATCTACTATTATCATCAGATAAACCACTCCGGCTTCTCTCACGTTTTAAATACTGGTGTGACTACAAAGACACGTCTGAATAAACAAAGAGAACAATTCAGCTCTAATGACTTAATTTGCCGATATTAAAACGAGGGACATACTTTGTGATACTCATGCTGCGTTGCTTTTAATGAAGACATGCTATGAGTACAATTCTAACAATAATTTCAAAAGCAATAAAAGGGTATTGTTTTGAATGGTTGTTTTAATTAACTAGAAGCGTATTTATTGTAGTTTGGTACCACGCGATGTTACTAAGAAAATTAAGTTATCGGAATAGTATTGGGGTAGATTAATTAAAAACAGAAGTGATCACGAATAGGAAAATGATGAGGCAGGGGCGTGGATAAGGGAGGGAATGGGGGTTAAACCTAAACGTAAAAGTATCAACAATCTCATCATCTATTTTAAATTAAAGTTTGGATCAAAATTTGTCCTTATAGTGTTACTTACACTTTTTGGGCTTCCTCTGTACAAATATCACGTAAATGTTAATTAAGTTATAAATTTCTAATGATTCATGATTTTTGTGGGAATTAGAACTGCACTGAAATTTACAAGACTTCAGGAAAATCCATACGGGAATTCCACTTGCAGTAAAACAAGTCTTTCTGCGAATTCTTATCAATATTGTCATTTCCTAGTACGCAAAACAAGGTCAAGATCACCGCCTTTTTTGCATTTATCATACGAGTAATAATAATAAATTAGTTAATACTGTTAACAGCTTGTTTACTAGCAGCTAGTACAGTACAACTGTTCAAGGTTCAGTAAATAACAAGTGGGAGCAGAAACAACGCGAAAGTTAACAAACTTAAGCAAAATTTAAGCCTTATCGTAAGTGTATCAGTTGAAAAAAATGATAACAATTCTCACGTAGTTGATAAAAGTGTAGACAAAGAATCTATAAGTGTTATAAGTGTATTTTATTCTTGAATATAATTGAAAATTATAACTAGGTACAACAGAAATGCACGTACAAAGATAAAAGCGATAAAGAAACAAACAATGTTTATATTTGTTTCGGTCTGGAATTTTAAGTAAGGTTAAAGAAACATTAGATAACATTAATAAAATTCATAACAATATCAAGTTCACAATAGAAATCGAAAATAACAATACCCTAAACTTTTTAGATCTAAGCATAAAAAGAGTAGAGAACAATTTAGAGTACAATATTTTCAGAAAACCCACAACTACAGACATGGTCATACATTCGAATTCTAAACAACCACTCAAAATTAAAAAATCAGCTTTCAATAGTATGATTCACAGAGCCATTCATATCCCACTGTCTACCGAAAATTTCGATAAAGAACTTAACACAATTAAATTTATAGCCCTAAAAAACGGATACACGGAGCAATTTGTAGATAACATTTTAAAGAAAAAACAAAAGTAACAGGTAAAACATCTTTTGTACAGCGGACAAGGGACAAAAATAATTGAAAAAACAATATGGTCAAAAATCAATTATATAGGTAGAGTCAGCTATAAAGTTTCTAACAGGCTCAAAAAATTAAATATTAACGTAGCTATACACAATCCGAATAAACTCCATAAACACCTAGTAAACAATAAAGACACAATAGAAAAATATTCAAAAAATGGTATCTATCAAATAGACTGTTCTAATTGTGATGCAATATATATAGGACAAACAGGCCGCAGTTTTAATACAAGAATTAAAGAACACATTAGATCAATTAAATACAATCATAAATCAACAGGCATTTCCCAACATTGTATTACAAACAATCATTTTTTCAAACACACAGATACAAAAATTTTACACATAGAAAACAAGGGTAACCGATTAAATAAATTAGAAAATTTAGAAATTAAAAAGGCAATGAGGAATAATAAAAATTTAGTTAACGACCACACCGATTTAGATAATTCACCACTCCTTGACCTACAGACCCTTCAGTCAACAAAGCTTAGAAACACATGTGGTAACACTTAAAATCAGGGCGGTGACGACCGAATTCTAGAAATAAGCATTTTGTACATCTTTAGAATTTTAGTTAGTATTGTAAACTCCTGAAGATAACCGAGATGGTTGAAACTCGAGTCGAGTAAATAAATACCAACAAATTGTGAAACAATTTACCAAGTGTTTTATTTTATTAATATACTATTAATTTTAAATAGTTGAATATTTATTAATAATGTTTCATCAAGTGCCTACCACACAATCAATTCAAAATATTAAAGAAACTCATTTTTCTTTAATTTTACAGGGTCATTTTTGATAACTAAACTGACTTCTAAAAATAAGAGTCTAAGTACATAATGTTCTCAAAACGCACTTAAAACAGATAAAATCATTAAAATATTCAAACAGTATGTTTTTAAAATTATTAAATGAAAAAAAGGCGTCAGTAATTTAAAATTATAATTATAAGTTTACGTTGAGGATAACGTGTCCTACTTAAAAAAACTAAATGCGTTTCATTTTCGTTTACCTTCAGAGCTAGTAGCCTTTACCTACAGCATACTTAAGAAAGTTTATTTATCTCGGTCACTTGTGTTGTAAAAGAAAGGAAAGAACTTGTGGTCGTTGCCGTCTGTTGGAAAGTCCAGACTGGAAGTTAAGTAATTCTGCAGTATTTTTTTTAAATTCTGCGATTCATGTTATGTAGAAGTATAAATTAAAAAAAATAGTTAAAAAATTCCAAAAATTTCTTGGTTGAAGGAATTGAACGAAAACACCTGTCCTAGTAAGTCATTACTACTAAAGCAGGCCTACCAAATTTGAATTAAATATATCTCAATTTATAGCGGAGATACTAATTAATAAGTGATTTGCCTCCACTAACTTTACAAGAGTTATCTCGAAACGGTTGCGTTTCCGGACATATATATAACACAAAAAATGTTGTATGCAACTTATGCGCAAAATTTCTTTGGTGCTTTCGAATGATTTTTGTCTCGGCTGCCGCCTCGACAAAAAACTTTCATTCTCAAACACCAAAGTATAATTTAGCGCACTAGATACATAAATAACTATTATGTATCTAGTGTGCGAAATTATACTTTGGTGCTTGAGAATGAAAGTTTTTTCGAAAGCACCAAAGAAATTTTGCGCACGAGTTGCATACATTTTTTCTACAGACTTACTGAAATAATGAAAAAAATTAAGTAAAATCATAATAAAATACAAAAATAAAGATTTATTCTTTCGCAATCTAGTCTGTTTCTTTGTTACTACGAAAACAAAATTTAACAAATATTGATATTTGTCAGTTACTTTTTCCTAAACAAGTTTGGTCGGCGTCCTTGTTACCACGAAATATTTTTTGCTCTAGTGCGCGAAATACTTCGTGCACGTTGTCAAGATAAACAACTCCAATGTGACATTTTGCACACTGAGATTATTGTAAAAATGTGATCATTTTTTGACGTCTGTAGAAAAAATCCATTTTATGATGTTAAAAAAATCGTTTCTTAATGTCCGATAATCGTCCAGTTAAGAAATTTAAAGTAAAATAGTAACAGCATGATTATTCGTAAACTATATAAACAAATTGTTTGCAGACGTCAATAAGAGAATTTTTGAAAATGCTGCCACTTAACGGAATGTTTACAGAAATAGTGTAGAGTAGAACCATACTGCAAATATTGACTGATAAGGGCGCTACCTGCCAAAAGAAGGCGCACGTACACCCTTATCGGCAAAGCCAGAAGATATAACAAAGTCCCGTAACGAATGTGAGAAGGCACCATGACGATCAACCATCCGGCAGGTGGCGCTAATACGCTACACCTCACTATATCTCTTCTTTTCAAGTTTATTAATCCTGTGCGAAATAATTCTACAATTACAGGAACTAATAGTTTATTATTTATGATTTGTAGTAAAATAGAGAAGACCGTCGCCTGCGTTGATTTGTAAAAACTGACGTTTGTTTTTACAAATCGACGCAGGCGACGGGGAAGACTTAAATTTATTTAGGTGGGTAGCTACTAATTTGAACTGTTAAATTTGACAAAAATAGTTATTTAAGTAACAAGGAATGTAAAGACGTAATAACATTCGAGGTACGTAAATACTAGCCGAGGCGAAGCGGAGGCTTGTGGCCTGCCGAGACTGTTAATAGTCGATACATTCCGTGTTACTTATTAAATTTTTCACGCTACCGGCAATGTAAGTAGGCCTACAGGTAGAAATTTAATCATATTTTTAAAAGTTCGTTTTGACAGCTGTCATCGGAATTATTTTTTAAAAGCCCCATTATTCTAAGTTGTCTGTGCTTGTTACCATATCAACGAACAGTTAAAATCAAAATTATTTTCCTAGGAATGTAAGTGACACTATTAAGTTTCGTCGTCAAGGGTAACTAGTACACGAATGTTATCAGCCATTTACAATCCCTGTAGCTATGGATGTAAGGCCTACTTACATTGCCGGTAGCGTGAAAACGTTACTTATTTAACTTTTTTTAAACTCGTAAGCGTTTCCAAGAATAAAAGATGAAATTTCAAAAGTTCTAAATTTTAATTTTATAACTTCATTGTTTTACGATTTTCAAAATCTTTTATTTTTATATTTTAAGAATGTTTTTAAAAATGCATTCTCTATAGTTTCACTTTCATATAGAAAAATACCGGTCGTAAAACTTAATGTAGACCAACAACTCACTTTTTCTTTTGCTAGACATGAATTTCAAATTACCCATTGACGTAAAGTAAAACCAGAAAAAGAACAAGAATTAAAAATTTAAACTAAAAAATTTAAATATTTTAAACCAAGAAAACAAAATTATTAAGCAAAAATACAATACTAGGTATGTATTGAACTAATTATAACGTAAAATAATAAGTGCATTCGAAACGACGTATTAATACAGCCACTTTTTAAAAATTTCATTTTAAATTTCGAATAAGTAAAAGCAAAAATTATTTAAGTATTTTAATAACTTTTTAGAAAACAAAACAACAGAAGAAGCATATACAAATACAGAAATAAGTTAGTAAAAAAGGTTGAATAGGTACCTAGTTATTAATTGAAATGACTTCAGAGAATTCTGAATATGTTTACACACACAAAACTGGTATGTATCTACGTTGTAAGAATAAGATTTTGCTTGCATTTACATCACAAACGAAAATGTATAAATTATGTATTAACTTCGGTAACATTTTCTGATTATGTTATAAATTCAAATAAATAGATATTTATGTTTTTCTTTATACTTTTGAGTCAACGTTTCACTAAAGTGAATTCAAGTTTCTCTAATAGGTAAGCAATAAAGGTTAATGAATTTTGTGTATATTTCCTTTAAGCAGTTGCAGGTACTTTTTCCGACTTGTTCCATAATATTGCACAAATATTCTACTAAAATGTTACAAAAAAATCATACCAAAAATGTACATTACTTTTTCTATTCGTTGCCTTTCTGAATAATGAAATATTTACTTTTTATAAATAAATAATTGCCCAACTATGCTTTGTGAATTGCAAGTTCATTTTGATAATTTGATTATGACAACAGTAATCTTAAAAAACGTGCAAATATTAAAAAAGGTACTAGAAGAGAATGTTATAATAATAATACAATAATTGTTTGAATTAATTTGAACATTACCTTGAATTTATGTAACGAAATGATTCAACAACCAAATATTCTCGAACCGGGTTTCACTATTTCAAAAACCTCGTGTTTTATCACTCAAAAAAATTAAATTTGCTTCATTAATACAATAACATAAGCTACTATCACACACATTTTACTACTGACAACTGACACGGGGCTATGTTTCGGTTTGGCTTCGGCTCGATTAAAAGGACTTTCCCATTCACGATCACGCTTGAAAGAGGAATGTGACGTAACTGTATAGTTGGGTTGCAGCAAATCAGGCGCAAGGTTATTTATTGTTGTACACAAGGACGTCTGGGATAAAATTGTTGAACGTCTACCGTCTATCGCTATACTTGAAAGTTTTTACAGCTGCACAAGCGATCCGGATCCCATCATTTAAAAATCAAAAAACGAAATAACCCTTTTGGAAGGGTGGGTCACTGCTGGCACAAAAAAGGAACTGTGCCCCACCTTACTCGTCACTGATAGTGCAAATTTATTTGAAACAATTTTTCCATTTTTAATGTTTCTGACTAAAAAATATCTTATAACCGCGCAGTAGGTACGAAAACTCAATGAAGTTTTGAACAGCTACTATACAGCGTTATCAAAAACACTGATAACAAATGGTTAATTTGTTATAATTAATTTTATAAAAAAAGTGCACTACAAAAATTACCACCATTTATATTTTCCGCAAGATTTTTTGTATCAACTTTTGCAACTATGCTAAATCGATAATGCGTTTCTCGCTTAAACTGGAAGGCGCAGCGAGTAATTAAAGCCCCCTTTTATGTAAGACACAGGAAGTTAGCTTAAACAGAAATGTTTTATCGTTCTCCGTGTATTCAGTAAAGAAAAATAAATTTCGATTTTTAAGAATTCATAGAAGGCGTCACAAAGCAATTTGCAGACTAGGACACCAACCAAATTGTAGTCCTATCATTATGAACCTACAAAATTAAATCATGTAGCCAGTTTTTAAGCAATGTTGGCGAAAATTTCCAAAATTTTGAAAATAATTTTCACTTCGCAGTTTATATTCATACAAAAATTCTGTTACATGGTAACATTGTGTTCCCTTAAGGCTATTATGATAACTAAATTTTATGCCGATCTGGCAACTCGTCTTCAAGTGATGGCGTCAAATCAAAATTTTCAAAAAATCATTGCTTTCGCCATTTTGATGCTAGAAAGTTCAGGAAAAAAAAACGTTCGATTTTTATAAAGTATTCCATCAGATCCGTTTATAAATTCACAAAATGCAATTAGGGAAAAGATATAAGAATATAACAGAAAGACATTGCAACTTGCGTCTTCAGAGTGATTAGAGCACTGAATTCAAATCCGGGATGCAGAGGTATTTAAACCCTTTTGAGCCAGTTGGGCAGAACGACGGAGTTATGGTTAGCTGTCACCGTTGGGCGGATACAGATGCGGTAGAGCGTGATCGCGTGATCAATGATGATTACGAGTCCTTAGAGGATGAGCTACTGGAGTCCAAGCTTTACTGTGTCTAAAACCATTCTCTGTGTTTATGTTGTTAGGTTGTTTCTGAATTTCAATTGTCTCACATATGATACGAGGAAAATTAATGTCTTTTAATTTAATAAATAAGAGGCGGTAAAACGGGGTGTTGCCTAACTTCGCCGTTTAAGTTACAATCTTAGATACAAATAATTGCAGTTTGCCGTCCACCTAAAAACCTTGAACGCCGCCGGTATGCCTATTCGATATCCGTCGAGTTTTACAAATAAATTATAACTAATAATCAGGGTCCGGTTCGATGAGCCTGCAAAGTTTTTTACAAACGTATATATTTTTTTAAATAACCAAAACATCGAAACTTCTTTTCTTCGCAATTTTTATGGTTGTAAAAATTAAATTTGCTAAAAACAAAAAACACGGCACATCAAACCAACCCCAACTACAACCCATTCATAAAAAACAAACACTTTTAAAAACATCTAAAATTTTTCTGTAATCAGCTTTTTACGTCCCAGTCCTGAGCTTCGTCTCCGGAATTCTCATCTGTCACGCACTCTTATTTAGTGCTAAGGTTGAGCACCGGGGACCCACACCTTAACGTCAAATCCGCACAACTAATAGCAGAAAATATTTAGGATTTAAGACCCAGTACCCAGTTGCAGTACTGTGCTATTGGATTTTCTAAAATTATTAGAATTTTATGTACTAAAATTACAGTAATTTTTTTATCTAGTTAATAAGTTAGAATGTTGAACTGTCAAAAATGCTGGTATAGTATAATGGACATTGCGCTTTAATTGATCTGTATTCGTCTGTCCCACGGTCTCCTCTATTAATACCGAGAGACGTGAGTCGATATTAACATAGGAGGCCGTGGTGTGTCCATGCAGTCAGACGATAGTACAGATTTCTACTGTGAACCATAGACACAATCTATTTCTCTCAGTTGACTAAGGATAAAAAAATACAGAACATTTTTGAATTATAGTCAAAACGTCAAGCAAAATCCGAAAAAAATGTCATTACTAAAACGCAGTTTTTGAACCCACAGACTTCAATTTTGTTAAAGGTTGTGTTTAATGGCAAAACTTAGAGATCCGAGGCAACAGTTTAAATTTTAATAATAAGCAAGCAAACAACCTTTTTTAGTAATCAATAGGTACAAAGAAAATTTAACATTTCTAGTGTCGAGAGCCAAACAGAAACACTGAAAGTCAAATTCATGCAGCAAAACCTGAATCTCGGAATCAATGTGTAAGTGTTAAATAATAAATTTGAATTTATAAAAATACCTACTTCGATGCCAAATCAAATATTTAAGATTAAAGTTAAAATAGCATCGACGAACGTGGACCCCGGGAGCGTTTGGTTACGAAGTTACATTAAGAATTTCTATTAAAGAATAAGTTTATTTTACGAAAATATTTCAAGAACTCTATCTCTTAAGATTCAAGCAAGTATTTCTGTAACGAAACGTTTACTACTACATTTTCATCCGAACATCTATAATAAATCCGTAACTGTCTCACCATAACCAACCGGCTAAATCTTACATAACGGGAAAATTTATCACTATAACACGCTGGTCGTTCCATGCATGTTGGGGCCAATATTTATGTTCCAGGCACATGCTATAATGTATTTTATTTATGGCTGACTCTAGTTCTGTTGGCTGGAAAACATAAACACTGTTTTTATAAAAAAGCTGTCTGGTAACTTCTGCTGAACGTATATTTTCAATAATAAGCAAAATGTAGACTATCTACAAAAACCCAACTAAAAGTTAAAACAATGGAAATTTACAAATAAAATAAATTTTAAATGGGTTATATGCAGTTTTATAACGTTTTAAAAGATAAGCATGGCATAAAAAAAAAGAAATTGATGTGAAAGATATCAAAATTAAGTTGTATATATTTTAAAGAATTTTCCAAGTTACATTTCATGTTATATATTAACATCAAAATACTCCGTGTTTCTTAGTTTTGTGCTTGAATTTTCGTTGGGAGAGATGTAAAACCTGCTGCATGTGAAAAATGTTCTGAAGCCGACTTCTACTAAATCATTTTTCGAAATAAGTTAACATCAGCAGTGCTAAATGCGATATGATGTATAAATATTATTGGTTTAAAAAAAAAAATATCATAAAACAGTAAGAACGCAAACACAATGGTAATACATA
The DNA here is from genome assembly GCA_958336395.1 of Ctenicera cuprea. Classification (NCBI taxonomy): domain Eukaryota; kingdom Metazoa; phylum Arthropoda; class Insecta; order Coleoptera; family Elateridae; genus Ctenicera; species Ctenicera cuprea. The sequence goes on from OY284491.1 coordinate 19,534,909, forward strand.
GTAAAACAACAGATCGCTGGTTTGCTGGGTCGTAGGTCTCCCCCTCCCCCCGGCCCCAAAGAATAAACTATTACATGATTTGGTAGTAGTTACCCATATTCCGTTCTGCAACTCTTCCATAATTGCTAACATAAGAGAATGTAAAGACGTATTAAAAACATGTCTAATATCTCGCAACAACGTACTATTTTTTAAAGTAATTTACAAAACAACCGTGGGCGTAGTACACGGGTTCCGCCAGTTTACAAATATTTTGCTTCAGAAACCATTGGTATAAGTTAAGGTTTTCAAACTTCCTGTATATTTAATTTTATGCCAAAATTGTTGGTATTTATGTAGAATTCTTAGTTCAAATATTGATAAATGTTGAAATTTCTAAGTTAACCCTACAATTTATAAAAGGTAATTATTACAATTGTAACGAATTAACAAATAAGGAAAATATATCTAGGTATAATTTTGGGCAGCGACGTGGATTTACTTTGATTGACATCCGGCGCTTTCATTAATCTAATTATGTCAGTTGTGCGCTTTGGCTGTGCTATCATCATCGCTTAGGAACATCCGAGGGAGTATAAGTAGTAGCATTGTACCATGTACCCACACAATCAAAAACAAATTAATAGTATCTACACTATTAATACGTTCACTGCCGATTTCGTATGATAAACTACCCCAACAGCTAAGTTGTTTCAGTCATTTTATTAATATTGCCTGCCCTATATAGTTACTTTAAAGCAAAATTCGGAAACCAATTTGAAAACAAATTACTAATATGCAAACAAGAGGCCGACAAATAATCAACACCGTAACGCAATGAAAACACTTACTACGTACATCTAAACAAGTTTAGACCTGCGGCACACCATTTGTGCCAGCGGCCTCTGCAATCAGTAGTCTGTGGCACACACCGTGTGCCATTGGCAATGAACGCGTTAAATGCAAAAAAAATTAATAACTGAAACATTTTCGTCCGCTAGCAGCTCCGGACATGCATCAAAGTAAATCCACGTTGAATGGGAATGTAGCCACTATGTACATATTTACAAGTTTTCTTTATTTCGCTATTTATTCCTCTTGCTGTGAATTACCCATCTATTTAAATTTTAAAAATACTGGCTACTTTGATTATTCAGATTAAAATAAAAATTATTGAGTAGTGTATAATCGAACGCGTTTCTGCAAATTTTAATTTAAATTAAATTAAATTTAATTTAAATCAAAAACCATATTTTCGTTTAGAATCAAAATTAACCATTTCAAATTCTGAAAAGACTAAATTTATGGACATGGTACACAGTTTCAACATTAATTTTGAACGCTGCGTTTCATATACCATAGGGTACTTAAAGCCAGGTGGCAGCTGACCGTCAATATGTCAAAACCAGGTATATTTCATGGTTAAAGTCACTCTCATCATAAGAAAAGACTTAAAAATAGTTTGAAATGTTAAATGTCCTATATTGGTCTATTATTGACTTCATTTCACAACTAAAGAGGGTTTGCAGTTGCACATCAAACTATTGTCATGACTTTGTTCGGCTTTAATGTTCATTTTGTTTGGTCAAGTTTGAAAACGTCCATTGAAGTGTTTTGTTGTAAATTTTCGAGTTATTCTTTAACAAAAAAAAATTAATATTTTTAAAATCCAAGTATGTGAAAACAAATAACAAAATGTGTTCGTTGATCGTTTTTATAGTGTTTCACATGACAGGTCTTGAATAAATCATTTGGAAAATTTATTAATTTTTTATGGGGTTTAAGGGGTCGGATTTTTGTTTATAAAAATGTATGTTCGTTGGAAAATTTTGTTTGGTCTAGGGACTATTTTATGGATATCGCTGTGTTTATTCGACTCGTATTTTGTCAACCCCGCGACGAAGTTTTTCTACTCAGATTCTGGTAAGTCCTTGACATTGTTTCCACTTTGCTTGGGATTTTAAATGGTTCTGCGTTTATTATTGAACAGATGAATATGAATGGCTAACTCAAGTTTCCCAGGAAGAAATTGTGGAAGAAGATCCACATCTAATTAGAGATGACATTAAATTTCCCTTTGAACGCTACAATTTTGGGGTTTCGATGCTGCTGTGGAACCTTCTAGCGTTCGTCGTGACAATCCTAGTCTGCTCCATCGGAAGGGTTTCTCTGGTCTACTTAATGCAATTGCTGGCGAAATATTCAAGGTACACATCTCGAAACAAAAGTTTCTGCTTCTAAAAAGCATGCTTTAATAAATAATATGTTGTAGGACTAACCAACTGAATATTCGAGAGACTTTCGAAAATAGCATATCGAGAAAAGGTGCTTCTAGTAAAATTCCTGTTTTGACATCTTCAAAGTCATCGATTACTGTTCGCGATATTTTTAATGACGGCATGGAAAAGGATAAAATGATGGCAAGCGGTATAAGTCTTTTATCAAGCTCTTCGACCAGCATGGATTTGAATGTTAGATCAAGTAAAGTAAGTAGGTATACCTTTTGGTTTTTTAAACACTCTTTTTCTGGCTTTTCCTATATTTTATCTTTCTCTTTGTCGGTCTCCCTCTGTATCTGTATGTCTGCTTCATTATTCGTAGTTTCCTTCACTCTCAACTCGTTCCCTCTTACTTTCTCCTGTAGCGGGCTCCTTTTTTATATTTTGTTTCTCTCTTTTCCCCTTGCTTCTTTCTCTCCTACTTATTCTTTTTTATTCTCTCTTCTTGTATGTTTTTCTACATTTCTTCACTTTCATTTATCCAATTGCTGCTTAGCAAGAGCAAAATTACTTTGTCTCCAGCCGCGCGCAGAAAGGCAAAGTGATTTTGCTCTCGCTTTTAAATGAAAATGTTGTTTACGCTTTGTTTATTTTCTTTGGATACGTTTTGTATACAATAGCTACGTCTTGATTCCTGTATGTAACAGCCATCTTACTTGCAATAGTAAAATTTAATTAATTTAGTTAAGATTAATTTTAAAATGAATGTTTTTTGATAAATTTCGACAAAAAATAGCGTATTTTTTTCTCCTGTGTGCTTTATTTCAGTTTCGTGAAATAAACAGCACCAGCGGGAAAAAAAATGTCACTTTCTTCCCTTGTGACACAAACAACTATTTTTGTTAGAGCGAAATGTCTTCCCGACTGGAACAACAGATGGAGAAACAATGCGCGAAACTACGAGACGAGATGATTGTTATTCAAGCAAACTCCCTAAAGGAACACGCAGCATTGTCCAGGAAGCTCGAGTCCATTTCGAGGGAAAAACGCGATCTGTACCGACAATTAGTGGTCACTCAGAAGGAAAATCGAGCAGCGAAGGAGCAATTAGAGGAACTTCTCGCCGAAAAGGCGTTGTTGATGAAACGTTTAGAATGCGCCTCCAAGGAGTTCAAAATGAACACCAAATCGAAGAAAGTAGCACTAGCCAACCTGGAAGAATCCCAAGTGACAATAACTGTACTGAAGCAGGAGTTAGACAGGATAAGTGTCCAAAAGCAAAACATGGAAAATAAATTCAAAATTCTTGATGCTGAACATAGGAATTTCAAAGAACGTTTGGCGAAATATGAACCATCAACACAAGACTCGTTTAGCTTGAAAATTGATAATAATAATAATAAGGATAATTTAGAAACCAAAAATGCTGTTAATAATATATCGAACGATATTAAGGTCGGTTACCATAACAAATAAAACTTAAAATATCTTTACTACTATAAATTTACAGAAGTCACATCATAATGAAATTTCTCAGTCCCAGAAAGACGTTCAAAGGGTGCAATTGAGGCTAATGAATTTGGAAAAAAGTTTGGATAGGTTAAAACTTTGTAATTGGGGTAAAAAAGATGACAAAAAGAAAATGCCATGTTCAGCACCACGTCCTAGCTTAAATGTTCAGGTAAGATATAAGCTCCGTGTGAAAAATTTGTTCTACGAGAGTAGTCACAAAAATTTACAGTGATGTAGTGAATTTAGTGATTTGTGCAATTATTTGTTATGAACATTATTAAACGTACTCTACTATAAACAGCAAACCATACATAGGCGTTGTCATGGAAACCGTTTACTTGTTATTCAATATGGCCAACGCAAGTGTCAACTATTCCTTGAAATATCGTAGTATAATTCATATTTTCGTTAGCGATGGCGTCAAACGACTCGAAATTTTACGCACACTCAGCTCACACTTTTAATAAAATACACTAAAGTAGTTGCAAGTATTTTAATAAGCAAATCGTTTTAAAAATGGCTGTGGGACTGTTCGTGACAATTCAGGAAGAGGAGGTTTAACTGCTACGAGAGCGTTGAAGCTTGAAACTATGATGTGCGTAACATTTCACCCGGTTTTAGCCTTCATTATTGAGAAATCTTAGCAAACATTTGCATCGGTCATGTTGAATAGCAAGTGAACAATTTCCATAACAACAGTTATACATATATTGTTTCCTGTAGTAGAGTAGATTACGTTCGGTAATGTGCATAACAGTTAATTTTACGAATCTTTAAGTTTACTATATCACTGCGTGAATTCCGGATTTGGCGTGATCTACCCTCCTACTTACTTTATTTCCATTTGTTTCCTAGGAGCAATGTCTTAGCCAAACCGATTCCGACGATTTTGATAACTTTGTGGCATCGATTGCCACTCGGGCCGAATCTCCTTCAGAGGGTCAATCTAAGAAAGCAGTTAAAAAATTATTAATGGGAAGTGATAATTTAACGGACGAGGAAAGGCGGAGAATATTGGATCCCACTGAGTCTTCCGGTGATGAATATTCTTTGGCTTCTAAAAATCATGATTGTTTCATGGAGCACGATGCAGATCCGTTTGAAAGGGTAAAATTATGATTAAAACACCGCTCAAAAAATTTAAGAAGCAAATATTAATTATACAAAAAATGAAAACAAGGTGGATATTTGTCAATAAATAGTTTTTTAAACGTTTATTAACGTTGAGTACGGCCTCGTGGATTAACATCGACGTGACATGTCTATATATCCTATACGGGAAAAACTAGCGTCATCTAGGAGTTTGCAGTGAAACCAACACAATCAAAAAATTAGTTATGTAAGTCAGGTAGCCAAGCTTCATAACAGCTATAATTGGTAGTAAGATGCAATGCAATTTTTTGTATATTTTTTCGCATATTTGTTGTTTACAAGCCACCGAACAACGTGCTTGCGTTGCGGCATGCCACTAAAATTAGGTTTTGCAAGTAAAAAATAAAATTTATTTGTTTATATTAATGTTGCAATGCACAACAGTCTTCAAATTTAAAAATGTCATAAAACTTACTTTGACCTTTTACAAAATGGCGTCTGGCTTCGTTTTTTGTATAGCAATCGTGTATCTAGTAAATACAGGGTGTTAATGAATTGTAGGGACAAGCTTCTAGGACTTGCAAAACACAACAAAGCAAACAACTTTTGTTAATAAATGTGTGGTCAAAAGTGTTTCCTTTAGAAAATAGAGCCTCTTAAATATTTTTTAAGAAATATCTGAAAATAGGCAACCCAAATTGCATTTTGCAATTATTTTGCACAGGTCACACGGAATTTTGAAAAAAACAACGATTTAGACATACATGCATTCAAATAACGCCAATTTTGATACAATTCGATATTTTTGTGATATTTTTTGACTTTTCTTGCATTCGTTTCTTTCTGTGCCTTTTATAATTGGTTTTTTTCGTTCTGTGATTTTTTTGATAATTATTTTCTTCGTTATGTTCGTTCTGTGCTTCGTATTTTTGTGTTATGGCGAATTATACTTTTGCCGAACAGCATGACATGATGTTCATGTATGGAGCTGCTTGGGGTTTCGCACACGAATTTTGTTAATTAATTTATTTTAAATTTAATTTGAATTTGAAAAGTGGGAAAGAGGGCTTTATTTATCCTGTATTAATTTCCGTCGTTATAGAAACAAATAGTAGGTAGTAAATTGAGTTGGCTACATTTAGGAGCTTCTTAAAGAATCTTTGAGAAGCTCTATCCTGAAAAAAAACACTTTTGACCACACATTTATTAACAAAAGTTGTTTGCTTTGTTGTGTGTTGCAAGCCCTAGAAGTTTGTCCCTACAATTCATTAACACCCTGTATATATCGAAATTGTGACTCGTATAGAAACGTAAAGTCGAATTCTGAATTAAGAAGGCCGCGACGTTGATGTAGTAAATTTTGTTTTTTCTAATTGACCTTAGTACACTACAATAAGAAAAATTACTCTGAAAAAATTTTAAATTTCGTGGTTCATTTTCCATAATTTTATAGAATCAAATTAAGCCCCTTAATTTTGTTGAGTGGTATCTTTGATTATATACCTTAAGGGTATAGTCAATGGTCGTATTCAACGAGGACGATGTTTAAACATCAAGTTTTTAGGTGGGAAATCTGCTTAATTACGTCAAACGTTCTTCGTCACCCACAACGAATTTTTCTGATGAAATTGCAAATAACGACACTACTACGAGTTTGAATGAAGACGATACAGATGATTGTGAACTCCCTCTAAATCGAATCGTCAGTAATTCGCCAGCGTTTCAAACGTTTTTGAAGAAAATGGACCCTTCAGATCGAGCATATACAAAATTAGCTGTAAAAGATCATTAAAATTTAATGGGTTAAAAATTAGCAAATTTATTGTTATAAACAGCAATTAAACATATGAAATTATTTTGGTTGTTTTATTTTCTTTTAAATAGAAAAATCTTAATAAAAACAAGAAATAAGACCCATGGGCTTTGACCAGCTGCCACCTGTCTTGGATAACAAACAAAAAAATTCCTTGACTTCTACGAGCATTGAAATATTGTACGGTATTGATACTAAAAGGAAGCATAGTAAATTGTAGAGTTCATTTACGTGCTTTCTTCCCATTGCAAGTGTAAGAGGGTGGGCCGAGGTACTCGATTTTCTGAATGGAACTTCAAGCAGAAATACGGCTTTATTGTTAGGAGAGTATTTCGAAACGGTTTAGCTTACTTGTCTCCGGCAGGAAGTGGCCTATTATTGACTGTATTTAAAATACTGCGAGTTACCTTCATGAATGAACACGAACGTTGGGCTCGAGTTATTTAAATTCTTACACTGGAAGCACAAAAAGCGGTATGATCAAACGTTATAGTGTAATCTTTGGTATACGTAAGAAATGCAAGTTATATAAAAATAAAGAAAAATATGAATTCGATGCGGTAATATTAAAGGGTAATATTAAACCTGTTGAAGTTAAAAATTGTTTTATTTACAATAAATTAATATTAAGAAAACCTAAATAGGTTTTGAAATGCAAAATACACAATCAAAATCGACTCTTGCATGTAAAATAATTTCAATTTGTGTCAATGGAAAAAACAAAGCCTTTGATGATAATACTAATTAATTTAAATATTTATCAAAAAGAACAAAAGATTAAGAATTCGATAGTTTAAAAGTTTTGTCTATGACAATTTACAATTTAAGAACAAAAAAAAGGGAAAAATTTGCGTATTTTCTGCTAGCAAATTGCGGGTTCTTGGTGGATTTCTTTGCGTTTTACAAGATTCTTAATAAAATGACACTATTTTAATTTTTCATATAAACGAATATTTTATGCATATTCGACAGAGCGGCCGTAGCTTAGTAGTAAGCGCGCGGGCAACCAATGCAGCGGATCCGGGTTCGATCCCCAGCCCGGTCGTTCTCCCTCGCAGGGCAACGGGAAATCAGCGAGGTGGATTTTCCCCCAGGAAAACATCTCTGGAGAAGAAATGCATGCACTTCCTGTGGGTCGGAGCCCACGTTAAACTGTAGGTGTATTTTGCACAGACAGACATAGGTCTGTCTGTGCAAAATATGTTTCTCTGCGCACCAAACATAGACATAGGAGAGAGGTCGCCAACGCCCTGAATAGGGTATGGCACTAAAAGAAGAAGAAGAAGACAGTAAATGCATATAGTTTACTGCATATTGCTTGTTGAGAATCTTATGGGATTCTGTTCTAAGAATTGTTTGCTTCAAACGTTTTTAAGGAAGTTGTTCGTTCTTAATATTGTTTTCCAGGGCTGTTTTTTTTAGTGTTTCTGGAGAGTCTTGACTTTTTCTGGTTCTTATCTTGCTCTTGCACGAAATGCAAAACAAGAGTTATAATTAAAGTTGGTAAGACAAGACAAGCAATTGTTTGCAAGATTTACTTGCATTTACTTGCATTCCTTGCATTTTCTTGCATTTCTTGCATTTTATTGCATTTCTTGCATTCTTCATTTCTTGAATTCTTGCATTCTTGAATGCTTGCATTCTTGCATTACTTGCATTATTGCATTTTGTGAATTCTTGCATTTCTTGCATTCTTGCACTGTTGTTATAATCCAGGTATCCAAAAAACGAGCGAAATGTTTAAACTATTGATTAACAGACTTTTTCGGTATAAGTATGAACTAAATGATATGGTTTACTTACCTATTTAAAAGAAAAAGAAATACGCCTTTGCGCTCGAGATAATAGGTATTGTATGCATATACAGGTTGATTTTAAATTCAGGTACAGTTGATTTCCTCATTTGTTATCAGCGGTAGAAAAAAAAAATGTATACATAGAAGTTATACAATTTATTGCGACGAGTATCTCGGGCATATAATACAAAATGGTCGAGTTCTGGTTTAAGCGAGAGCGACCTATGCCTTTATTAGGCTAATTCCATAATTAGATTGTAGATTGTATCATAAATACTGTTTAACAAACTATAACACAACTACTGTATGCCTAAAGTTAATAACAAGCGAGATATTTTGATTTAAGGTAACGTATGGAATCAATGGTAATGATTACAAATACATTGCAATTGATCATAGGAAGCTGTTGTTAAGAAAGTAATAAAAGCGATAAAGAAATGTGTAACATTTGTCACATGAAAGTTTGAGGATAAACTAAAGCACAAAATTTGCCAATCAAGGCGCTTTTCGCTGTCAACCTAGGTCACCTGACGTAACTCCTATAGATTTTTGATTTAGAGATTCTTAAAGTATAATTAACAACTCATGTCTAATTAACATGAATTGCACGTTTGCTAATTGCTTGAATCAGGTTTTTAGTAACAGCCTCCTAAAATCACTTGATTTACAGTCATTACCATTGGTTACATACGTTGCTTTCAATCAAAATATGTCGCTTATTATTAGCTTTAGGTCTACAATTGTATTATAGTTTTTAAACAGAATTTATCCTACAATCGAACTAGCCTAAAAAATACAAGGTGTTATATTTAAAAAAATATATACCTAGTCGCTTTCGCATAAATAGGAAGTCGGCCATTTTGTTTTGTATGCCCAAAATACTTGTCACCATAAACTATATACCATTTGTTTATACATTTTTTTCTATCGCCAATAATAAATGCGCAAATCAACTGGCCCTGAATTTATAATCAACCTGTATAAGTGAGTATCGCTGCTGTATACCTAATTATTATAGTTTAGATTGTTGGAAAAATGACTGACTTCGTGCATTGGAAATGATTTCACTGCTATTCACCATGTGCGCGTTGCAAAGTACATACTGATTCCTGGGACAGCACAACCGGCGGGGTGCTAAACAGATGAGTTGCAAGAGTGCAAGAGTCTTGCAAGAAAGCAAGAAACGGGGAAGTCCCGACATATGTCAAAGGAAAACGTGCAAGACAAAAAATGCAAGAGTCTTGATAGCAAGACACGATTTTGGTGTTGCAAGACTGGAGCAAGACAAGAGTTGTGTAAATTTTTTGTCTTCTTTTGCAAGACAAGACAAGAAGTAGCCGAGGTCTCAAGCCTTCTAGAGGCCCGGGCGATCGGAAGCCCTCAGCAACTAAAAAGGAAAAAATGAAAAAAATATGTACGCGGTCATTGTACTTCAAAACATAAAACTATGAAAGATATTTAAATTGTTATACTGAATATGATATTTCGCGTCGATGCGTTACCAAAATGTATTATCTCACCGGTCAGTCAGCTCGATAATCGGTAGCCTGAATAAAAGCATAAATCCCAAGTCAGCAAATTAACTAGATAGTTGAATTTAGAAATAATTAGTTCAGTTTCGGTTTAAATCGTGAACGCGCATGTATTTACATATTAAAGGCACAAAAGTTGTTGTCTTAGTTTTCCGTGGTGGAGGATACGCAGACCTCGAGGTGATAATACTACGCTTTAGTACTAGCTTCTGCCGCGGATCCGCTGTCGAAGGGGATGTACGCAGCACGAAGCCGTGTCCCACATTTATTATTAACTTAGAGCACTAGCTCCACTAGTCTATATATTAAAGGCCGATCTTCGGTTTGACTTAATTTTCTGCTCGGCTGCCTGCGTACGCGACCGCCCTTTCCTTCATTAATTCCCTTCCACCTGCGTTCAGTCTCGGCTCAGCTCGTGAAGAAATGCAGGGTTCGACACGGCTTCTTGTTAATATTTTTGCAAACAATTTTATTAAGAGAAATGCGTAGGGCGTAGTGCACGGGCTTAGCCAATTAAAGATTTGAAATATAATTGGATTTAATTTTAACGTATACATTAAATTCAAATCTAAGTAGAGCCTAAAAAGAAAATTGAGCAAGGGACGAAAGCCTAAAAGAAAACTTCCACAAATTAGCAGTTTCTGCATCTTAAAGTAGAAGTAAATTTTCTGAATATGCTAGTGTCGGTGATGTAGTGAAACCAAACGAAATTGTTGTACTAGATCAAGCTGCAACAGAAACCATATACAGCTGTTTATCGAAATGCAGTAATTGACGGTGGAAAAATTGGAACAAATACGCAATGTGCAACTCGTTTTCTGTAGACTAAGGTTGTAGACTACAAAATTGTGTTTTTGCCGCACAAGATTATCAATAACAATTATAAGACAAGCATACCTGCTAGTGTTATAGTTTTAGTAATGTTTAAAATATTTAATTAAAATTCTGGTATGTGACTGTTAAACGTAGATTTGTTTTTTTAAAATTAATTTATAACAAAACTGGGAAAGTGGGGGTGGGGGCTTTTTATAAAAGTTTGCGGGGGAGGGGGGACTTTACGGTTTGCATTATGCCACTGCGAAGAGCGTAGCTCACGGCTTCTGCTGGTAAGTTTTAAAACGCGTAATATTATAATTTTAAACCTGAATTTTCACAACCAACGTACTATTTCTTAAACTTATTCGTACACAAGAGCAGTTATGTTATATAACCACTTGCCACCAGATTTTATGCTATATACAATTAAAGTAATTCAAACGAGTTTAAATTTAGAGAAGAAGTTGTACAGCTACTCATTTTATACTGTCGACGAGGATTGGAGTTGTGGCAGGCCTGCAGTACTCTAGATGTTTTTAATGTTTGTGTTTAATGAATAAATATTTTGATTGATTGTTTGATTGATATGTCGTACAATAAATTTTTTTAGTGAAATTAAGTAAGATAAGAGTGGTAGTAGCTCAGAGGTTAGGCGCTTAGCCTCTAACGCTACAGGTCTAGGGTTCGATTCCCTGCCGAAGTCATGCAGCAATAAAAATCTACGCCGCAACCCGCCACCCACATTCCCCAATCCGGTGTAGGCAGCCGTGGAGTCTTAATGCATTAAACCTTCTTTGATATTAAGTCGTTCGGATTCGACGTTAAACTGTAGGTCCCCCGTACTCCACCTTAGCGCTAAGGAGAGTACGTGGCAGAGAAGAGTGCCGGTGCCCAGCAGTGGAACGTAAAGGCTGATTGCGAAGTAAGATAAGGTTGTCATTTTTCATTGTTAAAAAAACATAATTTTTTTGATATGTATAAACAATCGATGATATTTGATTTTTTGAAATCGTGGTTTTTGCCAGCCCCGTTTTAATCTATCATCACTCTTATTGAAAATTGTGAACTGTCTGCAAAGCATATATTTTTGTGTTTTTCTAAAGTAACTCAGTTTACTAGGATGCCTTGGATGACATTAACAGCTATTTGTCAATGTCAACTAAGATACAATGTCATCCAAGGTTCCCTAGTTTTGCTGATTTTTAAATATTGATTTAATACATTATTTCAAAAAAAAAATATTTGATTTAAATCGCAATTTGAATCTCTCAAATGCTACACAGGTTTCGCTAGTTTGTGAAGAGTACTTCTCTGATTCACCACTAATAAGGGTTTCCACTTGTCCTTTTTTGGCAAGGACAGCTCTGTTTTTGACCGAAATGTCCATGTGGCGTATTTTGCTCTAAATCGTTCTTTTTACAAGCCTATACACTGATTCTAGATTTTTCCCCAAATTAAATTAATGTCTCATTCTAACTTATACCCATAGCTATAAAAGTTTCTACTTTTATTTTTTTTAAAACAATCGCTTAAGTATAAACAAAATATTTTAGATCCAAAAAATATTTTTGCGAAACCTAGTTTTCGAAGATACAACCGCAACTCTGCCTATAGAAGCAACGACTACCTGCACCACCAAAGCAAGGTAAGGGCCTGCCGGCGCGCCTATCGGCGGATTACAAATTCCGCTTTGGATGTCGGACAAAAATGGCTATATTCGCTTTATTTGGGAAGTTATTAAAAATATGCAAAGAATGAAAAATATATTTCTTTAGCTAGAGCTAATTGATAGGCGTAGTTAAAATTTATTTAAAAAAGTAACGTTTTTTTTTCTTAATTAATGTCTTAATAAAGTGCTTTAAATAGTCTATTGAATTGATAAACGTTTATAACCATCGGCGTTTGCGTTTTTGAATAAATAATTAATCAATTTCAAATTTTTCAAAAATTCCTGGAAGGCGTCAGAGCAAATTTGGGAGATAAGTAAAAACAAATTCGTAGTGCAATGCAAACATTTATTTTAAAGATTTTCAAAATTTTGAAGCAGCCCCATTGCGGTATTTATCGGATTTTCGAAATTAATTTTATTTCATCGTATACTACCTAGAAAGGGCTTTCAAATAAGTGATAGCTGATCCCGATCAGACAACTAATTTTTGAGTAAATGGGCGTTAAAGTCGAGATTTTAACATTTTAAAGGTAGAGAGTTCGGTAAAAAAGTTTTCGATTTGCCTTAAGTTTTTCTCTCAGATCCCGTGCTCAAATTTTTAAAATTTTGTTTTGGAAAAAAACGCTACAAAAAAAATGTCTAACTTCCGTTTCCGGTTTTGGATTTTTTTGAAAGCTTAACTAGAACTGCAATTTTCGATATACCTCTTGATTTAAAATTGCATCAAAATCGGTGCAGTAGTTTCGCCTGCAGAGGCGTCACCCACACACCCACCCACAGACAGGCATTTTTTAAAAACCACTTTTTTAGGTTCCTCGAGCCCCAAAACGTGCATTTCCGTTAAAATCTAGTTTTCGAAAACTTTCGTGAAACCAATACTTCCCTATACCGACGGTATGGGAAAGTAAAAATCAAAAATGTTCGCTTTGACCTTCGTTCTGTCGAATCACACACAAATATCTTAAATGTCTTTTCTTGGTTTCACACAAAGGTGGCAACCCAACCTTTACTCAAATTCAATTTGAATTATGTATGGCTTATACTATTTTTTTGTTTTAAGACGTTTTATTTCATATGATGATAAGATGCTCGAGAGGTTTAATAAAACGTTTTTGTTAAACTTACGTTTGAGATTTAAAGCTTTCTACTGTAAGTTTATCCTTTTGTTGCGGTTTCTATTCGTTGTCTTTAATGGTATACAAGTAAATTGTGCGTTAAAATATTATTAAAAAACAACCTATACGTTATGTTAATTAACTGCAAAATTACGTTTTATCGCTTTCTTTTGTTAGATTAAATATTTCTTGAATTTAGTTTTCAAATTTGTGATAGGTAACAAACTTTTTTTATCAAAATGCTACCGCATGGTATTTCTTTTCATTTTCAACACAATTCATGTATAGATACATATCGAAAAGTACACCGACAAAATAAGCCGTCAGGTGCAAATTTCTTTCAGTAACTAACACCAGGACACCAAGAAAAGCTCGTCGGTGCGAGATAAAAACTTTCTAGACGAATGGTTCTTTTCAAAACGGCGTTTGCTTTTCGAGATTATCTGTATCATCCTCCTTCAATCCGCTATAAGCCCTTCGCAGGCGTGAAAGGGTACGCAAATGCATTCAAAAGCGCGTCTGACCGTTCAAAAGTGAGAATTATTAGACGTTTCTTCGAACATTTTTCTACCTTGTTACACTAACAAGCAACTCTGCCTAATAATTACCTAACACCAAATAACCATATAATGGTCGTAACAGCAAACATTCATAAATTAAACATGAATTCTAAGCCATAGTGGTCATTAAATTCTATGCAGCAGTGGACATCATTAGTAGCTTCCTATCTCTGAAATAAAATTTGAAATAAAATCACACTCGGCTTGGATCATTACTGACCAAAAGAAACCCTAAACCGTCGTCCGGTCAAGGATAATTAGCGTAGAATATTCTGAGAGTTCAAAGGGTTCAAATTGAGGTTTTAAATTGTTAGTTTAAACAAACCATTTTGTTGTGCTCGTTTTTGGTTTCTTTTCGCTGGTTATCGAAGAGAATATTAGTCTCGTGATATGGAAGTATGCATCAATGATTTTTCATTCAAATCGGACGAAAAAAAGATGAGTATCGTGAGTGAAGCGAGACGAAGTGTGACTGGCATGACGCCTCTGGGTGGCACTTAAATACAGGGTGATTATTGGAAACAAGTCATGACCAAAATTAAAATTTTTGTTAGTTTTATTTTTAGAACTTGGGAAATACATAGATAGTCATTGTTATCAGGTAACATTTGGAGATTTACGAATTAGAAAAATTGTAACTTGAAAATATTAACATTTTTAAATATTTTAAATTTTAAAATGCTGCATATTTTTACTTTGTAGTAGTTATAATGGGAACCCAAACAATTCGATAAACGCCTCTGTGCATGAGTCATCAAAATATGAGAAATAAAAAAAAATTGACTTTTTGATTAGCTGAAATGTAGTGAGGTAAATTCTCTGTAGTAATATCACAAGAGCTTGAGAATTGCGGGTTGTATTACGAATACTTGTTGCATAGTATCAAAGCGAGTCAGTTTGACAGCTAAACAACCCCGACCGAGAAGCCCAAGGGTTTTTATATTAAACTGACACGATCTGATACTGTGTAGGAAGTTTGATTACTATAACCACAAATTTCCAAAGTTCGATTGAAATTTGACAAGATTATTTTTATGAATACCAAATACACCAATAAATACAAAATTTGTTAACTTAATTTAAAACGTGAAAAATGTCTAAATTCTATAACTCTATAATTTCTTTATTTATTTACGTAAGTATGGCGTTGCCAAGACATTCCTCAACGCTTTTCGAACAATTTCTAGGGTAATTAATTGCATGTAGGTTGGTCAGTACTATATTCTAATTGGTTTTAATATGTACTAGCAAAACCTGTGGTCTACGCCCCACGTTTTTTTAGTATCTTATTTTTAAAATGTAATAAGTAGGCTGTGCGAATACGCAAAGTTAGTGACTAAACTGAATAACATACGTAACTGCTAAGTAAGCATGCGAATGTTTAATGTTTTGTAGTTAAATCGCTACCCAGTGTGCTCGATATAAAATAATCTGTAAAAAAAGATTCACTTCTCCTTCATATTGTCCCCGTTCATTAGTGTTTTCAATTTAAATATTTTTTAAATAAATATTTGCAATTGATTCCTATTGATAGTGATTCCGTATGTCAGGTTCGGTTAGGTAAGGTTAGTTTCATATAAAATTTTGTGTTTTTAAACTGTAAATAGTAATTATAATAATTTACATAATATATAATAATATATAATAATATATAATAATATATAATAATATATAATAATATATAATAATATATAATAATATATAATAATATATAATAATATATAATAATATATAATAATATATAATAATATATAATAATATATAATAATATATAATAATATATAATAATATATAATAATATATAATAAACCTGAGGATGATAAAATAATTGTTGGTAATAAAACAGCATTTCCAAATATCTGCTGATATCCCTTGAAATCTCAGCTGCAATGCAATTTGTAAATCTGATTTGAGTTATTTATGATTAACATCACGCACAGCATCGTTTGCATGATCTGACCTGTATTTTACTCCAGAGTCGCTTTTGACACTAATCTGTCCCGGATCCTGTCGTCAGCAAAAGTTTAGTTTGGTGGAAGCGATCCGTAAGCTCAACATGTGTGTTCCCCAAGCAGTCTGATATGGCCAGCCAGCTGTCGACAGATTATGTCTCAATTATACAAAAACCGCAAACATTAAATTTTACTTATCTTTATCGAAAACTGTAACGGCCCGCTGTACCAATGAATGTGCGCTCTCTAGTAGCGGGTTCACTACTAAAAGTTGAAACAGGTGGAAGGGTTGCCAAATAAATATATAGATAGATAGATAGGGGAACTCATAGCCTAAGTCGTATGTATTTTTTGTTAACAATAAATAAGTGAATAAAGTAGGTAGCGTAGCGGGCTTATAGCAAATTTGGAT
This sequence comes from Ctenicera cuprea, assembly GCA_958336395.1. Taxonomy (NCBI): domain Eukaryota; kingdom Metazoa; phylum Arthropoda; class Insecta; order Coleoptera; family Elateridae; genus Ctenicera; species Ctenicera cuprea. Next base: position 19,551,376 of record OY284491.1, read on the forward strand.
TTTTTCCTTCTGCTTCAACATTTAGTGATGACGTATTTTGCAACATTCTGGCCACATCTTATTTATTATGTTTATGTAACAGCCGCGCAGTGTAATTTAAAGCTACGATACCGGCGGAATAATAATATTTTCTGCTACTAATTATTTGTAAAGAAAAGAGTGTGGCGGAGTCCACGGGTTCTGCTAACATTATAAATTAATTTGCGTTTGCTTTAATTCTTTCTTTAGTTTAGAAAAACGTAGTGTCTGTTTAGTAAATTTGCTAGCAAAAAATAGTAAAGGAAATTGTGTGGCGTATTTTATACATTAAGTTGCGATTGTTTTAATTATTTAGTACTAATGCTACCTTTACTTAGGTTAGTAAAACGTAGTTTCTGTTTAGGTATTCCTAGCCTGTGTATTTGTAAATCGTAAAAACACTATACACATCGATAAAATGATAAACTAAACCCAAGTGTTAATTTTAAATGTTCAATATTAGAGCTTAATGTAATGGTAACATTTGTTTCTGTTATGAGCACACTCTGCATCTTTCCAGGACCACAGCCATGGCGTGAGAGGGGAGAGAGAGGAAGGGGATATGAAGCAAAGATCGGCCACGCACGCAGGCACCCGAAAGTCGTAGAACAATCAGTCTTTGATATATACAATAATAAAATAATCATATGTAATATCACTAGTGGCTACAATTTTTTCAAAAATCTTTGCAGTACAGATCACAAGTACGCATTGTGACGAAATTAGTCATTAGTGCGAAGCATGAGTGTCAATTTTCTTACGTAATAAGTGCGAGTGATTTTCGCCGCAAAAATTACCTAGAAAATCATGGTCAAATGGGGTATTCGGCATGACAATTCCACAAACATATAAAAAACGTGTAGTAGAAAATGGTATTTTTCAGCTTTTGCATGGTGGAAAGAAAAACAATATTGAGACGTTTTATTGGTTGACAGTGACAGAAATTTAACAAAATTACACATTTTCAACATTAGTGAATTTTGCACAGCAGCAAAATATGTTATGTATCTTAAGTTTTAACTTTGAATTATGAAATTACTGTACTGTACTAAGTTTTAACTAGTATTTGTGCAAATTATGAAACTTAAACTCTAAAATGTTGAAACTTTTAAGTTATTGACCGCTGTCTGAAAACTGTGTATTTTGGAACTAGAACTATAATTCTACATTGTCGAAATTTGTGTAAATTTATTACCAGTACTGTAAAAATATACTTTACCTTTAGCAAATTCATTGAATAGTGCGAATTTCGCACACAAATAAACTCTGATTTTGTAAATGTAAAACTGTTGTATCTTAAGGAACGCCCTGTATCCGATACACATGATTGCTTGCGCTGTAGTGTATAATGTATTTGAAAACAAACACAGTTTTTTTTTATCTTGTGGTCAAACCTATCAGATGAGTAATAAAAATGTTCTTCCACCTCTTACAGTTTGGACAAATTACGGTTCATTGTCTTTATTTACTTTAAACTGAATTCTGGGAAAAACAAGCTTTATTCTGTAATTTTTGAAAAATTCTCCTATGGGAACCGACAGTGATAGTTGATACTCATCATTTTAAGACCCATATACCTTAATAGACTTTGCCAGATTTTTTTAGCAAAAAATAAACGGTTTTGACCTGAGAAATCCCATCGAAAGCAAAACTTAAGTGGAGCAACGTTCACTTGTCTTCTTCTCGTTTTACATTGCACCTCCTTCTTCCTGTGCTTTGTTAGAAGTACGTTAGGGCCTCTTTGAGAGCGACAGTATTCTAATTTCATCTTATCTTTTAACGATTTTTGTCTAGTTTTTATTTGCAAGTGGCTTCTGGAACGTCTCAACTTGCAGTTAAGATTTTTTTGGTATGTTAATGTCTGCACCTTGTCGGTTAAAAAAATTATACGCTTCTTGAAAGTCTGAAGACAAATATTATCCATATCTCTTTACCTAAGTGATATTTAAGAAATACAAGAATAGGAAACAATTTTGATGTAAAATTTCTACAATTTAAGACTTAAAGCACAAAAGAACTTATTCACTCAATAGTTTTGCTACAAAAGAATTATTTACTAGACAAAATATGGTGTAGTTGCCGAAAGAGCAATATTTTAAACCAATTTGACCATATTAAAAGCAATTGATTCGAAATCTATTGCTCAGAGAACAGCTGGTCCAAAACCATATATCACTTCACCTTAAACGACGAAAAATCTTTTACTAATTGTTCAGAACCCGGCCTTTATCCATTCATGCACTTCTCCAGCTAGAAGAACCATTGGTGTCCTCAATGAGTTGCCCTTTTTGTCGTTTGCTCACGCAACCGTAAAGAAACGCACACAGAAATACACCATAAGCGTAGCCTTGCCACGAACTAAGATTTAAAATTTTATTTTCCTCAAAAGGCTTCCCCAAAAATTCAAAATCTCTTAAGCACCCAAAAATTGCACTTAAATAACGAAAATATATTCTCGAAAATGTTTAAATAAATAAAAACAAAAATTTCGGAAAAACGTTTTTGTTACGCTACTGAAATTTCAAATCTGTCCAATTTGGTAGCTAATAATCGGCTTCAGGGAGAAGGATGTAAAACCGAACAGGTCCCTGGGAGGGAATCTTAAGGGTGGGGGCTGTAAATATCAGTTTGAAGACCTCGAAGAATTCACTAAATGTCTTTGATGTTTCAAGACGCATCTTTGGAAGGTCAAGTTTAAGTGAGCGTTTGTTTGGAGTCAATATTGTGAAATCGGTATGAAGAGTGACTGCAAAAAGAACACCTATGCTTCGGAAAGCAGAAAGGTAAATTTAGTTTTGGTAATTTTGAATTGTTTTTCGTGTTTTACATTAATTTACTTGTTAAGAAGTAAAATAAAATGAAAGCTTAATTAATTTGAAGACAACAAATTTTGTTAAATGTAAAAATTGCAAGAGATTTCAACGTTAGTACAGTGCACAAACCTGTACATTACCAGTATTTTAGGAAAAAATTGCCTTATTTTATTATACTAAAACCATTTTTGTCATTTTATACAAAAACAATAAATTGCATAATTTATGAATAAAGTAATACAGAACGAGCTATTTCAATTACGTTGAAAGTATACATAAAACGATTTGAATGAAAAGTTTCAAAATTTTGACTGTACAATTTGTATTAATTGTAGTTATAGAATTTTTAATTAAAACGTTTAAAAGTAGGTGTCTAATGTAATTGAATTTGCTTTGGTTACCAAATTTTGGAAATTTTAAAAAGTTATTTCTAAAAAAGGTAGCTCTACCCACGGCTGTATTTATATTTTGTGAACTAATTAAACTAGATTTCCTCAATGCTCTAATTTCCCTGTGCTGAATTTTAATTTTTAAAGTTAATATTTTACCCAATCTTTCATTTACTTGCTGACGATTTTTTTTGTTTTTGACAATCTACTATAATGTCAAGCTTAGATCTGTCCTTAAAAATCGATTATTTCGATTATTTTATTTATAAATTTGGTATAGAGCACAAACAGGGACGACAACCGTAACGTTTCGGTTTTCGGTTTTCGGTTACGGTTCTAATTTTTTAAAATTTCGGTTACGTTTTTGGTTACAATTTACTGCTACTAGAAATTTCAGTTTCGGTTACGGTTACCGGTATTTTTGGTTTTTCTCTATGAAAAGCAAAGAAAATCTCGACAAGATTATGTAGAAAAAATTATGCCATACAATTATAAAAAATATTAGTTATCACGAAAAAATAACAGCGCTAAAAAAAATTCGTTTTGTCAAACTGTAGATAAACCTGCTGCCGGGGGTTAAATCCAAAATTAAGTAGCTTCGGCGTTTTTCATACAACGTACATCGTAGTCTTTTGGTGAAATCCGTTTTTTCACGAAATACCCAGACAGTTCATAAATTTAATTTTTTTTTTAAATTATTTATTAAAAAAAAACTCTTTAGGCAATAACTAAAAAACCCTGGAAAAATGACAACATTGTTTAAAAAAACTCAAGAAAAGTAAATTACTCTACGCGATGGAGCCCATGCCAAGACTTTTCATAAAATGCTCAATTAACTATCCTACGGTATATCACAGTGACCAGCCGGCCGGTGCCGGCTGACAATATTTTACCGGTATATGGTATAGCGTTATCGGATAACATAGTTTACTGGCAATTTAAATTTGGCCTGCGGATGATGTGTTGTTAATGTATGTGTTCCATATTTAAACGTCTACTATCAACAGACACCGTGGCTCAGTGATAGGATGCGTGTACATCGTTGTGAGGCATATGTTGTTCGAGAATTCGAATCCCGTGCGGATTACTTATTAAAATTTTAATTTCATTACTTTTTAAAAATAGGGTACCTACATAGGTTATCCTTATTGTATGTTGTTGTGTACATGATGACATGCTACTGTTTATGTTCGCTGCGGGATTTTAGCGATAATGGCAGCGCCAATAACATAAAAATTAAGTAAGCAAAATCATTGCATTCGTTTAGAAAACATTAATAATTCTAATCATTGATTTGGCTGCAACCCTAGGGGTCAACCCACAAGGCTGAACATGCGGAAAGTGACGATTAAATAGTAAATACTAATGTCGGTTCTACATTTGTCGGAACGATAAGATACCGGATACCGAATTTTAAAAATAATTACGGTTATAGTTTTCAGTTACGGTCTAAGAAATTTAAAATTTTGGTTTTAGTTTCGGTTACGGTTCGGAAAATTTTGCGGTTTGTTCCGGTTTTTAGTTTTCGTTTCGGTTACGGATGTTTCAATTTGATTGTTGATAACTTTGGAGGTACGTTCCGCAACGAAAATTAAGAGGCCCGTATTTTTTTTGTTTTTTCCAATTTCGAGTTTTCATGAGCGTATTAGCCCTCAAAAGGTGGCCTAAAAATAGTGTTTGGGAATACTTAAGGACACCCTTGATCGATTTTGATGAAATTTGGTATGCATACTAACCAATTAAATTTATATGTATGCCAAACGATAATTTTATAAAATTCGCTAGAGAGCGCCAGTTGCGGGCAGATGCCGTTAGTTTCTCTACAGTAACAGTTTTTGTGTTTTGTGTTTTTTTTAGTTGCAAAATTTGATTCTCTACCAAAGTTGAAACGGTGCGCCGTATAAAAAAAACACAAGAATAACTTTCTTTCGATAATCCAATTGTGCATCTGATTCTGCAAAAAAATGTAAAAAATACACAAAAAAGTTACTGTAGAAAAACTACCCGTAACTGGTGCCCTCTAGCGAATTTTATTAAATTATCATTTGGCATACAGGTAAATTGATATAATTAATATGCATATTTATGGCTATGGCACAAAATTAATGTAAATTCTAACAAATCGGCGAAACAATTATATGTTCAACACGGCAATAATTGAGATTTACTGCTTTGGCTAGATGCATAGCCTCGGCTATAAAACGCTGGCCGCGGCAGTAAATCTTCTACTTTTCTGCCTATAGTTAAACAAATACCTACTGTCTACTTTTCGAATTGATTGATGTGTCATAAAAATGTCAAATATTCATGCACTTTTGTATTTATTCGAACGGAAGTAGAAAAAATATTGTATGCAACACGTAAGGAAAACGGGTGATTACTTCAACACATGTGAATCACACTCATTTCCGTACTTGTTACGTAAATAGCTACTAGCGCGCGCTGCCATAGGCAACGTAAAAAAACAGCCACTGTTGTAAAAGACGTATTTTGACAAACAGAAACTAACCTAAAAAAGTCACTTTTTTTGATTGTTTTAGAAAAATAAATTTTGAATGAGCAACATTCATTATTATGAGCTAAAAATAGTTTTACATAATTTATACGTTCATTAAATCGCATGTTGCGGAAAAACGGAGAAACATATTGCTTTAAATAGGAAAACAACCTTATCCAAGCGTTCATTTAGACATGTCTCGGTTGTTTATTCGCATCATTGCATTAACCAATATATTGTAAAACACTTACAGAATGTAGTAGATTGACTCCTACTTTTGAAAATTATCAAAGAAAATGTCCAAAATAACGGTTGCAGAACGGTTGTAGCCCTTTTTTGGTTGTAAGACACAAAAATGTGGTTTGTTTTCAATTGTCTGTTACGTTATAAGCTGCGAAATGTTATGTTTTTCCACAAAAAACACATATATTAACGTCAACGGATTCCTGAAAACTAAGCACGTTAACAATATACATTTGCCCACGTTGTCTATGTCATGGCTCTATAGAAATGTTGCAATGATGCAATTTTCGGTGGTTTATTCTTCGGTAAAACTCGGGCCGTTATTTCTATTGTATAAGTGTTTTAACGATTAGATACAACTTGAAATAATCCGAAAATGTCAAAATTAAGTGTATAGAAGTAAATCACATTTTCCACTTCTGCGTATGAAAAATTGTGACCCTGAGCTTTATTAAAAATTTAGATAATTTCAATTTTGGCGAAAAGTATGAATTTTAAACTTTATGTCTTAGTAAACATATATCGAATTTCGTTTTAAATTAACTATAAAAATTTTTGAGTCCTTAAAATGTATTTAAAAGATAATTCCAGAAATGGATTTAAAAAATTTCAAAATATACCTACAGGGTGTTCTTTTTTAAATCAAAATTTTAGATCATTCCGGTAAAACTGGAAGTGCAAAAACTTGCAATTTATAATAAATAACAGGAATGTGTATACTAAACACTCTAAATCGTATTTTTTTTATTTTAATAGAAAAGTGTAAGAGGGTTAAGTTAAGAAATTTCGTAGATGGTTACACAACCTATTTTATTAATTGTTTATTTTCTTTTCAGGTCAGAAAACCTTTAATGGAAAAGAAACGTCGCGCAAGAATAAACGACAGCTTAGAAACTCTAAAACAAATCCTTCTAGATTCCAAAACAACACTGCAGGAATCGACAGAAAGAAAAAACGGCCAAAGAACAGCCAAACTGGAAAAGGCGGACATTTTAGAAATGACCGTACGTTATCTCCAACATTTGCAGAGTAAATTGGGGCAAATCCAAGGACCACCCCCTGCGAAGAGTAAAGAAGAAGTGTTAATCTGCCCCGCCGACAGTTCATGTGAAAGCGGTCTGAAAATAGGTGTTACTTTAATCCCTACGAGATTGGAAAATGGAGATTTAGCCTTTGTCATGCCTTCTAGTTTACAGAACGTGACGGACAAAGGCAATTTTCAGAAAGAATTTGGCGCGAAAGTGTCGGAAACCGTTTGGAGACCTTGGTAACCGAGTTATCTTGTAAATTGATTTGATGGGGGAGTTTTGTACATTTGTTTGTTGTGTTTATTAAGTATAAGCCTGTGATATTGTTATAAGTTATGCAATAATTAAAGAGACTGTAAGCTAGTTGTTGTATTTATTTTCTTAAATTAATTATTAGATATTCTAGATATAATTTTTTTATGTTTCTGTAATATGGTTACTGTATACAGGGTGTCATCGAAAGTGTAAAAGAAATTTTACATGCAAGCAGTATAGGTCAAAACAAGACAAAAATGTAAATACTTTTTTACTTTCCTATACTTTCAGTATAGGGAAGTATTGATTTCATGCAAATTTTCAAAATCGAGATTTTGACGGAAATACATGTTTTGGGCTTCCAGGATCCTAAAAAAGTGGTTTTTAAAAAATGTCTGTCTGTGGGTGGGTGGGTGGGTAACTCTCATATCTCCGGAACGGCTGGACCGATTTCGATGTGCTTTGGAATGAGGAGGTATATCAAAATTTCATCGACAAAATAAGCTTTTAAAAAGAATCCTAAACCGGAAGCGGAAGTTAGACATGTTTTTTTCGTAGCATTTTTTCCAGACACTGAATTTTGGAAATTGGAATACTGGAAATTATAGAAGGCCTTAGGACAAATCAAACGATTTTTTACCGAACTCTCTAGCTTTAACATGGCGGCCGCTACGAATTTTTGAACATTTCGACTTTAACGCCCATTTACTCAAAAACCAGTTATCTGATTGGAATCAACTACATCTTGTTTGGTAGCCCTTTAAGGGTACTATACTATGAAATATAATTAATTTTGAAAATATAAAAACGATCGTAATGACAGCACTCCAAAATTTTTTAAATTTTTCAAAAAAATTTTTCTCAAAAACTGCCCATACGTTTTTGTTTAAACTTTTTAAGCTGATAAAGATAGGCATTTGCTACAATTTTGTTTTTTGCTCATTGCTATAATTTCACTGTGACGCCCTCTGTGAATTTTTGAAAATTGAAAATTGGTACCCTTTTATTTATTTAACGGGGGGCAATAAAATATTTCTGTTAAAGCAATATAGCTCATCATTGATACCAAAATCCGAATATCATAATATTTTTTCAATAATTTCATATTTAGGGGAGCTACTGTTTCCCCTCCCCCCAAATTTTTTCGATAAAAAATCAAAAATTTGGTTTTTTGTTTTGTTTGCTCGAGAAGAATCTTTTTACAAAAAATCAAAAAAATAGAATTTTTTGCCCCTTAATAATCTTTTTGTCCTTAGAAGAATTTCACATACTTTCTACAGCAGTTGTCTTCTTGTACTAGTCGTTTAATGTTCAGTGTAGGCTAACTTTTGTATTTTAATAGATAGACTCGCAAACCCAAGAGCAAAGTTGTAGGGCAAATTCTTCTCGATTGTATTTAGGAAAAAAACTTGAGTTTCCAATTTTAATATGGCGGCCACGGTAAAAAATAACTTTTTTTTAAATGGAACCGTGGCATTTTGGCTTTAAAATCAGAAAGGTTTTGAAATTCTAAATACAAATTAATAAGAGTAATTTCTTGCTAAAAATAATACTTCTCGAGTTATTAATACATTTTCAAACATCAACACGCTTCCTTACTCGTGCCTCCGGTTCATTTCAGTTCGGTTGTTTCACATGTACTAAGTTGCAGGCGGAGCCAGCGTGGTAATGGTAGGTTTAAGTTACGCTCTTCAGGCTTGAAGTTTTTATAAACGCTGTTTACTTTTACTTGCCGGGTCTAGACAGGTTTACATCAAAAGTGTTGGAAAATATAAAACAATGTTAATTTATAAGTATAGGAAAGTCCAGGCGAAGTGTTTCGCTCATTTTTTTTCTTATCGTGCATACGCATGGAGCTAAGGAGTCTACCCTCAATGTTTGAGTACCACGGTTTGATTCCAAAAACAAGTAGATGGAGCACCGAATCTACACAATTATTTGTTTTACTTACTGATTTTACTTATATTTCGCGTTAAAAATACTAATAACAAGTAAATGCAACAACCAAATTTTAATAAATTGACAAGATGAAAATTATTGAAGCAACTTTTTCTTTATTAGCCATCCCTTTTTGCCCTTAGGGAGTTGGGTGTCGAAGTCTTTCACTCCGAGTAGGATGTTCGCTTGTGTAATAGGAGGTAGTGGGGCCTTTTGGCCTTTAGACCGCTACGCTCCTGAAGCTTATGCCTCCCTTCAAGCCATACGCACATGTGTTTATTTGTATGTGGTTATGTTGTGTGGAGCTTTGTTACTTGTCTTGTTCAGCCAGTAATCAAGCCAAGCGCCGTTAATTGTAACCTAACTTAATTAATTAAATTTAATGAAGTCACAATCAGAATTACAATGGTAAATAAAACATAAACTCGACAAAACAATAATTTTAATCATAAAAAATGTTCAAAATAACCACCACAAACTTGAATGCACGCTTCAGTGCGACGCAGACATGAATTTCAAACTCGTTCAAAAACATTAGGATTTTGTCGGACAACGGTACATCGTGCTGCCCGTATGCGTTGCTTGAGATCATCAAATGTGGTGGCGCACCATCAACTAGAAACCACATGTTGCAATCAACCGAACTAGTAATAGTAATCCGAATTACCCTGTCACAAATTCCTAATTGAATTTCCATTGTAGGTTTACACATAGGTCTCGACATCGTCTAATAAATCTAGATGAACATTTTCCAAAATGTTTTGAAAAGTTTCACCAGCCAATCGTGCTGGCAAAACTTACATACGGACCAATTAAACGGTTTGAACAGATGCCCGCCCAAATGTACAATGAAAATTCTTGTCGAAAGCGTGCGGTTTGTGTGATATGCGGGTTTTCATTTGCCCAATGATGGTAATTATGGTAATTCATAACACTACGCGGGAAAAGTTTACTTTATCAGTAAGCAAAATGTCGGAAGCAAACTCTGGACGTTCTGTATGCCTACGCAAGAGCCACCCACAAAACTGCACCCTTCTAGTTGATCATTCTCTTCCAAAAACTGCACACGTGAATGTGGTAAGAACGCAACAAATTTTCACGTAATGGGCGCCACACATGACGAGAAACAGCAATAGCTGTGGAAATACCACTAATACTAGCTAGCAGCAGGGCCTTCCTCCATTTCATGGAGAATAGCTTCTTCAGCATCAATGGTTTGGCGCGTTCTTTGCCTACCACAACCCGCAAACTTTGGTTGAATAATTCAGATATCTTGCATTCGCTGATGGAGGCGTGCAAATGTTCCTGCTGAAGGCTGGCGGCAATTCGGGAAATTTTCTTGATACCGTCTAACGGCTTCTGCTGCATTTCTATTTGCTTTTCCGTAAATAAAATGCATGTCTGTGTAATCAGCATTCGTTTCTCTACCATTCATATCTATTTATTATAACAACACTCTACCTGACACGAGCAAACTGCGAACTAGCAAACCTGACTTATGACAGTTGCTTCAATTAAACCAGATACACAACCTACTATTTTCAAAATAATTTAAAATAATAGTGTCACTCGAACGTCGAGGGATTATCAAAGAAACTCTTTAGCTCCATTACTATGCATTTTAAATCCGAAACCGGAGATGGTAGTAGAACATGCTTTTTATTAGCATTTTATTTTTAAATTGAATTTTCTAAATCTGTAAATAAACGGATTCTGATAATTTCTAAAATTCTGAATGAAATTTCGTATTGTAATAGCTTTGGGGGTACATAACATGATTATGCAAAGATATTCTTGTACAAATGAAGTGAAGTGTTAATTACTGGAAATTTTCAAAATATTGTTCGAAAACTGGCAGCACATATTTTTTTTTAATTCTGCGGGTTTATAGAGCTGTAAATAAGCTATAGTTTGGTTCGTGTCTCAGTCCGTTAACTTCTCTGCGACACCTTCTATGAATTTTTTGAAATAGAAATCTTTATTAAACAGGGAACGATACAACTTTTGTCTACACTAAATGGCTCATAGGTGATAGTAAAATGAGATTCACAATTTAATTTTTAGGAGCATCGGTATTTCTCCTTCCCACAATAAGACATGCCCGCAGGCACACACTAACAGGTTACTATCGTACGGGTCCGCTAGCCGTACCGTTACAGTGGCTGCGCTGGTACTCCCTTACAAGTCACTGTTCGTACGGAAGAGATTGATACAAAAATTACAAACACACAAGTATAGGAAAGTCCAGGCGAAGATTTTCGCTCATTTCTACTACCTATAACCGTCGATTTTGTTTTGCTGGAAATTACGTAGCAGGTTTCTATATTTCCAATAAAGAAAAGCAGAAATGAGTGTATTAGATACTTAAGCGAAATAACACGTTTTGGTCCAATTTAGATGAAACTTGAAATGCGGCGGTAAGTTTATCATAAATTCATCCGGAAAAGAAGTATCTAAAAATATGAGGAACGTAAAGAGGATTATTTTTATTTCTAAAGGAGAAGTATACAAATGCGGCATAAAATATGTTCGACGCTTCAAGACAAATTTTTCCAAAGCTTCCAATTTCTAACTTGTTACCAACACTTTCAGGACTACAGTTATATTCTTATAGATTTTGCGATTAAGCGAATACTGCAGATTAACGGCATCATTTGCTAATTTATGTTTTTCTAGACATCGAAAGTGTAGATGTGTCGTAACTTGCCTAATTATCTGAATGAGCACATTAGGGACCAGTTAAGAGTATTCTAATCTTATATTAACGTTTAGGGTTGTGAAATAAAGTTTTGTTTAATATATAAAAAGAAATGATATTCTGGGATTTTCTGCTAATTGTTCTGCATTAAAAAATACCTTTTTGGATCCCTAAATCAAAAATCTGTACATTGTATACTTAATAAACAATAAATTGTGCACATGTACTGGCTAAGAGGTATCAGTAATACAGCTCTATAGACGAACGCAAATAAAAAGACATGGAAGTTTCCTGGGGAAAACTAAAAGATGATAGAAATCAAAACATTAGGCATAAATTTACTATATAAATTTTATTAGACATAAAAGCACTCGGCATAAAATGCAAGCGAAAGGTTTAGGGCAAAAATAACAATTTTTTGCCTGAACCAGTGGCGAACCTCAGAAGCCATCAGAAAAGCTAACTATTTTTCTCCAATTTGTTTCACATTGTAAATTTTAATTTACAATATTTCTAACATTATTAAACAGGTTGGGTATCATTTTCCTTTCTTAACGACTTAATTTTTTAAGTTCGCCACTGCTATAAATAAAACTTAAATAAAAAAATACTTTGTACAACCAGAATCACAAGATGGGAATGGCTAAGCTACCCCTGATTAGCTAAATGCGTTACAAATTTCACCACACAAATTATTTCCCATTTTCTATATATTTTGACGGACTAAAATGCGACCATTTCAAAGCAGTTAGCCCATTAACTGGACCTTTTTGCACGTAATCTCTAGTGGCAGTCTTGTGACGTTCAGGAGATCCTTCAATCTTTACATTTAATATAGGAACATATTGGGTTTCCCCTTTATAGTTTCTTTTTACAGGTTTTCTGTAATCGTTTTTATCTGGTGATCCATTCGGAGTGGTTGGAGGTGTCTCAACTGACTGTAAACTTTGGGTTTTGTGCAAGGACAGTCTTAGGGGCTTTTTAGGGGGAGTTGGTCTTGGTTTGATGTTGTCTAAATATGGAGGATGGTGATAATGATGAGGTTTATCTGTGGAATCAAGAGGTTCTGATGCATAATCAGTTATTTTGTCTACGCTTCGAGTTGGATTACAGTCGCTGTCAAAATCTAAAGATTTTACGCTCCTGGAATCGATTATTCTGCGATTGTGCAAGTGTTTTGTTGAGTTTTTCTCATTTTCTCTTGCATCCAAACGTTCGGAGCTTCGAGATTCAGAATATTTCGAACTGATTTGGGAACGAAAGTCCAAAACACTTGCAGATTTTCTCGAATTGTAATGTTTTAACAAGTGGTTGTTGTATTTTTCTGAAGCCGTTATACATTTTTGCCTATGTTTTTCGTAAACACTATCGTAACCATTTTCCTTAGATTTGGTAAGATCATGCACAATCATGGATGCCTTTTTGTAGCTTTGATCCATAAGAGACCCCTTCGAGTTATACTCGGCACTCCTTCTATGATGCTCTTTCACGTATTCATTGCCAGAAGTTTCCGAATAATATTCTTTTTCATGACCAAAGTGGTGATGATGGGTTCTGTTGTAAACTGGCTTAGGTTCCGGTTCCTCATGAGCGCTTTTGGTTCTTGGATTTCTATGCTTATGGCGATGTGATTTGTGACATGAATAATTTTCGCTAGGTTGGGGACTTGGGGCTGGAATATGCGTGTTTGAAACATTGGATAAACTGCTTTTAGATCTAACAGGAAGGGATGTATGGGATTCTTTGGACACATCCAAGCCCGGAAGGTTCGCTACGAGAGCGGTCACCTGAGGTCCTTTTTGAAAAATTTGTAAGTCGCTTGAAGTGGGACTGCCGGCAGGCCTCGTTTGCGGTTGCGAGCTGATGTTAATGTTAGTGACATTTTGGGTCGTTTTTACTGTTGATGTTATTACTGGACTTTGTGGCAAAATGCGGATGTCTGCGTTTTCGCAATTTTTTCGGGATAGAAGTTCAGAAACCTGTAAAAAATATATATTAGGTTGGCGTTACTTACTAGAGAAAAGCGGTGGCGTAACAAGCTTTTAAATGAGCCTCCTGCAAAACTTATTGTGCGGACTCTCCATCTCAATTTTAACATTATTGTATCGTACGTTCAAAAATAATCATGAAGTGGAACTTGAATAACACTTTTTTGCTGATCCCACCCCGTACAACATTTGCACTGAAGAAATGCGGCATCCAAAAAAAAACTGGACGCCTTTTTTTGAACGCACAATATGCAAATTGTGACTATTTTACTGGAAACATGGGCAACTAACGCGTGCCACAGAAGAAAATGTAATGGCGGTCCAAGTGGGGATTATTGTATCCATGGATACTTGCAATTTATGATTGCTATGTGAATTTTTAAAAGTTAAATTTATTGGTGTCCATGGATACGTCAATTCCCACTTGGAGCGACCAGTATCTTTCATCTTTGATCGTGATTTTTGGCATAGAAAAACTACAAAAATATTTGAGGTTACAAAAGAATTTTATTAAAAAGCTTTATCTAATATTTATTTTTCTATGGCAATTTTCCTGCAACATTAAAATAAATTACCAAACCTAACCTGTTCTTCCAAGTAAGAAATCCTGTGCGTAAGTCTTATATTATCCGATATTAAACCATCTTTGGCCTTTTGGGTTTCTTCGGCTCTTTCCCTAACTACTCCCAGCTCGCTTCTTAAAGCTGCCACTTCTTCCGAAGCGATGGGAGAAATACGGGAAGGTACAATTTCACTATTTTGGCTTTTTGCTTTCCTTAGCAAGACAAGTTGGGCAGGATCTGGAGCTGCTGCTAACAACCTTGCTAGGTCTTCACGTGTCTTGTTTAGAACTATTTTTCCATTTACTTCAATTAGCCTAAAAAAAGAATAAATTTTTGAATTGCTTAAATATTGTTGTATAATGCTGTAATTATTATTACGATTTTATTGGCTGGTTTACATAATAATTGCGTAAACTTAACTAGTTATGCCTATTGGAAGTATATTTTAGGCAGAAATTGTACTGTAGTTTTATGGTAAGTTGTTGCAAATCACACAAAATTTAAATTAGGCGTCTTAAGACTTTTAAATATTATTTATTTCTATACGTTTTTATGAGTACGTTTAATCGTATCACTATAAAATACAACCATGACGGTTTAATAAGCTATTTTGTCAAGAGAAAGAAGCAAAGAACTACCGGAAATGCTGACAATGGGAACGCAGTCAACTATGGTGACCTTCCACCCATGTATCCGGTGCTGCATAATAACACCTGTAAAGCTACTAAAAAAACCTGCACGTTAAGTTACATTTCTATCAGTCAGTAGTTTAAAAAATAAATCCTAAGCGTATTCGTCACGAAACTAATTGTATTTTACTGTAATTACGATTTAAGTTAGCCAGCAGTAATAAATTTGAAAGTTACACAATGAGCAATTATCATTAAACTTGTTTGTATAAAACAGAAATCGAAATTTCAAGCTTTATTGGTTTTATTTGTCTTTTATGTAAATATTAAACGAACTCATTTTCCTTTCAGTAATAATTACAATTAAATTATTAAATACATAAATTAATTGAAAAATTAATAAACTCAGATATTTTTAATTAATTGCACCATTAATCATAAATTACAGTTTTTCTCTTGACAATAAAACAACTTTTCAGTAAACTATTAAGTGTTAAATACATAATTATTTAACAAAAACAAATCACATGGTTTTGTCATAACTAAAGACTCGAGAAATATAACGGTCCAATGTTATTGTGATTATAAAGATGTTATTGTTTAAGCAGAAAAATTTACAAGTAGTAGTTCCTAATTAACAAAAAAACAATATTCGAGTTGACGCAAGATATACAAGATAAAAAGCCGTACTCACATAAATCTACTAATTAGAAGCAATTTACGCAGTATTGTTCAAGTTGGGTATGAAATACCACAATCAAAATACAATAGGGAGTTTTAGTTCTCTTTTAATTTGTTTATTACATACCATTACGTAATATTAAATTAACAGTACATGCTTGCAATTTATAATAATTACATAGGCGTGTTTCCGTGTGTCTGTTTTCCTCCTAATTTATTTGAGAAAGAAAGTTGAATCCGAGTTTTCAAATAATATGGTCGCTGATAAACCTGAAAAGATGGTAATTTATCTGAGAAAAAGAGGCGTTTCGGACTTTCAAGTGCCCATCAAAAAACCTGAAGAGGCGGTTTGAAATAATCCAACACTTTCCCTTTGTTGCTTTTGTAAGAACTTGATTAATAAGGTGGTAATAAACTTTGAAACAAGTAGCTGTTTGCTCACAAGTAATAATAGACAATGCTTAGAAGCGGCGTTTCCTGTGCTGAATAGTCCCATAAACATATATTTTTTTTGTTTTTGACGTCTATTGTGAAGTTTTTATTTAGTGTTTATTAATAAATAATAAATAACTTGTTAAAGTTTATCAACGATTCAACAGTCGGGCGTATACAGCGCCACAGTTTCAGCAATTTATTTTCTGCGCCCCATAAACTTTAAATTCGTAATTTAAGAAAAATCTGTAACTCTTGCCGATACTTGAACCGGAAACCCAATAACTGGCTCTAAATCAGCTTTTTGTTAAAAGTGCAAAATAAGAATCTGTTAAATATTAAATTATTGTGAAGACAAATGGTTTTGTAATTTTCCTATTACCGCTACTTTAAATAGGCGATCGAGCCCAACCGAACCGACTATAAATAATGGCGGTGTACGTTGCTGCAACATCCGCTGTTCGAGTAATTCGCTGACCAAAATGGAAAAAATGAATAATTTTTATAATTAGCATGTGCATGGTGATGCAGTATATGGGTAACTTTGTTAATGTTAAAGTTAGGGAAAAACCGCGATTTATTAGCCCAATTTCTTATGACGAATTCAGCAGTGGAAACAAAATTTAAAAATCTTTTTTTGCTTTTGAGCTACAGTCGAGAAGTGAGATATTAGCATTCATTTGCAAAATCTAACAATATGCGATAAATGATTTGCAACATGTTTTCTGTGTAAAGTACAGTGGCGTGCAGTGTTTGTAATAAAAATCGTTTAGTTAAATAGGCGATTTATTATGCCTTCCAAATGTATGCAGTTCGATGTATTCAATTTTTAAAAATAGAGACGTTTATAAAGAGTATTTTAAATTTAGTATAAATGGATCATAAAACATTATACATCATGGTGAACAAAAAAGATAAAACAATACTAGGTTGACACGTTCGCTATGGATACCCTATTTCAATGCTATGTTTAATTTATGTATGACATGGACCAGAGCGGCCCTGTACTAATTTTACTACTGCGGGGTCTATGTGTCCCGTAAGGTTACCATACTTTTAGGTCCAATGATGTACAGAAAAGGATTGGGCGATATCTGAAAGTAAATATCAAGTATCAGGACGCATTTGGTATCGATACTATTACAAAAGTAATAGTAGCCGAGTGGTTAGTTACGCTGAAGGTCTTGAGTTCAAATCAAAGACCGGATGCCCGACGAGCAGCCTACCAAGACGCTTTTTAAAAATTGGGAATTAAACATCTTGAAGGGTGAGAAAAGTAAGGCAGCCGTTTAGGGCGTGGTGCTTACCACACCACTCCGTACTTGTTAAAGAGTGGGTGTCGGAAGCGATGGTACGTTGGTCTTGACCCACTGCGACTGCATTGCAGGCCAAACTCCTCATTAAAGTGTAGTGCCACCGACTTCAATTTACTTTTTTAATCAACATATCAGGCTTAGACATTTTGAATTGTTTTGTGACAAGATACCTGCGAGATTCTGATAACCAAAACTATACATTTTATTGAAAGTAATAAAAACAAACCGGGAGCAGAAATGGTGATAAGTAATCCACTGAGCTTACGTTTTTACTTTCCTATACTTTCAGTATAGGGAAGTATTGATTTCATGCAAAATTTCAAAGTTGAGATTTTAACGGAAATAGTCGGGGGGGGGTCCATGGACCCCAAAAAAGTGATTTTTAAAAAATGTCTGTCTGTGGGTGGGTGTGTGGGTGGGTGGGTGAGTGTGTTACGCTCCATATCTCCGGAACGGCTGGACCGATTTTGATGTGCTTTGGAATGAGGGGGTATATCAAAAATTCACCAACAAAATAAGCTTTTAAAAAAAACAGAAACCGGAAGCGGAAGTTAGACATGTTTTTTGGTAGCATTTTTTTCAGAAACTGAACTTTGGAAATTTTAATAGTGGAGATTAAAGAAGGCCTTAGGAAAAATCAAACGATTTTTACCGAACTCTCTAGCTTTAAAATGGCGGCTGCTACGAATTTTTGAACATTTCGACTTTTAACGCCCATTTACTCAAAAACCAGTTATCTGATTGGAATCAACTACATCTTGTTTGGTAGCCCTTCAAGGGAACTATACCATGAAATATAATTAATTTTGAAAATATAAAAACGATCGCAATGAGATCACTCCAAAATTTTGGAATTTTTCAAAAAAATATTTCTCAAAAACTGCCCACACGTTTTTGTTTAAACTTTTTAAGCTGATAGAGCTAGGAATCTTCTACAATTTGTTTTTTTGCGCATTGCTATAATTTCACTGTGACGCCCTCTGTAAATTTTTGAAAATTGAAAATTGGTACCCTTTTATTTATTTAACGGGGGGCAATAATATATTTCTGTTAAAGCAATGTAGCTCATCATTGATAGCAAAATCCGAATATCATAATATTTTGTTGATACTTTAATATTTAGGGGGGCTACTGTTCTCCCCCCCCCCCCCCCCCAATTTTCGCTACAAAATTAAAAAATTGATTTCTTCTTTTGTTTGCTCTAGGAGAATCTTTTTACAAAAAATCAAAAAATCGAATTTTTTGCCCCTTAATAATCTTTTTGTCCTTAGAAGAATTTCACATACTTTCTACAGCAGTTGTATTCTTGTACTAGTCGTTTAATGTTCAGTGTAGGCTAACTTTTTTATTTTAATAGATAGACTCGCAAACCCAAGAGCAAAGTTGTAGGGAAAATTCTTCTCGATTGTATTTAAGAAAAAAACTTGAGTTTCCAATTTTAATATGGCGGCCACGGTGAAAAATAACTTTTTTTTAAATGGAAACGTGGCATTTTGGCTTTAAAATCAGAAAGGTCTTGAAATTCTAAATACAAATTAATAAGAGTAATTTCTTGCTAAAAATAATACTTCTCGAGTTATTAATATATTTTCAAATATCAATTTCCGCGCTTCCGTTGATTCAGTCCGAATATTTTACCCAACCTTATGCTTGCAGCGCAGCTGGCGGTCTTTCTTCAACCGCGTCAAGATGTTACAACTTATAAGAACTATTTACTTTAACTAGTCGTGTCTAGACAGGTGTATATCGAAAGTGTTGGAAAATATAAAACAATGTATTTAAATGTATAGGAAAGTCCAGAAGTGTTTCGCTCATTTTTTAAGAATGTTTTGAAAAGTGTTTTGGACCTCCATAAACGCAAGAAAATTATTGAAGGTCTGTCTTGGGTATGTGGGTGTATGTGGGGCTCATACCTCTCGATAGAATACAAAGTCTAGAATGCAAGGGTATAATCAAAAATTTACTGCAAAATAAGGTTTTAAAAAATCGTAAACCGGAGGTGGAAGTTAGATACGTTTTTTGGTAATATATTTTTAAGAAACGAATTTTTTAAATTTGAAAACAGAATCTGATAGAAGACGTAGAACAAAAGTGGTAGGTAGTTTCGGTACTTTGATAGATTCGATACTTCGATACTTTCAATACTTCGATGCTTTCGGTACCTTAAGATACTGTTATCGATATACCAGCCCAAGTAGGGGCGTGTTAATCTATTGGTAGTCATTACAATTGGTCACGGGAGCACAGGGCTCATATGTTCCGTATTGCATTTATGGATAGGGCTATGTGTTTTATCAAAATATCGATACGTATCGTTATATCGATACAGACACTTTCGGATTGTGTACTCATATTTGTATCAAAACAACATTGCGTTTTTTCGTTGTGGGTTGAGAAGCCACTAAGTTGAAGCGTTGCACACTACAATATCTCGCCCGTAGGCCGAAAAGTCACCGAATATTAATAGCGACTTTTAATTAGTAGACAAAATATCAATCATCCTGTTAGTTCTTATTACTAGATAGTAGGGCTGTGTGATATGAAAATTTCGATACGTACCGATTTTTGGTATCGTTATGTATCGATATATTTTAAATACCGATACTTATCGCTGTATCGAAATATGGATACGTACCGTTATACGTATCGATATTCGTTATAGCTAAACATCAATACGATATCGATAGCGTATCGGCTTGTCGATAGCAAATGCCGTATTGATACGTATCGAGCTATCGATACGCCTATTTATGGACCCGATAAAACGTTGTACGGTTTATTCGAATTCTGTTCATTACAGAACGACCTGCACGCGGTATCCGCGACAAAAATTGCAACTAAATGCAAAGTTAGTGGCGCCACCACGCACTAATTTTTACCTCAGTGTGTTACGGGACACATATGACCCGTATTGTTTTTAGTACGGTAAAAGTTGTAATTAATATACGAATTGTATTATGTACACTTAAAACGTAAACAAATTGGAAATTACATGGTTTATTGAAAAAAATGTATTACAAGTGGGGTACACACAGGCTAACGCGTTACGGGGTAATAGTGACCCGTAACGTACCGAATGTGTTAAAATAAAAACCTCGAAGCCTACTACGGTTTCCGTTTAAAAAATTAATTATTTTTTTTTTACTTAATGGGCCTTTTCTATTTTAAAAATTTCAGGATCGCTTTCCCTGTAAATAAATCACGAGCCTCCACTAAGTTAAACAGACTTTCACATTAACCTAAAACATCTACTAGAAGTATTTATGGAAATGTAGAACCATGATTAGATATCCCAGCACAACATAAATAAATACATAAAGTGATGTAAAAACAGGAAACTTTTTTATTATAATTATTACACAAATTCTAGTTAAAATCCAAATAAAAAAACTGAATTGCCGGAAAAGAAATTAAAACATGCGTAGTAATCATTTTAGAGAAAAATGCAGGCATACTAAAATTTTTATGACTCACAAATTATTGTCCTTGAGAATGTCAATCAAAAATGTCAATAAACTCATCAACCCGAAAATGTGGTTTAAAATGTAATTTACCAAGCAACAATTCATAAAATCTGAATAAATTACATTCATCTTAGAGTTGTAAAAATGTTGCAACGACATTTGTTGTAAAATTGCGAGCAAGTTGCATTTTCTGGTAATTAGATTTAATAATTTATGAAAAAACACACAATTACAAGGAAATTATGGTAAAATTACGGTCACACCCATTATTAAGTATGTCGCACCATACATCACAGTATTACCAAAGTGTTGAAAGTTTTTCCTTCAGAATTTCGCACGGAATTAATGCAGAAATTCACACATCCTTTCATAATAAGCCTAATGTCATAGATGGCAATTTGATCAAATTACGTGTACGCCTCTTAATTTCTCATTACATAAAACGCAAACTGTGCTCTGAATTATTCACGCACCATTAATCTTAAATAAAT
The DNA here is from genome assembly GCA_958336395.1 of Ctenicera cuprea. Lineage (NCBI taxonomy): Eukaryota > Metazoa > Arthropoda > Insecta > Coleoptera > Elateridae > Ctenicera > Ctenicera cuprea. Next base: position 19,572,819 of record OY284491.1, read on the forward strand.
AAAGAAAACTTATACCTGTCCCCTTTACATAATCCCGTGTCTTCTAAGGCCCAGTCAATCCACAGTCCGGGACTCGAATCCTTGGCACCAGCTCCAAATCTTGGACTTTTTGGATCGTACACGATCTCCACAGCATGGAGACTTGCATGACCGGAACTCTTTACGCAGCTGAAATATTAAAAATCCTTGACCCTTGCATAACACCTTAATGACTTGCAGTTTCTTGGAAACGCGTGTTACAAAAAATTATCTTGAAATAAAAAACAGCAGTATAAATGCTGATGTTTGTGGTAATGTCCCGTAACAAAGTGTGTCGTAGAATTGTAATTGCGAAATAATGAAAATAGAAGTCGCAACTGATGGAAGAATTTTTTCTAGTTCTTAAAATGGAGATTCATCAACATGAATCGACAGGGAAGTCGGTGCTAAAGAAACGTTACGTCTACAAGCAGTGACATTTTTTCTGAAGTGCATTGCCATTCTTGTATAACTTTTTGCGTAGATAAGGTTGTACAATTTTTTTGAGTTTTAGTAGCAAGTTGGTAATATTATATACAGGATGAGTCGATTAAAATGAAACATCGCGCTTATTCATAAGTTTAGAATAATGAAATTTACTACGTAGAAAGTCTACATCGATCCAGCCAGCATTTTTGAGTTACTTTTCTTTATGAAAATATTCGGCCAATCACATCGCATAAAAATAAATTTAATACGACCATAAATTTATGCTGCTACCTAGTTACAACTGCTTTGTAACTAATAATTTATTAATTAAATACTGTAAATAAATCTGTTTATTTAATGTAACCTGCGAATTTTAAACGTAAAATTTAATTTTATGCAATGTAATACAGTTATCTAAAAATTTAAAAAAAAATGAAAGTCTCACCCTCTACAAGATAAGGCACTAGTGATACTCAAGTTTATTTATAAAATCAATTAAAGATTAAAAAAGTTTCAGTAAAATATTGTGTTCTTCTGTTTTTATTGTTTTAAACAGCTTAATACGGCACTTTTTGGTCAACTCAAAATTTTGGTATCCTTATAAATTTTCAGAATTCGGGCAAAAATATTTTTGTTTAGAATCTAGCATTTCAAAATAATACTGGCTTTGGCTTTAATTAGTATACAGCGCAGAGGCAATAAAGAAACCCTAAATACATTAGCAAAGAATGTTTTAGTTTAAACAGTAAAGAAAAATAAGTAAATTATAAGAAGTCTCAAAATATTTGGTGAATGTTTGTTTAGTTCCTAATTTTTAGATATCATGCCCTCTTTCGTTTGTATGTGGCAGTGTCTCCGTTTCCTTCTCTCCCTGTCTTTGTATTTTTGTATTTTTCTGTCCCTTCTTCTCTCTTTCTCTCGTTCTCTACCTCCCCTAATTTTCCACCTCCTTCGGCCATTATCTTCTTTTCTTTCGCTCCTCCCCCCTCTTTCCCTCCCTCTTTCTTCATCTCTTCTTCTTTACACCCCTACCTTTTTCTTACTTTCCCATGCTTTCTTTGTGTTTTTATAAGTCGCTCACTCGATTTCGCAAACATGTGATACTAGCGATAACAATGGGCCTTAATATGCTATTCGTATGTCATACTTCGTCCGGAACGCTCTCTATGTATTATTGAAATTGCGACTTTAACACCTTTTTACTGAATAACAACAGAGAATAAAAAAAAAGTTAATTCGTTTTTAGTGACAGTATAATAAAAATATAAATATTTAACGGTGATAGATGTCCCTAGAGACATCTGTATAAATGTAGGACGGGAGGGATATAAAGTAGGAAAGCTACAATCCATACAAAAATGGCGGGACACGCCTAAGCAGGTATCAAACAGCCAAATGGCCGAGTACAAAAATACAAACGGTATCGTAATAAATCAAAATAATAAGCAAATAGATGCTAATATTGCAAATAGGAACAACCTAGATGTCTCTAGGGACATCTATCACCGTTATTGTTATTGTTGGCACGACTTGGGTGCGTTTGATGCTTGCATTTACAAATAGGAACTATACCTAACTGAGGAGTCCTAATAAGATTAAAACGCGTCTTAGGTTGTTCGTATTTGTCAACGTTAGCATCTCTTCGCTTATTAATATGTAAATAGTTGTTTAAATGCAAAAGCATTTCGGGAGAAGAGAGGCAATTTCCCACACTAAATTTTACCATACAAAAATAAAATTTGATTTTTTACCTTTCTTCATGTTTTCGTAAAGTAAACTGGGTTTTTTCTCTTTCTATCTATTATATTCGGCTCCGAATTCAAATTTTAAATGGGTAATAAGTGAACCATGAGTCACTACTTTTACATATTAAAGTACAATGCATGGCTGACTATTTTAATGTTATAGAAGTATAACTGTATTCGTTCTAGAATGTTATCATATAAAATCTTTTTATTAAGAGCAATCCAGAATTTTTACAGTGTCGCAAAACATTTTCCAATTTTTTATATAATAGAAGAACCAATTAACGTTTAATCAAACACTTTTCAGAAATAAAATGAAAGTATCATAAGTGTCGCCTCTCTGTATAACTAACTTCCTAATAATAATAATTACTTCGTAATAATCTACTAAACTGCAATTGAAATGTAACAAGACTTTAAATAATACGTACGTCACTGCTTATTAAATTTCATGCTTCTAGAAGACATACTAAATCAAGGTCGTATTTTATGAAATTTACGTATTTGCATGCATACCTATAAAGCGTGTGAGATTCCGAGGAATTTTTAGAAGACTCATCAAGGCATATTTGTAATGCCCTAGTTTCTTCCAAAAGCGTTAACAAGTTTAACTCTTCTCTTCCTAGTTGGTATTCCAACTCGGCTTGCTGTATCCGTACGTCAATGTTACTAAAAACAATCAAATTTCAAAATTCACAAAAATTCAAACAATAGTACTACAAAACTCACTCTGTTATGTCTAACCTTTCCAGTGCCATCTTCAGGTTTTTAATTGCCAGCCTTTTATTATCCGTTTCCATCCTCAATTTAGTTAGTCTTTCTTCCGCTTGCTTTTTCTCCACGTCCGAGAGCTCACGGTTATTGGTGTTATTCGTATTATTCAAGCCGTTCGGTCGAATGTGAGAAATGTGCAAACCAGGAATGCCCAGTTGACCCCTGAGACTCTGAATAATGTTTTCTTTGTCTCTAAGGGCGTTGCGGAGGCTTTCTAGTTCCTTTAGGGCCAGTTCTTTGGGCACCGATCTAATTGACGAACCCAAACTAATTCCACCTATGCTTCCGTTCTTTTTTCTTCTTGGGGTGCTCGATAGGGAGACTTCAATACTGGCCATCTATAATTTATTTTTTAAATAAATTAAAAAAAAATCATGTCTCAACATGGTTATATCATCACCATCATCATCACAAAACCATTTCCATAAAATATGAATGCAACCACAAAGGTATGACAGCAATAAGAGAGCAACCACGTAGAAATAATAATGCACGTCTGGGTTCTTTGTGTATGTTGCATGAAAAGTTGTACACATTACGTGAGATCTAAACTACATGTTCGTCTGGAAAATAAACGAGCGACTTGTAACGCCTTTAGAGGTTAAACGTTTTAACTTAGCTCGTGTCCGCGATATTATTTAGCTAATGATGCACTTTTAAAAGCTTTAGGTGACTAGAGATCTTTGCAAATAAGCAGTATTTAATGGAGTATTTGAACTTTAACATCTTGTAATGGTGAAACTACTTTTTTGTAATTATAAAAAAATTAAAGAGTTAAAAAGTTTTAAAAATTTACTGAATTAATTTTAGAAAACTCCAAAATAATTTGTTGAGAACTTAGGTTATTTTTTAGTGCAGTAGGGTTTCGTTCTTGATCTAGTGTTAAAGTCTCTGCAAGTTTAGAGCAAAGTTAAATGGTCAAATGTTATCTCCAGACGGGTTCTGCGAAGAAAAATTATCAATTATTTTAAAATTGCAGTTTTATTTTAATGTAATAAAGTTAAAGTTATGCGAACAAATAATTCACAAGCAATGCTTGAGAGAAACTCTTAAAATATTTTCAGTTGCTAGAAACCTTCCTTAATCGAGTACTAAAATTACCATAAATTAGAACTAATTTGAAGTTAGCTAGACCCAAACGATTTTCTTTATAAACTTATGTGTGTGTGCGTGCGTGCCTACATGATGCGTCAAATTGCGCGCTCGAGTGTGTATGTACGCCTTATACCTCCCGAACGGATGAGCCGAATTCGATGAACTTTGGATCGAAACGCAAGGCTGTATCAAAAATTCATCGACAAAATAAGCTCTTGCAGAAAATCCGAAACCGGACGTGGAAGTAAAACGTATTTTTTTGCTAGCATTCTTTTCGCTAAACCAATTTTCTATGTTTAAATTCGGAATCTGATGGAAGACTTTAGAACAAATCCAACGTTTTTTTTTCGGACTTGCTAGCTTCAAAATGGCAATCGCTTCGATTTTTTGTAAATTATAAAATTAGCACCTTATTACTCAAAAAAGAGAGATCAAATATTGTTTCATAATAGCCCTATAAAGAAAAAAATGTTAATATGCGGCTCATAGGCTAACAAACTGAGTGGTTGGAGGCCGATGATTAGGCAGATGAAGGTGAACCCCAGGAAAAAAGGCGTGGCACGTGGTTGCTGGTGTAAGGTATCTGTACCTTAGGAGTGGGGTGCACTTTGCCTGCTTATGCCGACTATCAAAGTGTCGGCCCAGAGGGTTCGTGCTTTTGTCCACCCGACGCTGTTAAGGTACCGGTCGCTATGATCACACCGGCTACCGTCCTATCTGGGAGGTGTGAAGTCTACCAGTAGTGAGTACTGTAAGTAACCCAACTTTAGCTATTTCGCAAAGTCCAACCATGACTTTATATAGCAGCCCCCGCCTTGGTCAGGGGTAGGACTCGGGTGGCAGTGTTAAATCTTTGCAGCAGTAGTGTGCAAGCAGGTACGTCTCGACTGGTAAGCTGCGTTTTAGCTCGGGCACTGATGTTCAGAATTAGTAGATATTTAGGTAATCTCTATCCACCAGTGACTTGGGGCTCGCAACCCGATGCAATGACTGGTAGCTTGTTCTCGTTGAAACGTCGTTAACTTGAACAAGCGCCATGATTGAGCGCAACACAACGCGGTCTGAAGAAGGCAGTGGCGGATAAGGCTTACGCTGTCGCCAAATTAATCTTGAGGAGTTTTGTAATGACCTCCTCGTAGTGATACTGTGACGCCTTCCATAATTTTTTAAAACTTAAAAATTCAACCCTTTGATTAATAAATGAGAAACGACAAAACAGTTCTGTTTAAGCTAAATTGCTCGTGAGCGCTTAACAACTTAATTTTAGAGCAATATCAGGGATTTAATTACCCTCTCCCCGTATTTAGTTTTCTGTTAACGCATAAAATGGTAATACCAAAATATTTTCAAATATTATATTGATTAAGTAACAGTGTTTAAAATATCGGAAGTCTAGACAAAGTTTTTCAGACCAAAGTTATGTATTTGTGTAAAGAACAATATCACTTTTCACTTCTTTCTGAACTCACTTACAAGAGCACCTAAAATTTAAAATTTTCATCAGGGCCGTGTCCCTTTAATAAATGATGATGGCTCTTTCTTTAAATTGTTTCAATATTAAGACAAATATGCAATATAAATGCTCATCGTTTTTATTCTCGAAGGAAGTTGAGTCCCCATGCCCATTTTTTATAGTATGCTTAATCTGTTTTGCTGTACAATTTGAAATAATGTGCAAATGCTCCATTCTGCTAGTATTACCTTAGCCTCCAGGGTTTCTAACTGCGCCATTCTGGGTTGAATTACTGCTGGTTGCAATGTGGTCTGAAAAGAAGGACAGAGTTATAACTAATAAACAAATCTTGGTAAATAATTAATTAAACAAAGTTAAATAAAATAAACAATAATAAACCTTCCTCTACATTTCCCTATTTAATTTAAATATTTCCTTGTTTCTTCAACTTATTAGCCTTCATGTTATTCCTGCGTCAAAACCACAACAAAATTATAGTAATAAATTTGTATGCGCAGCTTGAGTAACATTATACTTGTAAATAATTACATATATATAATTGCAAAACTTCATTAAAATTGAACTTTTTCAATCTTTTATGAAGCATCAATTTTAATAAAAGGTTGTATCTTAATTAATTATCGTTCTCGTTACTTTTGCTATCTAAATTATTAACCTTTTAGATAATCCGAAAGCAATCCGGCTACTATGATCGCATTTGAAAACGTTCATGCTTGTTATTTTATCCTCAAGGATGTTTTATGCTGATTTCGATTAAATTAGATGGTAAATACAACTTCTAAATGAGATTAATGTTGTAGCTTGAAGGATGTCAACAATGTACATGTTGAGTCAAAGGATAAGTTTTTTTTTTATTGTGGGTTTATTAGAAATTACAGTGGTAGTAGAAATTGCTGGTAGATTGGGCCATTGGTGAAGAAGCATATTTTCAACTTAGTTATATGTACTGATCCGCGATCGCCAACGATGTGGCTGACATCTGGCGGTAAAATTTGGAACTATAATAAGAAGGAAAACAAAGTGTATCGCAATTAGATGCAACACACTTGTTTTAAATGAATGATAAAAATAAATACCTTTAAAATGACTTCTAGTTCAAAAAGATTATGTTCGGTATTTTGGTGCAACGCCTATTGCAGTAAAGAAATTTCGTTAGAGTTATTTCCGCATGAAAACCCAGAGTTGTGCAAGGCATGGGTCATTGCAGCGAGCAAAATTTCCTGCTTTGCGGATACACTTTAGCGCTCCCGCTTAGCAGTTGTATTACTTAAAGTAATATTAATTTCATGGGGAGGTGAATAAAGTGCCTACGTTGGAAACATAAGCTGAAGTTTAATTACCCGCCTGTATTTTTATACACATATTATAACGCAGGCTGCCATAAAAAGTGCTTCTCCTTCTTCCACTGGTCGCGTTTATCTCAATATTCAATCAATCCATTAAGGACATTTGTCTGTGAGCCATACTAATTTTGGTCCTTTATATTTTAAATAACAACAAATTAACACACTATAAAAACTTATAGCAAACGGTTTGTTTGTCTTTTAAAAGTCAACCCTTTTTAATTTTGCAGCGCCATCTGTTGCGGGTAGCGATCGTGGATAGGAAACGTTAAGAAGTTATTCTGCTGACATTGGACATAGTATGCATTATTATGAGTTTATGACAATGTTAACTCTTACTGGATCCCAAAACGCCAATTTTACATCGATGGTCGTTAAAATCTGACAGTTGGTGTGAAATTGTAGAGATACGTACTTAAGTCTCATAGATCTTAAAAAAGACGACCTATGCAGAAATTTTATATATATTTTTTTAATTTATAGTGGCAGATAGTCGCAATAGGTCGCCAGACTTAAATCCCCAAATTTATTATTTCTAAAAAATAATTAGTAATTTTTTTCTTTTCTTCCTTCCTGTATGTGTATCCGTTACCGGATGTTAGCGATTAGTATGGGAAATCTGTTTTTGTCTACGGCTTCTCGAAAAACATTGGTAGATGTCATTCCAAACCACAGGCGTAAGTTTTTAGGCCAGGAATTTCGGCGTCTTCCAGGGCCTGTCTCTCGTGGAGCAACCTGTATTCTAGTTAATTTCTGTTAACACTTTATAAATAATTAGTTATATTGAAACATAAAAATATTTGGATACAGCTATGGCTACGATAGACTGAGACGGGTTTCGTTGACATTAGAACTCTTCAGGTGGCCACAACTCGAACTACAGTGGAAATCAAAAGAGAGAGCAGTAATAGAAAGAGACAAAATCGTTATTAGAGATTTGCGCTCTGCTCCTTAATGCAGGTAGCTCAACGAATAAAAAAATATTGGTGTGGTAAACAGTTTCTCACTGCCAACCCCTCGAAGACAAAAATGATAATATTCACAAGTAGGAGGATGGTTGGACCTTTACGTACACCCCTCATATTCGGCACTTCTCTCAATTTTTCAGACAACGGCAACTATCTGGCATTTATCTTTAACCAACAGCTAAACTGGGAGAAACACTTACAGGTTAGGATCGAAAAAGCATGCGCTTTATGATAGGGAGCACTGATCTACTGACTTAGAGTCAGACAAGCTACAACTGCAACCAAACCGGAACATGTGCAACGTCTGTCTTAGTATTACGGACGCTATTTGTTCGCCCCTCCCCACGACGGCCTTAGAGGCCATGCTATGCATTCTTCTACTCGATCTGGTTGAGGAGAAATCAACTATAAGAACTGCCTTGAGGCTACGTCTTAGGGGGCTATGGTAAACAAAACGTATGGGTGGCAGGCATACCCATGAGGCATTATTAAAGATTCCTGTTCTTGGTGGGGTGGTTGACTGTCTCCCTCCCAAGTATACCTTTAATCGACGCTTCAGCGTATATGTGAATGCTAAGCCAACCCACCATTCAGATATATCCATCTTTACTGATGGATCTAAAACAAGGCATGGAATCGACGCCAGAGTTTTCTCCGACGATCTAAACCTTCGCCAAAATATACCGCTAGGCAAACTCACCATCGTCTTTCGTGGTGCAAATGCAGTCATTAAACGACAAATCAAAAACCAACGTATTGGTATCTGCGGAGATAGTAAAGCTGCCTTATTGGCCCTAAGTAATTGTAAAATTACCTCAGGAGTAGTACTTCATTGCTACAAAGCTCCCCAACATATCACCAGAGAGACAATGTTGTTTCACTCGTTTGGCTGAAGAAACATTATGGTAATCGAGGTAATAAGAAAGCTGACAAGGTCGAAAAACTGACCTTCAAATAATTTCCTTTGGGGGCCGGAAGTTGTAACCCCGACGATATTCGGCACTATGTTACATCAAGAAACTTTAAACAGCTTCTCTAGAAAGTGGGCTAATATTTAAAATTGTCGCCAGACAAGGGCTAATTTTGCAGACCCTCACCGAAAACTGCCAAATACTGTGTGCAGCTTTCCAGAAAGATTTTCCGACTGGTTTTAGGAATCTTGCATGGGCACTGAACTTTAAAGCAGTGCATGCATAGAATAAGGCTGGTAGAGATCCCCAACTGTAGACGTGCAATCACGTGCTTTGCCACTATCTTGCCCTTGCAACTATTAGAGGATCCATGCTGGGGGATTTCTGGCCTGACATGGCCGTCATCAGCAACACCCAAATTGCGGACGTCCTCAATTCATGGAAAGAATTAGGTGACTTAAATGATTCCCGTGTTGAGTAGCTGTTGTAGAAGTAGCACAATGGATCCGTCGTTTGTGGCCTTAAGTGCGCTGAATTTTCTCACCCTCCAATCATATCCAGAATAGGGACTTACGAATACAACGCAGTCTTTTGGCATGTTACTGTTGTACGAGGATCGTTCGAAATGTACGTGGCTTAACATAGAGATGGCGCTAATTCGGCGGAATTTGCATTACCATTTTTCAGAACCATCCTTTCTTAGGTTAAATATGACAGTATAGAGTGATCCGTCAATTAGTTGGTATTTGACAGTGCGCCAAAGTGACCGTCTCGATTGATTTTGTATGTAATAGAAAAACTGAGTTGCGAGTAGTGATAAAGTACTTTCATTTGAAAGGCCTAACACCAACCGAAATCAAAGCAGAATTGTTCGACATTTTTGAAGTTCGCTCCTTCGTTTTCAATGATTAAGTACTAGGTTGGCGAGTTTAAGCGTGGTCGTGTGAGCGCAAAGGACGAACCTCGCAGTGGACGCCCAAAAACGGCTTCTACCCCGGATATGATTAAAATAATCCTCCGTATCGTATTGGATGCCCGTCGAATAAAAGTGCGCAGACATAGTGGGCATCTCAAATGACAGTGTGCACAAAATTTTAACTAAAGAATTCGAAATGACAAAATACTCCGCGCGTTGGGTGCCGCATTTGCTCACACCGGAGCAAAAACTGAATCGTTTGATTGTTTCTCAGGACCTATTGCCACGTTTTCGCCGCAATCCAAAGGGCTTTCTGCGCCGTTTCATAGCCGTCGATGAAACCTGGGTTCACCGCTAGCCTCCCGAAACCAAGGAACAGTCCAAACAATGGAAACACAAAGGTTCTCCGCCACCGAAGAAGGCAAAAGCGGTTTTGTCAGCAGGAAAGTTATGGGAACTGTATTTTGGGATTCTCATGGAATTATCTTCGTCGACTACTGGGAAAAGGGAAAAACAATAAACGGCGAGTATTATGCCAATTTGTTGCAGCAATTGAGGGACAAAATCAAAGAGAAACGGCCTCATTTGTCGAAAAAGAAAGTGATTTTCCATCAAGATAACGCACCTGTACACACGTCTGTAATCGCCATGGCCAAAATTCATGAATTGGGATTCGAATTAGTGCCTCATTCGCCAGATTTGGCTCCCAGCGATTTTTTTCTATTTCCAAAACTGAAAAAATGGCTCGGTGGAAAAATATTTTCATGCAATTCCGAGGTAATCGCTGCTGTAAATAGCTATTTTGAGGACTTGGGTTCATCTACCTATAAAGATGGCATTGCTGTTTTGGAGAATCGTTGGAATAAGTGCGTTGAGCGAGCAGGAAACTATATTAAAAAATATCGTATTTTTTGGATTCGACTGTCAGGATTATGGCTGCCTGAAAAGTTCTAATAAGAACGAAACGCCTCGCGGTCTATCCTAGCTATAGTTTAAACCAAATCTCCCTTCTTTATTTGTATTGTAGCACGGGCTATTCGTACTTGTGTACAGAGATACTAATTATTGCTACCTGCTTAGCAAGTTTCATTTGCATGTATATACCGTAGATTAGTGTATTAGTCAGATAAACCGAAAGGTCTGAGGTTCAAATCCACACCAGGGACATAGGTGCTTGCGTTATCTTGTGCGTGTCCGATGGAGGCCCATATCGCATTAGCAGTTAGTTTAAGTAAAAGTATAAGTGTGGTGTAAAAAATAAATCTGTTATATGGTGTTGTTGATATACATTAAAAATAATTAAATAATATGTTGTATTGGAGTTGGTTGCATAGCGAAGAACTGCGGATGCCGGTCACGCGGTATTCAAAGTTAAGCACTGTCCGCTCTGGTCCCCACTCGGATGGGTGACCAATATAGGGTATATCTGCAACCAGCCGTGCTTCGGAAGGCACGTTAAGCTGTCGGTCCCGGTTGTCATACTAACATCTTTGGCAATCGTAAACCATTTAGTTCTTCTCCTTTCGACGGGCCAGGCCAGCCTCCTGGCCGGCATACGTGCAAAGAGGACTTACAGAACCTGCACTAGTTGCGGGTATTAAACAGGCTATTGGTCTATAACAAGAGGAAGAAGAAGAAGAGTTGTATTACAAACAACCGTCATAAATTGTCGTTGCTGATTGTTTAAGTATTTTAATTCATTACCAGCAGTTAATTTGTTTTATGTAAATTAAAATTATTCAATAAATCTTTTAACATTTCTTACTTCAGAGAACTATACCTTGAAAATGAACCACTGGAATGTTTACTACCACTGTTGTATAGTGGCAGCGATGCCCTACATAAATTCCTAAACCTTTAAATCAAGGAAAACTTGTTCAAATAGTGCATGTAAACAATTATCTCTATTTTCCTTGCATAGTCTTACGTATACAAAAAGAGACAACTTACAAAAGAAAAAATTAAGACTGAATCTAGTTTAAATGCGTACCACACACTTGTATATACAATTATACATATATGAGTTTGCATAATAAAATTAATTTAGTCGTTTCCAGTTCTTATTTCAAAGTAGAATCGCTGTGTCTTTTAATGCAACAATGATTAATTTGACTGTATGGGTTTTGTGCATAATTGCAAGTTTTTTGATGGTTTATTATCACTGGACTAGGATAAAGTTATACAAGCTCGCTGCCAAAATACCGGGACCAACAGCTTATCCTATTATTGGAAGTGCTTATTTGTTTCTTTCTTTTGAAGGTAATTTTAAACTAAAGAAAATAATACTAAATTAATTACAAAATTGTGATTACATGATATACACTGCCTCAAAATTTTTCTTTCAATTTTAAATATTTCAAAATAAAGTTAAAGTAGTTGAAGGAAGAATTTGTGACCAATTAATACATAAACTCTGCTCATCTATTTAATACACAATCAATAACTGATAATATTTCCTCAGTTTTCTTTGATTTTTTCCAGATATAGTGGAAAACGCAGTAAAAGTTATACAGGAGTACGGTTCAACATTAAAAATATGGATGTTCAGTGTTCTTACAGTGGTTGTTGCAAAACCAAAACACCTCCAAATTGTTTTAAACAATCCTAGTTGTTTGGAAAAAGAAAAACGCTATAATTTTGCCAAAGAAGCTTTCGGAGATGGATTACTTACAGCACCAGGCAATAAAATGCACTTAAAAGCAATTTCGTTGCTAATTTTTTACAACTTTTAGTGCACGTTTGGAAAAACCACAGAAAAATCATTAATCCCACGTTTAACCAAAAAATTCTGGATTCATTCGTGGAAATATTCGCAAAACAAAGTCAAATTCTGGTGGAACAACTTAAAAATGAAGTTGGAAAAGGCAAACCGTTTGATGTACACGAGTATTTATCTAAGTGTGCTTTGGACATTATCTGCGGTAGGTTTGATTATTTATTGATACAAAAAGAGTGTCATAACAGTGTGAATAAGCAGAACGACTCCGAAAGTGATAACTTCGTAGATTATTTATAGGCGACATACTTTCATGGCACTTGTAACGGCATTAGCGCCATTTATGGTTGTCTAAACTACACCATTTGCATAAATTGTTATAATAACATAATTATTTTAATTCGTCCATAGAAACAGCAATGGGAATAGAAGTTGAAGCTCAGACAAAGCCTTCCAAGTTTCTCCATGCAACAAGAAGGTACTTTTTTTATGCTAGATTCACACTTGAAGAATTTAGAATAAAGTTTCTATCAAGAACAAGCCAAATCGATTACATCAGCAAATTTTTTATTTAAATATTCGCGGATTAAAACTACCATTAATTTGTCTTGAAATGCAAATCACACGTACCAAAAATGTTTAAGCAATTTCCGATTAGCTCAATCCGTGTAATGTAATTCCTGAGCTTTTTTTGTTGTAGAGCTGCTCAACTAATAGTGGAAAGAGCTGTAAGAGTTTGGCTGCACCCAAAATTTATATTTCGATGCAGTGCAAGAGGACGGGAATTTTTCGACATGTTAAATTTTGCCCATAATTACACGGGAAAAGTAAGTTTTACAATATGTTGTTAGTAATAATTGCAAAATGACATTTTAAGCTCGTCATGAAACGCTACGAGGAGTTTCGCAGCAAAAAAGAGCAACAATGCGTTTTTGAGGGTAAAGACTTCTACCTGCCTAATTTATATATTGCGTGTTCTAAAATTTGATCAAATTTACAGATAGTGTAAGAAAGCCTTTTCTAGAGCACCTTCTGACATTAGGTGACGAGCTCACGTTTTTAGAATTACGAAATGAGGTGGATGTTTTTATAACTGCGGTAATTATGAAGTAAAAACTGGAAACAAACTTACAATATGATGTTCTTTTTAGGGATCGGATACGGTTACTACGACCACCGGTTACGTTTTGGTATGCTTAGGAATGTATCAAAATATTCAGGTATGTGGTTATGTCATAATGGCATTCTATATAAAGTATTGTTAAAATTCAAGAGCAAAATTACAATTGTAACGGTACCAAAGTTGCGAAATACTTTCGTCACAGTTATGATCTTCCAAATGAAGCTAAGTTCAGAGATAATATTAGAAATTAGGCACAAATGTTGACAGGAGAACTCAAGTTTTAGACGAGTTGTCTCTGAAAGCTCTAGCATATATTTAATCACGACCTCATACCAATTTATGCCTGTTGTGATTGTGTATTGTGTGTATTGTGTAATTTTATTTGTGAACAGTTGGACGCTATATACAGGCTGTTTCAAATTCGAGCCCCACCATGGAGAACTCGCTTATTTGAAGAGATAGAGTTGGTTAAATCGAGGCAAAGTTGCCAAATTTTACGCCTAACAATGATCTGTAAAAAAATGTAAAGTAGCCACTTTGGTTTTTCAGATATCTAAAAAAACTGACATTTTGGATTTCTTCTTTTCGGCTATAACGCATTTATCATTTATGCTACATATTTCTAGTTGACGCATCATTAGGACACTTTTTTATGTTGAATCTAAATTTTTTATCAGATTTGGTGTAACTGTTACCATTGTTCATTTTCGACTCTCAACTTTTTATTTTTTTATAGTCGGCATTTTAAATATTTTTTATATTTGGATAGAGTTTTTAATTCTGATTTCAACGATGTGTCACACTTTGCATTTTGTTTAAGTTTTGGGCATTTTATTACAGAAAATAAAAATTTCAATAAGAGCGCCATGGAAAGACCACGTCATTTAATTTATTTTGAAAAAATTCTAGTAGGTCAACTGATGGAAGTAAAACAAAACACTGTTTTATTTATTTTGACCTTTAGATGCATTAGGTATACGAAAATTCCAGGAAACTTTGTTTTGAGCGTAGGCAGCAGGTTAACTTTTTTTTTACAAAAACAAATAAACGGCAAAGTTTCTAACATACACAATTTACTGAAAATTCCACACGCAGTTTTTATGTTTCCAACTGACATAAAAAATGTGAATAACAGGTTAAATAAACACAACAGATTATACTAGAACTACACTAGTACGTACAATTATTAAATATATGTTCAAAACATTTGACATCTTTGTAAAACATGCTCGTCTAAAATAAACTCTCTAATAATGCTTGCAAGTAACTGTGTCATTCATTTGTTTTTGTAAAAAGTAACTTAACCTGCTGCCTACGCTAAAACAAAGTTTCCTGAAATTTTCGCATACTTAATGTATCTAAAAGTAAAAGTAAATAAGAGAAGTGTTTTGTTTTACTTCCATCAGTTCATGGCCTACTAGAATTTTATCAAAATAAATTAAATGGCGTGGTCTTTCCAAGGCACTCTTATGAAATTTTTATTTTCTGTAATTAAATTTTCAAAACTTAAACAAAATGCAAAGAGTGACACATCGTTGAAATTAGAATTAAAAACTCCATCCAAATTTAAAAAAAAAAAATTAAAATGCCGAATATATGAAAAAAAAAAGTTGACAGTCGCAAATGCGTTATAGCCGAAAATAAAAAATCCAAAATTTCAGTCGTTTTCAGATGCAAAACCAGAGTGGCTACTTTAAATTTCTTTACAGATTATTATTAGGCATAAAATTTGGCAACTTTGAAAAAGACCACGTAATTAGTTTTTCCTAAATATTTTCAATCTTTACACTTTTTGACTATTTGTCGTAAAAATCCTATTCTCCATACAAAAATACACAAAAGCAGTACTATGGTTTAAAGTCCTTAAATACAATGGTTTTCGTAATAATTCAATTTTTTCGAAAAATAAGGTAACCATAATGGTTGTGTCTTCTTCAGATGCGCAAATACCATGTATAAACTTTGAGGGTAAGTTGCACCTGTACAAATCAAGGCAATTAAAAAAGTACCTATGAACATGAGCCCCGAAACATTTCCATTTTTATTGTGTAACCCCTTGACTCTTTACAGTAGGCAACACACGTTGCATGTCATAGGTTACTTTACTATTAAAATATACTTTTATAAATGAAAACAGTTTGCTGTGGGTATACCCCCGCACAGTTTTTAATAATAAAAAGTAAAAGGATGGTTATTTATCCCTATATGATAACTCGTTTTTGAGAAAATAGGCATTAAAACTCAAGTTTTCAAAAATTCATAAAAGACGTCACAGAAAAATTGACGGGCTGGAACACAAACCAAGTTGTAGTTCATTTGAAGCTCTATGAGCTTACAAAATTTTAAAAAAACGCGTAGCCAGTTTTTGAGTAATATGTTTTTGAAAACGTCAAAACTTTGATATTGTTTTCACTTCACAGTTTTAGTAGTTCCAAAACTTCTAGTAACTTGTCACATTGTGAATTTATAAGGCATTTTTAATATCAAATTTCATCCCGATCTGATAACTCGTTTTTCAATAAACAAACGTTAAAACTCAAATTTTCAAAAATTCATAGAAGGCGTCACAGAAAAATTAGCAGATTAAAACACAAAACAAATTGTAGCTCATCTCAAACTCTATGAGTTTACAAATTAAAAAAAAATCGTGTATCCAGTTTTTGAGTAATATGTTTTTTTGAAAGTTTCCGAACTTGTGGAAATTTTTTTCACTTTATAGCTTTTCACTTTTCAAAAAGTTTTGTGCACAGTAATATTGTGTCTCTATAGGGCTATTACAATAAAATATTTGTACTCGACGCTCAAAATGAAAATTTTCAAAAATTCGTAACGGCCGCCATTTTAAAGTTAGAAACTTCAGAATTAAACGTAGAGTTTCCCTAATGTTTTCTATCAGAGTCCGTTTTTAAACTTATAAAACTTGGTTTCGGAAAACATGTCTAACCTCCGCTTCCGGTTTCGAATTTTTTTAAAAGCTTGTTTTGTCCGTAAATATTTGATATACCACCAAAGCTTATACAAATCTGACCATCCGTTCGATAGTTATAATGCACCACCCACCCACAGACAAACCTCTGTTTCGAAAATTTTCATGAAATCAATACTGAAAGTATAAAAAAGTAAAGAGGGTAAAATTACGACTATAATAAATTTTGAAAACTTAATCGCTCATATTTTGGTTATGTTACTATTAAAAATATCAAATAAATACAATAAATGTTTGTCCATAGGTCAAATGTTTGCGTGCGGAGCTCTGAGTAGAGCGAGCCTAGTTCGATTTCTATTGCTATACAGAAAACTTACACAAATTTGTTGCCAAATGTTCTGTTCAAGTAGGCATGGGGGATTGTACTGGGCGCAGCAAGGAATTTGTATTGAGTGAGAGAGACTTGGGGTTTAGACTTTGGTGCGCCTACTGAAGTAGGAGGGTGCCTATAGCTTATAACCCCGCTCCGTCTGCGTCACTTTCGGAAAGGGTATTAAAAATCAATGTTAATTGATTCATATTAATTTTATAGAAATTGCATTATAATTTACATATAAATATATCACAATATATTTACTTTATGAAGATTTAACAAACGTTTTAAACATTCAACAATTTTTAATGCGAGCGGGTTGACTTTGTTGCAGAGAAAGCAATTTTGTTACATCAAGCTGCATTTTTATTTTATATTTGTTTTTAATGGCAGGCATGGCTGAAAACCAGTTTACTCTGGATATGAGATGCTGCACAGCGTTAAAAAGCTTAAAACATTGTCTGAAAGAAGTCTGTATTCAACTCTTTTTAAACAAAACTTTTACATAATTTGTTGTAGACTGCAACTTTAGCTAAAAATTCAAAAATATCGCATTTTATTCTTCAACAGTTTGAGAACCCTTGATTTAGCATCTTTTTGAATAATATAATGGTAGTGCTAGCTGAAAATAAACAAATTGACTGCCTACATAATATGCGTTCAGTGCAACGTTGCCAAACGATGCAGAGGTGAATGAAATTTTAAAGAAAGGAAAGAAAGAAAGGAAACTTTAATTTGTGTTTTTTTTTAAATTAAGCAATCACTTTACAGCAAATTTTTGCTTCATTTTCCTAGTTAAACTAAAATACTAAAGATATATTTTAGAATTCCCGTAAATACATTATTAGAGACCTTTTCTGTAAAGTTTATTACGTTATTATTTTTCCATTTTCAGTAGTTTACAAGCTTGCTTAATTTTTTGTAGTTTTTCTGCGAAAACATTTTGTGGGAGCTTTAAGAAAAGTATCCCCAGAGGCTTGGTGTTTCTGATTGTGTTTGGTGCGCAGAGATAGATATTTTGCACAAACAGGCATAGGGGATCTACAGTTTAACGTGGGCTCCGAACCACAGGAAGTGCATGCACTTCTTTTCCAGAGAGGTTTTGTCTTGGGAAAATATCCACTTCGCTGATTTCCCGTTGCCTTGGAAGCTCATTTAAGAATAAATAATCGGTTTTTGTTAAAGATAAAAGAAATTTAAAAGAAGAACATAGAAAATTCAAAGTAACATTTAAAATAAGAAAGAAGAAATACAAATAAGATTATTTTTCTTTAAAACAATTTATTCTTCTTTTAAGAAATTTAACTTTTAGTATCCTTTAAGAAGTGTTGTTTTGCTTTACGCGAAGTTTATTTTTCTTTATGAAATTTTAAATTTTGGCACAAAGGGGGCCTAATAATCATGCAAAAACTTAAACATAATATGTTTTTTAATTTTTATTTTTTAGGACTTGCAAAGTACACACACTACGTTATACATCTACGATGTGTTTACACCGAATAAACAGTTTTAAACATGCAAAACAGACATTTGCATTCGTTGGAAGCGTTTACACAAAAGTGTTTACTAAACGTGTCCTTTATTGATAATTGAGTAATAAAATAAACGAATTCAGGATGTAATAATTTGACTAAAATAAAATATTCAATTAGCAGCAACGTTCCACTGAAGGCTGGAATAAAATAACAAATAATTATCGAATTCTTTAACAAATACTTAGAAAAAAATAAATGTCTCTTTTGATTAAAATGTGAAAAGTTCAACATTTTCTTGCAGAAGTCTAATAATTATTGTTTTATTTCAGGAAAAAGTAGTAGCAGAACTGGACGAAATATTTGGAAAAACCGACAGACACTTAACAGTTGAAGACCTACCAAAATTAGTCTACATGGAACGAGTCATAAAAGAAACACTGAGACTTTATCCTCCAGCACCGTTTGTAGCAAGAAGTGTTACCGAGGATGTTGACTTAGGTTATTAACTCACTTTCAGATAAGGAATTCGAAAAAACTTTACCAACCATAAAAATTTAAAATTTCAAACTACACGTTTTGTCAAACGAACTCCATAAAATCGAAGTTTACGCGCCAGTTACATTAGCATATTAGCCGCACCCAATCAATTTGTTCTCTCCACCTATCTACGTTTACATGCCATATTTTCTTATCAAATGCCGCTTTAATAGCTTATTCAGGTTTGAAATACCTAACGCAATTGCTAGTTTCTCAGCTTGAACTTTGTTGAACGAGCTTTATTCAAAAAACATTCCTTTTTTAGAAGATTTCGTTTTACCGGCAGGCTCTGCCTTGGTAGTTGCAATAATTGGGACACACAGAGATCCGAAAATTTGGCCTGATCCGATGAGATTTAATCCGGATAGATTTCTGCCAGAAGAGATTGCTAAACGGCATCCTTATAGCTATATTCCTTTTAGTGCGGGACCAAGAAATTGTATTGGTAAGTGTTGTATTTAGTAATGGTAATGATTATCTATGCTGTTTAAACAGTATCACCCAGGGTTGTAAAAGGAGATTTAAAGGGCAATTATATTAAAATGTGTCTTTTTTGCTTGAAAATCGTTGGGTATGCAAAAAACAGCAAATTGTAGATAAAGATTAAGATTATTTTTAGTAGCTGTTTACATCAATTATTTATATTTTTACCCCCACACTTACGAGTGGCATCAACTGTTGAGGTCACATGGGTCCCTATGCACAAGACGACGCAAGCAGTCTATAGGCGCGCCGAGTTATCGGGGGGGGGGGGGGGGGGGGGCGATACAGTACTGTTCTAAATGTGTTTGTAAAATGTTGAATAATAAAGTTTCCAGACATATTTATTTATAATTTCGTAAATTCCAACAAAACTTACTTGAAAATGTTTTTTTGAATAAAAAATATCCTACTAAAAGTCACATTCATCAAATTGTTTATTGGATGCTTTAATTATTTTTTTAATTCATTTATTTTACAGTAATTGAGGTATTTTTCGCTTAATTTTCTCTTTATTAGCTTATATAGCTCAAATCGGTACGATTACGGTCTGATCGAAGTATTCCTAGGGGTGGGGAGTGGGCTCCGCCCTCTGATTTTTTTCAGAAGGCGTTCTAGCCTTTGTGTCTTCCGTAGTCAGCGCCTATAACAAGCACCCATACCCCGGCGGGGATTTGAACCCCCTAACCTCCGCATTACTGGATCTCGGTCCAACGGACCAAGCCACTAGCTTACAAAGGCCGGCTACTCAAACAATAGCAAAAAATCAAATATATTTCAACTTTTGACTTGCATTACTAGAATGATAACTATCAAGGGAACACCAACTTCTTAGACAAACCCGGGGTTTAAATCAGGTAACGGGTACATATTTCATCTAATGTTTTTTTAAATTTTCTTTTAAGATAATCAGCAAAAAACTACCTAAAACTAAATACAGAGTGGCTAGGAAAACCCCGGCCACTTTTCTTGCGGCGGTCAAGAGATGGCGCTTTAGTAAAGAAAACTTAATTTAAATTACTGGCAACAACGCACAATCCAAGACGTTATAGTTATTAAATACGCCCCATATTAAATCAAAACAACTAAAACGTCTTGGATTCTGCGTTGTTGCCAGTATTTTAATTTAATTTTTTTTTACTAAAGCGCCATCTCTTGACCGCCGCCGCAAGAAAAGTGACCGGGGTTTTCCTAGCCACTCTGTACATCCCAATAACTTGCTAAATAATAAACTTGAAAATAATGCATTGAGTTTTTCACGGCTCATATTTAAGAAAAACAGCTTTTAAATCTCCGTACAGTTGTAAACGATATTCCAGTTGAAGAGTTCGACGCTGCTGAAGACAAAAACGTTCTCAACGCAACTTTAATACCTATTTGAATCAGTGATGTTGATTTTTCGGTAAATTTTTATTAGTACAATTTTCTTGGAAAATTTTCTGGAAAATTGTTTGGAAAGTATGTATGGATATTCAATAACAAACGTTAAATGTAATGTAATCTACTGTCTGCGACACAACAGACTAAAGCTCTTTGTTGCCTACATATTCAGGGTATTCCCCCATCCTTATGAAGTCATTTATCCTAAAAACCCTGTAAATGTTTACCTTATAATTTCTCAAATCACAAATTTTCCACCTTGCGTCCCTGACTTGAATTGACTAATTTCAAATTCTTTTCACAAACAATGCAACAGAAATATAAAATTTTTAAAAACGAAATTCAAAAGAAAAATGCGATTTTCACAGATTTGCAGTGAGGTAAATTTGTGCATGTTCCCATCCACTTAAACTCAGGTTTACGCAACTGCTAATCTTAGACCATCCTTAAAAAATAAAATATTAAAAAAAGTAAAAATATTTTTTTTAAGTTTTATAGTTAGCTAACTTAAACTTTAAACCGACTTCCGTAGGCCAGTGGTTCGGTCCGTTAAACCGAAAGCTAGTAATGTTGGGGTTTGAGGTTCAAATCCCCGTCAGGTTATTGGAGTTTATGTCGTCTTGTTCATATTAGACGTTAGGGCAATGTGAGCTTCGTAAATATAGAGCAAAAACACAATAAAAGATGCCCAAAGCTTTTTTTGCACTGTCTGCTATTGCGTGTGCATGTAACGCCGGCTCTGTGGTTACTGTCCTGTACGTAGTTTCGGAACCGTTCCATTGGATCTGCTACCCCTGCCCGCAGGACGTAGGCTAAGCGGACATTTTAGTTAGCATTTTTTTCAATTGTTATTAGTAGAATCTCGCCGATAGCGTAGATAGGTGAGTTGCGGGTGTACAACCTTTTGCTGCATAGATAGTTGTGAGGTCGAATCCCGGTGCAATCTAACTTTTTTATACGTTATTTTTTTAAACAATGTTGTTGGTCTAGGCGATCTACGCGAGGTTATGTTTGCAAACCGTTAGTTTTTTAAACAGAAAAATACGAAAACAATCATGCATTCGCTTACTGATAAATTGCATTTGGGGAGCACGGACGAATAGATATAGGGCTAAGGTTCCGGGCACACGCACGAGGTGCTAATCGCTCAGCTGGCGCGGTGTAGCAGACCCAGCATTTTTATACGAAAAATTCTAATGGCACCGCATAAGTAAATAAATTCGCCTAATCTCTAATTTTTGTATTACAGGAAAAAAATTTGCTATGATGTCCATAAAAGTGTTATTGTCAAGTGTTTTACGGTCATATAAGATCAACACCGATATGCGACCAGACAAAATCAAATTAAGTGTCGAAATAATTTCTAAAATGATTGGAGGTAGCAATATTACAATTAGCAAACGGTGAGCTGTTAATAAAGTAAAAAACAAACAAAAATGCTGTTTTGTACATTTTTTTTTCTTCAATAAATTAATAAGAAAATATATGAACATATCCCAGACAATATAATTGTTTTATTTCCAACGATTTGTACCGGAACCATTTTTCCTATTATCAAATTTGCATTTGAGGTCACTTTATTCATAGATCTTGGCGCCGAGTCTGTGGGCCGCGTTATTACATTAACAACCATAATTTGTCATTGTTCTTGAGAAGATATTCACGCTACAATAACTGCTAGCATTATTACTTGAACGCAACACGATATCGTGTTTGTTGGTAAATGATGGTGTTCATTTAAATGGAGGAATTTATGTGTTAGATTGAAGTGTTTAGATTTCGAGCAACTTGAAATATAATACCATAAATTGTTTAGATAATCGAACTTCAGGATATAAAAGTTATATTTTCTGCAAGTAACTAGACGGTACGACGTTTTAGATAACTTAATTTGCAGGATGCAGAAAATTTATGAAGTGGAAGAATTTAATAATAATAATAAATGGTTTTAGGAAACCAGATATACAGGGTTAGGCAAAAGTACGGAACAATGCAAATATCTTTAATACGGCAACAGCCATTTTGACAAAAGTTTCTACATGAAGGTTCCGATATATGGTGGATACAATGAAAGTAAGGCGGTTTAAAAGGATATTGAACAATAATATTTCGTAATTATTGTCATCTAGCAGCTCATGAAAACAAAAGAATGTGAGAAACTTAAACAGTTTTGTAAAGTTGTCAAATATGCTTGTTTCGTGTTGTGTTGTTTTGATGTTTGAATGATTGAGCAGTGTGGTTGCAGTAATCAATTAATAAACCGATTTAATTAAAAGTGCCGAATTTAACACCAGAAATGGTTCAATTAACAGAACAACTGCAAATTGTTAAATAAAGTACAAACTTCTTGCTGAGTTCTACGACGCTCACCAAAACCAACCATAATTAAAATTTGAATTCGTTTTCTTTCTGTTAATTGAACCATTTCTGATGTTAAATTCAGCAGTTTTAATTAATTTTGGTTAATTAATTGATTACTGCAACCTTGCTGCTCAATCTATCAAACATCAAAACAACACAACACGAACGAAGCATATTTGACAACTTTACAAAACTGTTCAGGCTGCTCACATTCTTTTGTTTTCATGAGCTGCTAGATGACAATTACGAAATGTTATTGTTCAATATCTCTAAAATTATTAAAAATAAAGGCATGAAACCTTATATCACTGAACTCGCAAGAAAGAGTTCCATTGTTATATCAAAAAATATAGAGAGTGTTCTATTTAAAATAAAAAAGTTAATATCATTTCCGGCTAAACCGGAAGTCCTTCTAAACTGCCAATACCTTCATTGTATCCGCCGTATATCGGAACCTTTATGTAGAAACTTTTGTCAAAATCGCGGTTGCTGTATTAAAGATATTTGCGATGTTCCGTACTTTAGCCCAACCCTGTATATTTGCACTAATTTCCTTCGTATTTTAAATATGTACAGAAAATTAAAATACCTTTCTTTGAAGAACAATGGAATTTACAAAGCCTTCTTACGTTTACAATTCATTGCTATGAACAAGGTTTGTTTTGACGGTAAACAAAACGGTCATGTTTATGTCTAAGTTAATCAGGTTCTGTTATTTTGTCAACTCGAGAAAAATGTTATGTACAGCACAAACGAAAATTAAGTTGTTCAATTCTAGTCTGAATGTGAAAAAGTCTTCAAGAGAGAATTCAAACAAATAACAATAACTATTGAACTAAAGCGTTAAATAATAAAAAACAGGATTTAAATAAAATAAATTAAATATAAAAAAAATTAACCATAGGAATTTAAAGATTGTAAAAAATAATTTTTTATTCTAGAAAAAAAAAATTAAAAATGAAAGGAAATTCCTGAAATATTAACATTATGCGATGTTACGTTATTAGGTTAAGTAAACATTTTTCATTAACAGTTACTGGTTTTTAGTGACAAGTAACGAGATGAAAGTAGCAAAACTAGAAATGGATTGTGCCTTGAAGGATTTCTTTCAATTGAGCTTCATTAGTTTCTGTCAGCTTGATTAAACAATTACAAATTGCTCAACATTTTTTCATACGTTTTAGTCCTACTGACAGATAGATGTGTTTTTTAATTTGTCTCTTTTATTATCAGATTGTACGCACAAGGAGGACAACTTTCAAAATGTGGTATTTTTACTTTCCCATACTTCTACTAAAGTGAGGAAAGTTTTGATTTCATGCAAATTTTCAAATTTGAGATTTTAACGGATATACAGGTTTTGGGATCCAAGGAACATAAAAAAGTTGTTTTTAAAGAATGACTGTGGTGGGTGCGTGGGTGGGTGGGTGCGGTCGTTCGCATATATCTCCGGAACCCCTTGACCGATTTTAGAAGTTTAGAAGTTTTTTAGTTACAGGTACTTCTACAGAAGTGTTTTTGAAATTTATAATGCATAACGAAG
Organism: Ctenicera cuprea; assembly: GCA_958336395.1. Lineage (NCBI taxonomy): Eukaryota > Metazoa > Arthropoda > Insecta > Coleoptera > Elateridae > Ctenicera > Ctenicera cuprea. The sequence continues at coordinate 19,597,406 of OY284491.1, forward strand.
CGCCGCGTTTAAAGGTAAATCAAATGCTTTTTCTTTCGAATGTTTAAAACGAAAGCCGCTGCGAATTTTTGAAAATTATAATTTTGATGCCCGATTACTCAAAAACAAAATATACAGTCAATGCAAATTGTCATATTATTTAGAAAATAATCAATTGGCATAAAATATTTTTGAATAGGTAAAAATGGTAACATCTCAAAGAATTAGACATTTTCAAAAAATTATTCCTCAAAAACTGTCCCACATTATTTTTTCTTAACTCTCTGAGCCCATAAAGCTTGCAATAAATTACAAATTTGTGTCTTACTAATCTCCCAAATTGTGCTATGACACCTTCCAGAAATTTAATAATTTTTGTCAAAAAAGCAAACGCCAATCGTTATAGATTCTAAACAGTTCAATAGCCTGTTTAAAGTACTTTATTAGCATCAGCAAGAATTTTCAACTATTTTAAAAATTAAGAAAGAAAACGATACTTTTTAATATCAACAACGCGTTTTTCGGCTGTTACATGATTTTAACTACACCTATCAATTAGCTCTAGATAAAAAATTTATTTTTCATATATTGCATATTTTTGATAACTCTTCAAATACCAGATTTATAGCGATTTTTAGTCCGCAATGCGAAGCCCAATTTCTAATTATTGTAGCTTGCTTTTTTAATTCTCTTTTCTTATTTTTTATTTTTTGTTAAAACAATATTGTTCAGTCATTTACCTGCGCTAGAATATTTAAAACGTAAAAAGTATGGAAAGTACCAGCGACCTGTTTCGACCATTTTTTGATTATATATTAATATATACAGGGCGTTTCACGGAGTACGGTCCATACCATTTTAACCATGTTGTAATTTGGTACAGATCAAATTAGGTCTTCTACATAAATTTATCATTACATGCTTTCCTTAATATTCAAGAAATAAGAGTAAATCGCTTGTATAGTAGCAGTGGTCTTAAACAATCATTATTATATCAGTCAATATCCGTACCTATGCATGTAGGACACAGAAAAAAAAAATTGTGTCGTAGTGGGCCTAAGGACATTAGTGGATTATATATTTTAGAGCCTTCCAAATCAAAAGAAATATTTTGTATCGTTTATCTGTTTTTTCACCTGTTTGGTACCTGCACCGATTTTTTAGATCAACAGATTGATCTAACCTTGGTTTGCTCAAAATATGAGACAGTGAGGAGGAGTGATTATACTGCACTTTCAAAACAAAAACAGGAATCTCATTGTAAGACGTCCACTAATCATAATATAGAAGATTGATTACAATAATTGTTTTGGTCGAAACAAAAATGAAACAGCCATCTTCAGGTACAAATTATTTATCAAAGAAACTTACATGTTACATAAATAAACATACAAATGTTATTGAAAAAATTATTACTTGTATAAAAATTAAACTAAATCAAGAGGAGCCTCCCATGTTAAATATAAACAACTTAAACGCTTATTGAAAATTAACAAAATTGGTAAAACGGAACTTGCATTGTAACTGAATAAAATTTAATAAAAAATTACTAATTCATTATCAAAGTTCTAGAATGAAATTGAAACAAAATTATTAGCTCCGCAAGAAGTAACCCTCGGTGATGGCTCGTGGGTTTAGGAACAGATGAAGCGGTTTTGTAAAAAAAAAATTGGCACGGTCGTTGTAATTTTTACGATCATGGTTGATAGAAAAGTTTTATTAGGAAGGAATTTATATCAGAAGTGCCGCACGTGCCAACGCTGGTAAGCCTTCGGCAAATGAAAAGGGCAGTTCCAAAACGGAAGTAGTTAAGAGGGGTGCTCATACTATCCGAATCACGCAAAAAGATGAAAAGATTAGTTGTTCCCTCGGTCAAGTGACCACGATTTAGCGTGACTATGAGATTAGTTTGAAAGGTGTATATTTTAGGTTATACCACGGTTAAGAAACTAGAGAAACTATTTCAAAAGTGTTATGGAGTGACTTTGAAATAACTTTGAATTTTGGCTTTTCACGACCATGAAGTGAGAGTACAGCAGTTCATTGAAGACTAGTGTTTACTAAAAATGTGCTAATTGAGCATCGATAAGTGAGGAAGTATAATGACAATCAAATATTGCGAAATTTTTTAAACTGATACGTACAGTTTCCGGTAATGTTTTAATCACAAATACGACGTGCGGTACAACTTGGCTTACATTACTCACATATTTCTGTTTTTCAAAATCAAACCTTCTAGAAGCGCTTGGCTAATGCAAATATATTCCTGTCATTATACAGGATGTCTCAGAAAAGTCTAGCATAATTTATACAATTTATCAAAACTTACTATGTTCATTTTTACTTTGGAGTTTCAACTGATTGGATAAAAAAATAGGCCGGGTTAGTGCCGTCTTTTAAAATTAATGTAATAAATAGTCTGTATATGTTTGGAAAATAGTTTCTATACAACATTAAAGCAAAAAAAAACATTCCGATAAATATGGGTACCGAAAAATTTTCTTGGGGAGTGCCAGTCCCTGGAAGAGCGTACAGTTTGAACTGTTGGTGGTAGAGGTTGTAACTCCGTAAGGACGTGTCCCGCACAATGTTTTGCGCATCTTGATGAAACATGGAGGCTGTCACACCAGCTTAATTTTTCATAAAATATTATATAATATATATAATAAAATTTTTGCGTGTGTTGTGGGTCAAGAAATAAGATTATTAAAAAAAAATACAAATAGTAAAAGAAGGTATTTACAAAGAATACCTGTGCCCTCCATTTATTCGCCCCTGAAGAAAATTTTCAAAGGAAAAGCTACTGTAAAACTAAAAGTTTTCATAAGTAAGATCGTATGCAAATATTGTTTATTATAATCATGGTGACTTTTACAATATCAACACATAAAGAAGTTTAAAGCGCCACATTTAGAGGTTCTGTATATTAAATACGGATCCCTTCCACCTGTCTCAACTTAAGGTGGTGAGAGGTCCCTGTTACTAGAAGCTACATCTTTGGACGTACTATATATAAGGCACATATTCCTTTGCACAGCGGTCCGCTATGGTTTTAAATGCAAATAAGGAAAAAAGCATGCATACGCTTTGTTTCTAATATCGGAGCATAATTTGCCGATAGCTGTAATTTTCATATCAAACTCCCCGGGGAGCACACATGATATCGAGCTTGCGGATCCCTTCCGTCAGGCCAACTATTACTTACGGCAGGGTCAGACACAGCTAATATACCTAACACTAGGTTTACAAATTGCAGTGGAGCTGAGATTAAAAGAGGGCAGATATCTGGAAATGTTGTGTTATTATCTAAAATAGTTTGGTAGCCCTCGAATACGAGACTAACACGTACAGTTGAAGAAAACACATTTTCCGAACTTACCATGCGCAATCATTGTTACTAAAGATCAAGAACGGAGATTACTTTCTACAGTTAGAAGAGTTTCAAATGTGAAAATTAAAATTTAAACCATAAATGAACGGTGCCAAAATAAAAAGAAAAGTGGGCCCATTAATTTTAAAGATGTCGAAAACGCAGGGTAAGGGGTATTACTACAATATAATAACAAATTAGCAAGATTACTTAGTAGTTACGCATGTTCAGTTCAGTCGCTCACTATGCGTATTTGAGAATATAAAATATTACGGTTAATGTCTTGCATTTCGACACAGCTTGTTTATTATTAAAAAAAATTACTAAAAGAAACGTGGGCCGTAAACCACGGGTTCTGGTAGTGTATATTAACACTAATTTTTAAGTCAGGAATCCACTGTATGAGTTATGCTAGACTTTTCCTAAAACTGCCTAAATTTTGAAACTTTTGTTTTACCGGAGTATTCAAATGTTAATATTCGAAATAAAACTGACAGAAAAAATAAATTTCATTCTGTTTTATGATATCTATCCACAACGACACTTGTTTATATGAAAAATAAATTTAATTCTTACACAGCAATATACATTAATGTTAATTCTATGGGGGTTTCGCTACGCCCTCGTAGAATTTTTCCTATGAAGAAATTCGCCCCTATGTAATCAAGATTATTTTAAAAATGTTGCAGATCAAAAATGTTTTCGTATATAGTTTAAGAATAAATAGGTTTTTATTCATATGATAAATACATAAATAGTTTCGTATAATTAATATTTATTTTATTGAGATTATTGGAAACAACACGTTCTACACATAATTATTAATTTCAATAGTTTTTCTCTTTTTCAAAAACGTTTCAACAATGTTTATACTAAATGCTCTACTTGTAACTCAAAATAAAAAAAAGCGAAATGGTTCGTTAAACCGAGAAATATAAACCAGAAACATAGAACATTTTCTAAGAAATACGACAACCTTCGGATGCAGCGCCTTTTTGCCATCGACTTCCCTGTCAATTCTTGTTTTTAATTTCGTTTTTTGTATTATATTTGTTGTCCTATTTTCTAACACCTATGAACAACATGTTTCAGTGGGTTTGTAATGATTTAACGTACTTTTACTCTCTCTTTACATTAATTAATCGCCATTAGCCATTCGCTACAGTTCTTAATATTTACTCAATTCATCTGTATTAGTTACTATTTTTACTATGTGTATTTATTATTCCAATTGTGTATGCGCCGTAGGGCAAAAATATTTCATAATAATGGCTTGCACCAATGACTAAAAAGTAAGTACAATATTACTCATTGGCTACAGACTGGGCATAAAACCTGTAATTATGTAGTCAAGCCTGGGGCTTTAAGTCTTCGTTTATTATTATCTATGCTCAAATGGAGAAGCATCTTTGTTGCTGTGCTTTCTAGCCCCCAAACTTTCAAATCATTACTAATATTTAGCGATAAATAGAATATTTTTGAAATAATCCAAAAAATCTTTCAAAATATGGAAGAAACAAGAAACCTGAACTTACGAAACTAACTACTAATCTGGTTTTTATAAAATTATATTAAAATTAAATCTACCCACATCAAAAATTCCTCAATTTTTTGAACAAGGATTTCCTCCTCCTACTCGATTTTTTTTCAGGTTTCAAATTAATTATTAAAAAAATCAACAAGTAGATAATTCTGATTACCCACAATAAATCAACATTAATGGCAAAATATAAATCAGAATTAAGCATGCAAAGACAGCTTTTAATAGTCTTGAAAATCGTAACAGATCGAGGAGCGAGGTTGTAACCTTTGTTGGGTAACAAGAAGGAGCGTCTGGGGCCTGGCATGTCCGTTCGTTTCGTTCTTTCCTCTTGTTATTTTTATTTCTACCACGGTGTTACTACCATACAATTAACCCACCCATGGGGCTAGTTTGTCCTCTTTCTTCTTACTCACACTTCTTTGTCTTGCTCGCCTTTCTCGTGAGTATGGGTTTCATTAAAATGCAGATGCTTTAATTTTTTAATGGCTTTGTAATTTACGAGGAATTTTAAGAATGCCGATTGTGTTTTAAAAATCTGTTTTGGTAATTTTTCTCACAATGTGCAGGTTGTTCAATGAAGTTATATAAGAATGATATTTCAGAACATAATATTAAGAAATTTGCGAGTTAAAATCAAAATTTTCTTAAATATTTCCAGTTTCAAGGCGCAATTGTGAGATAAACAATTTCAAGAATGGAAATATAAAAATATAAATATAATTCAATTTTTACTTTAAATATTTTCAGGATGGGATAGTATTGAAATCGTTAAAAACTCGATTTTGAGATTTTGGAGTGTGTGAGGCATCGAAATCTCGGAAACGACCGAATCCTTCATATTTAAATTTGTTATGCCCAGGGTATAACGAAAATTCCTTAGTAAAACAAATTTTTCAAAACCGTTCAGGGTCGGAACTAGAAAATAGGTATGATTTTTTTGGTATCATTTTTTTTAATACAGAATTTTGTGAAGACGAAAGCAGAAATTGTTAAAGAGCTTCAAGACACATTTGGAAGTTTTCTGTCCGAACTCTTTAACTTTAAAATGGATATCGCTGAGATTTTTTGAAATTTTTGAATATAAAGTCTGTTTGTCTGTTACCTGCAAAAATTAGGTGACTGATCGGTATAAAATTTAATATCGCAATAGCCGTAGTTCAGAAAAGTATCCTTTATTTTTTTTTAATTCTTTAAAAGTACCCCTATAACAGTTTGTGGGGATGTGCAAAACTAATTTTAGTCAAATAGGGTAAAACTTTTTAGTTGATCAGTTTTTATATACAGGATGTTTTCAAAATGTTAGTAAATATTTTGAGGACAGATTTAATCAATCACGCTTTAGCTATTATTTCCGCTATAAATTGAGATATTTAATTTAAATATTTTATGGCCATTTTACTATTAATAATTTACATTTTGATATTCCTTTAAATGTATTAGCCAGGGGGGCCACTGGGCACTGGCGGCTCCATGCGGGTACGATGGTACGATCGTACGATCGTCCACTATAATTTAGTAAAACAAACAGAATGTCTGAAAAGTACAAATATGTTGCAATTGCATTAAAGCTTGCATCAACTTGTTCAAGTCTTATTATTGACCATGCAGACTTCTGCTATAAGTTCCTGCTAAATTCTGTAAAATAGTTTAATACAACCTATATTTATAAATTCCAGCTTTACTTCGTTAAAGTCCATATTTAATGAGTATCTGTATAAAAAATACTTAATTACTTTAACAATATTTATTTATTTTAACCTTATACGTATTTCGGCATGTTTACATGCCATTGTCAGAGGTTATATTAAAAAGTAAACACTAACTGTTTACTTTTTCATATAACCTTTGACAATGGCATGTAAACATGCCGAAATACGTATAAGGTTAAAATAAATAAATATTGTTAAAGTAATTAATTATTTTATATACAGATACTCATTAATACAACCTATCTCATTATAAGAGTATTATACAAGTTGCTTATGGGAAGTTGTCTACCATTGCTATCTTTATTATTGCTGGAGACACAATGTCGCCTAAATAAAGAAAGCATCGTTATTGGCGTTTGTAACAAAGATAGCAATGATATACATCTCCAAATAAACACCCTGTACATTTACTTTAAATTGTAATCATCTTTCATTTACTGGTTTTGACTTTCAAGGTAAAACAAATTCTGAAAAAACGTACTAGTAAAAGCCTTAAAAGTTAAAAAAACTTCACAGGACCTCTCCCCCCAACAATGTTTTCTTTTTGAGTCGCCAAATTGACAGTTGAAGTTCTGTAGCCGCCTGTGCCAGGAGCTTATTCTCCATAAAAAAAATTCGGAAGAAAGGTAGATACTGTCGTTGAAAGTGACTAATCCAACCGTTTGAGTTGCCATGGAGGTCTGAGTGTTTCCTTAGCATGTACAAACAGTTTATACAAATTTTAAAAAAAAGGCTCTACACATCAAAACAATGAAAAGAGTCAGTGTTGTAACTATTTCCTCTTCCGAAGGCTGTAGCTTCGTAAGAAAGCCTTTCCCAGCCTATGTTCGTAGGAATTTTATTTATGGCTGCGTAAATTAAAGAAATTTTAATTTTAACATTTCAAACGTTTATAAAACTTTTAAATTCATACAATGTTTTACCATTCAGCAGTTTTAATTAATTTGGTTAATTAATTGATTACTGCAACCACACTGCTCAATCTATCAAACATCAAAACAACACAACACCAACCAAGCATATTTGACAACATTACATAACTCTTTAAACTTGTCACATTCTATTGTTTTCATAAGCTCCTAGATAACAATTACCAAACATTATTGTTCAATATCTCTAGAATTATTGAAAATAAAGGCATGAAACCTTCACTGAACTCGCAAAAAAGAGTTCTATTGATATATCAAAAAATATACAGGGTGTTCCATTTAAAATAAAAAAGTGGATATCATTTCCGCCTAAACTGGAAGTCTTTTTTTAAACCGCCGTTACTTTCATTGTATTCGCCGTATATCGGAACCTTCATGTAGAAAATTTTGTCAAAATCGCGGTTGATTGTTCTTTACTTTTGCCCAACCCTTTATATCTTGATGAATATCGATGTATAAATATCATGATACATATCATGATATATACCATGATATCTATCTGTTGATATATATTCTCGTGTCGTGGCTAAGTCAATCTTATGATTGTTCTAATTAGAATTATTGGAGTTAAAATTTCAAGATGCGTAAACGTATGCCATTTCAGCCTAGTTTTGAATAAAAATATAAATGGATAATAATTACACTACATTTCTACAGAATGACTAATTTTTAATCTCATACTTTCCTGAATTCAACCTCGTAACTGTGAAGGTTAATGTTAATTAAAGCGGTTTCACGCAAAAAGTAGAATCTTACCAATTTTAACACTTAAACATTTATTATGTAACAACTTATTGTACTTGGAAAATTGAAATAAATACACAAGCCAGCCTTCGTAGGCTGGCTTGTGACGAAGGTTAGGGGTTCAAATCCCCGCCAAAGCATGTATGGTTGTGACATCTTGTGCGTGTTAGATGAGAGGGGGAGGGGGGTGCATATGATTTTACAGTAGGTGACGCCCATAAGTGTAAGGATAACAAATGCATAATTATATAAGACGAGAAAAGGATAAACATTCATTTAACAAAATGAAAGTTTTAGATTGTATTTACAAATTTTACTCCAACTTATAGGATGTATCAAATTGCGTATGGGGATCTCGATTATTTGAAGAGATACGATAATGGTTAAATTAGAAAGAAAGTGTGGAATTTTATGCCCACTAATAAGCTAAAAAGATATTAGAAAAAACTAAAATTTAAGACTTTTTGTTTTCGACTATAACTCATTTATCATTTATGTTACATATTTCTACTTAACGCATTATTAGGACACTTTTTCATGCTGAATCTAATTTTTGATCAGATTTGGTACAACTGTTACTATTGCTCATTTGCGACTCTCAACTTTTTTTCTTCTTATAGTCGGCATTTTACATTTTTTCATATTTGAATAGAGTTTTTAATTCTGAGTTCAACGATGTGTCACACTGCATTTTGTTTAAGTTTAGAGCATTTTATCCACAAAAAGCAAACATTTCATAAGAGTGCCATGGAAAGACCACGTCATTTAATTTATTTTGAAAAAATTCTAGTAGGCCATAAACTGATGGAAGTAAAACAAAACACTCCTTTTATTTACTTTTATTTACCTTTAGATACATTAACTATCCGAAAATTTCAGCAAACTTTGTTTAGGAGCGTAGGCAGCAGGTTATCTTATTTTTTATAAAAACAAATAAATAATGACAAATTTTCTAACATACGCAATTTACTGAAAATTGTACTTGCAGCTTTTATGTTTGCAACTTACGTAACAAATATGAATAACAGATTAAATAAATACAACACATAACACTAGAACTGCACTAATACAAACAATTATTAAATAAATGTTCAAAACAGTTGACACCTTTGAAACATACTCAGAAATTCGTCTAAAACAAACTCTCTAATCTGTGTGTTAGTAACTGTGTCGTTCATTTGTTTTTGTAAAAAATAACTTAACCTCCTGTCTACGCTCAAAACAAAGTTTCCTGAAATTTTCGCGTTCCTAATGTATCTAAAGGCCAAAGTAAATAAAAGTAGTGTTTTGTTTTAATTCCATCAGTTCATGGCCTACTAGAATTCTTTCAAAATAAATTAAATGACGTGGTCTTTCCATAAAATTTTTATGAAATTATTATTTTCTGTAATAAAATGCTCAAAACTTAAACAAAATGCAAAGTGTGACACATGAAATCAGAATTGAAAAATGTGTTCAAATATGAAAAAATTTAAAATGACGACCATAAGAAAAAAAAAGTTGACAGTCGAAAATGAGCAACGGTAACAGTTATACCAAATCTGATCAAAAATTTAGATTCAGCATAAAAAAAGTGTCCTAATAATGCGTTAACTAGAAATATGTAATATAAATGACAAATGAGTTATAGCCGAAAACAGAAAATCCAAAATTTAGTTTTTCTTAGTTTCTTCAGAAACTAGGCAAGATAGCGCCAATTTCTTTTCAGATTATTAATGATCATAAAATTCAACAACTTTTCTCTAATTTAACCATCGCCGTATCTCTTCAAATAAGTTAACATGCAATTTGAGACATCCGTATATATAAACAGTATATTATAGACCAAGGTAGAGAAGACATTTTTCTCAGCCGAGCAGCATTGTTGCGAGGCTGATAAGTCTTCTCTACCGTGGTTTATATATTATTTTTTCCACTACTAGCACCTTTATTCCTTTTATAATTAATTGATTTTACATTAATAAAAAATAAAATTACAAATGCAAATATGCACAAAAATAAAGTAGCCTTGCTTGAAAACAAGAGAATAGTTAATTTCAATTGACATTTATGTAAAATATATGTTTTATAATAGTGGTTATAAAATGTCCAACTTTGATGATTTGAGTGAAAACTGCACTCCTCCTGAAATTAGGGAAGGCGCAGAAAGTGTTAGTGAACAGTTATTACCAGTAAAATCAAAAGATTTTTACATGAAAGTTTATGGTGAATTTAAAGATTGGTAGCAATTGTTTTCATTATTAACCAGTAGTTAAAAATGAAATATTATTAACCACTAGGAAAGAAATTCATCTTCTTGGCTCTAAAACAAAGTAAATAATGATATCGTTTAATGCTAGTAGTGGAAAAAATGTTTTAGAGTTTATGTCAGTAATTACATAATTGTTTAATTTGTGTTTCTTTGTTTATTTTTTCTTTCGTTATGGCATTTGAGCTACGCCCCTGCCTTGTTATGTAAAAAATCAAATTAATTTTGTCTATTCAGACGTTAATTCCAGTTCTGATTGAATCTACTCCAATACATCATACCGCACTGCAAACTAATACAAATTAATACCATGATAGTGAAAGTGTTGACGTTTACAGCTTCACAAAACCAAGATACACCTAACGAAAGTCAGCAAAAAGCAGATCAACAAAAGTTTCGTGATTTCCGGGTCGAAAAGTGTTTTTCTTTCTTACTACCTACGGAGCTAATAATTATTAATTCATATTTTTATGTGCTAAAGCGACAACTGCCTTGCGTAACTGACAATAATATTACCGCTATTAGTTTTTTGAGCCTTATAACTTTATAACTTGTAAATTATAAGGTTCATATCGCATTTTCATCGAAAACTGGATTAAATAACTGTAGACGTCCGTTTGCTACCGTAAAACATGTTTAATCTGAAATCAATGAGATATACTTGTCTTTGATGTCTGTATTAGACATATTAATGGCTTATTTTATCTAATAGTTTGATTAGTGTATCCAAAGTGCTCGATTCCGAAAGAACAGTTTAATGGATGCGAAAATTAATTGAGAAATTAATCTAATAGATATTTACAGTTGCTTTTACATCTCGACCGTTCAAAATCGAATCAAAAAAAGTTTTAATAAACATTAGCTCGCTTTAAATTCCTGCAACGAGCTGCATTAAAAATTCCCGAACTCGTAGAACTCGTTTTCAGCACACACACGTACAATGGATTAATTTTTTTCGGTTTAATAAATCCGCAAATCCCACTTACAGTTCAAGATCAGGGCCAACGACACATAAAACCGTAAAAAAGGAAAGGCAAAACTGATTTAAATAATTACCAGTGATCTAACTGCTCGTTTGCAGATTTATCTGTGTTGAGTTTTATTCTGCCACTGCGTACGGCGATTATTAAATGGGAAACATGAAGTGATGCAATTAATATTAATTGTTAATTAGTGGTGTTAGAGTAGATATTTCTTCACTACCTGTTGTGGATTTATTATGTCACAGTTATTATTATTAATAGGTTAATTTGAGGATTACCGTGTATTAACATTGCAGGATGCTACGGAAAAAGTATAAATAAGTACAGGGAAGTACGGAGTTTACAATAAATTACACGTAATCGGGTTAATAAACAGAGGATGCTGCACGAAAAAATGCAGATGTACAACTAAGAAGTTGAAGTAAACAAATTCTTAACGAGTAAAAATCCCCTACGTTAGAAACACCAACATACAAGTAATAGAATAATTGTTAAAAACACAACCCAGAACTGTTTTGAAAATAGTAAAAACCAACGTTGCATGAGAAATTTTAAGTTTCAAGAATGTTCTAGGTTCCAAACAATTATGAATTAAAATTTTTCTAGAAACAAAAACTGCAAAATCATAGAGTTCTAATTTAATCTAAAAATGCTTCAGTTAAACAAAGCTTTTCTGACTCTGAATCTAATGTTAAATTATCAAACACTATAACTTTCCTTAAAATCAGTACAAATATAACTTGAAGAATAATTTGCATGGCGCTTTTCATAGGTGCTGTTTTAAACATTTATAAAAGTTGTTTGATATCGTAAAACATTCTCAAATTCGGAATATCTGATAAGACCTGGCGAAGAAAAACACGGCTAATTTCGAAACTTTATGCAAACAGTCACAAATAATTATAACAGTTATTTGTGCAACAAGTATGAAAAAGTGTTAGTTTTTTATACAGGGCGCGAAATTTTTCAAACGCGCCGAGTACGGAAAAAGAAACTTTCCCTAAGTGTTGCCCACAACATTTTTTTGCGTGCTAGATGGAAATGAATAGAAAATTGAAAATATTAATAAAAAAATATTATAAATCACTTGACAAATTGTGAATTAAATAAATAATGAAAGAATAGTAGGTTATACTTAACATGGTAACGAAAAACACAGCGACAGTGTGTAAATTTCTGTTCTATGTTGTATTTCTAGGCAGAAAAGCGTTGCTATTTGGAAAAAGTACTTACTTTTCTAAATGAAAAAGCATACACAAATATAGTATGTTTTCGTTTAGTACGCGAAAAAATTCTTTTGTGAATAAAAGGTGAATGAAGTCCTGACATGAGCTTGGTTTTCCATAGCCAGACGTTAATTATCAGCTATAACCCCCCTCCTCAACTAACTTTTGAACGACTTGATATTTTACTACAAAATGTAGAGTGCTGTAATGGGAAATTAAATACTATTTTTTAGCCTATAATTAATTTTTGTATCATTCAAAATCGCGGCTGGGCGCCAAATTTAAATTTTTATTTAAATGGAAAGCGGGGTCGAGTGACATCTCATTTGAAAGGTCTTTTAGTTCTGCGCTTGATCCTAGAGTATCAAAGAAAAATATTCAGTCATAACAAAACGACAATGTTTGAAGATAAAGAAGTCTATTTAGAAAAACTAAGAATTAAAGCAATAAGAAATTAAATTAAGTGTTCGAAATGTTCACCATTCACTTCTTTGCACTTAAAAAGTAGGTTATGAAATTTCTGCCTTACATTTTCATAAGTTTCTGGAGTGATATTTCTGCAAACTTCTGTAATGCGTTGCTCCAGTTCTTCAATTGTTTCTGGACGGGTTCTGTACACTTTCGATTTCAGATATCCCCATAGAAAAAAGTCTAAGAAGGTTAAATCTGGGGAGCGAGCCGGGAATTCTACAGACCCCCGCCTACCAATCCATCTTCTAGGAAAATGTCCGTTGAGAAAGTCAGAAACAGGCCTATAATAATGAGGCGGCGCACCATCTTGTTGAAACATAACATTTTCAATATTATTTCCAGCCACCTAAGATATTCCTGGCAAAATTTTGTACTGCAAATGAAAAAGTGGACTACTGGATTAAAAAAAACAAAACAATTTTGAATTGAGTGAGTCCATTTGTTTAAAATCCGCCATTTTGTTATGGCTGAATATTTTTCTTTGAAACTCTAGGATTAGACGCAGAACTAATAAACCTTTGAAATGAGGTCACTCGACCCCCCGTACCATTAAAAAAAAATTTAAATAGCGCCCAGCGGCCAGTTTGAATAAAACAAAATTTAATTGTTGCCTAAAAAGTAGTACATAATTTCCCATTAAAGCACACCAAATGTTGTGGTATAATATCAATTTAAAATTCTTTTTTCTACACTAATTCTACAAATAACGATTCATACCTAGTCGTGTCAAAATAAATGTCTTCTTTATAGTTGTTTATAGTTGTGTGAGCAGCCATTATTATATTAACTTGGTTGTTTGATAAAAAAATCATTAACAAACAAAACAAATTAGCATATATTTTAAAGATTGTAATAGCCTTACAATGTTACCATGTACACAAATGTTCAAGAAAACGGTAACTGTAAAGTGAAACATATTTTCCAAATTGTGCAGAATTTTCAAAAAATTTTTCTTCAAAGATTGGCAACACTATTATTTTTAAATTTCGTAGGTTATTAGAGCTAGTGATGAGCTACAATTTGGTATATATCCCAACCCGCTAAATTCTCTTTGGCACCTTTTATAAAATTTTTGAAAATTTGGTTAAAAGCACCTATTTACTCAAAAACGAGTTATCAGATCGGAATGAAATTATGAAATCTTATATTGTAATTGTCCTAGGAGTAATGTTTAGAACTACTAAAACTATGTCAAAAAATATTCATAATTATGACGTTGTGATAAAAAAATTGCTACAAAACTGGCCACACAATTTTTTTTTAAACTATTAAGGGTGAGCTACTATCTGATTGGTGTTGTAGTCCCCTAATTTACCTGTGACTCCTTCTATTAATTTAGAAAAAACAAAAATTCAAACTGGGGTCGATAATACATTTCTAATTAAGCTAAATTGTTCATCAGTGATACTAGAATACGATTCACAATTAAATTTTTGGGTGCAGCAATATCTAGGGGGTTTAATTTTTCTCCTCGCGCCTAAATTTTGCCGGGTAGTAAAAAATCAAAAATTTTTTCCAAAAAAAACCTTCAGCGCACTACCACATAAATTTATTTGCCTCTCGCTCTGAAGTATGTGTGCGATATTCCGTACACGGCTTAGACCTAAGCATACAGTCTAACGAGGTATGACTGAATTACATAAAAATATTTCACTCACATTGTAACAGCCAATGGCAGCCGTTTATTTTCAGGCTCTCAACCAGTCGCATCCTGACTCGCCGCGATAATACTCCGGTGCTATTGCTGTTGTAACCATAGCAATCACATCAACACAAAGTTTTCCTTTTTACCGTGAATAATTAAATAACTAAGTGTTTTGATATTTAGCTAATAAAATATTTAAAAAAATTTCACTCGTGAATTAAAAATTTTCTACAATTCTGTCTTTCATTGATCAACTCAATTGTGTTGATACACGGCAACATCGCTCATTTACTTGTGGTACTGCTGTTATTAAAACTTTTTTTAGGAAGGTGCAGTGTTATCGGTGTTGTATAACCATAGTAACAGGTAGACAATTTTTTTAAAATGTTTGCATGTAATAAGTAATAACGCGTTAATACGTTAGTACATAACAAATAATGATAATAAATAATAAATTATTTTTGTGGTGGAATATTCTAAAAAATACCTTTCGTAAATTATTTTTTTTTATAATTCTGTTTTTCATTTACCAACTCAACTCCTTCGGAGTCGTGATATTTCCCAGCAACAACAATTTTTTGTCAATGAAGCGACAGAATCTTCGATAATTTTAATTCACTTGTGGTATTGCTGTTGATAAGTCGGTCTTTTAGCTGTTAGCTTCAGCACTCTCTGTTTATAGGTGGCTTATATCCAGCAGTTGAAACAAACGCAAGATTGTTGAACAGTTTGTACTCGTACTTCTATCTTTCATGAGCTATTTATTCTTTTTACACTATTTTAGTATCAGGTAGTATGTTCTTATAGCGTACAATGGTAAAAATGGTGAAATCTCATTGTAGTCAATGTCGACGAGAAAAACGTTAATACAAAAATACTTTTGAATATTACATAAGTGATTTAAGACAGTTTCTAATGTATTGGAAAGTCTAGGCCACATGCTTCGCTTATTGTTTTGAACATAGGTTACTTGAATATCAAAATTCCTCCACTATCAGAAACTAACGCAATTCCTTCCATAAAAGGCTTTGGTTTATTATGGATTCTGGCTATAATATTAACGCATTAAATTTTATTAAACTGTTAAATGTTGAATTTTTATTAAACAATAAATTACCAACAGCGATTAGGAAATATTAAAATTATTCATGAAAATAATATTTGTGGATAAATAATAATTATCATGTTAATTATTGTCATATTTTTTTAGCTACGAAGATAAAAATATACATAATTAAACTAATCTGATCAAACACTGGATTTTATACAAAATTATTTACGTTTTAATTGTATAAACAATTTTAAAATACCTTCTCGTTTACGTGAACAATAAAATAAAATTCGTTTTAATGAACAAAAGAACACCTGGGACATATCTAATAATCTAGCTTACTGATCACTGCTTAATCAGATATTTATGTGATTCGTTGCAAGACATTAATCACCAACTGTCAAAAACTTTTACACAGCAAATTATTTAAAATCAAGGACTACATGCGGGTGGTACCCACATATACCTACAACCTCAATCTAAAAAAGACTTCACCGTTGCATAATGTTTTTGCACTCTTAAAATTCACGTTGTGAACATCTTCGTCATTAATTTCATTATTATCGGTTATCATCGATGTCTTTATGAAAAAATTACTCCATATTGTTGTGTCGCCAACTTTTTTTTTATTATACGGACAGATATATTATAGGGATTTTAAGTAAAGTGGGACAGCAGGGACATAAAAAATATAGATAAGTTAAAAAAATAAACAAATGAACAATATTTTATTGACAAAATTATTAAAGAGTCTACATAGATTAGGTGATTAAGTTAAATTGTATCTAGTGCAGATGCGGCGTTAGCGTTTTACGTTCCCGGTTCCCATCGGCTGCGGCTCGTTAGGATTCGACTGAATGCAGCTTAGCAGCTTAGTTTTTGTTAATTGTTATTCAATATGCAACGAACGAGCCAATATACGAGTAATATTAAATAACACCTACTCAACTTGATTAGAAGCCAAAAAATCGAATTTAAAATTCCTTCTCCAAATTTTTTGTGTTGACGGCGTTTTTGCCAGCTTTTCTGCGGTTATGCGGGTGTTGCCAACTTTTCCGAATTTTGCGTGACTTTTCCAACTGCCTAGAATATATATCCGTCCCTGGTGCCGCTATTTGTTATCACCATTGATGAACTCCCCATTATTTGGCGAAACGACTTCATATCTCCTCGAATTTAAAGACCCTTGGACCTTAAAACGTGCTGATCCGTCAAAAATATTGACTTTGATTTCTATATCAAAACAATATTTTTGTCTAAAGTAGCTTTGTATGTCGTTGATTGTCGTTGTCAATTGGTTAAATGAATTGAACCTGAACAAGAATCGACAGCAACGTCTAAGTCAAAAAGCAGAATATCTGGTAGCAGTAGCTTTTATTTATAAAAATTAAGAAATAATAAAACAACCCATTAGTCTGATTTTAGCAAACTAATCAAAGTTCCTATATGCAAATTGATAAAACTAAAATTAATACAGATCAACATGGCCATTGCGGTTAATTTATTAGTGAGTGTGTTACTTCAATAAAATTGTTACAATTTAAGATAACGTCAACTGTTTTAAAAATTGTTCAAGAAACTAAGTTGGTCCGCAACAAGTACTGAAACAAAAGCTTCAGAATTTAGCGCTGTATGACCGAAACTATGCTGAAACACTGAAGATAATAAGGTCGAAAGTTATGGAAATTATATTAGCGTTTGGGGCAAGATTAATAGCCTGTTTGCATAACATGCGCATTTCTTCTTTTAACACTCGTAACAGAAGGACAAATGTAAACTAAAACAAATTTAGAGTAAGAATGGCCTGTGGATGATTTAAAAATTCTTGTTCCCAAGAACCATCACCAAGTACCGCACGAGTTCGTGATACTGCGACGAAAAAGGCAAAAAACAAGAATTAGAACTCACCAAAGAAACGGATCTCTGTCCCAGACTGGGCGAGTCCAAGGGGTCCTCGGGCTCTGGCGGGCAGTCGGAATGAAGATGTGAGGGGGGGCGCGTAGGGCGCCGACCCCCGACTTGGCTGCGAGACCGTGGACTCCGAGGTGCTGGAGAGTTCATATCTTCATCATATTTTTTTCCATAAAAAAGGTTCACAAAAAATTGATGGACTCTGCTTTCTAATCGATGGCCGATGCACGGTTACGTAAGAAATGGGAAGACGGAGCCGCCACCACCAGACTTAATTACGGCCCTGGAAAAAAAAGGAGATTGCTCAATCTGATGTTCAAATTACCGTTAAGAACTCGAGTTTTTGAAGGATGGTGATTAAATTGTTTTTGCTGACGTTGAAACTCATATGAAGTGCACACAGTCTTCACATGAAGTAAAATTACAATTTCATAAAGTTACCCACGACTCACGGAGATCATGTTTTTATTAAACACTGACAGACAATGTAGTAAAATAATAATATAAAATATTTCAGTATTTTCAGTGATCCTAAACTGTTGAGGGATTAAAGTGTTATTTTTGATTTAAAATTGTTTCGGTCTCAAATACTTCACTGGCACTGACCTAAAAAGTTTTGCTTTTATTGGCATACTCTCAAAATTTTCCTAAACAAACGTTTTGAAGTTTATCTTATCAGCTCACCGAACACATTTTTTTTTACTTCAAATTTTCATGTTTACTTTCTAAATAGAGAAAGACACCGATTTCAAGAAAATTTTGTACCCGTACGTTTAAAGACTCAAAAAAACTAAACCGCAGGCTTTCAGGGCTGTTCGTTTTCCGGTCAATTTCAATAGGAATTGGATATTCCGACGTTTCGTCCTCCGTTCTATAGCACATTTTAAACACTGCTTTCTTCTAAGATCTTAACCGAGAGAGGTGGCTCCGCGGTTAACGCGTCCGTCTTTCATTCGGGAGGCTCTGGGTTTGATTCCAGGCCCGGCCGATTGTCCTGGGGTATCTGCTACCGCTATAGGTACGAACGACTAGCGAGTGTCGGCACCACCTTCAACATACAAGGTTGGGCAAAAGTACAGTTTAATACAGCGACTTTGACAAAAGTTTCTACATGAAGGGCCGATATACGGCGGATACAATGAAGGTATTGGCGATTTAGAAGGACTGTCGGTTTAGCCGGAAATAATATCAACTTTTTTATTTTAAATAGAACACCCTGTATATTTTTTTAAATATCCATAGAACTCTTACTTGCGAGCTCAGTGATATAAGGTTTTATACATTTATTTTAAATAATTTAAAAGATATTGAGCAATAATGTTTCGTAATTGTTATCTAGCAGCTCATGAAAACAAAAGAATGTGAGAAGCCCAAACAGTAATGTAAAGTTGTCAAATATGCTTGGTTCGCTTTGTTTTGTGTTGGTGTTTGATAAAGCTAGACCCTGTGGTTGCAATAACTAATTAATTAAGCAAATTAATTAAAAGTCGGAAATGGTTCAATTAACAGAAAGAGAAAGAATTCAAATTTTAATTAGATTGGTTTTGGTGAGTGTCCTAGAACTCGGCAAGAAATTTGTACTTTATTAAACAATCAGCAATCTTTCTGTTAATTGAACCATTTTTGATGTTAAATTCAGCAGTTTTAATTAATTTGGTTAATAAATTGATTACTGCAACACACTGCTCAATCTATCGAACATCAAACCAACACAACACGAACCAAGCATGTTTGACAACTTTACAAAACTGTTTAAACTTCTCACATTCTTTTGTTTTCATGAGCTGCTAGATAACAATAACGAAACATTGTTCTTCAATATCTATAGAGTTATTGAAAATAAAGATATGCAATCTCATATCACTGAACTCGCAAAAAAGAGTTCTATCGATATATCAAAAAATATACAGGGTGTTCTGTTTAAAATAAAAAAGTTGATATCATTTCCGGCTAAACCGGAAGTCCTTTTAAACCGCCGATACTTTCATTGTATGTCGAAACCTTCATGTAGAAAATTTTAACGAAATCGAGGTTGTCGTATTAGAGATATTTGCATTGTTCCGTACTTTTGCCCAACCCTGTATAGTAGCTATGCTAACTCCTAAACAATATTTTTGAAAACAAAACAGGTAATTATCTTTAAAGCGTGGGATCGTTCAACCGAAGTACTTGGCACATTTTATATTTTATAGTTTTAACGTAAAAAAATATCGATTTAATGATAAATGATCGAATTCGAGATTTTGAAGGAAATACATGTTTTGGACCTACAGAAACCAGAATGGTTTGAAAAAGCCTGTCTATGAGCACGCGGGTGGGTTGTTACGCCTTGTCACTCCCGAACTGATGGTCCGATTTCAATTAGCTTCGGAAGACATACATCCAAACTCAATCCACAAAATCAACCCTTAAAAAAATCCATAACCGGAAGCGAAAGAAATTTCATAAATATGAGAACAGACCCTGCTCGCAGACCTTGGGGCAAAAAGAATGTTTTTTTACGAAATTTCGAGCTTAAAAATGGCGGTCGATATAATTTTTTAAAAAGTTGTATCTTTAACGCCTTATTACTAAAATATGAGTTGACTGGTGCTGATGGGATGAAATTTGGTATTATACACGCCCAAGGAAAAAAATCACTACCTAAAAAAGATTTTGTAATTTGGTTTTGGTAATATTCAAAAAAATATTGCTCAAAACTGAGCACAAACCTTATTTCAGGGATAGGGATATACTATAATGTGGTCTGTGTCCCTGTCCTATAATTTCTGTGATGTCTTTTATGAATTTTTGAAAATAAAAAATTCATGCTCGTTTTTTTTTATAGAAAGGGCTGATAATACATTTCAATTTAATTTAATTTTTTTCTGAATGATACAGTTCATAATTTAATTTTTAGGTGCAGCAATATATATGGACTTAATTTTCCTCCGCTCTCCCAATTTTTGGCGGACGAATTTGCCTTTAGTTTTGGTTGTCTTTGATCCCAAAGAATTGTTGAATTGAAAGTGATTTTTTTTGTATTGAGTCGTAAAAAAATATTGTACAAAACTCGCTGGAACGTGACAAACCCACTCGTGTGATTTCCGCACTCGGCCTGCGGCCCCGTGCGTCAACATTCCCACTCGTGTGTTTAGTGTCATTTTCCATGCTCGTTATGTAATGTACTATTACACATTTGAGCATCCTAGGGTAATGTACCTAACGTTTCAGTTACATTACGCGTTACATTACGAGGCTCGGAATTAATGCACAGCGCCAGCATTCACACGAATTGCTCGTTAATTCGTATTCAATTAAAAACTGGGAAACCGCCCAGACTAGAGCACTTGGTGCAACGAAATATTTTTCCATGTTCGTTAAGAAGCCAACAAAGGTACGAACCAGAGAGGTGGCGTTGCGAACGGCCGCGAACGATACTGCAACACCGTCTAACTTGACTAACGGCAAAAAGCTTAAATTTGTACAAAGCCTTATAAGCTCTGGATTTCTGGCAGATCTTTAAACTTAATTTCAGAGATTGTCAAACAAGATAACGACTGACTTTATGAAACCACAAATATGTTGAATATTTTTTTAAAGCAGAAACAACAAAAACGCATAACAGACATAAACCCTTGACATCCACGACTCCATCACAATAAATTCATGTAAACGTTAAAACATGGCCCCTATTATTCCCTTGAATAATCTACATGGCGTGCATATATTACGTGTATCCAGTATCGGATATCGCACAAAGTGTAGAGTTACTGAAGTACACCACGCCACACATAGCATAAAACTGCAGACCATTAAAAGCATTCAAATAAATTCCTCCGGTGCACCTTGTATAAACGCCAACACAGATGCAATCGCAAGTCCAATAGCCGCTTCTAAAATGGAAATGCATGTATAAAACAACCTACCACTTGTTTGCCTTATTAAATTAAAGCTCTTGATTAGTAATGAGGAATTGCTCTCGACTACCTTATCAATCGAATAAATTAACTTCAGCTAGTCGCATCCGCTTCAATAATTCACTTTCATACTAGTTATTTGAGCAAATATAGAATAAGACGCATGTTGGTGTCATTGTGAAGATACAGAATGCAAATACTAGGTTCTGGAATGCAAGATAAAAAAGTTGTTGAAATACAAATTAGAACAGTTTAGTAATTAAATATTTTATCTTCAATTCGATCTACCTAAATTAGTTTTATCAGGTCCTATCGAATATAAAAGTTTCACTTTAAAGAAATTATGATGAAGTGTTAATTTTTTCCGCCTCTTGGGTTAATTATAATTATAATCACTTTCAAAATCAAGTTATTTGATCAAGTTTAAGTAAGCTCATAAAATGCAGTTAGATTTTTAGTTTTGGAATGGGAATCTATTGTAATCGCAGTCGACAGAACGAGGGACAGGCTATGATTTCGTATGCGCTCTAAGACAGTAATTTTCCTGTAATATTATAATGTTTAAAGGTAAAAAATTGATACCTTTTTATTCATCAAATGGGGATGGATACGAAATCCGGGAACTAACCTAAATACTCATCAAGTACAAAGCCAATGTGAGGCGACCATTACAGCCTACCTCTGCCGATTAACGTGGCGGCACCTAGCGTGAGCCTTATCCGCCACGTCCCTCTTCGGGCCGGATAGAGATACGCTCAATCAGCGCGCCTGCTTAAGTTAACAACGGTTCAAGGAGAACAAGCCTTGACATCAGGCTGCGAGCACTAAGTCCTTACGGGTCGGCGGAGATAACTTAAATCTCTACTGATTCTGCAAATCAGTGCTCGAGCTGAAAACGCAGCTCACCCGTCGAACCGCACCAAGACGACCCTAGCCTGCATACACTTACCATTGCCAACACGAGTCTTACACCATGACCAAGACGGGGGCTGCTTTTCCCCTGCGGGTTTAAACTTGGTCCCCGTGGTACAAGCCAAAAAAGTCACTGGTTGGACTTTTCGAAGCGAGCACGTGCCGAAGGCAGCGCTACCCTACCTAGTTTAGGCTTCTCGCAATCTCAGTAGTGGTCAACTACGCACCGCCCAGATTAGTCGGTAGCCGATCTGATATGACCGGTACCTTAACAGCGTCAGGTGTACATAAGCAAGAACCCTTTAGGTCAACACTTTGATGGTGGGTGTGAGCATTCCAAGTGCACCTCACCCCTACAGCCCAAGTCTCTAATGCCAGCAGGCCGTGCCACTCTTTTCTGGAGCTTACCTTCACCTGCCTGAATCAATCAGCCTCCAACCACCCAGTATATCGCCTAAGCAAATTTATAACCCCCAGGGGTCACCTCGACGTAGTGACTGGGACGTAGGCAAATTTATAGCCGCGGGCAAAGAGCGGGAATCCCGTTACAGAGGACGCGCTGTCGCTTAGGTGTTAGGTACCCATACTAAGGGCTAGCAACACCCCACCTTGTGAAATCACTCACCCAATTTTCCATGGTCCCAATTAAGGCAAAGCTTGAACCTCTCCGAAGAGAGGTGGACGTACCAAGTTGAAATCACCGAAGTGACCGTTACAACGCCGACCCCGCAGAAGGTATCTTTGTTCACGCCTCTCACCTAAGTTCCTTGGCCGTCCCGCCACTCATCAGGTACAGTGGAAAACCATTCCGAAGCTCAATCCACTGCTTCTGTCCTTGATGAGTATTGATTGGAAATATTGCGTCGATCTCCATTTTATTTAAAAAAATGATCAAAGTACTTTGCCCGGAGTTTCCTATACTTTAGAAGTTACTGCTTATCATATTTTTAAAAGTATTTATGCACAACATTGTAGTCCCAAGAAGTAAAACTGTTACATCACAAAAATAAATTAAATTGACTTACATTGATATATTCTTTCCCCCCTTATTTATATAAAGTTTTATCTTTAGTGGCGGCGCCTAGCGCACGATTTTATGACTGAATCACGTGCAAGACCGGCTATAGGAGTGCTGCTATTTTAAGATGCAAAGGCCGCGTTAGAACTATCTGCAGTTAAAAGCTGAAAATTTAATTGTTGAAAACAATTGTTTTTCCGCTTTTGAGAAAGAGATTTTGTTGGGATCTAAGAAAACGAGAAATCAAACAAAAAATCCGTAGACCAAAAAGGGGGGGGAGATAATTAAGTTATTGTAAATAAAACAATTTTTAACTTCAATAGGTTGTTTTTTCTAGCCTAATTAAAATTGTTTTATTTACAATCAATTATAAATTAAGAGAATTAATTATCCTAAATAATGCTTCATCTAAAAATTAAGTTTTGAATCTTATTCTATTAGCAATCATGAGGAATTTAGCTTAGACAGAAATGTCGCATCGTTCCCAGTTTATTAAAGAAAGGGACATAAATGTTTGATTTTTAAAAATTCATAGAGGCATCGCAGAAAAAATAGAGAACTGGGAAACAAACCAAATTGTAGTTCATCCCTAGTTATATGTCTCTACAAAATTTAAAATAATGGCGAAACCAGTATTCCACCAACATTTTTTCCCATATTTCAAAAATATGAAAATTAAACATTGGCAGTATGGAAATAACAAGAATAACAAATGATTATATTGTAACAACACACACACACACTATTACATTACATGCGACGCATATCTAGACAGTCATGCACTACATTTTGTAAGTACTGATTCATCAGCTGTAGTGACTCATCAACCGCTCAAGTTCATAACGTCAAGCGCAACAGTAGGATTTTTAAATTCCAGAAAAAAATATATAATTTCAATACTTCAAAACATTATAGATGACGACACAGGGAAACTAGTTTAATTGGAATATATCTAAATTATAGCAAAGTCTTAACCCTACCAGCTGACAAAATTGAAAGCGGCGCATTGATTAGTTTAGAATAACAATAGTTACAAATTTTCAATAAATTGAGATGCATGAATAAAAATAGCTTTGTTTATTTTCTAAAATAATTTCGTATGGTAATATTTAACCCCAGAAAAAAAGAGTTATTAAGGTAGAATTTCAAAAATTGTAGTGCTCTTATGTGGAGTGGTCTTGGTGAATTCGCAATATTCTATCTTTCTTAACCTTTTCTATCAGCACCTCTTTTCAGTTTTCAAAAATACCATTAAGAGTCACCGACAGACATTTTCCAAAACTATGTATTTTATTTGATCCTTAATTCCCAAAATAAGGCTATCGAATATTTTAAAACTAAGTTTGTTCATTCATGAAATCAGTACGTTTCTATACAATAAATGTGGGAAACATCATTACCACCGGTAAAACCTAGAAACGGGTGAATCTTTTTACCTAAATTCAATTAAAGAAGTTTCTTTCTTTGATGTATATACAGGAGGTCCATTTAGTACGAGATTCTTCTATAGTGGCCTTAATATCGGTTTTAGAGAATAGCTAGTCCGCTTGCATTATAGGGTTTCAATAATATACTATAATGCGCATGTTAATGCATCGTAATAATCTTGCCCCAGCAATGTAAATGCGAACTGCAGAGTCATTAGAAATTACACTAAACATTTTTGTACTGTGAACTTATCTATAGTGAGTGTGTCAGAATCAGCGACAGTAATTATGCTAATTTAAGTTATGCCAAATAGGAAGCAAAGGTCGAAACGTCATACGTAAATAATTTACATATAAAAATAATCTAGATAGTAAATTACAGGTGTTGGCTTCCTTTCAAAAGTTGACCTTGTGGGGTAAAAGGTTACGAATTCAATTGCTCAAAGAAGTTCAGTTGTTCACTGATAGAGTACTCGGTATTTATAAATGTGCAGATAAGACGCTTGAGAAAAACCCCTGAAGTATTGATAACAATAGGCGGGAAAGAGGGGGGGGGCTATAAATAGCTATAAAAGCTGTGGTAGAAATGATTTTTAAAAAAGTATGTTGACTTGAAAATACCAAAAAACGTACGTAAATCTTAACTTCAGCGTTGGTTTTGGCATGCGCAGGGATGAATTCGGTGAAGATGTGACGTCAGCGGACAGCTGCCATGTTATGAAGCTGAATTTTCCAATTAGTGATGTTTTTTATAGTTTTAATGGAGTGGCTGTGCCTGGAGCGAAGCAAAAGGCGTGACCAAGTAGAGCGCCGCAATGTGTACCCGGTGCGACAAACTTTTGGATTTTCATTACCACAACAAAATTTTATTTATGTGATCTACGGTCACCCTTCTATTCTATTCAGTATTCTTTTCTGAGCTTTGATCTAAACAGCGTATCTTCGTTTTTATCCAGTATTTTTATATTTTTCTCTATAATATAAATTAAAAATTTACAATTTTTTTCAGTTGCTTTTTGTAACATGTAGTCCTCCATAATAATAAACATTATAATTAGTTTACATTTTTATTGCTCACATTGTACTCTGCTTGTACATCATGTAAGGTATTAATTAACCAACAGTTTGTCAAAATTTAAACTTTCAAAGATGTGCGCACTGCAACAATGTTTCTATAAAACCTCAAAAAATGTCGGTTAATCGTAATCGAAACCGAAATTTGAAGTAGCATCAAATCGTAACCAAAATTTAATACAATATAATATAATACAATACGTTTTTTCATTTCGGTGCACATTTCTACTGACGAAAGTAACCAGTAAAAACATAGGTTATCTAAATTTAATGCATTAATCCAGAATTTACTTTGCAACATGTGAGAATAGTGGTATATTATTCACACGCTAGCGTGTGAGCAGACGCAGTCTTAAAAAATGTTTTAAAATTGTAGGGTTTCAATACCTGCATAACCTACAATTATTTTCAACTCTACATGATGTTCTGTTGTTGCTGGGCAGCATATGAAAAGGTAATAGAACACTCTGTATATTATTACGTATTTTTGTTTTTCATCTATTTACCTATACAATTATAGCAAGGTTCGAAAAATAATTAAATTCCACCTGACCCTTTCTTTGGACGCATGTTAGATAATTCTTCTAATGTTATTGCGGCGTTTCCACGTCATAATTTTTTTGTGAGAAAACAACAGTTTGATGCCTAATAAGAAAACGGTGTGTTGCTGTTTAACAAACAATTTATAAACCCCTTTTGGGTGTTTTAATCCCCAAAACGCATTATTGGTAAAATCTCCAAATAAAGTCCATCCGTTACTATATGGAAAGTATAGCAAAATTAAATTGCAAAATAAATCATCAAATTGGCCAATAATAAATTTACTCCGAAACGAAGTTACCTTGCCAATTAGTTACACTTAACGCAACACTTTTAAAATTTGAAACTTGTACAAATAACGCGGATATCTAACAATTCACACAAAGAAATTAATATAGAGAAAGTTTTTGTACAGATACAATTACGAAAGCTATACTTCAATTAATAATATTAAGAAATAACAAACAGACTTAATTGAACAGCTCAATTGGCAGTACGGTATGTGCTAAATGGATATAAACGATACAAAATTGACTTTCTATGTTGAACAAGGGGCTTTAAAGGTGAACATCTGCCTCGGTGTTATGGTCTACTAACCGTAGCCGTTATATAAACGAGGGGTGAAACTTTTGTGGGAGGCACAATAAAAGGGTGAAGTTATTTGAAAAATAGTTCTTCCGGTCTTCTCTGTAGGCAAGAAATATCAAATTAAGTAAAAACAAATGTTACAATTCAAATAGTCAAATTAAAATTAGTCATATTTGTTCCTTCTTTTCTAAATTCAAAACAAATAGCAACAATAATATATTCGAACTGTACCGAAATAATAATGAAAATAATAAAGATGGCTTAGAAATAATATATAAAATAGGCTATACCACTCACATTTCATTAAACCAATCACAAATTTCCCCTTTCATAAAACGAACCAATCGCGTTTGTTTTATACTGATTTAACTGCATGGTTGTGATTAAATAAAACCCACGGTGGCTTCGGATAATCGCTCTTAAGTCTTAAATTAGCGCGTTTAAAACTGATGTACGCGCTGACTTTTGGATATATTTATTATTATTTTGCAATAGTTTCTTTTTGCTTCCGCCAGAAGTGAGTATCATATTCAATTATTACATAATTTATGAATGAAAAACAATAATTGTCTCTGTCGTCCACAAGCAAAAAGCAAAATACGAGAAACGTCGACGGTAGCCGATGATAACGGTGTCAATGTCAACCAACATGAATTGCGAGTGTACAAATCATAGTTCAAATCATGACCGACTTCAATTTTAGTGTACACCGATAATAACTACAATAATAAGATGCTAATATGCAATAAAAAAGAAATATATATTTACATTAAAATTGTATCTTGTTTGATAGAATATATGAACTAAAATCTTAGACCAAAATATTGTACATACCCTCAAAATTTTATGAAATACCACTTAACGATTATTCTCCAAAATGATCTATTTTTACAACAGCACTTTGCAGCAACAGTAAATAGGAACGTCAAAATAAAAAATTAAATTTACAAAAGGACGCCACTACAAAACATTTGAAAACAAGCAAACAATACCATGTTAAGAGCGCCGATTCCCGAAAATACCCGAGCATTTCTGACTAGTTCAGTGTTACCAATAATGCGTAAAAATTAATGTAAGTGATGTAGTCAAGCCGAATACGACTCTTGATACGATTTTTCTTTGATAAAATTGTGGTGTAAGTTAACTTGTGTTAGTTAAGATCTTAACCAAGTTCACTTGTGAACTTACGCCAAATTTTATCGAAAAATCGCAATCACTCGTTGTATTATTTTAGATAATTAATTACATGCACTAAAGATCAAAGGTGAAATCATTTCAAAAGCATAGTACTCATAAAAATACGTTGCTTTCATTCAAAAATAGCATATCTGAACTGCTACCTACTACTGCAACATTTAAATTATCAAGAACAAGAGACTTTTTTTATGAAAGACACTAAATTTACCAAACTAAAATGGATTGCGTACATTTTCAAGCATTTAATCTCAAGTATATACAATACACCCAACAACAACTTCTCGAATAAATTACAAATTTCTCACAGCAATTCTTCACATCACACCCATTCTGCGACGTGTTTGCGGTTTAAACTTAGCAATTACAGAATTTTAATGCAGAATTTAATATTAATTTATGAAGTGTTGAGATGTAGAAAACAAATAAATGAAGTTATCCATAAAATCTCTCACTCTTACAAAGAGAAAACGGACACAATGTAAATTATGTTAGTTTCTGCGCCATATCTTGTTTTTATTCGCGAATAAACCATCTCGACGTGAATTTTAAATGATAAGGATTAGAAATTAATCATGTAAATTTTATTACTCTTTATTATTCGAAGAATGCGTGAAATGAATCATTCTTTAAAGCTGTGAGATAAGGAATGTTAGTAATCCCACAGGTATACTTTACAGATGTAACATTACCTACATGAGTTACATTTTAAATTGCGCGTTGATATTGTTTAAATTTTTAAGATTTACTTTAAATGTGTAAGTCTCAAGGGATTAATTTCGATACCTTTACGGTCTCTTATCCTATAAAATTATTAATTATTTCTCAGGATTTACATAGAATGAGGTTTAATCCCACATGTATTTGTTTTGAATGCAATTAATAAAATAATTAGTAAACAGACTCAAGGATGCTGTAAATAAAGGTGTAATAATTACATCCAAGAAATTAAAATTGTATTTCAATAATTTTGCTTAGAAATTTACTAGAACTTAAAAAACGTTACTAATTTACAACAATAATTTAGTAACAAAAACTAATAATTGTGTATTGTAGACTCGCCGTCCTCGTTTAACTTTTTCTGCTTTTTCAGGTCATTAAAAACCAGAACCATGTAACATCATAATTATCGTGCTGGCTTATTAGCTAATTCATAAAATAACAAATTAATAATAAACTACACCTTTTGCTTTCACCTTAACTCAGCTTGTCGAGAAATCCTCAATCATGCGGCTCATGAAAAACCAACATAATTTAAAATTGCCTCAAACGACGTGCAAAAAATTAATTTATAGCTTTTGTTTAGGCCAAAGCAATAAAATATGAGAATACAAATGCATCTGCAATTTTACTGTTGACCTACCAATTATTAGATTTGTTTTGATGCACACCAACGCATTTAAATTACATTTTTGCCGCTGAAGTTGTCGTTACCTTTTTTGCCGAACGAAATTTATGGTTTGTTGTGAAAATGTAGTTATTTAACATTTGGATTTTAAATTTTCGTTTAGGTTATATCCTTGAGTATAGTAATACATGTTATGTAATTTTCTGTACCAAACTTTAAATTATATTTATCTACCAGGAAAATATATAAAAAAATGTACGTCAAACATAAAAATCTTTTAAACTGTAAAACAAGTATGACTCAATATGAGATATAGATTTATAACTATAAAAATCTAAATATTTTTTTCAATTCCTGCAAGGTTTTGTTGACGACACCTAATATCTTACTCTTACTTTTCCCTTGTTTGAACCTCGAAGTAAAAAACTGCACTCAAAAACATTTTTCCAAAGTTTCATAAAATTGTTTCGTGTAGTACTTTTGAAAACCGTGACCATTCATATTCTATGCTGATTAACTCCGTTATCAGTTGACTGGAAATGGTATAACAGCTGACAAAATAAATAATACGTATTCAAGAAAACTCGCTATTAGAAAGGCCAAACATATGGACGTGCTGCTGTTCTAAGCTCCTAAATAATTTGCTTAAAATTGCATATGTGCGCAACTATATATTTAAAGTGATTTATGCGAGGATTTATTATTTATTGATTGTCCCATAATGTATATACTGACTAAATACTAGACCAATATACAGGGTGAATAAAAAGTAAGGAACATCGATGCTACAGCCTTAAATAATAACTTTACGAAAAAAAGTTTCTAACAAAAGCTTCCTATCAAGTTTTTGCCACAATTTGGCGTTTTTAATTTTGTTTCCAATTGTCATATGTTTTAGTCATTTCCGTTTTTCTTTACAGTTATTTGTTACCTTGATGAGTATAATGTAATTAATTATTTTTAGCTATTTTAGTCGTTGTACTGTGTTAGCCCCTATCACTTCTGCACTCTTTTATTTTTGTATTGTATTATTTATTTTTGCCTTTGCACTCTTTTTGTATTTTTAACAGCTAATAATAAACTTATTTTAATTCTTTTTCAATTATCATGTTATTACTTCTTTTTCGTACTATTTTGTTTTTTGCCATGCTTCTGCTTGTTGCTGCTCTTGACTCTTTTATAATACAGTATGATCAACAAAAAATTGTAGATAAGAGTTGCTCAGAAAGATACAACTCAAGGAACTTAATTGATATTCAGTCAAAAGCTGTCACGAACCATGATATACAGGGTGCGGCAATGAGTTGTGACGTTTTTTGGAACACTGCTAAACACTGTACAACTAAATCTAATTTGACATCTAATTTGTGGTTTTTTGATAGTGTGAGATTGACTTTAAAGCTGTCAAACTTAGCAAGTGAGAGGTATGTCATAATCTAAACATTTTAACATCAAATTCTCCCCTTTATTATTTGTTGGTTCCAAATTTTCTAAAAGGATTTCAAAATGTGCGTTGCCTTGCACTGCAGTGACGTGCCCCAAATTAAAATAACGTTTCGGTTTTCGGTTACGAACTAGTATTTGTTTGAGGTTTTATAGAAAATCCTCTATGATTGTAGAAATTTCGACGAATGGGTTGGTTAATACCTTTCATGACTTAGATGCAAAGTACAATTTTACTACTAAAAAAGTAAATTTATTATAATAAACATTATTATGGAATGCTACATACAAAAATCAGTTAAACTGCCAAAAAGTTACGGTTGTAATCTGAGGCGTAAAAGTTTAATTTATACTGGGAAAACATTTTTAAATATACTATGTAAATATGAAGGTGAGCTGTTTGAACGAAAGCTCGAAATTAGTGGAATTAGAGGGTAAAGAAAATAATTTTGTTGTGGAAAGGAAATTCAAAATTTTGTTTGACACATTACGGCGCTCTAGTCGCTGACCTCTTCTGCTGCGCCCCAGGCACAGCCGCTTCATCAAAAACATTTCAGAGAGCATAAACAGTAGTATTTTACAATCTATATAATAGTAATAAGAAATAATCACTAATTCAATAATTGCGCTTCGTAACATTTCAGAGGGCACATCGTCACCGGATTTATCGCTGCGCATACCAACACGGTCGCTGATGAGGTTAAGGTTTATGTACGTTTTTCGAATTTCAAGTCAACATAGCTTTTTCAAAAATTATTTGTTATTTATACTTACCCATTCACAACAAATTTTTCAGGGGGTTTCCCCAATCTTCTTATCTGCATATTTACCAAATACCAAGTACTCTATTAATAAACAAATTAACTTCTTCCTGCAATCGCATTCCTCAATTTTCACTCCACAAAGTCAATTAACTTTTTAAAAAGAAGCAGACACCTGTCATTTATTACCTAGATTATTTTTATATGTAAATAATTTATGTGCGAGGTTTCGCTGCTTTGTTCTTATTTGGCATAACTCAAATGAGCACAATTACTGTTGCTGATTCTGACACACTTACTTCAGATAAGTTCGCGGTACAAAAAATATTTGTCTACTCTCTAATGACAGTAATGACTATGCAATTCGTGTTTACATTGCTGGGGCAAGATTAATAAATATTATCATTGTTTTGGCTACAAACTTTTTAGCTAACTGAAAGAGTTAATATGTAAAGGTTAAGTACTTAGTGTTGTTTGCTAAAATAAAAAATGTCGGTCCGACATTTGCCAAATCGAAAAATATCAAAAAGAATTAGGGTTACGGTTTAGAAAAATGTTAATTTCGGTTTTCGTTTCGATTACGTTGCAGAAAACTTTGAGTCTTTTTTTCGGTTTTTGGTGCACCTATTGCCGCACATAGAAAAATGATGTTTTACATATTTTACAACTGTATGACGTATTATGTAAAATTTTCTTTAATCATAAATTATTTTAGTTGGCCTTTTAAATTATTTTGTAATTAACAAAACTTCTTTTAACTCGCAAATTTGTTTTGGTGTTATCGATACGTGCCTTTTTACTTTTCTTCCGGAATTTGCGGTCTCGGTTTTTAACTTGTATGTCTTCCTTTATCGTTGAATTGTATTCGGTCATTTGAAGTGTTTAAGATTCACTTAGTTTTCATTTTAGATATTGGAAATTGTATCGTTTCGCATTTTTATTCTCTCTGTTCTCTGTTATTATATTCTTCATTTCACCATGTTATTCGTCCTTCCCCTTCATCTTCTCCTGTTCTCTATTATTTTGTTTTCATTGTTATAAATCTTATTTTACCCCCTTTTTTCCATATTCTTCTATTCCCTATTCTTCAATTTTTTTGTGTTCTTTTAGGGGTTTCTTCTTCTCTTGATACTTTTATTTTAGTTCTTTTGTATTTCTTTGATTTCGCATAGTATGACATTGTATTATTATACTATTCTTATCCATCTTGCTCAGTTTAACTTCATTCTTTTTATTCTCTTTTCCTTTTACTCTCGGTTCTATTTTAGTGCTCAATTTTCAGTTTAGATATTGGAATTTTTTTTATTTCTTCTTCTTAGTATCTCCGATCTCCATATTCTATTCTTCATTTCACCATCTCATCTTTCCCTGTTCTCTATTATTCTATGTTTCTTTTTCCATCTTACTTCCCCTTCATTATCTACTTCTGTGTTTCATTCTTTAATCTTTCATAATGTTTCCTTCGGGTTTTCTTTTTTCTTGATTCTTTTGTTTTATTTTTTTTATTTTTGATCATATCATAGTACGGCATTATTTCTTTCTACTGTTGCTACCCGTCTCGATAAGTTTGATATTTTTGCCAGTATCTTCTTCTTTTGTTCTCACTCTCGATCTATTTTAGTGTTGAAGATTTACTCAATTTTCATTTTAGATATTGGAAATTGTTTCGTTCCGACTTTATTCTCCAAGTTGTCTGTTATTCTGCTCTCTATTTCACCATCTTGTTTTTCCTTTCCCCTTCACCTTCATCTGTTATTTATTGTTCTACGTTTCTCTTCTTTTATTTTACTTCCACTTTTTTATGTTTTTCTATTCTCTGTTTATCAATCTTTCATAAGTTTTCTTCAGGTTTGTTGTATTTATTTATTTTGATTATTTTGTATTTAATTTATTGTAAATAAAACAATTCTTTAACTTCAACAGGTTTTGTGTTTTAGCTTTATACGTATTTCAACGTGTTTACACGTCATTTTCAAAAGCAAGATTAAAAGTAAACAGTTGATGTTGCTATAGGAACAATAAATCTTCATAACTTGATCTTGGTTTTCTATATCTGCGTCCAGATGACTTGATTTCTTATTCCAAAAGGTCTAATAACGGTGAATTAAGGAGATCAATTTGTTCATTCGTTAAAGGTACAGATTTTAAATGTTTTTGAATTTCAAATGCTTCTAGTATATCCAACTTACGTTTGTCATCACAAAAGTGTAAAAATTTTATAGTGTTATTAGATGTCATTGAATGATTGTGTTCTAATAAGTGTTTAGCGCAATTGGATTTATGGGGGTGTTTATACTTGTAACAACGTACGTGTTCCTTGTACCCAATATCAAAATTGCTGACTGTTTGTCCTATACAAACCGAATTACAGTGCGAGCAATTTAATTTGCAGATGCCTGATTTTAGTAAATTGTCTGTTTTTTCTTTAGCATTAAACAAAGTGTTTAAAATGTTTTTTGTTGTTTTAAAAGTTATTTTGCAGTTATTTGTTTTGTTTATAATGTTGGCAATTTTTTTGTTTGATTGCCGAAATATGGAATTGAGACGTATTTTAATTTATCTAATGAAGTAGTTGGATAAGTTTTCTGAATAGCTAATTAATAATTTTTGTCTACTCATATATGTGAAAATAGCAATTTTTCCACGGCTTACTCTACATGAAAGTGATATTTTTTAACTCTAGAGATGAAAATATTTTCACATCTAGAGATGAAAATAAGAATGAAAAATTTAATGGGAAGAATGCATTTATTGCTATGGAAACGACTTTACAAACAGTAATTTCAGTAATTTGCATTGTGACAGTTCGTTTTTTGTACTTTCTAATCTAATATTTTATAAACTGCAATATCGTAGAAAAACGGTATTTTCGTCTCTTGTTGCAAAATATACTATTCTCTTTAATTAGTGTATCAATAAGTTGAGTATTATAACCATTATTGTATACAATTTGTTTAATAATCGAAATTTCTCTATTATAATTAATTTCACCTAAAAGAACGGCTAAAGCCCTACGTATCATGGACCTGTATGCTGCTTATGTGTTTTATGATGACAAGAATGGTGTGGTATTGTAATGTCGATTTGTGTAGGTTTTCTATAAGCAGAATATTCAAGTTTATTATTTGAATTAATTTTGCTGTTTAAATCTAAAAAGTTTATACACTTATTTTGTTCAGTTTCTAGTGTAAATTTTATGTTTGGGTGCAAGCTGTTAATAAAAATTGAAAATTCATTAATTAAATCAAATGAACTATTAAAACATGCTAAAATGTCATCAACATAACGAAACCAAAATATAACTTTCTCAGATTGATTTGATTCGAATATTTGATCTTCTAGATTTTCCATAAATATATTAGCTAAAAGAGGTGAAATTGGACTTCCCATGGGTAAACCATCTTTTTGGAAATAAATTTTATTATTAAAAGTAAAATAATTGAGATTAATGCAAAGTTCAAATAATTGAATCAACTCAGTCCGTTTTGTATTTCTTTAATTTCGCATAGTATAATATTATACTTTTTCTACTCATCCCACCCGACTTCGTTATTTTCATTATTCTATTTTTTTATTTCCACTCTTGACCACTTGTCTGTTGCGTAGTAATAGCACTGTATAATCATGCATTTTATTGGCGTTTACTCTCTTTATCATCAAATGCTTTTTCTTTCTTTTTTGTTAGTTGTATTTTTCTTCTTCATTTCCATGTTTCTACGTCTTTTCTCAACGTTTTTGTTTATTTTTTTTCTCATCTTCTATTGTTTTCTCAGATTTTTTCCTCCGCTCGTATTTTTGTAATTAACGGTTCTACAATAGAGATATTTGTTATTTAATTGCTTTGACGACGTATTCGTATTATTTCTCTCCATTATCATTTTTACACTACAATGTCTACTGTTTTTCAATTGCGCTTATAACAACCTCACGTAATTCCAAGAAAGTAACTTGTTCAGGTGGCCAGTGATTCATTCCTCTATAATTAATGTTTTCACATTGTAAAAAAAACGTAGTTAAAGCTGACAAAATAATTTCCGTTGTTCACATTTCCTGTGTGAATCATGAAAAAATGAGAGTAATTACTGCCGAACGAGCTTGGTCCAAATTTCACGCCTCCGCTTTTTCTTCACCAAATTACGGTACTTTTTATACAAAATACCTACATACTTAGTAATAAAGTCTTTATTAGGACCTTGAAAGGGTCGATAACCGAGCTTTGTTGATGATCGTGCGAACTGACAGTTCAGAGTTCATGCCGCCCGTGGGGATTAAGGATGGCCGCGAGATTATATCATCCTTGATTGCACATTGTGTTGGGATCTGATAGACCTCCTGCAAGAATCGCCGTAATTTAATTGCGTGGATTTAATATATGGGACGAGTACTTTATATAAAATTATAAGTTTAAATCTTAAATCAAAATTAATCAACCGCAAATATAATCATCATCGTATGTGCTTAATTTACGTCACCCACGCAATATTCACAGCTACACCCAAACATTCGTGGTTATTTTTCAATAATAATCACCTTGAACGCTTCCTGCAAAAGGAACTTGCAAAACAATGGTGATAACGTGTTACGTTGTTCTTGATTCCTATTTCTAGCAAGTCACCATAGCAGGAAGGTTTTTTTCTTCTAATTTGCACTTTTACTGGCTTTGCGCTGACAACTACGTACGGTTTTGTTGTGCAAATTTATTCCTAGCTTGGCCATATGGAAAGAACATGGCACGTGTAATAAATAGCACCCAATCAAATTTAATTTTTTAAAGTTATAAACGTTTCCCACCAATGCAACGTCAACCTGGGGCAACTTTTAAAGAATATTGTCTTGAGAATGATAAACGCGTTGCGCTTTGCTTACAGCACTGCTATGGCAGATTTACGTTTGTTTTCATGCTGGTTTAGAAACGATCCGGATAAATTGCACTATTTAATTTATCACTAATGTTTCAACTATTTGTTACGCAACCCCATTTATGAGTCGAGTATATTTCTACCACCACGAACGACGCCTTTTAGATTTTGAGGTCAAGGATTAAAGGAGGTTCATGACTAATTCAAATTTATGTTGGCATTTTTTTTTTAGAATATAAATCATTATGGAACGCCGTTTTATATTTATTAAACAATTATTGACGTCAAAAGTATTACTTGACGTTAGAAAATTAATTTTTGACGTCAAAAGCCGTTTTTTGACGCGATAATATTATTGTCAGACGTCTAAAATTTATATTTTTGATGACGTGTGAAAATAATTTTATAAATGTTGAAGCAAGAAAAATTATCCAATTATTACTTAACAAAACGAATGTCAATAAATAAATCAGTAAATTATGCACTAACGTCTTAAAAACGCTTACTTAAATTAGAATTAAATAATAAACCGACATAAATGCTATTACTTAATTATTTTCAGACCTCAGTAAATAATTTTGTGACGTCGAAAATGAATATATTGATGTCAAAAATTTAGTTTTAAACGTCAAACATTAAATATGTTTTTTACGTCATTTATTGACGCCAAAAAATCGTTTATTGTCGTCGCAAAATACTGACAATTACCGGGGTAACTGGAGCGGTAGCGTAGTCGTGGTCGGTCGCTAAATTGTTTGTCCGTATTTTATTTAGCTGATACAAAAGCGTGCCTTATGCATGGCAACCCTTACATCAAACCGGTGTGAATGTACGGGCGCCCTCTTTTGGCGGATAGCTCCCGTATCAGTTAATATTACATTATGGTTTTAGTCCGCACTACTTACATAAGTATGATGGCAGCATGAGCTGATATCAACAATTAATTTAGTGACGTCAAAAATCATTTATTGACGTCAATAATTCATTTTTTTAATTTATGACTTAAAAAATTATTTATCGACGTCTGATATTCATTTATGTGTATTTTACGAACAATTTATTTGTTTTAGATGGTTTAGTCGGACAGTCGTTGCAGTCCGGCGTTATATTGCCGTGACGTTTCGGATGTTTATTCTACCCCGTGTTCAGGAATTTTGTTCTTAGAAATACAATTTTTTATTGTTGCAATTGGCGATACCGAGATTCGAACTGTGGTCGCTTTTGCACTAGACCACCGGACCTCTCAGAACAGTTTTCAGACGTCAAGAACTGATTTTTTGACGTCATAAAAATAATAAAATAGATTTTTGACGGAAATAAACGAATTTTTGAGGAGAAAATTTAACAGATATAGCCTCGATGATTTTTAAATGCCAGAAAATTGATTTTTCTTTAAGAAAATTAATTTTCGTCGTCTAAAATTCAATTTACGACATCTAAAATTCAATTTTTGACGTTGGGAATTATTTAGAGACTTGAGGAAAATGTAAGTTTTTTTCATATTAAAACGGCGTTCCATAAAACATCAACAATCTAACGAAAATCTGTGTTCAGGTATGAAAATGTTATTTAGAACTAAAAAATATGCTAAAACAATGTGCAATTTTAAAGAAGTTTCTTAGAACTATAATATCTCGCATTTTTAATATAAAATATGTCACTAAAAGTGCTTAATTGTTCCTTTCTAAGTCTTTTATGTTCATACAGGATATGAGCAACAGACTCGTAAATTTGAAAATGCAAAACCGTTGTCTAAACGGAAGCACACTTATTGTGCTTTTTCCTGCATTCAAGCAGTTAACAATCCTAGAAAGCGGCCAGTTGTGATGGATGATGTGTTTAATAGTACCAGTTTGCGTGTACCTTCCTGAAGGTTGTGGGAAAAAGAATAATGTTGAACAGAAAACCGTAATTTACTCATTGCTCTACCGTGTAATCGAGAAAAATCGTGATTACGTGCGCTCTGCTACAATTTTTGAAATCATTGCAAAAGTTTTTGCGTTCGGTTCGTGTTTTACAAGCATAACGAGGTGCAAAAAAATCTAGAACTAAGAAATGAGTTTTAACATGAACATTAAAAAACCTGTAACTGATTGTAACTATAATTGATTTCAAACAAGAAACATTTTTAACGCTTCACCCTTTGCCGTTGGTGTTTAGTCTTAGCAGCAAAAATAGGTCAACGAAAAACTAATACAGTAATACGAAAAAATCAATTTCTTACAAAATTTAAGTGTTGTTATTTAAAACAGTTTTGGTTTAGATCAAGTGTAAGGTGCTTAACGCTTCAACGCGTTAGTTAGTTCTAAAGCACTGGAAGCTGTGCTGTTAACGCTTCCATTTAAAAAAAGAAAAAATTATGCCAAAATCTGACGGATTTCTCATCCGCACATAAAGCTAAGATGATCCATCTGTGGAATCGATCCGGGGTCGTCCCGCTCAGAGCTATGCACCAGTCTAACTGAGCTATGAAGAATTATAAACCTTAAGAGGTTGATGTAGGTAAAAAGTGTCTCAGCTTTAAGAAATAATTAATTTAATTTTAAATTAGAACAAACATTAAAAGTTCAGATATAATCTCACATTTCACATTTACAAAAGGTTTGTAAAACTTCAACAAGCGTATATTTAACAGTCGTCCAGTCTATGAAAAATTCCTTATCAAAGTAAGGCTGAAAAAGTTTTTAAAAGCAACTTAAAATTATTTGTCATACAACCACAAACATTTGCTTTCGTTATTCTAAATTTTTATTGCAAAGCATTGAATTGATTCGCAAACTGCCCACGCATATACAAAATATTTAGCCTTAACTTAGACCGAAAAAAATTTGTGACCTTAACATCAAAAAACCTTAGCCTCTGTATGAAAAATTTTAACCTCAACCTAAAATCTCACTCTCATACGTTCAAACAATTAGTAATTTTAAGCTTTATTTGAATAGGCGGATGTTAACTGATGTTGAAGGGAGGAAATGTTTAGTTTAGTAATGAAGTATTTAAAAATTAAAAATAAGACAATCTATGTGTGACTGAGAATTCTAAAGAAGTTGTTGCACATGTATGAAGACAAAGTTTTTTGCTCGTACAAGTTTAGGTGTTAATAAATGGAATAATTTGATTTAATTACATCAGTAGGTGTAACGCGAATTTCAATTGCGTTAATTTAAATTCGATTGTGAGATATTTAGCACTGCGTGTTACACATTTTATTGCCCACGTTCTTTGAAAGTTATATTTATAGGTCTATGTAAATATTATAAAAAAACCTAGAAATTTTTTTTTATTCCCTTTTGTCTAAGATTCTATTTTAAGATTAATAATTAAATGTTAATTCTTTTCAACCTACGCTCCGTAAAAAGAAATATTTTAGTTATTATTCATAGAAGATTTCAAGTATAATAAAACGAAGACTATTCATATTTAAATTTGGAATTTGAACTTGAATTTAAATTAAGTGTTTAAACAAAATTATCTTACCTTAGCGTGTTTATATAAAAGTGAAACCATTAATTTACAAAAATTAACAGGAACAACCTTAATAATCAACAACAAGCACCAAAGCAATTTTTTACGGCCCACGAAAAATCACTACAACAGGAATTGTATTGCATCTCCCTAAGCAAACCCACACAAAACGAGAGGTCAAGAATCCAAAGATTTCATAATACTTTTTCTGTATAAAACTTGTTCATATTATTTGTTTATATTAATACACATGCACGGCACGTATGCGATATCCAAGCGAGCAAACCACGAGATACCGCCTGATACTCGACCTGCACGAGACTGTTTTGAAACGGAATTTAAAATCCGCTTCCCGTTGCGTTAAAGGTGTGGAGGGAGAGGAGCCCCTAATTTTATCAGTGAATTAGATGAGCCCACCGTCTCCAATTAATTTAGAACTCATTAACTTCACGCTGGGTGAAGGATGAGGGGAAAAAAGAAATAACAGCACGATTTTAATTATTTTTGTGTTCGAATTTTTGAACAAAGCACAATTGAAGGTGGTTCTTGAGAATTATTAATGAGACATGGTATATTTACACCTAACCTATCTCTTAAACAACTTGCTGAGTCGTTAATAATAAATTTTAAACCTACCACACACATAAACTGCGAAATTTATTGGAGATTTCAACGTGAGGTTAGAATGCAAAGCAGAATTATTGTATAGAGAAATTAAGATTAACGGTGTATAATCCCATAGAAATTGCTGAACATTATATTCATAAAACTCAAAGGTACAAACAAAAGTTTTCAGGATTAGTTGAAAATCTAAAAAAAAATCGTTAATCATTATAAAAGCAATAATAAACGCGGTTTAAATTTTTATCGTTATATTTGCAGCATAAAAAAGTAATACGACCCCACAAAGGCATTGATTTTATATTAACAGATTAGTAAACCCCACTGACGGACGGTAAATCTTTTCATATAAAGAAAAACACATTAACTAAATTAATAATACTTATAAATAGCAGGTCACATCCTCTCATGACTTAAAGTATTAAACAGTGGTAGTAAGTTGCGATCTTGAGATATTGTGGCTTTGTTTGTATCTTCAAACTTTCTTATTTGGTTGTAAATCCAGGGTAAAAATTCTTGAACGTTGGTGTAAACATCTGGATCCCCTATGGCACAAGGGGAACCCCACGATATGATTCCTACGAGTTTTCCATTTGCAACCAGAGGGCCGCCTGAGTCACCCTTAAAAAATATAGCAAATTATTTGCAGAAATAATAAATCGATTACATTAAAAATGAAGGCTGAAAGCAATACAGCAAATTAAAGCAATAATGTAATGAGACTTATAAACTGCGTTTTCATTTCTCTTACTAAAATGAAAGATTTTCGGCTATCACTAAAGCTTCCTATAACACCGCTTTCCATGTCCATGTTTTATTCTCGAATTCGTTGTCTTTTGAAATATACACGATGATTCAGAATTATGGTAAAGTATATTATCTGTGTGACGTGTGTAGAACACTAAAAATGAAGCAACCCCTATTTTTTCGTTTTGCTCTATGTAAATTTATAAGACAGCTCAGCGTCCCTAAAACGGGCCTAATGAAATGCGTTTATTGATGGTACAGTGTGTCACATTTAAGATCAAGACAGCGTGATATTTTCGTTATTCTTAGGAAAAGAGATTTGAATTTTTGCACAGTCGTAAAACTTTATAAGGTGTATTTTTTGAGGTACTCAACTCAAACGTAAATTGTAAACCCAGCATACTGCGACCTCAAGAATAGAGTGAATTCTTGATATTTTGCGATATTATAGAAAAAGTTGTTCAGAATTTGTTCTAATTTTGACCCCAGTTACCGAGTTTCAACGCAAAATTCACATTTTAAATTTTTTAGTAATTTTATTTTTTTTAATATGAAAAGTCCACACACAATCCGAGTTTTGATTTTCAGTCGACCTCGCGAATATGACTAATTTTGATAGTTTGCTTCGCGTTGGCGATATCAAGAAAAAAGCTATTAGAAAAAGTTGTTCAAAATCTAATTTTGACCAGTCCGCATTTAAAATTTTTAAAAGTCTATTTTGATTTTCAGTTTTGGCTAGAGTACCATGGAAACAAAAGAACGTGTCAAAGACAAATGAAATAACAATAATAAATTATTTAATGAGTATATGTATATAAAATACTTAATAACTTTAACAATATTTATTTATTTTAACCTTATACGTATTTCGGCATGTTTACATGCCATTGTCAAAGGTTATATGAAAAAGTAAACGGTTAGTGTTATTATAGCAATAGAACTTGGTGACTTGATCTCGATAATCGTCTGCAGATGACCTTCTTATTCCAAAATGTCCAATAGAGGAGAATTTAAGAGATCAATTTGCTCATTCATTAACGGTACAGTTTTTAAATGTTTGCGAATTTCAAAAGCTTTCTAGTATATCTAATTTACGTTTATCGTCACAAATGTGTAAACATTTTATAGTGTTATTGAATGTCATTGATTTGACGGTCCCTTTAGATGAAATTAATTATAATAGAAAAATTTCAATTATTAAACAAATTGCATACAGTAATGGTTATAATACTAAACTTATTGATACATTAATTAAAGAAAAAGATTATAAATTAGCCATTCAAAAAATTTATCCGAATACCCTAACTTCGTTCGATACGATTAAATATGCTTGGATCCCATATTTTGGCGACAAATCAGAAAAAATTGCTAAAATGATAAACAAAACAAATATAAAGTAAGCTTTAAAACAACTAGAAACATCTTAAATACTTTGTTTAATGCAAAATCAAAAACAGACGATTTGCTAAAATCAGGCATTTACAAATTAAATTGTTCGCATTGTAATTCGGTTTATATAGGCCAGAAAATTAGAAATTTTGATATTAGGTATAAAGAACAAGTAAGCTGTTACAAATACAAACACCCACATAAATCCAATTACGCTAAACACTTAGTAGAACACAATCATTCAATGGCATCTAATAACACTATAAAATGTTTACACTTTTGTGATGATAAACGTAAATTAGATATACTAGAAAGCTTTTGAAATTCACAAACATTTAAAAACTGTACCGTTAACGAATAATCAAATTGATCTCTTAAATTCTCCTCTATTGGACATTTTGGAATAAGAAATCAAGTCATCTGCAGACGATTACCGATATCAGTCACCAAGTTCTATTGCTATAACAACACTAACTGTTTACTTTCATATAACCTTTGACAATGGCATGTAAACATGCCGAAATACGTATAAGGTTTAAATAAATAGATATTGTTAAAGTGATTAAGTATTTTATATACAGATACTCATTAAATATGGACTTTAACGAAGTAAAGCTGGAATTTATAAATAAAATAAATTATTTGTTCAACAAAGATAGGAACATTTAAAA
Source organism: Ctenicera cuprea (assembly GCA_958336395.1). Lineage (NCBI taxonomy): Eukaryota > Metazoa > Arthropoda > Insecta > Coleoptera > Elateridae > Ctenicera > Ctenicera cuprea. The sequence goes on from OY284491.1 coordinate 19,641,171, forward strand.
AAAATTTCCTTGAGTTCAATAACAATAGTCGAATTGTTTATTTTCTTTGCTACACTGAACGCTGCCAGTTTAATTAAAAAGTGCTCTCAATTTTTGTTGAATACATAATTCATTAGTTTTTTTTTCATTTGTTCACTCTGGTCAAAATTGAAAATCCAAATTGACTTTCAAAAATTCACATCTCTGGTCACAATTAGAATCCTAACAGCTTGTTCTAATAACATTTTTTTTATATGCCAACGCGAAGAAAACTATCAAAAATTGGGTTTACAACTTAGTTGAGTTAACTACCTCAAAGCATGCACTTCATACAGTTTTACGATTGTGCAAAAATTAAAATCTCTACTCCTAAAAATAACGAAACTATCAGACTGACTTCATCTTAAATGCGACACACTGTACATATATATCTGAAACCGTTAGTTCCATTTTTTTTCTCATTTAGCAGAGATGTGTTAAAAATAATTTAATTATTGTTGTTATAGTATTTTTAAGGTGTCCCTAAATGGCGCTGGTCACAGCACCCTCCTGTTACAGTTTGGTTTATAACATTCTAGTTGTTAATCTTTTCTATTTTATTAATATTGGATTTACATGTAGAATTTAATTTTAAACAAAAAATGCGGTTTTGCCTGGATGCATCATTTTCTAGAAAAGTGCTGATAAAAATAATCAAAATAGAAACTGTCGTGAAAAAAATGGGATTTAAGTTGTTTTATCAGGAACGAAATGCACATCTGCATTAAGTTATGAAAATGAAACACGCCCTTCTAGTGCAGGGTTTTCCAGGAAAGTTGAACTATGTATAAAATGCATGGGAAATTATACTTTTCTAGATTTTATGTCCCCAGGATACTTTGGCTAAAAATTTAAACTGTATTATTGTTATTAGCTGTTATTAGTGCCGTTTAGTCAAAAATAATATTTTTTTTTATTTAAATATAAACAAAAATTAAAATAAATATTTATAAATTCAAGACGTGCCTTTTTAATCCAAGAGTAGCAATAATGCTTTGTAATGTATCTGTAGGAAGATGCTTAAGGTAGCTGTATTTTATGCAGAAAACCCGGCTTTTAATGCTGGGTAGGAAAAATTCTTTTAACATTTTTTTTGTTATTATTTAATTTTCACACCAGGTCCACAATAAAACAGTTGCAAAGTCTCATAACCGTGTCTCATACTATTCGGGAGATAATAATTAGAAACCTAAATTTGGACACCCCCTTTAAGGAGCTGTAGCTCCCCAAGGGGGCATTTCCGGACATACGTTTATATGAACATTTTGTCTTAATTGTATACATACTACACGCACATGAAGCTGTGACATTCCTTTAGAAACACTCTGTATGTTACTTGGGATTTCGTACTACAAACCAATGCCACAAATGTATAACATGGAATGTATAGGAATCAATCTGATTTAATGGTTTCTTGCAAGGGTATTTTAAGGGCATAGTGATGTACAGTAACTTATGTACTATACAGGGTTGGGCAAAAGTACGGAACAATGCAAATATCTTTAATACGGCAACCGCGATTTTGCCAAAAAATTTTTACATTAAAGTTCCGATATACAGCGGATACAATGAAAGTAGCGGCGGTTCAAAAGAACTTCCGGTTTAGCCGGAAATGGTATCAACTTTTTTATTTTAAATGGAACACCTTGTATATTTTTTGATATATCAATAGAATTTTTTTTGCGAGTTCAGTGATATAAAATGTCATGCCTTTATTTTCAATTATTCTAGAGATATTGAACAATAACATTTCGTAATTGTCATCTAGCAGCTCATGAAAACAAAAGAATGTGACAAGCCTAAACAGTTTTGTAAAGTTGTCAAATATGCTTGGTTCGTGTTGTGTTGTTTTGATGTTTGATAGATTGAGCAGCAAGGTTGCAGTAATCAATAAATTAACCAAAATTAATTAAAACTGCTGAATTTAACATCAGAAATGGTTCAATTAACAGAAAAAGAACGAATTCAAATTTTAATTAAGGTTGGTTTTGGTGAGCGTCGTAGAACTCAGCAAGAAGTTTGTACTTTATTTAACAATTTGCAGTAGTTCTGTTAATTGAACCATTTCTGGTGTTAAATTCAGCACTTTTAATTAAATCGGTTTATTAATTGATTACTGCAACCACACTGCTCAATCATTCAAACATCAAAACAACACAACACGAAACAAGCATATTTGACAACTTTACAAAACTGTTTAGGCTTGTCACATTCTTTTGTTTTCATGAGCTGCTAGATGACAATAATTACGAAATTTTATTGTTCAATATCCTTTTAAACCGCCTTTTAAACTCAAGCAAGAAGTTTGTACTTTATTTAACAATTTGCAATCTTTCTGTTAATTGAACCATTGCTGATGTAAAATTCAGCAGTTTTAATTAATTTTCCTAATTAATTGATTACTGCAACCACAATGCTCAATCTATCGAACACCAAAACAACACAACACGAACCAAGCATATTTGACAACATTACGTAACTGTTTAAGCTCCTCACATTCTTTTGTTTTCATTAGCTGCTAGATAACAATTACGAAACATTATTGGTCAATATCTCTAGAATTATTGAAAATAAAGGCATGAAACCTTATATCACTGAACTCACACAAAAGAGTTCTATCGATATACTATAAAATATGCAGGGTGTTCTGTTTAAAATGAAAAAATTGGTATAATTTCCGGCTAAACCGGAAGTCCTATTAAACAAGCAATACCTTCATTATATCCACCATATATCGGAACTTTTATGTAGAAAATCAAAATCGGGGTTGCCGTATTAAAGAAATTTGTATTGTTCCGTACTTTTGCCCAACCCTGTATAAATGCCATGTGGTTTCGGATTTGGTATTAAATAAAGTTTTGATGGGTATTTCTAGATATTCCTAATATTAGCTCTAATATCAGCACTAAAGCCTCGGTAAGTAATCAGTACCAACAAAAGCGGCAAAGCGTAAAATGTAAATGTCAAAAATATATTTTAAGATTATTTTTTCAATTTTTAATTTTTATTTATAATAAAAATGGTTCCATCTATTTTAGGTAGCTGCGGTTTGTTTAGTTTTTACAGTTCAACCCCCTTAGCAAACGTGTTAATAAACGCAAGTTAAGAGTTTCACAATTATTTAAAATCAAGTCCACGATCCATTTAGCAGATCATCAAAGCTGATGTTGTATGAACACAGACTCTTTCAACCGCCAGCAGGCAGTTTTAGTTTTGGGGAATTATTCGTGGATACTTGCAATTCTTTCAAGCGTGATTCTTTATTACATGAGTTTTGCTAATCTGTTTAATATACAATCACTGTTCTAGCATATAAAGCAATAATTATAAAAAGAAATGTACACTTACAAAACAAGTACCAGCACTAACAGGGGCAATGGTACAAATTTGTCGCTCGGTGATGAGTTTTGGTGAAGTCATAATTCTGTTTCTACAGCGTTGTCTGGTGGCAATTTTTAAATGTATTTTTTGCAAATTATAAGATGGTTGTGCACCACCGTCTAGACGTGTAGCTCCCCAACCACTTGCCTCTACTGGAGTATAAGGTAGAAGAGGAGGGTCGTTTATTGAAGGTAAAGGAATCGGTTTTACGTTGGGTCCAAATTTAACTGCACTGGCAGACTGAAATTGAAAAAAAAATAATTTTTAATGTAACCTTTATTAGCATCTAGAGCAACTGGTAACATTTAATAATTTTTTAATGTACTGAGCTATAAAGTACAATTCATTTATGAAAATTGTATTCGTACCTTGAGTAAACCTATATCGTTATCAACATTTAAACTTTCTTCGTGTATCACGAAATCAAAAATTCTATAGGTTTGTCCGCCCTTTGTTAGTGAGTCACTTCCTACTTTAAACCATAATTCTTCAGGTCGATTCCTAAAAGTACAATTCAATTTTTAAGAATATTTTGATAATACAAAGTAATTAAAAAACCTATAATCATAACACACGCCTCTACAATGTAATTTTAAATAGAATAAATCATTTATAATAACAAAACCTGCAATTTCCCAGTTCATTTAACAACAGGAATTTTAATTTAATATATAATTCCGTTTTTTTTCTTATCTACCCACACATTTTTTTGTAAATTTAACGAATACGATTAATTCAATTATTTATTCACTCAATCATCTACAGAATCATTACAAGTGTTTTCCTTTGTTGTTCTTCCTTTTAATATTTTTAGATTTTAGTCGTTTTAGTATACAGGTTGTTTCAAATTGCGTGTTAACTATGGGGATCTCGCTTAAGAGATACGAGGATAGTTAAATTAGAGAAAAGTTGTGGAATTGTATGCCCACCAATAATCTGAAAAGAAATTAGAGCCATCTTGCTTAGTTTCTGAATAAATTGAAAAAACTGAAATTTTGGATTTTTAGTTTTCGGCTATAACTCATTTGTCATTTATATTACATATTTCTAGTTCTAACGCATTATTAGGACACTTTTTCATGCTGAATTTAAATTTTTGATCAGATTTTGAATAACTGTTACCATTGCTTATTTTCGGCTGCTAACTTTTTTTTCTTATGGTCGGTATTTTAAATTTATTCATATTTGAATAGATTTTTTAATTTTGATTTTAACGATGTGTCACATTTTGCATTTTGTTTAAATTTTGAGCAATTTATTACAGAAAATAAAAATTTCATAAAAGTGCCATGGAAAGACCACGTCATTTAATTTATTTTGAATAACTTCTAGTAGGTCATGAACTGATGGAAGTAAAACAAAACACCACTTTTATTTACTTTAACGTTTAGATACATTAGGTACGCGAAAATTTCAGGAAACTTTGTTTTCAGCATAGGCAGCAGGTTAAGTTATTTTTTACAAAAACAAATGAATGACTTAGTTACTAACACACAGATTAGAGAGTTTATTTTAGACGAGCTTCTGAGCATGTTTTACAAAAGTGTCAAATGTTATGAACATTTATTTATTAATTGTTTGTATTAGTGCAGTTCTGGTGTTATCTGTTGTATTTATTTAATCTGTTATTCAAATTTGTTATGTCAGTTGCAAACATAACAACTGCAAGTGGAATTCTCAGTAAATTGTGTATGTTAGAAAATTTGTCATTCGTTTGTTTTTATAAAAAATAACATAACCTGCTGCCTACGCTCAAAACCAAAGAAGTAATAGAGGTTAGGAAGGAGCTTATGCACATTGGCCAGTAAACCTTAAAGGTGTCTGAACATGGCTGCCAAACTGTGACGTAGCGGAAGTGTCACCAGTGGCGGCGCCAGAAAATTATATTTAGGGCATAACGAACAAATTATAAAACATGAGTATGCTGTTTTAGTTGCCAATTTGGGGTTAGAGAAATATTGACCTCTCCGCCACTGTCTTAACCTCAAACGTCAAATTGAAGTTTATTATTTACATTTGGTAAAATACTTACCTATGGAAAGTTATTCCTTTCTGCTTGTTAATTTTTGTACTCGAGCAACCACAGCAAATACAACTAACCATATTTAATAACAAAATTTGTAAACATACACAAACATCACCGGCACAAATGAATCACCAAAAGTGTCTGGATATGGCGGCGATGACGTCACATCCGTTACAGTGCTTTAAGTGCAACTAACTTGAAACCCTCCTTCCTAACCTCTATTACTTCTTTGCTCAAAACAAAGTGTGTTGAAATTTTCACGTACCTAATGTATCTAAAGGTAAAAGTAAATAAAAGTAGTGTTTTGTTTTATTTTCATCAGTTCATGGCCTACTAGAATTTTTTGGTAGCAATTATACCAAATCTGATAAAAAATTCAGATTCAGTATAAAGAAGTGTCCTAATAATGCGTTAACTAGAAATATGAAACATAAATGATAAATGAGTTATAGCCAAAAACAAAAAATCCGAAACTTCAGTTTTTTCCAGTTTTTTTAGAAATTAAGCAAGATAGGTCTAATATCTTTTTAGATTATTAGTGGGCATAAACTTTCACAACTTTTCTCATATTTAACCATCGTCGTATCTTTTCAAATAAATGAGCAATACCAAAACCCTTTCCCCTATTTTTTCTATACAACTACTCGATTTAAAATTATTCGCAACTTAGTAACGCAAGTAAAATAAAAAAAAGATAAAATTTACCCCTTAAGACAATGAGCAGCAGTAAGAATGTAATATTGGCTTATCAAACTGCTTCCACATAGAAAAACATCAAGTTTGTACAGAGCAACTTGATAAGGTACTTCTCCCAGTGAAACCAGGTGGCCTCCCATGATTCTGTCTTCTATCTCTCTATCCTCGAATCCACCCCTTTCCCGACCGTAGAATGCCCCATTTTCGAAGTATGAAGTATACCGTTCTTTTTCACTTTCACTGTTAGCAGAATATCTATTTGTGGCATGTTCATTGATGTCTGGGAATTTGTTTTTATTAATACATTTTATTGAAGGCAGATAGCCTGCCGTTGTTGGGACTGTTGAAGATTTACAATTATCATACAAACGTTGTAGTACCAGCAATTTTCGAAAGATTTTATATAAATGTTTAATGAATGGATTGGAAGCTATATTGTCATCTCCATTTTTAGTGTTTGATAAAATGGAAATATTATTATTTAATAAAAAAAGAAAAAAATTGTCTGGTGGAAGAAAAAGATTATCATCTGATTGAGAGGAAAACGAATTATCTGATGAAGAAACGAGATTATCCAACAAAAGACTATTTGCTGAGACAGAAGCTGCACTACGCGATGGGAAAGATATAGTATTATTTAATAAGGGAAGAAGGGAATTCAGGTTTGATGAAAGAGTGGGAGGTTTATTTGATAGAAGAGGATCAGGATTATCTGATTGAAAAGAAAGAGAATTATCTGAAGAAAAAGAATGAGAATTATTTGTTTGAAGAAAATGCCGATTATTTGATGAAAAAGGTGGGGGATTGTTGGTTAAAACAGATAAAATATGATCTGATGAAACAGGAAGTGTATTGTATGATGTAGGAGAAAAAGGATTATTTAATGAAGGAGTGGGCTTAACTGACGCAGGAAAGGAAGGCGAAGAACCATCTGGTGGAAGAGAAATAGTGTCAACGAGTAGAGAAGAATGTTGGTTATTGATTGGATGTTTGTTCTGATTATCAGATTCAAGGAAGAGAGGTTGATTTAATTGAAGTTGGGGGGGATTATCTAAAATAGGGTAAGAATTACCTGACGGGTTACCAACAGCACCAAGTTGGGGAAAAAAATCAAGCAATAAACGAGGACGATGACTATTTAATGGAAACGAAGAGGTATTATTTGGCTGAAAAGACAACAATTGATTGAATGAATGAGGCTTATAATTACCTGATAAAACGGGATACCTGTTTAATGAAGGCGGAATAGGAATGTCAGATGGAAGAGGAGAGGGATTATATAATGAAAAAGGTACGAGATTGTTGGTTAAAGTAGATAAAATATGATCCGATGAAATAGGAAGTGTATTGTCTGATGTAAGAGAAAAAGGATAATTTAATGAAGAAGTAGGCTTATCTGACGCAGTAAAAGAAGGAGCATCTGGTGGGAGAGAAAGAGTGTGAGCGAGTAGAGAAGAATGTTGATTGTTGATTGGATGATTGTTCTGATCATCAGATTCAGGGAAGAGAGGTCGATTTAATTGAGGTTTGACGGGATTATCTAAAATAAGGTGCGAATTATCTGATGGGTTATCAACAGCACCAGATTGAGAGAAAACATTATGCAATAAAAGAGAAGGGGGACTATTTAATGGAAAGGCAGAGGTATTATTTGGCTGAAGAGACAACAACTGATTGAATGAATGAGGCTTATAATTACCTGATAAAACGGGATACCTGTTTAATGAAGGCGGAATGTGAATGCCAGGAGGAAGAGGAGGTCGATTATCTGAAGTAAGAGAAAATGGGTTATTTAATGAAAATAAAAATTGTTTAATTAATGAGGCGGTAGTAAAATTATTTAGATTTAGATTAGAATTTTGTTGAAAAATTGGAAGATTAACTAACGACAAAGGATTAGGATTAGTTTGTCGAAGATGATTGCTATTTCGATGAGAGAGATTAATTAAATGACGCAAAAATGAATTTTCGTGATGGCGCTTGATAGAGCTTGGAAAATGCACACGGTGGTTTCTTGAAGAAGAAAGACGACTATATATGTTAAACAGTTTTAATAAGGCTTCATTTCGTGATAGAGCAAGACGATGATTTTCTAAGAAATGACCACTCTCTGGAAGAGAAGGAGGCGTAAAAGGGTTATTCCTTACTGGAATAAATGGGACGTTATTTGTTGAAGAAATAATTGTACCTTGTGCTTGAAGAGTATTTTCATTTAAATTATCTGAAGTTTTAGGTTTATTACGTTTTAGATGAGAGAACGTGTAATTTGTTGGAACGGGAAAAACAAGTAGAGGATTATTAGTTGTAACACTTAGATCATTTTTTAAAACAGTGAGGAAGTCGTCATCTTTATTACTCAAAAAACCAAATTCCGAAACACTAAGAGGGTTATCATTTGGAGAATAAGTCTCTGCAACATGTTTATGATTGTCTTCTAGTATATGATGATTTTCTACACCAATTTCAGTACTAAAAGAACTACTTGGTCGATCAGCAAATATATTACTATTCGAACCAATATGTTCATTATTTCCAATAAATGATTGAAGATTTTTTGGAAATTTGGCCAGTACTGAGGCTAATTCTTGCGAACATTTCCTTGGGTGCTCATCAACAACGAGAGTTTTGCAATTGCTTGCAACGTTTTCGTCTTGGGTGGCTAAAATTAATAATATTTCAGTATTTAGTCTCTACAACTTTCACAAAAATTGTTTGTTAGTAAATTATATAAATTCCGTTACAGAATATTGACCAACACTTAGTTTATTAGTTTTGTTTCTAATTTGCATTATTAAAAGAACTAAAATGTGGGCACAGTATTTAAATACAAATTTTAAAATTGGGAAAAGCACGTCGCTGGTACTTTCTCATACTTTTTACGTTTTAACGATTTTCGCGCAAGTAAGTGATTGAAATTTACATCTACACCTGGTACTAAGAGATTGGAACGAGATCCACTCGTCCGGCATTGGAGATTGCCTTCTTACGTAAGGCAGAATCCGGACTAAATAGAACTAATTAACAATAAAAATTCAGTTATCAAAATATAAAAAATAAAGTAGATTGCTGGCTTATTCAAACGTAATAGAAAAATAGCAAAATTAGTTTTATTCCGTGACAAAGAAAATAGTTTTAAAAATAGCAAATCGGATAAACGCCATAGTTCTAGTAATGCAAAAAAAAACAAAATTTATACTTATTTAAAGTAAAATAATTAGTTTTGTTTGTCTAATCACAACAATTACAGCACATCTAACTAAGAATTGTTTTGAATTGTAGGACATTTAAATATAAACACCTGCTAATCTCCATTGCAAGGACAACTAAACCATAAATACGAGAGCAACAAGTCACAAAACTTATAAGTTACCTGAGCAGCAATTTCAGGGTTTTGGGGTAGGCAGCCATCGAGTCAACGTTATCGGTCTATTGTCACGTGGTTATAATACTATGTACATCTCTTACTCACCACGTGTTACGCAATCTAGCTCGCTTACTTTTAGGTTCTCACCAATGTTTCTATGCAAGTTACGACGGAAATGTTTCAAAGTTGTTCAAAATTCATAAAAAGCGTCACAGAAAAAATAGGGGACTAAGACACGAACCAAATTGTAGCTGATCCGTAGCTCTATAAACGTACAAATTTGAAAAAAATCGTGTTAATAATCATTTGGAAAATAATTTTTTGAAAATTTTTAAAGTTTTGGCTTTTCACTTTTCGAAAATTTTTGTGCGCATTAACATTTTGCCTTTACAGAGCTATTACAATAAAAATTTTAAACCCGATCTGTCAACCTGTTTTTGAGTAATAGAGCACCAAAATCAAAATTTTCAAAAAATTTAGCGGCCGCAAATTTGAAGCTAGAAAGTTCGCAAAAAAAGCATTCGTTTTGACCTGAGGTCTTCTATCTTATTCTGTTTATAAAAAATCTTTTCCGGTTATACCTAGGTATACAAAATTTCATTAAAATCGGTCCGGTAGTTTCTGAGAATTCGCGTCACAAACAGACATTTAAAAAAAACATTTTTCTCGCTATCTCAATAAAGTATGGGAAAGTAAATATGCACTAAAATTTTGTTAATATTGCACAAACTTTTAGAATTATATATAAAATTAAGTATTACGCACCAACAGAAAAACACAGTAACAAAACCACCAACAGCGTCATCGCATAAACGAATTCAAATTGTTTAGTAATCATTAGTAAGCGTCTTTATATCTCATTCCACATACAATTGTAATCTACCAAAACGAAGTAAAATTAAAAATGTGTTTGTTTTATAATTTATGACTATGTAGGTTTAGTTGCAGGTGGTTAATTATACAGAAATATTTCCAACAAACGTTTCAAAATTAAAATGTAATTTTTTTAAAGAAATATCAGATTAAGATAATTTAATAGATCAACTAATAAAAAATTGGATTGAAAAGTAGTAACAGCAATAAAAACAGGAGAAGAAAGTCTTAAAGAAACTGTACTTCATTTCACGTTGTAGGTTTCTTTAACATGTTTCATTATTTTATTACACATCCATTTGATTTTGTTTAAGTTTGCCGTTGAATTGAAATTTTAATTGGTTACCTCAAGTCAATTAAATTTGAGATGCTATTATACGTAATAAAAATACCTTTCGCGTAATAAATAATAATCAGACTTACTTGTTTTTGTTTCTATTATTGCTATTAATGTTGCACTCTGTACTACCAAATTAAATTTAAATAAAACAGTTAGGCCAATTAAATAACTACACCAATTTTATGCAATACTTAAATTAAGCATCCGCATACCGATTTTACACAATACGTAAACACCCAAAAAATAATTATTTTTTAAAATCTCTGAAACAAACGATTTTACAACGTATCTTAGTATATTCAAAACTATTATTTTATTTTTGCACTTTAGTTAGATAAAACAATCACTGCTTAATAAAGGTTTCCCATTTATGACGATGTTAATTATGATGATAAGACACAATTACTTAACTGCATAATATGCACCTTTTCATAAGACGGCTTTTTTAAAAAAACAATTTTTTGAGTTCCATAAGCCCCAAAACGTGTATTTCCGTTACAATCTAGATTTGGAAAATTTTCATGGAAGCAATACTTCCCTATACCGAAGGTATGAGAAAGTAAAGATGTTGATGCAAAATTATTGTAAACCAGTTAATTGTTTCGTCAATACTTTATGTATTGTGTTGCATATACAGTATTTTAATAGACTTCCACAGTTTAAATTCATCTCATAGCTGCGATGGGAGTAATTATTATACAGATTTACGAACAAAGATCCTTTATAATGGAACTGTTCAATATCTATTTGTCCAATGGCTGCTTTTGCTTGTACATATCTTAAAGAATCTTATTTTTCAGTAATATTGTATGACATTTTGTAACACATTTTTATAACTGCGTATTGCATGTGCACTTGTTTTCAAGTGTATATTTATTGAAGTGCGCTGACCTGCTCCATCTGCGTCGACCGCGGAGTTGGAATTGCGAATAAAAGCTCAGCGAACATTGCTCGTATAGATGCGTCTTCTAGTAGCGAGGGCCCGGCGGCGGCAGTAAAAGATAAGACAGGTAGAAAGGATCCGGATTTAGTATAATTTGCTGCTATGCTCCCGTAACATACACCGGTGGTTGCTGACATCGCTGATTTCGTACCTTCACAGTAACATATATACACTGTGTCTGTAAAGTAACCCCCCCCCAACTAACTTTTGAACGACTTGATATTTTTCCACATAATTTGGTGTGCTGTAATGGGAAATTAAATACTATCTTTCAGACCATACTAAAATTTGGTATCATCCAAAATGGCGACTGGGCGCCATTTTAAATTTTTTTTTAATGGATAGGGGGGTCGAGTGACACCTCATTGGAAAGGTCTTTTAGTTATGCGTCTGATGCTAGAGTTTCAAAGAAAAATATTCAGCCATAGCAAAATGACAATGTTTGAAGATAAAGAAATCTATTTAAAAAAACTAAGAATTATAAAGCTTAAATTAATTAAAATAAGTGTTCGAAATGTTTACTATTCACTTTTTGGCACATAAAAAGTCGGTTATGAAATTCCTGCCTTACTTTTTCATAAGTTTCTGGAGTGATATTTTTGCAAATTTCTGTAATGCGTTGCTCCAGTTCTTCAATTGTTTCTGGACGGGTTCTGTACACTTTCGATTTCAGATATTCCCATAGAAAAGAATCTAAGAGAGTTAAATCTGGGGAGTGAGCCGGCTATTCTACAGGCCCCCGCCTACCAATCCATCTTCCAAGAAAATGTCCGTTGAGAAAGTGAGAAACAGGCCTATAATAATGAGGCGGCGCTGCGTCTTGTTGGAACATAACGTTTTCAATATTATTTCCAGCCACCTGAGTTATTTCTGGGAAAATTTTTTACTGCAAATGAAAAAGTGGACTACTGGATAAAAAAAATCAAAACAATTTTGAATTGAGTGAGTCCATTTGTTTAAAATCCGCCATTGTGTTATGGCTAAATATTCTTTTTTGAAACTCTAGGACCAGACGCAGAATTAAAAGACCTTTCAAATTAGGTGTCACTCGACCCTCCTTTCTATTTAAAAAAAATTTCTAATGGCGCCCAGTCGCCATTTTGAATAATACAAAATTTAATTATTGGCTAGAAAACATTATTTAATATTAGTATTTAATTTCTTATTAGCATATAAAGCACACCAAATGTGATAAAATAACAAGTCGTTCAAAAGTTAGTTAGGGGGGGGGGGGTTACTTTATAGACAGACGGTAGGTAGTTTATGGACGCCAATGAGCCTGTTTGGCTGACAACAGTATATCAAGCCGTTTTCGAGGCACAGTCAAACAATAGGGGAAGGAATTATGATAGGATGCATTAATTTCTGCTTCGTGCCGACCAATCACGAAGAAGGGGCGGTGTTTACAGATTGCGCCAAATTCAAAAACTTCAAATTTTAAAAATACGCCTACTGGCTAGGCAACCCAAGATGCACTTGCGTGTGGCAACAAGCGTCTAAAGCCAGCATTTTTACTTTTGCTTTCGCTTTGCGCGCATTATCAGTGAGTGAATGCAACTTTGTTCTCGTATTTTTTCTTTAAAAATATAACTGCTCTTAACCATAACTTCGGGTAGACAGTAAAGACCAAAAACATTGTTTAAAAAAAAAAGCAGTATATAGAATTAAAAAGAGCCAACCATTTCACAAAAGTAATTAATTGAAAAAAAAACAACGTCAGTGGCCGGAATCGACCGCAGACCCCTGCCTTGCTAGGCGGCGGTTCACGCCTCTTCACTATCGAGACTCGTTAAAGCAGCCTTGAAATCGGTAAACAAGCAAGTAAACTGTATGACGTCATGCACGTGTCTGCTAAAGCAAAGGTAGGAAATTCCGTCCGTTCTTCGTGATTGGTCGGCATGCGGCAGAAAGTAACGTCAAAGAATATCAAAATACCCAGAAGCGTCACTTGTGTCGGTTCCTTTGATGTTTTGAGCATAATTTGGGTGACCTTCGCCATATTGAAAATGGTTAACGTCAAAATTAAATGGCGCCAATTTTAAATATAACTTGTAGACATACAACACAAAGAACTAAATAATATTGCTAAAGGTAATTCGCAGGAAACTGAAGCACGCATTAAATAAAGTAATAAGTAAAAATAATTCTGTAGATCGAGTATTACATTGTTCAATATTTTGTAGTAGGTATACCTACCGCGTATTGTTATGTCCAAATGGTACGAGTATTTACCAACGTTTGACTAAAACTGATTACTTTAAGTAAAATTCACAGAACACAATTTACTGCTAAGTCAACCAAACGAATTGCTCCGTCTGTGATGCTGTTGTGGTATTGTGCTACATTTGACACGCTAAATAACTGTAATACCCTTAAAAACGATACCTGAATAAAATGGATGAAAGAAGAACCTTACATGGAGTGAAAAATAATGTTATTGTATCTACTGTTAATTATTATGGGTGTTTAAATACAATAATAAACAGTAAGTTGAACATAACCTCCAAGGTACATCTGTCAGATTGACAGTTAAACCATTTACAATATGGCCGACTAAAGTACAAAAAAATATCGAAGTGACGCTTCTGGGCGTTTTGATGTTCTTTGGTAACGTATACTAATTAAGATAAGCACACGCTGAAATGAAAAAAAAATGTATATGTACTATACAGTTATAAACACTTTAAAAACAAAGCCCCGTAAATGTTTCTTGGGGGGGGGTAAGATCTGCTACGCCACTGGTTCTATACAGCACATCCCTAAGCCACTATACTGCTTATCCTAGTTTAACTGGACGGACAAATAAACGAGATAAGACTAGAAAACTAGACGTTTTTTGGATAGAAAGAATTTACTGAACACTTTAGGGTGTATTATTATTGTTTTTCAAATTCGTATCCTATGTAGAGATATTAACTAAAATGTGAGAATTTCTTAGTATCAACAGCATTACCATACTGTCCCTATACACTATGGTACATCGGTAAATCCGCTGAAGTAATTCTATAATTTATTATACTACTAGTACTCATCCCCTTTTTCCCCTGAATTAATGTTAAAGCAAAATCTCTATGATCAACCATAATTTGCAATAAAATTAAATTTGAAATTCAAAACAACTGCATTTATTTTATTTATTATGTTGTAATGATATTTACTTATATTCTAGAAGAAATTTTTATCAGTTAAAAAATTATTATTATAAATAAAAAATTTCCGTTAGACGCGCAAACCTTGGCACAATTCCTTCATGCATCAGCAATTTCAAAATCGTTAAGATTTTAAATGACGCACATTGATAGTGATTATAAAGAACCAGATATTACTTTCTGCTTTAATTAATTTTTTTAATTTGCATAATTTAAATGTTCATAAATAAGTCAACATTAAATTTGCGAATATAATTCAGGGTGCAGACCAGAACTAGATATCACAAAGGCCAGGATATTAAAAAAACAATCATTTTCAAACTTCAATAAGGCAATGAATTTTAAAAGAGAAGGCATTATTTTTGTTTTCTAATGGAAATTGCTTGTTTAAATATACCTGTGAGTTCCTTTCGTTTCTTTCAACTGCTAAGAAAAAAATATTTTGCATATAAATCCATTGTGTACTTATTTCTAATGTAACATGGATGTATATTTCGGGTATAACGAATTTGCTTTATAACAACGATAGAAACCCCATTTCTTTTAACAACATATAATTACCTACAACTGCTTACCTTATGCGTTAAAGTTCAAATTTTGCTATCCCAAAGTAGAAAAATATTTAAAACTACGGAAAATGAAAACTTTAAATATCACGGCCTTCTATATGTATATATATATACTCTGTGGGCTAAAAACAAAGGTACGCCCTTTTTTAAACTGTTTTAAAATAAATGTATTCCGGGTGATTTAAATTCGACCCTCGCCATTGGGATCTCGCTTATTATAAGAGATAGATATATCTAAAAAATATTTATTTTAAGCCTTAGAAAAAGTGATTAGTTTTTTTAGCTCACAGTGTGCGGTATTCATATTCATATTTGCTTTTGAAAAAAACGTTTTAGTTTCAATGGCTGCATAACCTAAAATTATGTTCTCTGCATGCAGAGAAGTTGCAACTTCTCTTTTTCTGTTTTTACTGAGAAGCATAACATGCATTCTTTTTAATGGAACACCCTGTAAATTTAGAAGCCTGTTAATTAACACTATCCTTTAGGCTATGTTACTTTAAATGTTTGGTTGCATTGCATTGCTAAGAGTGTTTATTTGAGAGAAACCATTTCTGTAATTTTCATATATAGCCATACCTCGTATTCTTCCATCATATCTTAGTCAGAATTTAATTCTCCTTCATTTAGTTTAAAGGTACCTCCTAACTCAAGTTAATACTTTTCCAAATATTATTAATTTTTTGCTTATGGAAACCACATAGGTTTAATAATAGGTACAAGTTGCAGCGACTTCACATTGAAGTTAACAGTTAATAATAATCATTGAATATGAATAATCAAACAACAAAAACCGATCAATGAACAATTCAGAATTACTAATGAATAATGACGTACTAAGTACAGACACAAATAAAATTACTTGAAAAAGTATTAACTTTACCTAGAAGGTACCTTCCCCTGTACTATATAAAGGAGAATTGAATCCTGAATATAATTAAACATGTTTACTGTCATAAGTGTCATAACATAAAAGATAGTATTTATTAACAGGATTTAGAATTTCGTTTTTTAGTTGTGAAAATTAAAGTCAGTATGTGGTTTTTAAGTTAGGCACCTAACTGTCAATTCACAAAGAATATACAGGCTGTCTCAAAAAAGTTCATGTTATGCATTCCAGCAAAAACAGAACATCCTGCACTAAATAGACACACCCTGTTTATACGAAGTGAAACCAGACACCATTTTCTAAAAGGTCAGAGTCAGTTTGTGTATTCTTTGGCTTAGGATATGTTACACACTCCGCAATTCCAATGCGACGTTAAAAGGAATTAATATATTGAATATTTCATTGTAAAATATAAATTGGGAGGTATGTTGCAAGCTAGTTGTTACGTTGTTTGCAAAAGTTGCTAGAAAAAAAAATAAATCCACAGTTTTTTAAATTAACGTCTAAAAATAAGTTTGTTTATTAAGCGATCATTACAAAATGATGACAAATTTTGTGTTAAATATGTAATACGACATTTTAATTTTGACGTCCTAGAAAATGGCTTCATTTATTTGGTTGTTCAATAGCTGCCGTCGTTTACCTAGTACAACTATATACAAGGTGTCCCAACCAAAGCTCCTCAGTCTTATTATAATTTCTTTATTTTGAGAGGTGCCGTTTTAAAGGTTATTACAAAATATTTTAAAGATTAGACACTTGATCCATAGCAACAACATTTTAAAAATATTTTGCAATTTTTAACTAAGTCCGTTTTAGAATTTCCTTTTTAGTTTTTTTCGTTGTTTTTTCAAAATAACATTTTGAACAAACTGTTGAAAATAGGATTTTTGTTCTCTTGCAAATGATGCATCATCTACACTTTTTTTATAATGATAGTATTTGGGTATAAATTAGTCTGCAATCCCATTTGATCAAAATTACATTTAATTATCAGGTAGCCTAGAAATATGTCATAGTCTACCTGATAATTGCATGTAATTTATATGTACAACTTTTAAACAAAATATAGACCGCCAAGCAATACGAGTGTAACTATGGTTGCCAACACCGCACAAACTGCGGATCTATCCCTCTGCAAAGTGTAAATAAAACAGTCCGACCCTGTAATGTAATGTTTTAATTTTTTTTTGTTAAAATATATAGTAGTATTTTACTACATACCCAAAATTTTAGATAAACTGATTAAAACCGCAATGGAAACAAATGCAGCCCTTTATGTTTTTCCTTTGTTAATTTTCAGTCTACAAAGAAAAGTTGTTGACAGCCTAATGAGAAAATAGTGTTTTGCTTATAACTCCCTTATTTGTGAAAATAAACTCATCAAACCCTATATCAGAGAAAAGGGAAGAAAAATAGCTCTATCCAATGAATACATGGCCGCCTTTGACTTTTGATTCAAAATCTGTGTAAAACAGTGTCTTAATAATCTCAAAACGGCTTTGCGCTATCATCGATAAAAACCAAATTATATACAAAAAGTAAAACTGATTTTAGTTTTTTCATTGTTTACTAAAAATTAAAAGATTTAAAAAAGGATCGTAGTAATATTTGACATGGTGAATAATTCTTCTCGTTTAACCGAATCTCTATCTCCTACCTTTTACGAGATCCCCATGCATAGGGCCCTTATCTTAGACACCCTGTATTTTAGCAGAAAGAAAAACAATTCTGGATCCAACATTAACAAATCAAATTGCACGATGCAATAGAAAGAATGGCATGTTTCAAATGGAATTGAAAGGAAGGCCAAAAGTTTACTTAGCTATTTTAATTTGTTTAGGTATTATATCAAATGTATTATGCAAGACATTACATGTCATAAAATTTGTATTGTTTGCAATTCATTTTCTTGAAAAGCTGCCAAGAGCAGCTAAACATCGCCATCACTAATAAAACTATAAACTTTTTAATTTTTCATTTTTTAACTTAAAAGCTTATTAAACTACATAAACAGAAATAAATGTAAAAAACAACTAAAGAAAAAAACTGTTTCAATTATTAAAAATTTATGTAAGTACATGTTTGAGACAATATAAAATAAAGCCATTTTTACAATAACATTTACAAACATTCACTCCACATAATAAAAATGCAGCAATGTGGTAACCTTTTCATTCTAAATATAAACTTAACACATAATATTTAAATAATGACTAGAAAAATAAATTAAGAGCCATAAAGCAACTTGAATAGATACAAATATTTACACTTACACATAAAATTCATTAAATTACTACTCTACCATGAAAAATTAATACTTTCAGTGTCTATATAAACAAAAATCATGTTTTAATACAAAAATTGGTAAGACTTCTTCGTCTCACAACGCCCAAATTATTTATACGAAGGCAGAGACGCAGCAAAACAAGGGAATATCAGTTCAATCAACCATACTCAATTTATTTCAGCTCCAGACCTCCACATTTTCGCTAGGAAAACCGAGGTTTCTCAAAAAAAAGCAGCCTGATTCAAAATAAGTCAATGGATTTCCATGCATGTGATAGTGGTGCTTCCAAACACCAGTACAATCAAGTGCAGAAATCTTGATAAACTGATCAAGATTTAACGCTTACTGTTGGCAGTGGTTTGGATAAGTAATCCTTGGATTCGAGGGTGGTTTCTACTGTTGTTTGCTCAACCATCTGTAACAAATCAAAAACTTATTAGGACTTTATCAAACTTTTTTTAATATTAAACTTGAGCTCAACATCCAATGACAGTTTAGATAATAACAAAACAAGAAAAACAATTGTGTTTACCTTAACGAGTTGGTCAAGTCCAAATAAAAACCCTTCTTCGTGATTTCCTTGAACCCAAGGTTTTCTGTGATCTACAGTCATTCCCGTAGGCAAGCTATTAGTCTTAGCAAAATCAATAATCCAGGCTCCAATTTTAACATCATCATAAATTATAAATAGGCTGCTACCAATAACTTCATGTATTTTAAAATATTCAGATTGTTCAATTCGGCTCCTAATCTCACTCAATCTGCTTACTAATTTCTGTCTAACATCTCTTCGATTTCCTAGGAAAACATTTAATGTATTCATAACTTCCTCCTTGGATTTCATTTTCTTCAAATCTGTTACAGGAGGAGAGCCTCTGCACTTCATGGCTTCAATCCTGAATCCATAACTGCAAGATGACGATTGCAGCTCACGGAATTGCATGTAGCGTAATTTTGTGACGGCTTTGGCCTCGTGTTCTTCTGCTGTTGGGGCGTTAGGATCGATTGCTACCATTTTTTGATATAAGTCATTTCGTGCTGTTGTTTTCTTGACTTCAGACTCCAAAAATGTGCGGGTACCCATCTTGATATCTATGACATGCGGGTCCTGTAACGAAAACAATTATGAATTTATTTTTCTGGGTTAAAATGGTAAATGGCTTTATACGAATAATTTAAGATTTCACAACCACCTGTGGGTTGTTGAAAGTTCCAAAATATTTATTTTAGTAAAATTATTCCTAGTCGATAAACAAAAATTCGAGATGCTAACCTGGAATCCATGCAGAAGATCTTGCAATTCAATGAATTTTTCCCCTTGATAGTCAACTTGTCTGTAATATTTGGGTATTATGTCACGAAGAAGTATATCTTGAGAAAGTTCTTCATATACTGCTCTTTCTGTGTCATCAGGGCATCCTGAACTTTTTTTCCAAACGGTACCTGGCCCAGCTGGTGCCAGACTATCAGGATGACCACTTAGTTGAAACCAGTTGCTACTTCTGCTCTTTAAGAGGACGTCACTTGCTGGTGCACTTAAGTCTAGCGCATTCTGGAAAGAAAATAAATGTTTAGTGAGGGTACTTTTTACAAAAATAATTCTGCTGTCACCATTATTTTTGTTTCAGATAAGCTAGCTTAGAATTGTGCCAAAATTTCGAAAACACCTCGAATTGATAAACAGAATTTTTTGCTACTACAATTGTGAACTGCAAATACTTGAGACCTTAAAAGTGATAACTAGGACAAGCTTATCTAAATTGTTGGGATTTATTTGTTAGGTATCTCGAAATAATTGAAATTTCAGGCGGGAAAACAAAAATGCCCTGTTCTAATCTAAAATTTTTAAATGGTTAATATAAACCAGAAATGTTGCTTTCGGTATGGTTTAAATAATTTTTAATACCTGCAAGTACATGAAGTATACTAACTTAACCTATAATATTAATATTTCAGTTTAGGTAACCTAACTTACTTAAAGCGAATTATACGACAGCTACCTGACCGCGTGGGCTACGCCCCACGTTTTGTTTTGATAACATCATTAAAAAAAAATGTTGCATACTGTCAGCTGCAGCCGTGTTACTCTCAACTTGAGGTAGATCAAAGAAATGTGAATTTACCATATAGACTAGCTGAACCCATGCGCCACGTCCCACGTAAAATTTTGAAATTAAGCGCCGCGTCGCCCTACGTGACTATTACATAAATGTTCGCTTCAAATACTGAAAACAAAACGTTGTGTCGAGATGTAACAGCATAGCCTGTCGTCGCAAGTTAAGTAGATAAACACAAATAATTTAAAAAAAAATCTAAAATTTGAGATAAAGCAGATAAAACAAACAACCACAAAAACCATGATACTATTCTTGTTTCCCTTTTCTCAATAATATCAAAATCTTTTAAAAAATCCAAAAAATCCCCTAGAGCTACCCAATCCAAATAATTTAAAATATTATCTAGAAATTTGTCTGATCTCAATATTTTTTCAATTAAACACATGGAAATTATTGCAGGAAACGCATAAACCAACAGGAAAACACAATTTGTTTAAGATAAGGTTCCAATGTGTGGTCAAAATTATCCATTGACGTCAAAATATTATTTTTCTCAGATATGAATTTTAAAACTTTTGTGGTTTTAGTTTTTCACCAATGTCATTACTAGAACCTGAAGGTGTGTTGTGTAAGTAAATGTAGACGTTTATCTAAGTCTACAATAATGTAGACTAAGGTCATGGTTAATGTTTTAACGTTGGATGCAAAAACCGCCAAGAATTTATTGCACAGCAATCAAAACGTAATATGACAAAAAAAAGAACATTACTTTTTTAACAGAGTCTGGTAATTTTGTATAAATCGACTTGTCAAAAACTATCAATTACCATAAAATTTCGCATATGGCTGTGTGTTTACCTTCAACGCTGATATACTCGACAAATACCAATTTCAAATCGCAGTCTTGAGGTCATGAAACAACGTTAGTAGCGTAGTATGTAATTTCAAATTAACTGTTAACTTATTATTTTTGCTATCGTACGTAAATCAAACCGGAAAAAATTATCCGATATTACAAAACACTCATTAAATATGTCATTCAAACAACACAAAAATAACAGTAAAAATTAGAAATTTGCTTGATGAAAGTGTTAAAAATTTTAATCACCTTGGAACTTTCAGGATCACGTAATAACAGGACAAAATTTCCCAAAATAACTACCTTATCTATTGCACGAGTTTCCCAGACTTGACTACAAGAGTTTTTTAATTAAAAATATAGCAATTATTACATTTACATTACGCAATTAGACAATTTTAATCAAATTTAACTATCATTCCCGTTGCCATCAGACATCACACAGTAGACTCATGATAAACCAATATTAGCAATTAGAATGAGTCAGTTATTTAACTTAAGGAATAATGAAGTTCAAGGAAGCAATCTGACGATTAAAAAAATAATGAATTGTTATAAATTGAATCAGAGATTGAGTAACGTTGTTCCAGAAATAACACATTCGTGGTTTGTAACAAATTTACCTTGTATAAAATTGATTTGATCGTTTTATAAGAAAATCTAGGAATTTTCTACAAAAATTAAGTTTAGAGATTCTATTGACATACTAAAAATTTAGATTATTGCGGCTAATTCAAGGGCGAGGGCTTAAAGTTCTCAAAATATTAATAAGTTGTTAAAATGGAATTTTAGTGCAAATTTATTAAAATTTTAGGCTTTGTTGAAACACTTTGAATACAAACGTGTTAACATTCCATTAAAGAAAACTATAAAATTTTGTTCCAGTTTCGAATCTAATTAGTATGCAATAAAAAAAAAATAAAAAATACTAAAAGATACTAACTATTGCCAAGAATTTGAGCAGGGACATATCCTCATCTTTGCATTTTTCCGGAGGCTGCGCTTTGGTTCCATTAGCATTAACCTTGGCAGCCTTGACGCTGTTATTTCTTCTCCACCTTTTGAATCCAGTGTGGGGCGCTTCGGACGCCGAGGATTTCGACTTCCAAATTCTGGGCACCTCAATGTCCTTGTCATTAGTCTGAAATAAAGAAAAAATAAACCGGTTACAATTTTTTCTACGTCAAACTGGTTACATATTGCACGATTACCGCAAAATTACTAGTCAATTTACACCTGTTCCATTAACATTTTATCATAATATTGCTATTAAACGGCCCCCCTTTTTTTGAAGGCATTCAAGGATCAATGAAACTTATTAGATTTATGCTAATTAAATAGTGTCTAGTTTTACATTATTTAAGAGAAGAGTTTAACATTAATTTTATACAGGAAGTGGTACCTTATTATCATATTATCTGATCTCTAGAAAAACGTATAAATATTTGCAAAATTTTCAAGCTAAATCGGATCAAACTTAAGACTTTTCATTACGTCGGCTAATTATTTTGAAAACTCAAGTACGTGCGAACTTACGTAAAAACCTTCTAACTACGAAAATGTTAGTCCGAACATGGTGTCATAATTCATTTATGAGGACAGTTTTTAGCATATGAAATCGCTACATCGAGGTTAATCGAATGTTCCGGTATTGAAACCAATTAAATTTCCGGAAACATTAGGAATCTTCTCACTGCTTTAAATTGTTACCGTGTAATAAATAAAACAAGACCGGTACGGATATTAAAAGCAAGTTCAGGCGGTTGAAACGCGATTTTAACGAGCTATAATGTCCCACGGCTTGATAATAGCTCAACCCTGCTAATTGCACTAACATTTTAGTATAATAAGCGAAAATTTCCATAATGCACAAATATTGGCTATATACGCGCGCAATGACGCTTGAAAATAAACGCTAATGAATCTACTAATATGAGATATTGACGCAAAACATCCCAAAAAAAGTCACCCCGAGGATATGCATCCTTTAATCCTTGAATAAACGCATAAGTAGCTTAAACCAAACAACAACTTAAAATAGCAAAACATTGCTTTAAGTGAAAAAAATGGTACCTACCGAAAAAGCTCTGCACTTAATACAAGTAAGTTCGTTGATAATTTCAGCATAAGTGTCTTTTCCTTTAGAGGCCACAACGTTCAAATACATAGGAATCATGGCGATTCGGTTCACACACATTTTAATAACTGTTATGATTTTTTAAATTTAATTGGACCGACGTATCACGACAACTTTGACGGATAAACTGAACTCGGTTCTCGCTATAGCAGGAGTAGCGGATAACACACCATAGCTAAACTTGAACTGTCTTATCCTGGTGCGAGTCGTTTTAGATATTCGAGCGTGTTCGAGTACGTCAGCTTTTCCCTACCACAAATTCGATTACTGCATAGTATTGCAATAGAAAAACGCAAAAGTGTGTGTGACTAAATGATATGCTCATTATATTCATGAAATGATGATATTATTGTGGTAACTGTAAGAATTGCTATGATTGTTTTCTATTATCTTAATACAATTTACAATGAACATTTCTATCCGACAATTCTAATTTACGCAAATGAATTAGGAATCCGCACACGTTCCAGAACGTGTAAGCTTCGGAAACTTGCAAAACAAAACATAATTATGGTTTCCATTCACGTGCGGATGTAAAAATGACATCCTCGAAGCTTGCTTGGCTCATTGCTGAATAACTTGGTAAATATTTGAGTAAAACTTTGGTTTTTAATAATAAAAGCTAAAATGTAATTTATTGATTTCCTGTAAACGTATCATTTACTAATATAACTTTTATAATTCTTGATGATAAAATCATCCGTGTTTAATTCAAATTCATGATGTTTTCACTTACAATTCATTTAAATTGGACCACTTTAAAGAAAATAATAATCGCGTGCAATTACTCATAACGTACATAAAATAATTAGGACACTTTCTGTAGTTCATAATTAATAAAATGAGATCACTTGCAGCCAGAACGTTTTCACTTTGATATGTTCATGTATTCAAAATGCAAATTAATTAAAAATTCTAGTTAACGAGAGAGTATATGATTCTAGTAAAAGTTACAAATATTCATAGAAATTAATAGTGTTGAGCAGCAGCTTTCTGGAAAATACTAAATACAGAAGGTAAAAGATATTTTCAAATAATTCAAAAAACTTTGCTGGGTTTCGCTGAATTCCTTAGTCATAAAAAATTTGATTTTTGGAGCAAAGGTTAAATGAAAATTTTATAAATAAATAAATATTCCCATATTTATCATCCATACATACATAAAAGCTCAACGGGTATTTTTCTCCGGTTCCTCAAGCGGCTACCGCTTCACCAATTTGGACCATTTTTTTTTCAATGAAAGGTCTCTATCCTCAGATGGAACATGAAACATTTTTATTCTACGTCGATTTTTCAATAATAATTATTTTAATTTATATATGAAAGTCTGCTAAACGCGCTTTACTTGAGGCGACATCAACACCAACGCCGCGTCTCTTCATGGAACTAATGCATCACGTGACTTAGCATTTAGCCGGCTCAGTCAACGCTCAGTCTGTGAGTGCATTGTGCGCTGGGGTAACACTATAGTTTTTAATGATTCTGCGATTCTCGTCTAATTTCGACCAGTTATTGTTTTTATTTGAGACAATACGATATCTAAAAACTTCTCGCCTCGGTAGCATCATAAAGTATTTTCAACAATCATAAAATGAAAATATTCAGGAAAAATCGCGAACCTTTGTTTTTTTAATGATATACAAGGTAATTTATAAATAGTGGGCCGCAGTTTCAGGGTAGATTCAGAATATGAAAACAATGAAAAAATTCCTATAAGCATACGTCCGGAAACGCTTAATTACGGAGTTACAGCCTCCTGGAGGTGGAACAGTCTAATCACTTTGTTGTCGGTAACTTTCGCAGTACTTGCACTATTTGCACTATTTTGAAATTTTTAAGTTTTACTAACTTGGCTTAACAGTCCAATTAATTTTTTTGTTTGATTTACTGCAACAGAGGTGTTTCATATAGGGCAGAGGGGGTCGCTCTACATATTTTAGATCTTTACAATTATAGAAGATTTGGTTATAAAATATTACACTCCATACAAAAATCTATAACAAAGTCGCAAACTCCCACAGTTTTCGAAATAATTCAATATTTTTGTAAAATCGAGTTGCCATGAAGGTTAAGTAGAAATTGCAATGCCGGTTTACCGATAAATGGTTAAAAAATCACCTTAAAAAAAATACCGGCAAATCGATTTTGTTTACAGGTAATTTTTGTATATTTCTACACCCATCTTACCGCAACAAAGAAAGAAATTGTCAGAAAATACATCATACTAATTCTTAATTCAGTAACGGTATTGAATTTTAAGTCTATTTTTTTATTGTTTTACTTTTATATTTTTGTTTTGCACTTAAATTTAATTTGTTAAGTAAATTTATTATATTAAATCTTTTGTATTCCAATTTCATTCTATTTTCAAGCGTTCAAAGTTAATTTTGTGTTTTTCTTAACTTTAATGTTATTATGTTTCTTGTTTTTGAAACACAAGTTTTTTTTATTAATTTTTTTTATTTTAATTTATTATGTAATAATCTGAAAAATTGGAGCTTTGCCGTCCAATCGGTATTTTTCAAAACAATTACTGAATTACCGGTAATTTCAAAATTCGGTAACATTGCAATTCCTAGGTGTGTTTGCTCAAGATATTAAAATAGTTTCCACAAACTTTGAGAGTAAAGTTCTACTCATCAAACTGATAAAAAGAGTTCCTCTGGAAGAGGCAACACTGCTGCCACTTCCGTAGGCTGTAACTCTGTAACGAAGCGTTTCCAGGCCCACAAAAGCGTAGTCATTGTTTCAATGTGCAGAGTTTTACTCTCATGTGGAAACTATTTGAATCTACAGAGTGGCCAGGAAATCCCTGGCCACTTTTCTTGCGGCAGTCAAGAGATGACGTTTTAGTAAAGAAAAATTAAATTAAAATACTGGCAACAACGCAGAATCCAAGACGTTTTGGTTGTTTTGATTTAATATGGTGCGTATTTAATAACTAAAACGTATTGGATTCTGCGTTGTTGCCAGTATTTTAATTTAATTTTTCTTTACTAAAGCGCCATCTCTTGACCGCCGCAAGAAAGTGGCCGGGGTTTTCCTAGCCACTCTGTATTTCAAAACACGTAGACCTTCATGCAACATTGATTTTTCTCGATAACGGTTGGATTTAGCGACTTTTAACAAAAGTACCTTATTTATGCAGTTTTGTATGGAGTATAAGATTTTTTAACCAAAACTTCAAAAACTGTAAAGATCTAAGATATTTAAAAGAAAATATTACGCCCCCCCCCCACACACACACGAGACACCTTTGGTGTCATACAACAGAAATACTAAGCGTTTTCGGACCCATGCTTATCAAAACGTTTTTCATTATTTGAGATACTGAATATATTCTGAAGTGCATCCCACATGTTATGAATCTATTACAGCCAATTTTAACAAAAAGTTTTAAAATTTTTTCCAGACTCGCTAAATTTCTCACCCTTCTAGTGCAATTAAAGAAAGAGAAAGAATTAAAATAAATTCTACATTTACAAAGTTTCCTTAAACAGAAAATTTAAGTCACAGATAAAAATCAAAGAATGTCATTATCATTATAAAAAAAAATATATTACGTCTGGAGGATGACAAAAGTTTCCACACAATAATATTCCAGGTACATTACTTAAATTACATACTTTCTATATTTTAAAGTAGCAAAACAGTAGCCCACAGAAAATTTCTAACACTATGCATAGCAAAATGTTTAAAAAACGGTGTCGTTTTTTCACTACCCATTCCTAGATTTAAAAAAAAAAGTTATGAACGAAAACCAAAAGGAAAATAGTTAATTTATTATTTTTACAATGGAATTTTCCGGGATTCTTTTACCGTAAACTTCCTGGGATAAGGTCAACTATTTCATAGTGTGGTCACAGGTGGATCAGGTCAATGTTTTATTATAGATATTACAGAATTAACTCCAAGCCGTACAACCGGTTTACTTTTGAAACTACTGAGAGTAAGCAAAAAGGCAGTTAAAAACTAAAATATTTCACAGAATTTTATAAAAATTTCTGAAAAATTTATCTCAAGCTGTTAAAAACACCTCAAAGTTTACTCAAAATTCAAAGAAAACAAATCAAAGGAAAATGGAGTTTGAAAAGCGCAAAAAATTACGAAAATAAAAAGTGATCTTAAGGCTCAAAGGTTACAATTTTACTGAGATTGGGTACAAACGTAAATAAGGACGACGGTGTTTATGCAATTAACACCACACATAATCTACGTAAAGTCTAATTTATAATAACAGCAGTAAAATGCTTATGTATGGAGCAACGCTTAAGCCAAGTTATAAAATTAAATCGGTACATATGCACGATAGAATTAACTTTGTGGAATAAAAAATATCAAAACGCATAATTAATTTTATGTGGTTTATTTCACAATTTTCCAAAACGCATGTCGGCTACTTTTCCTTCCTGCTTCGTGCGCTTTAAAGGCTTTTCCCCATTTTGCAACAATCGTGACAAGGAAGTGTCGACGCCTCCGTGACTCAAAATATGTAAGAACGAGAGCCCATCATTGCAATTCTAGAAGCGATAGTGCATACTTGCGTCAATTTTATTGAAATGCAAGACTTGCCTGCAAGTAAGGTTTATCGGATTGAATTATGATCAAATACAAAACGAAACCTTTTATTAAATTTGACGTAAGTACGTCAACGCAATTATTATTTCGTATGAACGATTCACCTTTCAGTTGAACGTATAATTAATGTGATGAATTGGAATTTTATTCTTTCTGTTCCGTTTCTTAATACAATGGAATAATATAATAGTAGTAATTACTATTCTATTTACTATTAAGCAAAACAGTAATAAATAAATGATTTTAAGTTTCAACTTGTTAGAAATGAGATATTTTTCAGACAATTTTAGGACTTGTTTAAAAAAAAAACTAGAAATGAAGCCTATAAAAATTTACATATGGCCTTCACTCACCGAAAATTATTAAAACAGAAAAATGAAAATTAATCCGTCGCAGGATAAATAAGAAATTTCTGGGGATTGTTGGCGCACACAAGCACAGACTATCCGGCTACAACCTGACGTAAGTTCTAGAGGGAAAACATAAAGACGCACCAGATCGTGATTCACTCGTTCCAAATAAGAAAAGTGTGTCAAAATATTTTCATTGCTATACTACTATACGTACTTAACGTATGTTTTCAAGGAATACACATTGCGCATCTACTGTAATTTTTCATTACGTAAGCCATAACTCACCTGACGTTTACAGTTTAAATTATTATTCAAATTTGTACTGGGAAAAACAAACGTGTGTATGATTGATTAGTTATGATTTTAATGAGTTTATGTTACAATTTGCTTATAAAAGGCAGGCATAGCAAAGAAAAAAAAAACAAATTAATGTTTAAATTTTTCTTCTTAATCTTCACCTCTTTTACCCTTACCGGGTGTCGAAGGTTCTCTTTCACTCCGGGTTTGGCTTTTTCGCTATGTTTCAGGGAGTAGTGGAGCCCAATGGCTTTACAACCACTACGCTCCTGTAGCTTATGCCAACCCTTTTTCCACATTCATTCATTCCATTTATACTGAAGAGAACTTCCAACCCCTCTAACGACTGCCATGGTGTTAATATGGCAGCCGGGACCGACTATTCACGTGCCCATCCGATAGCACGAGGCGCCTTGCTAGCTAGCACAGCCTTGGGTCACCCATCCATCTGATGACCGCGGAGAGCATTGCTGCACTTCCGCGGACATCCTAGCTGCGTCAACCCAGGACCTTAGTGTCCAAATTACAACAAACTAAATACATTGTGGTACCTCAAGTAAAAGTGTAGGGCCTCCACCATTCAATATTGTTAATAGCCATTAAAAGACGAACGCTAACTACTATTTTAAGAAGAACAACTTCAAGAGGTCATTAGTACCATAAGTCATGCCTATAGTGGAAATAGTAAAGAATAACTCAAGTTCTTCCTTAATTTCTACAGGGTTGTAGCAATTATATTCGCTTCCAGGCGACAGAACGTTGTTATAGAATGGCAGCGGCCCCACTCTTGGCAGGAGCTACAAGTTGCCTTGCTTTCTGGCGATACATTTGCCCATTGGATTATAAGTTAGCGTTGGCGCATAATTGGTGTTGAGGAAGTCCAGTAACTGCAGTTGGTGTCAAGTACGTAAAAGAATGGCATGCCTGTGCGGCTTTCAGGGACCTGGGCTCCAAGTGGTGAAGATGCTGGGACTTGACTGTCTCGCGCCTGAAAGTCACGGGGGCTCCCAACCCCTGTTACTATGATCATAGCGATTACCGACAGATCGGGATGGCGCTATCATTTCTTCAGGGGGTGGTAATCACCAGCACTAATAAAGATTCAATTTTCAGACAACTTTTGGGGCCGCGAAGTAAACCACGCAAACATGACCATAGCTTGTTAAATTGTGTTCAGCTTTACATAAACTTGGGCCTGAGACTTGTTATCGATAAGTCGATATTACGGTGTTATCGATAATTTTTTTAATCGATATTTCATAACAGCTTGTCAACTTTGCATAAATGACCTGACTCCGAAAATGGTAATCCCGCTTTTAACTCGACAAACCGATCTTTTATTTAAAGCAGCTAAAATGTATTTTCTGCATGTATAAAAAAGGTGTCCCTCAAGGAAAATGTGCGGACCTGAATTATTTAATAGTAATTTTTTACGAGACTTGAATTATTTTTGCATTGTGTGGCACCTGTTTTCTGCTCATCCTTTGTTAATTTTTTTGTCTGAATCTCATACAATACAAACATCTTAAAATATCTAAAAACTTATCTCGCTTTGGAATGACCTGTCTGCCCCTGTTAATAAATGCAAATTTCACTTTTGCGTCTGTTTTACAAGTACGTGAACTTTGTTATCTTTCTGAAACTTACGAAAGACATTTTTGTACGTTAACAAGTTAACTTGAATGACCTTCACTCTCCAGTTTTTTGATACCTGAAAGTACTTACGTATTTGGCATAAATAATTTATTATAATAAATAGACAATAAATTGTATTCGACTATAAAAGTCCAACACAACATGGGTATCACAGAAAATATGGTACACAAATAGCCGAATTAACCCGTGGGCATATAAATCGCTTTGTAAACCTGGTAGTAAATAAGTTATCTCGAAGGTGAGGGCCAGAAAAAGGCAAAATTTGATAGTTTTGACGTCAAACTCGATATTTTTCCGCCGTGAAATATTTCCCTGTTCCTTAAAGTTGTGAAGTTAAAACCAAGCCAATTATTCCATTTGCAGTGCAGTGTTGAAGATAAAGCGAAGATTAGCGAAGAGTTCAGTAAATTAAAAGTAGGATGTAACGGAGCGTTTCCGTGTCCGGTCCCACATTTATAACTCACACAAGGTCGAGTTATCTGGCACAACGCCTCCAAACACGGTTTCGTAATAGCCAAGTTATTGTTGTAGTTCACATACCTACTTGCATTTTGTAAATAATATGTTCTGCAATGTGCTCAGGTTTTCCGTAGCCAAACTACGGTTTTCTATAAATTTGTGAAAAGAAACATTATATTCAGTGAAAACCATGAAAAACTTATCTTAATCTTTTATATGTCTTACGTTTTATTTTTTTTTTCGACATCTTCGTTGTGAAGGGATGAGGAAAGGGGAATCTTTGTTTAGTTGTTTTCTTATTAATTTATTATCAGTACATTATTACAATTTTTACGGCGGCGTGTTAAATGATACTGGCAACATAAAACATCTTCCACTTTTTCTCTCAAATGGTTTCATCAATTTCAATTATTTTTTGCAACATGCTAAGTTTGTTTATTAGATAATTACATAATACTATTAAATTTGAACTTTGGATTACATTCAACAATCCAACACATTTTATTCCCTGCTACTATCGAATTTATTCTCGTGGCTCTTCCTTAGGTTAATTTTAATTTGCGTACTATTTTCTTATCTGTCATACCGCACGGCACGTGTAGCATATTTTTCGTGTGAAAACAAAACAAGTTGTTTTTTTGTAAATATTCATATAGGTATTATGTTGCCGCTGACGCTTTATCTTGCGTTCGTTGCCTTTACCTTTGTTTTCCTTTCTTATAGTCCAGTGTGGATACCTGGGGGGCATAAATAAAACTGAGTGTAAAAAATAAATTAATTTTAAATTGTGGCTCGAGCTTTAATCATCTGCCTATCGAAAACTAAGATAGTATAGAAAAATTTTCTGTAGAGCGGAAAATCTGCTATCATTCAAGATGAAGCAGTATGTTTCTAGATGCGTTCGGAACGCCCCGCTCACCGTGACTACAGGCCGGCTCCTGCGCACCGGTAATAAATAATTACG
Source organism: Ctenicera cuprea (assembly GCA_958336395.1). NCBI lineage: Eukaryota > Metazoa > Arthropoda > Insecta > Coleoptera > Elateridae > Ctenicera > Ctenicera cuprea. The sequence goes on from OY284491.1 coordinate 19,673,069, forward strand.
TAAAAATATCCAAAAGTTGTTAAAAATTCTAAAAAAATACATATTGTTTGCAGATTATAAAGAAACGTTTAGCACCTTTAAACGAATTTTTTCATTAATTTTTTTAACATTTTTGTAATAATTCAAAGCGCTGAACGTTTTTGTTATTTTAAAACTTTCGTTAAATTACGATTTTTTTTAATTTGTAGCTTTTTTATCTTTTTTTCGGAAAGTCTAAAATTTTTTTTAAGTTCCACCAACTATTAAATAATATTAAAAAACAACAAAAAAAAATACGTATTCTGGTCTGAAAACATTTTTTTTTGTTTAAAACACCTCAAACCATTGCAGAAAAAGGAAAATTAAAACAGTTTTAAAAGTTGTTTATCAATTTTTGTTACAAACAATTTGTTATTAACAAGTTTATGTAATTTTTCAATAACACATAAAATTCTAAGTATTTTTATAAACTTAAACCATATAAACAAAGCTGTAAAGAAATATTTAATGTTGAACATTTCTATTTTTTTTAAATTTATTCAAATAATAAAAAAAGCAAAAACAATAAAATAGAGTTGAAATAATAATTTAATATCTTTTTTGCAATTCTCATAAACGACGCTGTATCCAGGAACATAAAAAAAATTGAGTGCGTTTTTCACAGACCATTTAAACAACAATTGTTAATTTAAAAAAAATGTAAATTTCAACAGCAAATACTTTTTTACAGCTTTGATTATATGGCTTATGTCCATAAAGAATAATATAGAGCATTTTATGTGTAATTGAAAAATCAAATACAATTGTTTATAACAAATTGTCTATAACTAAAATTGAAAAAAAAATCTTAGTTTTCGATAGGTATCCATTAGTTGTTGGTTAAGTCGCTGTTGAGGCCCCACCCCAAAAAGCCAATTTAACTACCGACCCCGTCCGCGCTGCTCCAAATTTTTAAAAATCCGGTCACAGCTAGGTACGCACTCAGGTCGGTCGAGTAGAATGCAAGCGCTTGCTCAAATGTGTACAGGGCCTTATATTACAATCAAATTTTATAAGTGTAAAATAAACTTTGTTTTCGCCATATTCAAATCTTCCCCCTTTAGCACTTATCAATGCTTTCTATCCCTCCTCCCCGCAAAACAATTTTTATGGTTATTTTTATTTTAGTTTTCCTCTTCAATTCCCTTCTCGTACACCCCTTTATATGTTGCTACCCTCCCCTGGAAAGCATCATTTTAACCGCCCTCGTCGGTCGCGGTAATCGAATTATACCTAAGAATCAGGTATTGTAGTCGACAAAATTTCGGAAACTAAGATTCTCCAAATTGAAAATCGATTTTTTGATTTTAACGTACTAACATATTTTGCAATTAGAAAATACCAGAAATCATAAAAGCAGATGATTTCTTCAAATAATAAGGAGAATGGACGAGAGGTGATTTACTTCACTAGAGACGCACTGGAAAAATAAGCTTAGATATGTATTCTACAGTAGGAGTATTTAGTGTATGATTCTACGCATACCAACTATCTATCTGCGCAAACGTAATATCCGTATCACTTCTCAGTCCGCCCCACCATCGATATTTCCATATTTAAAGTATTGGAATTTCGGCTTTAACTCGGTATGAAAGTTAAAAATGACCATAGGAAGAACATCTCAACATCTTATAACAGCTAAACTGCCGCAGCCAGCATATGCGAGGAAGGCATCGTGGAATTTGCCCGACAGGGTTTTTATAAACATGCCTCTCCTTTCCCCCTCTCTCCCACCCCCTTCTCGATATCTCCTTCTATATCTATCTGCGTCTCTATCTCTAACTCCTTCTATATATCAATCTCCTTCTCTATTTTCCGTTTCTCTGTCAATCTCATCTTTATTTCCTGCTCTATCTATATCCACTTCTGTATATTTAGCTCCTTCTCTATTTCCTTATTATCTCTATCGCTTTATCTATCTTTATCTCCTTCTTTTTGTTATTGTATTCCTCTCCTTCTTCCTTTCTCTTCCTCTATTTCACTTTTGTTGTCCCCTATTACGTTCCCCCCTACCTTTGCGATTTTTTTTCTACCCATCTCTGAATATTTTCCTCTTCACCGTCCCTAATTTTCTATATTTTCACATGCCACCACCGGTAGTTTAATAGTGTGTATGTTTGTCTCTCAATCCGGCGGTTCCGGTTCTAATCCCAAGGTTGCTAAAATGCATTAAGTAGAAGTCTACAAAACTTCCTGATGTAATGGTCTTTCTTTTGACGTCGGTGATAAGCCTTAACAGCAGAAAATGGCCAATGATATAATTAATCTTTCTCTTACACCACACCTCTCGTTCTTCAACATTTCTCAGCCTGTAAATATGACAGAAACGCTTAAATAAAATTATTTGCTGTGATTTTGCGTTTTTGTTCTTTCGCACGTGCTCCTGCTGGTTCTATTCTTCGCTTTCCTCGTCGCTACTTTTACATTTAAAAAAGTTTTTTTATCAGTAATTTCTTACAATACAGCACAGCACGTGTTATTACTATATTATTACAATGTGCGAGCGTGAGACATTCCTGGGACGTTTACCTTTAGCATTTACATAACAAACAAAGTTTTTAACAATGTTGTTATTAAAACATTCGCGTTTTAAATACCTTCTAAATTCAAATGTTATCTACGCTGCTCTAAATAGTCTACAATTGCAAGCTATTCTAATTAAATTGAAAAGATCGCCTTGAGTCATAATTTTGACTCGCCCTGAGGTCAGATGGTTATGTCAGTGCGTACTAAATTCATCTCTTCAGGCTTTGCCATTTAAATTTTATTGTTACCTTGAGAAAACAGGAATTACACGCTTGTGAAAATTTAATAAGTCGTTAATTGGGTGAGATACTGAAATTTTATAAAGTAATACATACAATATTTTTCCTTATTCCGCATGTAAACATTTTTTTTAAACAGGAGATGGTTTTGAGTTCTGTTAGTTTAAAACTAACTAAGCTAAGAGGAAGTGATTCAATTCATACACGAATGAAAAACGGTTAACGTAAATCATGAATGAAAATAAATACCCAACTAATTTTAATTCTTGAAATTTTACGTAGTGCTGCATTAACAATTTGTTACAGGTAGTACGAATTCATTGTTGCTTGAAATTGTTGTGGATGACTAAAATCATTGTGAATCACAGACTACGTCTTATCGAACGTCACTAATGCAGAATTATGTAAACTGTTTGAAATTTTAGTTCATATTTGGTTTATTACCAGACGTAGAAACTTACGTGCATTTGGTATTTACATAACTTTTACCAATGACGTCGAATGGCTCAGAAATTAAAAATATTAGTTCCCGAGGCTCCAAGTTGTAATAGTTATTTATGTTACTAGTGGGATAAAGGCGTTATTACAAGACGAGTTTGAAAGTTGCACGACGAGGTCGTAGACGGAGTCGGGTAATCAAGAGTGCCATAATAATGCATTATCCCTCGTGTGACATACAAAATTTTATTTACGACTGCTCAAAATTTGTTCAAAAATAAAATTTTTTGCTTGAAATGATATTTGACGTTTCGCATTAATTTACTTGCAAATGTCAAGTCACTTTTAAAATACTTTTGTTTTAAAATCAAAGGAACGAGATAAATTCGATTTGTTCAATACTATGGCAACCAGCTAGTTTTCTTATAAACAAAGCTTCAGATTTGTTTGTGTAAATGAAATAATTTAGGTAATGAAACCATTATTTCACTAGTGAGATAATGAACTTCATTATCTAACGCAAATGAAGCAGTCGTAGATCAAATTAATTTAATAGGAAAAATAGAATTTCAGAAAGTTAATAATTTATGTCTATTATGTTGGTTTTAAATTAATTTAACAATTACTACATCTAACTCAATACATTTTTTAAATATTTGGAGGAAATTACAGAAGTTTCCCGATGACTGGGGAAGTGTTATGCAGTCGGGAAACAGTAAAGGATGTTTTAGCAACTAAAATGTTCGACTAAATAATACCAGAATATTTTTTTAATTGATGAATTGCTGAAAAACAGATGAATTTTCGGTATGTAATATTTCGCTTAAATACAAACTTTTTGGCATAGAATGTACTTTAGCAACTGAAATTTTTTTCCAAAATTTTTAGCGTACGCTCTAAACTCACCAGGTAGAATTTTTGGAAAACATAAGATTTTGCTTGCCATCGTATGATTGGGAATAAATAAAATCGGCTTAGACATGTAGTACTTTGGCAACTAGCCGGATGAACTTTTACCGTTTACTGCACTACAATTACTACTGCAAGCGTAAGATTTCTCTACTATCGTATAATTTGGAGGAACAAATTAATGGAATATTTCGAAATACAAATTTCATCAACTTTTGTTTCAATTTCTTTTGAGGAAGATTTTTTTCGGAAAATTGGTAAACTGTTTAAGCGAATACTGGACACTAGATAGCATTCTCATCAAAACTAAGATAATAATGCTTCGCTTAACTATCGTACGACTTGGTCAAATAAGATCATTCCACAATATATCGACTAATCACTACGTTGCATTTGCAGCCACTAGAATAATTTAAAATGATTATTCAACGCTATATTACAAGAGCCAATAACATGCTTCCATTTTCTACATGTTAGCCAATCCAAAAAAACTGTTATCGAAAATTCAACGTGTAGAGTTTTCACTGAAAAATCAAATAATTAAACAAGCGCTCGTCAGTTACTGACGTTTTGCAATATTAATAATTATTATTTTGTAAATAAAGATAATGCAAGTTGATAATTGAAGTTATATTGTTGAATAATCTTTCTAAGCACCACTCGTGGCAAGAATTTTTTTAGAAAATTATCATTTCCAAATTTCAATCAACAAAATCACCCCGAAATCTATCTCGCCTGAAGGTTCGTATTTTTGAGCTGATTTTATTTTGTGAAATTTTGACGCAACAATTTCTATGGAAACGACAAAGCATTATCAAAAAATCTGAAGTGTGGACTTCGAGTGGACTTTCCCATACTAAAACTTATTGTATTTGCAAAAGTGTAAATTTTATATTTATAACCTTCCATTCCATCCATCCAAATTCATAGAAAGCGCCACAGTAAAATTAAAGCATTAAAAAAAAACAATTGTAGTCAATACTAGATACTAATACTGTCGTATTTGCAAAAGTGTAACTTTTAATAATTATAACGGTGTACAGTTCAGCGAGTATTACATTTCTAAGAAAACACGCAGCAGGAATTTGAATTTGTAATTGCCTGTTCAATTGGTTTCCGTACCGTAACTCTACCCATAGAAGCAGCGACTACCTGCACCACCAACGCAAGGTAGGCGCCCGCCGGCGCGCCTATCGGCGGATTACAAATTCCGCTCCGACAAAAATGGCTATAATAGCTTTATTTGGGAACTTATCAACAATATGCAAAAAATGAAAAAAATATTTTTTAACCAGAGCTGGTTAAAATCACGTAAACGCCGGAAAACGCGTTGTTGATATTAAAAAGTATCGTTTTTTCTTAATTTTTAGAATTCTAGCAAATCCCAATAAAGGACCTTAAATAAACTATCGAACTGATAAAAGTTTATAACAATCGGCGTTTGCGTTTCTAATAAATAATTAATCAATTTTAAATTTTAAAAATTCATGGAAAGCGTCGTAGTAAAATTTGGGAGATGAGTAAAAAACGAGTTTGTAGTTCAATGCAAGTTCTATTCGGCTCAGAACGTTTAAAAGAAATTTTTGGAGTAATTTTATTTCATCGTATACTACCTAGGAAGGGCAATCGGAGTAAATTACTTGAACCTCCTGCACATAAAATCGTGTTTATTTTGTTTAAGAAAAACATTTTGACGTACAAAGTTTAATCGCGATAAATGCAAACGAATGAAACTACTCATTTGTTTTAATTGTTAGTCTTAAAACTAAAATTAATTTGACATTTTGATATATTATTCGTGGAATAATCCAGTCATATATCACTTGGTAATTGAACAATAACGGAGTTCAATTAAAAAAACTTGTTGCATGGCTATGATGTTTTGGTGAAAAAAATTTTCAAACTCGATTATTTTAAGTACACGCAAGAACCTTATCCAAAAATTAATCTAATGTTCCTCGAGCAGTGTACATTATTTTTGGACGCAACCAAGAAAAAGGTATTGCGATCAGTGACTTTTGGTGATTTATTTGTGTCGTATTCAGAGCCGGACTTGCATTATTGGAGTCCCCAGACAACTTATATTAGCTGTTGATTAAAAATTGACGCCTAAAATTCATTTTCTAGCGTCAGCAATTAGTTTTCGACGCCAAAAAATAGTTTTTAGACGTATAAATTTCTTTTTTGACGTCAAAAATTGATTAATCTCAACGTCAAAATTTGATTTTTGATGTCTGAAATTTATTTATTTAATGTAAGAATTAAAAAAAACTATTCAATTATTAATACATAAAACGGATTTCTTGATGCCTGTAAATCATTATTGACAGTCGTAACAGAACAGTCTTCGTCGGACGTCACACTAAATTATAGGCCTATATTTTATTTAGTTGCCACAAGAGTGCGCTTTATGCTGGGTTCATACTCGTATAAGGTTTATATCAAAGAATCTTTATATTTACCATCCCACGAACCATTTTATGTTGTGATTTTATAATTCACGCATCACCTATTTGCCCTAGTGCATATGCCATATTATTATCAATTATTATCCAGTGTGCTTTGAAGAGCCGGTGCAGATATACGTGCGCCCTCTTTTGCAAGACAGCTCCCTTACCACAGTCAATGTTTGCAGTATGGTTCAAGTACACACCACTGCCATCGGTATTCCGTTACGTTATATTTTTTCGACGTCAAAAGTTTGTTTACTAAAGGTCAAAAAATAATTTATTTGCAGTTTACGAATGCCGTTTTTATTATTTTATTGAATATTCCTTGAACGGTATTTATACGTGAAGAAATGATTTTTTGACGTCAGAAAATGGGTTTGTAACACCAATAAATTAATTTCTCATAAAGATAATTTTTGATGTCACAAAATCAATTTACGACGTTTGAAATTTAGTTTGTTACGTCCGTCATCTACGTTGATTTGTGAAAACTTCGCAGACGATTACGTCTAATATTCAATTTTTGACGTTAGAAATTGAGAAAAATGTACTTTTGTTTGTTGTGAAACTGACTTGTACTACTACTTTAAATAGTAGTGAGCAGTAGTATAAATAGAATTGAATTTTATATTTAGTGCATTTCGGAAACTGATGGATAATAAAAAACAAATAAAAAAATTATTTTAAGATCTGGGGAATTTTAAGCGGCCTATTTAGTGTAGCACCCTTACGCAGTTGCCTACGCTTGCCTGTGCGCAGGCTCTAGTTGTATTAAAATAAAAAGTCTTTTCTATTCTTTAAACAAATAATTACCTTTTTTTCCAAAAATATTTCACAACAGTAGGAATAACATGTAGTCTAAGAGTAGGGATATAAAATCATGTTTTTCTCCATATCGTACAAAATGCGGATAAGACCCTTTCGTCTTCCAAGCAGAAAAAGTGCTGAAACAGAGGCCTGGCACACCGGCAAGTCAAGCGCTTTAAGACTATGTGCTTTGATTTGCGGAATATCTTTTACAGGGTGCAGAGAAATATGTAAAATAAACTGGTTGTGCTGACTAGCATAATGCGCAAGGTTCTCACCGGGAATTTTGCATGGGAAATACTATACATAATTAGTAACTGAAAATTATTGCGTTATTAAATATATTTTTTCGGAAATATATTCATTAGAAATAGAGAACGCCAAAGAATAAATGGCGAATTCTTATCATTGAGGGGACGGGAGAAACTAGTTACTCTAAATTAAGTTTACAATCTTAACTCGCAATCACTTTTTTTCTGCAAAAACATGTTTTAACCTCCTACGTTTATTAAGTCTGAATGTACAAATGTTACAAAATTAAACAAAAATTGTTTAGCCAGTTTTTTTAACAATAATTTATTGACAGGTTGCAAAAATTCCAGAATTTTTCTAACGTCACAGTTTTCATGGTCTCAAAAATTCTCGTGGAATAATTTAAACTTAAAACGCATAGAAAACAAAATTTCAATTTGTTGTTTGTTTATTTTGACTAATATTAGAAACTTACACCAATTTCACAATTATAATAAAATATTTTAAAACGGAATCATCTTCAATCCTACGGAACTCTTTTAAGTCTTCTTCATCGCTTGTCGCAAGCTACCTGAAGTTCTGACAGAATTATCCTTACTCTTTAGATAATAAATTCGAATATTAGCAAACAGGCCAACTTTTTAGTCAATGAAGGTAACGTAAAAGCACGGGATTCGTCCCACATGTGCAGTATACATTTAGCTATCCAGAAAACGTCATAAAATTAGACAAAAGTAGTTCCGCATCTTGTTAACACTAATAATAAAGAAAAGAATTCCCATTAAAACAAATTGTTGCTCTTTACAAAAATGGATTACTCAATTACTGTTAATAATAAACTTGATTTTCATTAGAAATAGAAATTATGTTAATAAAGTGAAACTCACCGATGCCGTCAGTGAAAACATAAATAAAGAAATTTTTTGGAAAACAATTCAGTTCATATTGACGTACATTGGATGTGTCAACACACTGTTAAATACAAATGTGCTGTATTTATTACAGCCCAACTTTTTGAACATTTCCTGTATAAGATTTATGCGCGTTGAAAAAATGACGTATTTGCAAATCCTACATTTTTCCTTCTATGCAAATTTAATCCCTGAGCTTAAGCAAAAATTACAACTAATCTACCAAAATTTAATAGAACGGGGAAGAAAGTTTAATTAATACAAATGTAGGAAAATTTATCCAACTGATTAGCATTGACGTAGATAAAGTTTGGTAACTAGAAAACCATCAGATAAAGAACTGTAATTCGCCTACGTACTAGCCAAAAAAAATGTTCTCAAATTGCATACTACAAAATAACAAGCGTCCTTGTTATTAGCCTGAACTTGCGCAAAGGATGAACGAATGCAAATTTAAAGGACAATCAAAACGTAGGAACTGCGAAATAAATTACACACAAGCAAGCACTATTAAAATTATTATGACATATAAGTTTGCAAAAACATTTTGCCCCCGGTTGTTTTCACATTATGTTAAAATACTACACTTTTTTTTAAAAGATAGAAGCCGACTAGACACAATTAAAATCGATCCTAAGCCTCGTTTTATCACCAATTAGAAGAAACGTAAAGTATACCAACAAAGAACTTACACGTACTAATTAGTTCTTTACAACAGTAAAAAAGCAAATAAAATTTCGCAATCGTTCCCAAGGTTGAAAGCTTTTGTTAAACTAGTATCATCTGACCAAAACTAAAAGTTCATTCATCTTGTGCTTTTAAGATAGACAATCTTGTCGTAACATCAATAATTTGTTATTGTTACTATCTGATGAACCGTAATGTATAAAATATCAGCTTTGACGTTCGTGATCGTAGGTCATGTCTATAAGGCGAGGGTCACTTCTATTGATAAATTCACAAAAAAAATACCCAGCTATTAATAGACGGAACAGACAAGACCTAATCTGGAAATTGCTTTAATTTGTTCAAACCAACTTTACGTAATAGTAAACAAATATTACAAACATATTTAGATTAAAAGTGTCTTTGATTTCGATTATACACTTTGATGTTCTAATAAAAGCTTTATTAAATAATATAGAAACAACGATCAAAAACTGATGAGAAAGAAGCATAAATTTTGTTATTACTAAAGCACGGATTTATATGCATTAAACTCACACAATCACTGCCTATCACAATCATTTTTTTAGCACTGCACTAGCAGAAACACTGTAATAGTGATTTTTTAATAAGTTTTATTTTTCTAAACATACCTGTTTGCCTACATGAGGTATGAGGTATGTATAACCATTATTTCTAATCCGCGGCGTATTTAAAGCATACTGAATTCTAGTCAGTTCTTATTGCTGACAAATCCAAAGTCCATCTCATTTTCAGGTTTCATTTTGTTGCGAGATGCCATATTTCATTAAGAAACAAAAATATGTTTTGATATGCGCCTTATACACAGGGTGTCTCCTAGATACGTACAGAAACTTCAGGAGGTGATTCTTTGGGTTACTCCACGAGGAAAAGTTAACATGAACATATGACCAAAAAAGCTTCCTTACCGAGTTACAACCCTCTGTAGAGAGAACAGTGTAATAACTCTTAGGAATCTTTGTTTGAATAAGTGCACCAGGTATGTCATATGGGGGGGGGGGGGACGTGATATTTGCTTCTAAATATTTTAGCTTTTTACAACTATTAAAGTTTTGTTTTGAAAATTTTATTCTCACTAAACAATGCGGAAAAAGGTATATTTGTTGAAATTCGCGATATCTAACAGAGGTTTCAAGGTAATTTAAGTTTTATGAAAAATCAAGCTACCATGAAAGCATTTTACGGAAACATTGCTCTTGACCAGTTAGACCTTGATTGGCCGCGATAATACTTCTTTTATGAAGTTCCGGTGTTATCGGCGTTCTATCACCATAGCAACGTAGCAAATGTTTTGATTTTTGCATTTCATAATTAAATATGCGTTAATAACAAATAATTATAACAAATCATAATTTAATTTTTTTGTTAGCGGAATATTCTAAAAAATACCATACGTGAATTAATAAAATTATCTCTAATTCTGTCTTCCATTGACGAACGAACTGAATTTTGTTGATGTACGGCAGCCCTTCGGACTCGTGATATTGCCTAGCAACAACACAATTTCGTTGTCAATAAAACAACATTAACAAATAACATGTGGTATTGCTGTTGAATATTCCACTCACATTGTAACAGCCAATGACAGCCGTCTATTTTAAGTCTCTTGACTAGTTAGACCCTGACTAGCTTCGATAATACTTTTTAGTTGACTTCGGAGTTACCGGTGCTGCATAAACATAGCAACACGTCAACAAAATTGTTATATTTGCGTATAATAATTAAAAAACGCGTTAGAACATAACAAATTAATATACTATATAATAGTTTATTTTTTTTGTTTGTGAAATATTCTAAAAGATACTGTTGATAACTGTTAGATATAGCGACTTTCAACAAGAGTACCTTTTCTGTGTATTTATGGATGAAAAATAAGATTTTCTGAACAGAACTTCAAAAATTGTGAAGATCTAAAATATTTGGATGAAAATATTGCGTAACATCCCCGTATGAGACACCTATGGTGCACATATTCAAACAAAAGTCTGCTCTTTCTTCGAAGGGCTGCAACTCTGTAAGGAATCATTTTCGAACATATGTTCATATGAACGTTTCTTCATGAAATAACCAAAGGAATCACCTCCTGAAGAAAAATATGCAAAATGAAATTGTTGTCATCGTGTGGCTTGTCATTGAATAAGAATATAGATGCGAAAGTAATTGATTGACATATAATTATTTTAGAATACGCATTTGCATAACATCCGTTCTTTAAATTATTATCACATCCAACAGTTTTACAATTGTAGCACAGACGGCTGATATGAATTATCTAAAAATTCAAAGTTCGGATGGAATTGCTCCATGAAACATTTACACTTTTCTGGTCTAAATTTAAGATTCAGTTTAAAATATTTCCATTCAATAGTTTAAAAGTGTAAACTTGTACAAACTGGACGCAAAAAATTAAATTATCAGAAATGAGGGATTAAAGTCCAATGTAATGGAACTCCGTTACAAAAGCTGTTTACAAATATTGTTTTGATGAACTAAATATGAGAAAATTGGAATTTTACTGCGTAAATCAGTTATAGCAATGAATTTGTAGGTGTTAGATATTTTTCTTTCCCATAATGTGTGTCAAAACGGAAAAACCTGTTTTGGACCTCCAGGAACCAAAAACGGTAGCGTTTAAAAAAGACTCTGTATGTGTATAACGCGAAATCTCAGGAAATGCTGGACCGATTTTAATGAAATCTGGGTACAACAAAAATTCGTCGGACCAGAAAGTTTGTTTTTACGATCAGGAACCAGAAACTGAAGTTAAATATGTTTCTTTGCTGCAATTACTTTCAAAAATTAATAAGCAGAATATGAGAAAGAGCGCCAATACTAATCGAATGACTTGTTCCGAACATTTTACCTTTAAAATGGTGGCCGCTATGATTTTTTGAAACTTTTGGTGATAACGTCAATTACGCAAAAATGAGTTTGTCAGATCTGCAGAAACTTTGATTTTTATAATAGCTGTAGGGGTACACACAATGTTGTTATCTAAGACCATTTTTGAAACCACAAAAATTGTAATGTGAAAAACTATTAAGATTTTCAAAAATATTTTTCAAAAACAATTTTTGGCTCATAGAGCAAGAATGTATGTGCAATTTGGTGTTTCCGTGATTTGCATGTGATGCGCCTTCTATGAATTTTTGAAACTATTGGTTGTAAAGCCGACTTACTCAAAACTGAGATCAGATCGGCATAAACTTTGGCTTTCGTAATAGTCCTACGAGTACAAAATGTTAGTACCTAAGAGAATGGTTTAAATTACGAAAACTGTGAAGTGAATATGTTTTTAAAGTTTTAGATATTTAAAAAAGAATATTGATTAATAACAGCCCACACAGTTTTCTTAATTATTGTAGGCCCATAGAGCTAGATATTATCTACAATTTGGTGTCCCAATCCGCTAATTTCATTGTGACGCCATCTATGCATTTTTTAAAGATATAGCATTCATTCATTCCCACTTGGTTAATATACGGTGGAGCATATATAATTTATGTTTAAAGTAAATTGCTCATGACTAATTGTAGAATACGATTCTAAACTTAATTTTTTTAGAAGGGCTGATACAAGCACCTCCCCCCCACTCCAATTTTTGGCTGATGAATTTGTTATTTGGTTTTTGACGTTCTTTAATATCAAAGAAGATTTATCCAAACAAATCAAAAAATTCATATTTTTGCTCACAATATACTAAGAAAAAAAAATTTCAATTTTCAACTATTGTATTGCCCGTGCAAAATACTAGCATATTATATTTGCCAAATAACCAGTTTATTTTACATCTATCTCTGTATCTTGCAAAAGATATTTAGAAACAACAAAGATGTTAAAATAAGACGGCCTCTGTGTCAGCATTTTCTCGTTTTATCTTTTTAAAATAATGCTGCTTCTTATAATATAACAAGCGGATATGGGTATGCTCGACGGATCTGATCCTATGTAGCAGCATACCAGATTATATCTTACACCTATACTTACATGATACATAATATTTTTTGACTTAAGACACATTCATGCGTTATGAAACAAGAAATACAATTTTCCAAAATATGCTAAAACATTTTGCAATTAAAATTTTATTGAATTATTACTATTAACATTTATATTAAAATTTCTAACAAACATATTGATATATTAGATACAATGAAAAACTTGGTGTTCAAGTTCCAGAAATATTAAAGTTTTTTTTGAACATTCTTAGATCTTTACAACAGTATACTATTGCAACCACTGTTCCAGGAAACTCTAGAAATATAAAAATAGTAAAACGATAAATATTTTAAAATAGTACTGTGATATGTCTAAATTTATTATGTAGATATGCGTAAAATATTCAAATACTTTTAGGATTGTGAAAATATGTAATAAAGCAATTGCAAAAAGAATGTTTTAACATTAATACAATTAGATAATCAAACCGACAAAAAAAAAACTAAAAATTTTCATAATTTATGAAATATTGTTAAAATTCAAACATTCATTCTAATCTTTACCAGCAACGTTTTCAACCAGTGTCGGCATGTTGAATAATTTTTAAAAAAGACATTCTTGGCCTTGTGTCTACATTTTTCTTCTTTGCGAACATGTAAACAGATATAAGCCTTTCTCGCTTGTAAGAACTTATATCTACCCCCATTGTGTTTTTGCCGCCATTTAACAAATTTTGAAATTATGTTAAAACATTATAGATATAATAAAAGAGTTAAGACTGGAGAACTAAGTGGCCATGGTAATTATAACATTTAACTTAAATACTTTCTTCCCCGGTTCTCCGACATACTAACTGTAAGCACTGTAATTCGGCCCAAAAATTGATTTTGACGGAAAGGCATGTTTTAGTGTCGTACCGAATAACGGGTCATCAACACGTATGTGTGTGTGTGTGTGTATATATACACTTTACAACCTTAACGGAGAAAAATCAATACAGCCTCAAACTAAAACAGCAAAGAAACGATTCGAGGTTGGTCCGCCAAAAAATAGCGGGTGGGAAAGGGGTGCAGCCCTACTTTAATATTAGCTCATCCAAAAAATTAACGTAGATTCTTGTTCTACGATAATGGTCGATTTGCGCAAGCGCGAATCGTTAACATACCCGTTTTAGGGTTGTCAGCCGTCTTTTTTTCGGAAGGATTGTTCTTATTTTACACTTATTGTCCCTCTTGCTTTTCTCTAGTCAGTTTTGAGAGGAAATTTTCGGAAACTGTTATTTCATTATTAAATACCCACTCTTGGACGATCTTTTGTCGTTACAATACACTTTTATTTACTTATCATACAATTATTGTACTTATACTGTTTCGAAATAATACAATTATGTCAAAATTAGGGTTACTCGCAGTATGAATTTGATCAAAAGAACTTTGGATCTAGCAACTTTTCTTCGGGTTTGGGTCAACTTTATGATATAATTTTTAGAAAATAGGTCAGAATTAACTTTTGCGTGATTAAAGTTGTATTTTTGATAAACTTTTTGTACCAGCGAGCGGATAAAACGTGCTAGGCGTTTTTTTGTAGATTTATTTTTTAAATGGAAATTTAACTTTCACTACTTCAATCTTTAAAAAATCACTTCGTCTCGACTTTTCTAAGCGTAATCGGTAGGCGTGCGTTTGGAGTTCCTAATGTTTAGCGGCTCCAAATAGTTATAAACATTAAGTTTACACTATTTAAAATTTTATGAATACGTCTTTAAATTAAAAAAAGAAATAAAATAATATAATGTAACATATTAGTTGGAGCAAATACAATGTTAATAATTTCCATTAATAAAATTGTAATGTGGAAGTGCGAAACAGTAAGGAACGCAGAACTCCCACTCAACAGCTATTATGCCGTTACAGTATTATCTTTCCACCGGACGGATGATTCAGCCAAGTTATTATAGTCGCCGAGTCCAATTTAGAAAACCATACATTTCTTATGGAACAAAAAATTGAATTTAAAGATTTTCTGCAAACAGATTTTTTGGGATTTAAAAAACCAACCGACGACACGGCGAATTCATCAGCCAAAAATTAGATGGGAGGAGAAAACTCCCCTACATAATGCTGTACCTAAAAGTTAAATGGTGTCTCTTATTCTACTATCACTTATGAGCAATTTAGCTTTAACAGAAATTGTTTATCGTCCGCCATTCATTAAATAATGGCGCATCACTTTTCTATTTTCAAAAATTCATAGAAGGCGTCACAAAAAAATTAGCGGGCTGGGAACCCACAGCCCTTTAAGCCTATAAAGTTTATTAAAATCGTGTGACCAGTTTTTGATGTTGAAAGTTTCCAAAATTTTAAAATTATTTTTACTTCACAGTTTTCATGCGTTTACAAATTCACGTACAGAGTAATATTGCGTGCCCCAGAGCTACTACAATACCCAATTTAATCCCGATCTGTCAACCCGTTTTTCATTAGGGCGTCAAATTTGAGTTTCAAAAAATCGCAGCGTATGCCATGTTAAAGCTAAAAAGTTCATTTTCAGATTTCGAAATATTTTGTTTCAGAACAAAATGCCACCGAAAAACATATCTAACTTCCGCTTCTGGTGTCGAATTTTTTTTTAAAGCTTATTTCCCTGATGAATTTGATATACTCTCACATTCCGAAGCTAATCGAAATAGGACCATCCGTGTGGGAGTTAGGGAGCGCACAGAATACTTCCCAAACGAGTGGTTGGAGTTGAATAAAATTTTTTCTTACATTCTAAATTTTGCAAATATTAAATTCGCAATTTTATTATTTTCTATCCATGTATCCATAGCAACGTATCGATTGATAATCTGTAATTGATAAAATTTGTTACCGACACATAACAAAACATAGCCTATCAGTTATATTTTTACACCTCATTCGAAAGGTCTTTTAGTTATGCGTCTGATCCTAGAGTTTCAAAAACAAATTCAGTCATAACAAAATGGCAGATTTTAAACAAATGGACTCACTCAATTCAAAATTGTTTTGATTTTTTTACCCAGTAGTTACGCAGACGGTGCGCCACCTCATTATTATAGGCCTGTTTCTGACTTTCTCAACGGACAGTTTCTTGGAAGATAGATTGGTAGGCGGGGGCCTGTAGAATAGCCGGCTCGCTCCCCAGATTTAACCCCCTTAGATTTTTTTCTATGGGAATATCTGAAATCGAAAGTGTACAGAACCCGTTCAGAAACAATTAAAGAACTGGAGCAACGCATTACAGAAGTTTGCGGAAATATCACTCCAGAAACTTATGAAAATGTAAGGCAGAAATTTCATAACCGACTTTTTATGTGCCAAGAAGTGAATGGTGAACATTTCAAACACTTAATTTCTTTTTCCTTCAATTCTTAGTCATTTTGTTATATCTGAATATTTTTTTTAAACTCTAGGATCAGGCGCAGAACTAAAAAACCTTTCAAATGAGGTGTCACTCGACCCCCGTTTCCATTTAAAAAAAATTCAAAATAGCGCCCAGCCACCATTTTGAATAATACAAAATTTAATAATGGGTTAAAAAATAGTATTTAATTACTTTATAGGCACAGTGTATATCTTTAACCCTAACATCAATAACAAAAAAGTTGTCGAAGTCTACACAATCATACACAAAATAAATACAAATTCTAGAAAACTTGTTACCTACCATAACTATCAATAAATAGTTACAAGTAATTTTGTATTACAGCACACGTAGCTTAATAAAACTTCTTTTAGCACCTAACACGAAAGCCCTGTATGGGTTGTTTATAAAAACAACCGTAAAATAAATTGATATTCTATTTTTATATGCTTCTCCGGTGGTCGAACTACCATTATTACCCGATTAAATTTTATTGATTAATTGTTTGAGAAATTAGATGTCTTCTCTACCTTTTAAAATAAGCAGCAAAGGTATGTCAACGCATTTATTATTGAATCAAAAAGATAAACCCCTTCAAAAACTTAAAACTGTTTGGTTGTTATCAATGAACTCTAATTAGTTTTATTTATTTTTTATAAACAATCATATGAAGAAAGTCTAACAACTTTATTTTTGAATTTTTGGACTTCAAAACAGTAAGCCATTTTATTTTCTATGAATTATCTCATATTCTGCCGCAATATTTGATAAATAGCCTATGTTAGCAACAACATTGAGATATTTTTGTATATAAATTGTATATTATTGTAAAAGCTGGGATATTATTAACGTATTCCCTAGCAACGCATTTGCGTCAATTTACACTTACACAGTGATAAAAAGCAAATAATAGCTTTTTGTTGTAAAAATTAGTTAATTTGATATTGATATGATAAATATGAACTTTCGTAAGTAGAAACGTAGTTTGTTATTTGCTATTTTTAGAATTTTCAACTTTGTTTCTGTTAAAGCACTTTTCTAACACTCCGCCAAGAATCATTGTTTTTGTTACAGGAGCAAAAGCGTAAGTTTTAATGAAGTGCAAAGCTTTCTGTATACAAAAGAATGTAAAGTTTGCGATACAAGAAATAAAGCTTTTTAATAACAAAACATACAACTAGTATAAACCAGATATTTTTAAAATTACATTTTAATAATGATTTTAATAAACTGTTTCTGACTTTTAACCTTTCTGACGTTCGTTGACTAAATTCTGACCGTTTTTCAATATTTCCGAGAACAGCTGATTGATCTTTCTTCAGAATTCGCTTTTTTGACCTGTATTTTGTTTGGCATTCTAGAATGTAGTTATTTACATCGCTTTTGAGTTAAGAATGACTTTTGAACGGCGGGGAAATTTCAAAATAAAAAAAAATCGATTCGAAGATTGCAACACATAACAGATAACCCCCTGGTAATCTGGTAGTTCAGGCAAATAAACGGTTATTTTATCTAGGTGTTGGTAAAAAAAATAAAAGATTGCATTTATATCGCCATCGTAAAACTGTGTCAATATTGATTCTGCTCTATTTGACTTTTTCGGTCGTATTTGTTCCGACTGTTTTTAATTTGTTTCTTATCATCGTTTCTAATTCGTTGTTGTTTTAATGCTTTATTACTACGTATCCAAGTGGGTTCATTATTATCCTTACGTTTTCTCGTTTTCTACACGTGGAAGGTAGCAGTTGGCAATGCATGTTTTTTAGCATTCTAAAATGACTTCAAGATCTGTGTTACAGTGTAAATTTAGTTGAAGTAACCCAGTCATTTGTAATAGTAATTAAAACAAAATTACACTTTACGATATAAATTCAAACATCAACCAACAATTAATAAAATAAACAAACAATAACTTTTATATAAACAAATTAATTTTAAAATAAGACTGGAGCTAAAGACGGATGGTCTGCGTAGAGACCGAGTCGGAGCCCTGGTGGTTGTGCTTGCGGCTGCTTCGTTTCATAAAGAACTCGTGGTGGCATTTCGGCAAGACCTGGTGTAGCCGCTGATGCGCTCTTGAAGGAGCGATGCGGGAGACATCGCCAAGTACTGAAGTAGCCGCTGATTCGCTTTGCAAGAAACTCCCGGTACTGGGGGGCTTGGGACCGTAAGCTTACGCTTGAACTGAAAGCCAGGCTCTTGACAAAGCCTAGGAGGATGGTTTGCCTTGGAAGCTTTTGCTTGATCCTTAGGCATAAACGCGGGCGATTGTTTTTCTTTAGACCGTTCTGATCGATGCTGAAGAATAATTGAAACTTCCTGTTCAAATGCGAAGTTCAAATTCTCAAAATATTTTGCAGTTCTTAGTTTTCATTCACTTAATAATTCTCCTACATAGTAACATTGTGGTCCCCCAGGGCTATTCATTACGATACCAAAGTTCATTCTTACTAATTTTTGTGTAATACGGCGTTTAATTCAAAATTTTCAAAACAATCGTAGCATCTTCCATTTTGAAGTTAAAGAAAGTTCGGGAAAAAAAGCATTAAATATGCCCGAGGATCCTTTTTCTACCAAATTACGTTTTTATATTTAAACAAATTCGCTTTAAGAACAAAATACTACCAAAAAACAATTCCAACGCGTTTACGGTTTCGGATTTTTTTGAAAAGCTTATTTTGCCAATGAATATTCGATATTCCCCACATTCCAAACCTCATCAAAATCACCCTACCGTTTCGAAAATAAAAGTGAACGAACGTATTCACCCACCTAACATTAGACAACTATACACTTTCAGTTCGGCCAAGGACTATGCCATGTGACACAGACTCATGGTACACCCCCCTTTTCTCCTTTGTTTCTCTAGCTATATTTCTGAAATTTGGAACATTGAATATGCTCACTAGACGGCACTTTCTGACATTTTTGGAAAAAAAAATTCAACTTCCGGTTTTTCCGGAAATGACATCAACTTTCGATTTTCAAATGGGACACCCTGTATATTATTACATTTTTGGATACCCCATCGATGGTACTTTCGAATGACGTCAGAGTACCATTACGGTACCATTTGAAAAAATGGAGTTTCGAGTAAAAAAACGTTTTGTTTTACTTTTTTGGCACGTATTTCGAACCACAATACTATTTTAGCGAAAATGCGATAGTGTAGCATTATTTTGATTATTTGGAATAATTTTAGGGAGTTCATGGCTCTCTAGATCGAAAAATAAAATGGGTGTTCTGACAAATGAAATATCAACTATAAGGTATCATTGAATTCAGATAATTACGAAGATTTCAAAAATGTAATAATATACAGGGTGTCCCATTTGAAAATCGAAAGTTGATGTTTGTTTCCGGAAAAACCGTAAGTTGAATTTTTTTTTCCAAATATGTCAGAAAGTGCCGTCTAGTGAGCATATTTAATGTTCCAAATTTCAGAAATATAGCTAGAGAAACAAAGGAGAAAAGGGGGGTGTACCATGAGTCTGTGTCACATGGTATACATAGTATATAGTTCAATTCACATCTTTTCACAAAACAAGTTAAGTGTTGGAATGCCAAACTAAAAATATTCTATTAAATATTCTATTTATAATAATAAAATCTGGATTTTTATGTACTTCTTATTACTGCTACATCATTATCAATATGCGTGAATAATTTACAACACTACTTTTTTTGTTTTTGTTTTGCATTAACATTATTACTGTCACTGCTGTCAATAAAATTATTGCTATATTACTACCACCGCAATTAGTAGCCACACGCAAGCTTCGCTTATGTGGCATAATTAATCAATTAATAATTTACAATTGACACATTTATAATTTATAATCTGTGTATTTATAATAGTTATTGTACTTTTACTTTCACATGTGTGCGTATGTAAGCGGTTGACCGCAGATGTAGGAGTATACGTATATTTATACGTTCAAGCTTTACCTCGTAGAAGTTTATTTTAATTTATTGTAAATAAAACAAATCTTAACTGCTACTGGTGTTTTATTTTAGTCTTATACGTATTTCTACGTCTTTACACGTCATTATCAAAGGCAAGATTAAAAGTAAACAGTTGGTGTTGCTATGGGAACAATAAATCTTCATAACATGATCTTGGTTTTCTATATCTGCGTCCAGATGACTTGATTTCTCATTCCAAAACGTCCAATAATGGTGAATTTGAGAGATCAATTTGTTCATTCATTAAAAGTACCGTCTTTTAAATGTTTGTAAATTTCACATGCACAAGGCTAAAATAAAAAACCTGTTGAACTTAACAATCGTTTTATTTACAATAAAGTATACGCATATGCTAAAATGGTGTCGAGAATGCGTTTTTAGCTTCCTCGCCAGAGGAAGGTATTGTTATTTGGCTTATGGCGATGCAGATTTAAGAACAACTATCAAGAATTGGTTAATCTTAAAAAAAAACAGCCTTGGATACATCCCCTATTGAAGGTTTTGTGTCTAGATGGTAATAGATCTAGATCTAAATTAAGAGAATACTGCAGATTCTTCAATAATTTTAGAACGAATATCACAAGATTTGATTATGTAGTGCACAGTTTATCAGAAACAATAAAACAAACACAAATATCATGAATGTATGGATGTCCGAACCTCCAACTAAATTTCATTTCATCTTTCAAAAATTTTCCCACAATTCTCAAAAATTTTTAAAATGCCAAAATATTCAAAATTTGCAAATTTCGAAATTTTCAGTTTTTAAAAATTTACAAAATTTAAAAAAATTTCAAGATTTCAAAGTATTTCAAAATTGTAAAAAATAGCAAATTTTCATATTTATGAATTTTACCTCTTTTACAATATTTTAAAAATTTCTTATTTTTAAATTTCCAATAATTTTTAAAACATTTTCCATTTTTTTTCATTAGTTTTTTAAATTTTAAAACATTTAAATTTTACAAAATTTTCAAAATATTTCAAATTTATTAAATTTTAAATTTCACTAATAATCAAGTTTCAAAATATTCAAAAACCTCTAAATTTTTAAGTTCTAACAATTTTTAAAAACTTTCAAAATTTTATATTTTAAAAAAGATCCAAGAATTTTGATAAAAAAGCAAAATTGTTAATTGTTAATCTTGTATATCTGAGTATTTTTTTGAAATGTTCAAAAAAACATTTAAAATATTCATAAAATTGTCAAAATTAATTTCGTAATATTTAAACAAATTTCAATAACTAAATAAATAAATAAATTTTAATATTTATAAAAGTCAAAATAGTGTAGTACAATTTGAAAATTCCAAATATAATTAAGTTTCAGCAATTATCAAAATATCAAACCCTCAAAGTTTTTAAAAATTGTGGGTTTCAAGAATTTTAGAAAATTTTCACACCAAAATTTTTAAGTTTTAGACATATTCGTATATTTTAAAAAAACATCCAAAAATGTTGCCAAAAAAGCAAAATTGTTGAACTTTGTAAAAAACATCTCGTATAAATTATATTTAAGCATTTTTTCGTAATTTTCAAAACAAAAACATTTTAAATGTTCATAAAATTGTCAAAATTTTCGTAATATTTAAAAAAAAATTTAATAAATGCAAAAAATTTTGAAATTTTTTAATATTTTTCATTTTAAAACTCAAAATAGTGTACAAATTTAAAAGTTTTCAAAATTCCATGTTTCTAATTTTCAAAATGTTTCAGAATTTTCAAAAAACTTGGAAATCTTAAAATTCCCAATATGATTAAGTTTCAAAAATTTTCAAAATTTCATAATCCACAACTTTTTTAAAACTTGATTTTTTTAAAATTTTACTATTTACAAAAACTTTAATAATCCTCAAAGTTGAAAAGTTACCAATAATTTTGACTAAAAAAATTAGTAAAATTTTTTATAAAAAACATCGGCATAAAATACATTCAAAAATTGTTTTCGAGAATTTTAAAAATATTCTAAAATATTATATAAAAATTTTTCGCAAAATTTTAATAAATAGGAAAAATTTCCGTGGCTGTTGCCAAACAGCTTTTTATTTTTATTTTTGAAATAAAATGTCTAATGCTTTGCTATTTTTTATAGTGTTTTATTTTATATTACTCTTAAAGTCAGTGGCGTATTTGCGGTTAAAATGCTTTAACTTAAGGTGCCACATAGTAAAAAAAATACTTGGCAACGCCTTGAACGCCCATTTCCCAACAAAATTGCCTGGGAGGGGCCTCTCGCTTATTTTGCGACCAGGCCAAAAATTCTAGCTACGCCACTGGAAAGCAGCCTTACTCTTTATTTTGTTTTACTAAATACAGTAATAAACTAATGGTCTTGAATAAATGTTTAATTTGACTTTATGGTTATTTTTTTAACATTTTATAAAAAAAAACACCGGGTAATACTGAAAATACTTACGGCTACAGTTTTCAGTTACGTTTACGAACATTTGTTAGTTTCTGTTTGTGTTTCGATTACGATGCAGGAAATTTTGCTGTTTTTTTCCGGTTTTCGATGGCGTTTTCGTGCACGTCCCTGATCTTGACTTGAATTTTTTTGATGATTTGGCGGAATTCATTATTGTGATTTTAATTTACTATCGTCGCCCAAAAAGAAACAATTTACGTAACAGAAACATAACCAGAACTGATGCATAATGCATTAAGTAACCCATAAAGTATCATTACGACCTTGATTCAACTAATAAAACAGATTTTGATTTTGTTTTTGCAAATAATACAATGATGGGAGGAAGCTGTAATTAATGAAATCAAGATTAATTTATTTGTTGATATTTATCACGCTTTCATTAAATACAAATAAATCTTTATGACAGCAACAATTGATAATGAAAAAATATTCGTCGCGAGTAAAAAATAAATTAAAACAAATACTAAGTAATATATAGCGAAAGCAAAAAAGGAACCATTGCATAGTAATGTAAAGTTAGACATTAATCAAAAATTCTTCAACTGTCTTCACTCTCCTGTGAAGAGAAAAATTTACTAAAAAAATTAATTTCGTCAAGCTTCTTGCTGCGCATTTCATTAATAATGAACGCCTTGTCCTCTTTAAAAAACCGTTAATTTATCTGAAGCATTTTATAGCAATTGAAATAAATAAATATGTATCACAGCAGTAATTGTGCTTTTAACTCTATGAATGATGTTCTGTACAAGTTCTGTTTTCATTAAAATGTAAATTTAAAAACGCTTTCCATTTGCTTTATAGTTTGCCCCACCTCTTTCTACGCCATTTACCAATGTAGCGCCCCCACCAATAAATAATGAAGCTTTTTTTTAAGAAGTAACCACAAATATTAATAACAAATATGTTATCTAATATTTTCAACTTGCAAACTTATTTAATAATTTATTGTTTTCAAAATTTCAAGACGAAATTTGCTGCAGGCCCTTGCGAAACTTTCATTCGACCTTGTTTTGGCCTTGAAAAGAGAAGAATTTAATAAAACAGAAAAGACTCTTCTATTTACGTCATAATATGGTTTTAATTATGTAAAACGCAACAAGCAACCATATTGTTCTTCATAGTAATGTACTCCTAACAAAAAAATTAACACAATAGTCAATGCCAATGGTGTACCCTTGAACAGAATCACGTTCATAATTACTCCGTGTGATGGTCCTGGGTCATTGTCTTGTTTGTTATTTTTGAGACGGATTTATTGAATGGAAAATTTTTGATATTTCATGCAGCACCATTCTAATGCAAAAAACTGACGTTGTTTATATGAACTAGCTGATCTAATGGCTTGTTTATCCAAGAATGTTTTGTGGTTACTGCGTTTACGTACTTAAAATGCAGGACGCGAAAAGAAAAACAATTCATTGACCCGAAAACATGCTGTATGTATGTAATGTATAATATTAGCTATGCGTAATATTAATCTAGACAATCTAAATGAAAAGAGTTCGTAAACAGAGTGTCCGATGGGAGATGCACACCATTGGTATCTTGGAAATCATAGCAGATGCAATGTGAGGCGGCCATTACGGCCTATCTCTTTAGTTTAACGTGGCGGCACCTAGCGTGAGCCTTATCCGCCACGTCCCTCTTCGGGCCGGATCGAGATACGCTTAATAAGCGCGCTTGCTCAAGTTAAAAACGGTTCAACGAGAACAAGCCACCAGTTTTGACATCAGGCTGCGGGCCATAACTCCCCACTGGTCGGGGAGTGCCTAAATCTCTACTGATTCTGCAGATCGGTGCTCAAGCTGAAAACGCAGCGCACCCGTCAAACCGCACCAAGACGGCCCTAGCCTGCATAGGCTTGCCACTACCACCACGAGCCCTACACCGTGACCAAGACGGGGGCTGCTATTCCCCTGCGGTCTCGGACTTGGTCCCCGTGGTACCAGTCACATAAGTCACTGGTTGAACTTTTCTGAGCAAGCACATGCCAAAAGCAGTGCTACCCCTACTAGTTGAGCTACTTGCAATCTTTAGTACTGGTCGACTACGCACCGCCTAAATTGGTCAGTAGTCGGTCTGATATGACCGGTACCTTAACAGCGTCGGTTGTACCTAAGCACAAAAGGGTCGACACTTTGACAGTAGGCGTGAGCAGGTAAAGTGCACCTCACCCCTAGGGCACAAGTCCCTAGTGTCAGCAGCCGCGCCACTCCTTCTTGGAGATCACCTTCATCGGCCTCCAACCACCCTGTATATTGCTTAGGCAAATTTATAACCTCGACGTAGTGACTGGGATGCAGGAAAATTTATAGCCACGGCCAGGGAGCGGGGATCTCGTTACAGAGGACGCGCTGCCGCTACAGTGCTAGATACACATACTAAGAGCTACCAACACCTCACCTCGTGAAATCACTTACTCAGTTCTCCATAAGCTAAACCTTAAACCTCTCCGAAGAGATGTGGACGTACCAAGTTGAAATCACCGAAGTGATCGTTACAATGCCGATCCCGCAGAAGGTATCTTTGTTCACGCCATCCACTCACCTCAGTGAGGGTCCTGGCCGTCCCGCCGTAAATCATAACAGCTACAAAGTCGGTTAAATGGAAAAAATGTAGATATTTTAGAGCATGGCTTAGCAGCGTGTTTTTTGTTTTTTTTTTCTTCAAAATAATGCATGGTTTACTTGATATTTGGAAATAACGAAAAACTTTTTTCCAATTGCAATATCTAGCTAACATCTATTACGTTCTAGACATCAAACCTTCGTTAGGGGATGTATGCAATGCGGTCTTTTTTTAAAGATTACCCACTTTGTAATGCTTGTTATTGAATCTGCATCGCCATAAAGCCAATTAACAATATCTTTCATTAGCGAGGAAGGTAAAAACGCATTCTCGACACCATTTTAGCATATACGTATACTCCCACATCTGTGGTCAACCGCTTACAGACGCACACATGTGAAAGTAAAATTTAAAATTCCCAGCGATTTACCGCAACGACTAATCGTGCAAAAACCGGACAGTGTGAAAATGGCCTGACATGACTATTACTTTGTAATAATTCGGTTAGCATCAAATTATGTAGTTGTCTAAACAATTTAATCACATTACGTTCTTCTTTTTTAAATCCTTGAAATAACAGCAAATCACGTGGTTGGTGACAGTAGTATTCTCACTCGCTCACCACTGCAAAAATTCTGGGTTCAAATTCCATGAGATTCTTTCTTTAAATTATTGTTCTCATTTATTTATACCACGAAAATTTTAATATAATAGAAGTATTGCTAAATAAGGTACTCGAAAATGTACGCAACAATTTCTTATTTTAATTTTTAAACAGAACTGGTAAACCGTAATAAACACGTTGACTTTTTATTTAATTTACAAATAATTAGAAGAAAATACTTCGATCAATTTTTATTTAATAAAAATGACGCAAGAGCATAAATTAAACATATAAAATTATCAAAAAAAAAACGAATTTTATAGGAATTGAAACCTGGAGCCCGACAGTGGTAAGAGAGGGCTCTACCTCAAGACCACTCCCACCAGACACGTGATTTGCTGTTAACTCATGGATACTACGACAAGTATGTATTACGATAAAATTCTGTATACAACCTACTTTTATTTTAACCAAATGCAATGGCCAGTATTTTGTGAAACACCCATTATTAATATATAAAAAAGAATTTTGTGCTGAACTATCTATCGTAACTTTATAAATTGTTTGACGCGTAAAAATAAGATTTGATTGACAAGGAACATTTAGCAAGATTTTTAAACTGCGTAAATATTTAAGTAAAGCGTCAAGTTTCATATGAACATTGAACATACCTACTAAGTTTATTAAAAATGCAACAAATATAACCATTTATTTAAAAAAACTAACAAAAGTAGCAATTAAAAAAAGTAACAAAATATAACACCACTTCCAGAAAGTAGCGTTACACATGTGCTACTTAATCCCTAACTGCCTCACCATAACAAGACGACTAAATCGTGCATCTCGGAAAAATTTATCACTATAACACAACGACAGGCCGGGCAGGTCATTCCAGTTTATTAATTGTTTTCAGCGAAAGTTTATCTTGCTCTCACTTTTGTTGGTATAATTTGGTTATTTATGGCTTACTATAATTCTAGCGGATCGGAAATGTGTATTTATCGCGCTGACAACTAACAAATACATACCAGACAAACTCCACCATTCACTGACCTACAAATTTGAAGCTCGACTAGGTTCCGCTTAGTATTAAAAAGCGTTTACTACAATAATGTTTACTGCAAATTGTAAATGCTTCTCTGTAGCAACTCTACTTTTAGTGACGATGCATTCAGTAACATGTCTAACATCTCGAGACAGCTTAGATATTTATTACGTTTGCGGATTCCCTTATTTCCGCTAAAATCACGTAGACTGGCGCTAAGAAGCTACGATATTGGTGGAATGTATTAATTACATCATTATATCTCCGATTTATATGAATAAGAGCAAATTTAATATAAATAAAAATCTAAAAACGTTTTACGTTCGTATTTAGTAGTTCCAAAAACATTTCGAAAATCTCCGCATTTACCTAGAAATGAAGACAAGTGCTAAGTTTAAATAATTTTTGTTTTCAGGGATTGAAGGGATGTTTTTCCTAAAGATTTTAGGTGGGTCTTTCACTCTTCAAACGTTTTTACGGGGCTGTTATTCCGAGCTTCTTTTCGTTTTTTTGGAAAACCGACGCGGTTTTTTTTTTCGGTTCACGTTCGTGGTCAAAACGCTCGAAATCATACAGGGTGGAACAAATTTTCAATTTTTGGTCTCCAACTCAACGTTTCGTCTTTCTTTATAACAATCTGTTCGGACTAAAATTCGTTTCTTAACACTCCTCTTTTTTAATTTCCACAGAACATGCTATACTTTGTTTTTATTAAACTGATTTGTTTTTAATGTTACAAAGTGGTACTTTTATATTTTCATTAGAAACTAAGGTTAAACTTGATATAATTTTAATTTCTTTTACTGCTCTCTTTTTGACGTACATGACCAAATCACCAAAACAACGGAAACTTACACATTGTTTAAAAAACAATAGTCTTTAAAAACCCATTGCAATAATTTAAGTTCACCTAGAGGCGTTTTTCTTGTACGTAAAATTGCTATAGATAGATGAACTTCTGTAGGACCGGATCAACGACCATACAGTATGCTTCTGGCGTTAGCAGTTCATTATGTTCATCATTCGTTATGTCCTTAATATTTTTCCATTGTTGTTCCTAACTTTTATTTTGGCCTAAAGTTACAAATTTTAAACTATTCGTTTCATGGACAATCCCACTTAAGTATTGACGCATATATTAATAAAAGTGTGCAGTTGCGCTAGTGGTAGCTAGTAAGGCTATTCTGTTTGAAAAAAAGTAACTGTATTGATCGGTAGAAATGTTGTTATTGCAATTTACGTAGAAGAATGCAAGGTCTAGCTTGTGAACTATTGAAAACGATAGCATAAATGTGATGCGTGAGAATCTGGAGATTTTCTAGACTTCATGTCTGCCTTGAAAATTAAAATATACAGTTTAGATTCAGAACACCTTTACAATGCTTCATTCTTCGCGTAAACCTATCAGAATCATATAAACATTTCACACGTGGTTGATGTGAGTGATTGAGGAAGTATTAGACAAGGAGGTTTTATACATTTTATTTTTCTAGGGGCCAAACATAAAAAATTGAGGAAGCACTTCGTCTAAACGTTACCATAGTCACAATAAATTTTATTATAGAAAATTAAAAAAAAGGATTTAAATTGAGTTTTTGATGTTTTTATTAAATTAAAATTATAACATAAATATTATATTAAATAGATTGACAAAATCAAAAAATTAATGGCTGCATTCCAGAGGTCTTCAACAACCAACAGACAGGGCGGTGTTGACCAAATAAATGTTAATTGGCAAAGATGCCCTCTGATGGATCAACAACTCTCACTGAACATTATACATATACAGTGACCGGCAAAATGTTCGCAACATATGGGGACAATTTCTATTATTGGAAGTTTCCAAAAAAATATTAATGAGAAGTTTTTGAAAAATTCTAATAATGTTGCAAACATTTTGCCGGTCACTGTATATAAGCAATTGTTAGCCAAGAAAGGATGTTTAAATTAAACGCCATCTATTGACGTTAAAATACCTTAACCTAATAGGAAACATTTTATACTTTCTGAACTTATTTTAAACTCACATACTGACCTATTAAAACGAATAAACAACTCCTAGTCGTAAAAATGATTCCTTACCCAAAGCGGAGGATGTTTATGTCAACGCCATCTGTCGACAAAAACTTTACTTTCCTGTTAACAACCAAATAAACCATTGCGGTGCTGTTAAAAGCAATAAGATCTCGTTTAGATAATATATTGATTGGTTTCACAGCCTCGACAAATAAATAAATACGTATTTAGAACAAACCTCACAGCCAAACATGGAAGAGTATGAAACCATGCGAAAAGGTGGCGTTTTAACAAATAACTGCAAAGTGTAATTGCAGAATAATTTATAACACTGATGCTAAGCAGTCAGGAGTATTTGCGTAACAACATGTGAAATTCAAATAAACCAAAACTAACAGAGACGTAGAAAATACTAAAACATTAACAGTGTAAAAAACAAAATAAATGGTCTTATTTGCATTCATCTCGAAATAACATTGCCATGTTAAATTTTGCTGAAATTAAACAATTTATTGTTGTCTGTTCTATTTCGATTCTAATTACCGTAATCAAATTAATGACAAAAGCACAAAAATGCTCATATTGTGACATAGTTAATTACCAATTAAATAATTATACCAAATCACCAAGTTATTAAAGTCCAAAAATCAAAATAATCACGCAAGTATTAAAAATGTACATGTAAATGACTCACTAACGTTCATACTTTAAAATTAAACAAAACGTTTTTGTTCTGGCCCAATGTAATGCGTCTAATAATAATAATAAGGCTAAACTTTGTATATTTTGATTAAAAGTCAAAGTAATTCCTGAAACAATCCAGATATTATGTCTGGGAGGATAAAAAATTTAAAATACAACGAACCTAGGTTTCTACACTTTACTGCTCTGTTTTGACAATCGTAATAGCTAATTAGTTGCAAATATTTACACAAAAGAATACGGGAGTCCTCTTGAAGTATATGAAAGGTATACAAACAAATAACCGTGCGTCGCAAAAACTAAACCAGATGAGCAAAATAATTCAAGAAAATGTTTTTAACGCGAAAAAAAATGGCTAAACTCTTCGCCTGGACTTTGCCATACTTTTAAATAATTAATTCATTTATTATCAATAATATCTTAGGGTATAGGTATAGGTATAAGTATAAGATGTAGTCTAGAGAAAACTACTACAGAACATATGCTTCGGGCATGCGGCATGCCGCTTGTTCGCGTTATGCCCCAGTCAACAAACGAAACTTCATAAGGTCAATAAGTCTTTTTACGATCCAGAACCGAAAACGAAAGCTAGATACGAGTTTTAGTGTGTGTGTTACTTTATTATTAAGCTAGGCTAGAGAGGTTATACACTCTGTATCTTAGGATAGAGGAAGAAATGAAGCATCGTGAAATGGAGGAAGAAATGGTATTAGATGAAGAAAATAAATAGATTAAAATGACATATTCATTAAATTGCCTCGTGTGGTACTTCTAAAACCCGTGACCATTCATATTCTACGCTTATGAACCATGTTATCATATAAATTTTGCAAGCATCAATTCCAGCTGACCAAATAAATAATACGTAACTAAATGAGTTCGCATAAGGTCAAACATGTGGTATGTTTCTGTAATAATCACGTAGATAATTCGTTTTAAATTACATAAACCTACAACTATATGTTTACAGGAATTATGCCTCAATACTGACTAAAATAATACACTGAAAATCCGGACACTACCCATCACTAACAGTAAAATGAGATTTAAAACTCTATTTCGACACGCAGTAAAATGTAAGGAGATTAAAGACCCCTTGCCCAATAATTAGGTTTACAAACTGTAATCTTGTACCTGCTGAAAAAATAAAATATCTAAAAAATTGCAGTTTTGCAACCTGCATGCCCGAAGAATTTGATGTTGTGAAGTAACTAATTCAAAACTACCTTATAATTCCCAATATTGTTATGAATTTAATAAAAATTGTTGAAACAAAAAGGTAATTATTATAGCAATGGAAATTTCCAAGCAAAGTGCTTCGTCAATTTTTTAAAACGTTTTCTACTTCTACCTTAACCACTTTAAATTACATCCTGTACCTTAATGTGGTAAATAAGTTTTTACCTGTTATATGAAAATCGGGGTTCCTTTTAAAACCACAAAAACTTGTTGATTTACGCCGAACGATTCTGAGTCACGAAAGACGAAAGCAAAAGTCCGTCTACTCACTAAATTAAGTGAGTAATTTGTTTTACGAGATATTTTTAGGTTAACAATACGGAATTAGTTCACAGACCGTGGACCGAAACGAACCGTGGCGTAAACATGCAAAAAAAGAAAAGCCGACAAGAAAAATACACTTGTAAATCAAACCCTGCCGAAGAGGAATAATAAACGTCCGAAAACGTAGATGTGAAACCCCAAAGAGATAATATTTATGTTTGCAGTTAAAATTAGCATCGTACGCTTTGATTTCGTGTTATTTAAGCAAACGCGGAACTCAAGAAAATGTGCAACTAATCATTGATAAATAGAAAAATAAAAATTCTAAAAGCCTATAAATAGGTATTACTGATTCTAAATAAAACTCGGGGATTAAACAAATATTTTTCACACGCAATTTTCTAGGTCTAGAAATTCATGAAAAATTAAAAAATATTTTGATAGTAAGCATCGACAATAAAAAAAAAACTTTACAGTTTTACAATTCAAAAAACTAAACAGAAATATTATTTCCCACATTCAATAATTTCAGGTCTTGAATACAGTAAAATGAAAGAGAAAGAAAGGAAACATGCAATAATTCGATACAGAAAGTCGGGGTGGAAAGAAGGGAATGGGACGAAAATATTACAAGAGGGGGAAAGAGAGACGGTGCAAGGGAGTGGGAAACGTACAAAGCAGTAAGGGATAAGAAGAAACGGAGAAAAAGAATAGATGGTAAAGCTAAAGAAAGGGGGAGAAAAAAGAAAGAAAAGAAAAGGCCGGAAAAACAAAACTATTTGTACTGAGGTCCAGAAGAGCCGACGAGGAGACACGGGAGAAGGAACAAGGAAGAGGGGATATGAGGGAAGTGATAAGGTAGAGGAAAAACAGAAAAAATGTGAGATGACTGAGAAAAAGAGAGAAAAGAAAAGCAAGGAAGTAAAAAGGAAGGAACAGGGTTATGAAATGATAGTTTACTGAATTAATTACCGTATTTTATATTGTCAATTACGGTAAATTATATTACGAAATAAATTACAGGTAAATTACTCACAGTGATTTATTAATTTTCCCCCAGTTATTCAGCGAATCAATGAATTTACGCAATGGTAATTTATCGAATTAATTACCGCATTTTATACGGCAAATTATCATTTAATCATTACCTATAATAATTAGTATTAGTAAGTTAAAAAAATCTACCGCAAATTACTATTTAATTTAAATTGCATGCTAATTTACCAGATTTTAAATTACCGTCCTTTGTAAATTACGAATTTTTAATACATTACTGGGCAATTTACCAAACATATAAATTATGGTAATTTTATATCCCTGGGAAACAAGAGAGGAAAAGATTTAGGGAGATAGAGAATGAGTAAGGGAGCGAATCAAAAAGAGGAAAAAGGAGAAAATATGTAGTTGTCATCTACAAGCTGAAGGTATTCTATGAAAAAAAATTACCTTCAACATCACACGGTGTTCAGGAACGTAAAACTACCGTAATTTATTTTTTTTTGGTAAATTACCCACTAATAGTAATTATTACATTGAACGGTTAAATGGCAATTTTCCGTAATTTACCATGTACAATAAGGTATTAAATTTAATAAATTACCATTTTACATCCCTGCCTTTGGTTCTGTGTAAATTAGTAATTCTTCGATTCGCCGTGAATGTCTGGAGGGAAATTCATAAATTACCGTGGGTAACGTACGGATAATTTATCTCGTATTTTACGGTAATAAAAAAATGGTAAATTACCGCAAGTTACCACATACAGTACGGTAATTCGGAAAATTAACATTTTACATCCCTCAGGGCGTTGTAGTTTCATAATGACAGAAGTCGATTTTCATTTAAATGTCCACACAGTCTAAAATCATTCTAAATTATTTAATAGCAGTGAAACCTCTATTTAGAAGGTCGTTCATTTTGTTATTCAACAAGCAGTATCTCAAAAATTTTACCACGCCGCGCCGTTAAAATGCCAAATGATTCAAAATCTTAAAAAGGAATGTAATTTCTAAGCAAATGAAGTTTAATCAAGTATTCGATCAAGTACTGAATATTAAGCCAGTTATTTGCCCAAATATTCGGCCAAGTACCAAATATTGCGCAAACTACGATGCATTATTCGGCCATATCTTTTTGCATTTAAAACCGCAAAATTTAAAAAAGAATAAAAAATTAAGATTTTTTATCGTCACCCGTTTGTTAAATAAACGGGCATAATTTTAAGGTTTTCAAAAATTCATACAAGGCGCCACAAATAAAGGATCGCACTAAGACACGAATCATATTGTCGAAAAACATACGTTCAGGAAGTATTTTACTGAAAATTTGCAATTTTTTTTAAATAATTATCAGTGTTACTGTTATCGTTTGCACAAAAATTCTTCACAAAATTCCATTTCTGAAAAAAATGATCTAACACGCATACGATTTCGCACTTTCTTAAAAATTATATTATCTGTGAATTTTGGATATATCCCCCCGCCCCACATTCCGAAGCTCATTAAAATCCATTCGTGAGGGATGAGGCACCACACAGAGATGCCCACCTACAGCTATTTTTTTCAAAATGGAACTCCAATGCATGTATTTCCGTCACAATCTCAAATTCGAAAATTTTCATGTAGTCAATACCTCCCCCTACTGAAGGTATAGGAAAGTAAAAAGCACATTTAAAGATTTTATCATATTTTTTGCGTAATTGTTATAAAGCTTCAGGTAATATACTCCGTCTTGGAAATTGTTTTAAAGATACTCGTCAATTCATGAAGCCCTGGCTTCAATCTGCCAAATCAGACGCAAATATGAAGGTTTAAAAATTAAAATTGATGGGCATATTTATATACAAACGTTTCGTGTTTAACTGCCCCAATTTGCAATTTTTCTTTGCAGACATATTTGCACACTAGGATGAAAGAAACACAAACAGAATTAAATAATTTTTTATGGAACTACCAACCGGATTCATAAATCAATCACCCAAACGCAAGCAAAATTGGAAACCGTTAACCTCAATTGCAGCAAAAATATATTCCCTAAGATCTTTCTTTAGAAAGACATCGTTAAATGGCAACCTTCATTAGATACCAACCTAATTCTATTCGAGTTAAAGTTAATGAGGAATCAACTAGATTACGGGACAAATCCATGAAAGTCGACGCCTACAACACCCACCCACCCTCTCTGGAGATAACAAGACGCATATTTCTGCTGACGTCAATCGGCCACACCAACAACACGTTTTTATTAAATTTTGTATCATTAACAGAGATACATACACATTCTTTGTCTTTAGTAACAACAGCTGTTAATAACACAGTATTATTATTACAACAATCAAAATAGCCACTCACCGTGAAGAGTAATATGTATATATTTATTATTTCATATTTGTAACGATCTACAAACAAAAATTACCCCCGGCTATTATTGGAGTAGGATGAGGATGCAATTAATGTATTTTATGCAAATAATGCGACTACGTTTATGAGTTACTACTACATTAATTATATATTTTAATTTTGTGTCGTTTTGCAATTACAACAGTGTTGCATGTTAAGGTTATTGTGTGCAATAAATCAGGAGATAAATCGCGTTAAAACTCTTAACTTTAAAATAAATACGCTTCTATAATCAACTAGCTAGATGAAAATTACATTAAACTTTCAACTCATCCAAAGACTGATTAACGTCATTATGTCGTAACAAAAGCTGAAACTGTCTAATGATCACCAAATTAGAAATCATCTAGCAACCGTTATGTTTCTTATTAAAACATTCCCAGCTGCAGTTTCCATGATGTTTTAATTATCTTAAAATCACTTGAAGTCTACTATTCAAATGGTCAAATGTTTACGAGGGGGTATTGATAAGTACTTCGCCTACCATATAAAACGCCACAATATATCAAAACAAAATTTTATTTATTCAACATAATCTCCTTTAAGACTTATACAGTAAGCAGAACGTTCATAATTCTAAGCCATTAAAAAAAAATCTTTGTCTTGGTCTGCAAACCACTCCTCAGCGGCACATATTGCTTCGTCATTTGTCGAAAATCTTTTACCTTTCAAATGTTTTTTGACTTTTGGGAACAAATAATAGTCTGACGGTGCTAAATCCAGAAGAATAGGGCGGGTGGTCAACCAATTCAAAACCAATTTCATCAATTTTTTGCAGTGCAATCAACGACTTGTGAGCAGGAGCGTTGTCTTGCAAAAAGAGCACACCTCTGGCAAGTTTTCCGCGGCGTTTTTCCACAATTTTATTACGTAATTTAGTTGGCAACTCAGTATAATATGCTTTTCTAAAATCATATCATGGACAGAATCAATGTTTTCCGGAGTGGTCACAGAAATTGGTCTTCCAGGGCGGTGCTCATCTTTCACATCTGATCTTCCTCTTTTATATTCCGCAACCCAGTTTTTAGTAGTGGCGTATGAAGGATACTGATCACCTAATGTTTCTATCATATCAGCAAACATTTCTTTGCCCGATAACCCTTTCAAAAATAAATACTTAATAAGTGACCGAAACTCGATGCTTTCAAATTCCATATTTTTCTCAGACATGCTGTTTTCAAAAATTCACAGTTTGATGATCACCGTTCAACTTATGGATGTCAAACTTTGACAACTTATTTATAAAACATCATAGTTGTAACCATAGCAACCATATTCACTTTTCTTTACTAGAAACTTTCCAGACTAACTAGATATCAATACCCCCCCGTACATCTTTTTCTAGTACTACCTTTGCATACTTCAAACTCTACAATTTTCAGGACAATTCTATTGGATTTGTCCTGTTCCCAAAACTGTTCAATATTTTCAGAATTTTCGTAATATTTTCACATTTAGGCTTTCTCAAAAAAGCATAAAAACTGTTCTTTAATAACGTTTGCAGTATAATAAATTTCTTGCTGGTATAACCACAAAAGCATTCGCGAGTGTGAAAACATTTTCTGTAATATTCCAATCATTATTGACGGCATTTGATAATTGTTAACATTACTTGTTAATATTAAGTGAAAATTCTTCGCATTACTCACAAAATTACCAAAACTTTTTGTTTTAATTACTATTTTATTCTAGGATATTTAAAACTTAAAAATGAGCGATATACTTTTAACTTGTAATTGTTAATTAGTAACTATTCTAAAGAGTGGCTAGGAAAACCCCGGCCACTTTTCATGCGGCGGTCAAGAGATGGCGCTTTAGTAAAGAAAAATTAAATTAAAATACTGGCAACAACGCAGAATCCAAGACGTTTTAGTTATTAAATACGCCCCATATTAAATCAAAACAAGTAAAACGTCCTGTATTCTGCGTTGTTGCCAGTATTTTAATTTAATTTTTCTTTACTTAAGCGCCATCTCTTGACCGCCTTAAGAAAAGTGGCCGGGGTTTTCCTAGCCACTCTGTATATTCAAAAAAATTGTATCATATATCTCAATTTATGATGAAGATATTAATTAAAGCGTGATTAAACTATTCCATCTTCAGGAGGCTGTAACTCCGTAAGGAAGGTTACCGGAACCATCAGTATTTAAAAAGTTCTACTCACAATGACCCGGGAACGTTTCCATGAAGTTTTTACGGAAAACCATGCAACACCGGTATCCTATATACAGGGTGCATAAAAAAATGTAGAAATACTCAAACCAATAATAGATTTGCCCAAGTAAAATTCCTTGCTTCCATTCATTTTTCCAAAAATCATTTGTTTTAATTAACAAATATAATACAACAAAATTTTGTTTCAGAACTGCTGAGATTGACAGAAAATGCGTTTAAACTATACAAGGTTATTACATCAATTATGTGATTTAAAAAAACAATGCGACAAAAGCGTAAAAACTTACCTTGCAGGCGACCAGAATCTTTTTGTTCATCAACATATCTTACTCTCCTTTTCAGTTTGGGTTTTTTTACCAGTAACATGTCTTTGAACTCAAAGTTTTGTTATTATCCCGCAATATTCAAACAATTTTGTGGCAAATTTTCGATAATTATTTTCCCGTACCTTAAGATTCCCGTTTAAGATTCCCATGCTAGTATCTGCAATCACTACCGACCTCTAGGCGAAAACGCCCGTGCTGCAATGTAAATAAAAAACAGATTTAGTTTCAACTGTGACTAAGATAGACCGCTACATGTTTCATTCTTTCTAGAACTTGTCAGCTGGACCCAATCCTAGCCATAGTTGCAACCAAAAGCGACCAACAGAAATATTGCAGCACGGGCTTTTACGTGTGTTGTGTATAGATGTTGGTAGTGATTGTAAAGACTTGCACATTAAAGAGCATTGCTTTTATAATTCCCCTTTGATGTCTCTGTTGTATGCAATTCAGTTATGCGCGGTTATACTGTATGCTTCCACATGTTATATTTCACAAACTTTAGAGAGAGAATGATAGTGACAGAGACCAAAGAGAACATTTGTCAGTCATAAATTGAGCTGGATGGGAAAAAGTACACCCCCTAATTATTAGTGCTACTAAAATTTATGTTGTAAATCTTATGCTACTATCACTCATGAGCTTAAACGTCCCACATTTATAAAATAAAGGGGTATGAATTATCGATTTTTAAAAGTTCAAGTGACACAGAGAAATTAGGGGATTGGGATACCAACCAAATTGTAGTCCATCCCTACCGCTAAGAGTCTACGCACCCAAAAAAGTGTGGCTCTGTTTCTGAATTGTAAAGTTAGGGAAACAAACAGTTCGATTTGCCCTAACGTCTTCAACCAGTTAAAAAAACGCTTCTGGTTTTAGATGTTTTTAAACGATTAATTTCGGCATGTTTTTTTTTATAGTACAGGGTGTCCCAGCCGAAACTCCTCAACCTTATAATTTCTTTATTTAAAGAGATACGGTTTTAAAGATTATGACAAAATATTTAAAGAGTTCAACGTTTAATTCAAATCAACAATAAAATTTTAAAATGTATTGCGGTTTTCACGTTTCACTTCATTTTGAAGTTTTCTTTTCAAATTGAACCGTATATATATATTTTAACCTGCCATTAAAAAGGGGAATTTTTTTCTCCTTCAAATGATGTAAGCTTGCATAAAACTTTTTTCTTGAAAATCACTATATGAAGAGGAAAAAATAAAAAGTATAAATTATATTATCAATAATAATGTTTAAATTAATCTTTTAAAAAATTGTACAATGTAATTTTGTACAAATGAATATCTAACTAATTTATAGCATAATACTGCCATTATAATTAATGTTAATGAATGAATCTTATTTAGATTAATTAAAAGGGATTATTATTGATAATAATACTTACGACTTTCATCTTTTTACATAATAAATAAACATTCATCTCGTTATTTTGAGAGAGTTTCCCAAAAATCGCTTTATTTCGAAAAATTTCTTATGCAAGCCTATGAAATTAAAAATATACAGTCCAATATAAAAAAAAAACAGAAAAAATTGCAATACATTTCAAAAAATTTACTGTTGATTCGGATTAAGCGTTGAACGCTTAAAAGTTTTTGTAATAACCATTAAAACCGCATCTCTTCAAACAAAAAAGGTATAAGGCTGGGGAGTTTTGATTAGAACACCATGTATAGACCCCCAGGCTAATTAAATTCCCTCATCCTTTCGGGAGGGGGGGGGGAGATATGAGGCGCCCCACACACCCGGCATCCACAGACGGACATTATTTTAAAAATAACTTTTTTGTGTTTCTGAAGATAAATCTGTATTTCCGTCAAAATATAGTAACCCAAAATTTTTATTAAATTAATAATGTAGGAGCATCGGAAGCATAGGAAAGTAAAAAAATTTTAGAATATTACAAATTATATGTATCAAATTGCGTGTTAACTATGGGGATGGTTAAATTAGAGAAAATTTGTGGAATTTTATGCCCATTAATAATCTAAAAAGAAATTGGAGCTATCTTGCTTAGTTTCTGAAAGAACTGGGAAAAACTGAGATTTTGGATTTTTTGTTTTTGGTTATGTCTTATTTCTCATTTATCATACATATTTCTAGTTAACGCATTATTAGGACACTTTTTGATGGTGAATCTAAATTTTGAATCAGATTTGGTATAACCGTTACCATTGTTCATTTTCGACTGTCAACCTTTTTTTTCTTATGGTCGGCATTTTAAATTTTTTCATATTTGAATAGACTTTTTAATACTAATTTCAACGGTGTGTCACACTTTGCATTTTGTTTAAGTTTTAAGCATTTTATTACAGAAAATAAAAGTTTCATAAGAGTGCCATGGAAAGACCACGTCATTTAATTTATTTTGATAAAATTCTAGTAGGCCATGAACTGATGGAAGCAAAATACAACACTGCTTTTACCTTTAGATACATTAGGTACGCGAAAATTTCAGCAAACTTTGTTTTGAGCGTAAGCAACAGGTTATGTTATTTTTTATAAAAACAAATGAATGACAAATTTTCTAACATACACAATTTACTAAAAATTTTACTTGCTGTTTCTATTTTTGCAACTGACATAACAAATTTGAATAACAGGTTAAATAAATATAACAGATAACACTACAACTGCACTAATACAAAAAATTATTAAATTAATGTTCAAAACTATTGACACCTTTGTACATGTTCAGAAGCTCGTATAAAATAATCTGTGTGTTAGTAACTGTGTCATTAGTTTGTTTTTGTAAAAAACAGCCTAACCTGCTGCCTACGCTCAAAACAAAGTTTCCTGAAATTTTCGCGTACCTAATGTATCTAAAAAACAAAGTAAATAAAAGTAGTAATTTGTTTTACTTCCATCAGTTCATGGCCTACTAGAATTTTTTCAAAATCAATTATATGACGTGGTCTTTCCATGGCACTTTTATGAAATTTTTATTTTCTGTAATAAAATGCTCAAAACTTAAACAAAATGCAAAGTGTGACACATCGTTGAAATCAGAATTAA
This sequence comes from Ctenicera cuprea, assembly GCA_958336395.1. Taxonomy (NCBI): domain Eukaryota; kingdom Metazoa; phylum Arthropoda; class Insecta; order Coleoptera; family Elateridae; genus Ctenicera; species Ctenicera cuprea. Next base: position 19,713,408 of record OY284491.1, read on the forward strand.
AAACTCTATTCAAATATGAAAAAAATTTAAAATGCCTACTAGAATTTTTTCAAAATCAATTAAATGACGTGGCACTCTTATGAAATTTTTATTTTCTGTAAAAAATGCTCAAAACTTAAACAAAATGCAAAGTGTCACACATCGTTGAAATCAGAATTAAAAACTCTATTCAAATATGAAAAAAATTTAAAATGCCTACTAGAATTTTTTCAAAATCAATTAAATGACGTGGCACTCTTATGAAATTTTTATTTTCTGTAAAAAATGCTCAAAACTTAAACAAAATGCAAAGTGTCACACATCGTTGAAATCAGAATTAAAAACTCTATTCAAATATGAAAAAACTTAAAATGCCGACCATAAGAAAAAAAAGTTGACAGTCGAAAATGAGCAACGGTAACAGTTATACCGAATCTGATCAAAAATGTAGATTTAGCATGAGAAAGTGTCTTAATAATGCGTTAACTAATAATACGTAATATAAATGACAAATGAGTTATAGCCGAAAACAAAAAATCCAGAATTTCAGTTTTTCCAGTTCTTTCAGAAACTAAGCAAGATAGGTCTAATATCTTTTTAGGTTATTAGCGGGCATAAAATTCCACAACTTTTCTCTAATTTAACCATCGTCGTATCTCTTCAAATAAGCGAGATCCCCATAGTTAACACGCAATTTAATACATCCTGTATAGTTTTGACTTTCATGAATTTGAATTAATTTTAAAACATTCAAGTATCCCGTAATTTTTATTACACTCAAAATTGTAGGTTCCTGCATAAATATTTAAAAAATACTAAATTTGCCATTTTTGAGAGTATTCTAAAGGTTTATTTCAAAATATCTTTATTTCTAAATTCCTGATTAAGTCGATTCGATTCACTTTTATTATTGCTAAAATATCCAAAATGACTATGATACATGCATGTTATTTGGAATTTCTATGTTAATTTTTATTATTCATAGTCAAAAAACTCTCACAATGCTTTGGGTAATGAATTTTATACAAAACAGCTTATACATTTTTTCTTCTAAAATTTATTACGAGATTCATGAAAAACGTACGTTTCATTTGAAAACTGAATCACAAGTCAGTTACAATACATTTTGCCGCGATTCTTCCCAACCAACTAACCAAACTACAATTCCACAGTCATTTATGACAACAATTCCTTCACGGATTTCCGTTGAAGATACCGCTCAAATTTCAAACATTTCCGTTTTAAGTGTAGCGTGACTAGTAATTTAATATATTTTCGAAGTTTTAGTATAAAATTCGATTAAACACAAAGATAAAGGACCAGAAATACTGAATATATCTAAATCACGTGTCGAATTTGTTGACGTCAATTACAAATACTGGATTAATTAATATTCGGATGGAATATTGTTGCTAAGCTGTTGCAAGAAGTAAATTTGACAAGAACATCTATTTATAGTTAAAATATGCAATAATTTAATTAAAGCCAGTTTTTATGGCAACTATTTTTAAAATTGCACATTACAGTTATTAATTAATGGAAATTAAATTTTGATAAATTTTGTTTACAAGAAGAATTAGATAAATGTTCATTTATATAAATTCTACACAAATCAAGGTGTATACGCAAGACACAATTTCGCGCGAAATTAAATAAAATTGCCTAAGAATTATTTAACATAGTGAAAACAAGCATTAAAGTTAATTGAAATAAGAAAAAAACCAGATATATCGTTAAAGTTTTTAACCATTTAAATTTAGCCTTAAAAGCTTCGCATTTATGTGATTTATAATTAATTATTTCATATATAAAAACACAATTTGACGCACGACTTGTTTATTGTTTAAATTTCAATACTTTGGAGTTCTATTTATATATCACAAGATTTAATCTAAGAATTAACCGAAAAAAGATTCAACTTACTTTAAATCTAAAATTAAAAAAACTCTTGACGCTAATATGTACAGTGGTTATTACCAGAAAATTTAAAACTATAAACAATTGTAAACACAAAACAATGACCTTAAAAACGTATGAAAATGAATTAAAAACATATTAAAAAAATTCTTAAAAAAGCTTCAAACGACGTCAATGATATTATTACGAAGACTGCATAAACAAAAATAATTAAAATAATATTACCTTAATTCTACTTGGAATCTTTAGGGCAAAAAACGCGACACAACCATCCATTTTCATTTTCCACAAAGCCGCAAAAAAAAAACCTTTAAATGTTTTTGAACGAAACACTAAAACAGCGAGACACCAAACAAACGACGTTTGTATGAACGGTAGGAGCGCGAAATCTATACCCGATTTCAAAAAGTGCAACAATAGTCACCAGTCCGCATTACAAACCAAATTACCCCATTTTTCCGGTTCAACAGGTACCGGGTCAAAAGTACGTAATATTTTTTACAATTTTCAACCTCCAAACATGGATTAACGGCTCGCACCATGTATTTCATTATGTAACAGGCTAGCAATTAGAAACTGAGTTTAAGAACGGAAATGTGAGCCACTGGATCCCATTGACGTCAATGCTGAGCTTTCTCTGACGCAGTGTCGGCTCGTTAAAGGGGTGTCCTAGTTAACGACCGTTAACTTGCAAATTGCAATGGTTTGAAATACAATAAATTCCAACAAAACTGGTTCGTCCTTACGTGCGTATAAGTTTCCAGAAGATGCAAAAAGTTTCACACAGACCCCTTTAAAATTTTTGGAATGTTTCCCAAAATTATTGTTTGCGACCCCCAACAAACCCTAATTGCACAATTTTCTAATTACAAAAAAATGGTTTCAGAATATTGCTTCAATTATCTTTAAGTTACCACCCAGTACTTGTCAGTGCTTCATTAAATATTTGGGCAATTTCCTTTTAATGAGCGAAAATTGTCACTTTCTCATTTCCTCAGGACTGTTCTGCTAATGCCGTAATTATGTCAGGCTACCAAATTTAACACTTTTTTTTCATAAATGGCATTGAATCCATCCCACAATGTTGGAGAATAGTTTAGATAAATCTGCAAATAAATAGCTTGGATGGTCCCTTAATGCTTGTTGAATGGTTATTGAAATCGTTCGTAAATTATGGAAAAATTCCTAAAGCTATTATTAGATTTTAGGCTGCTATGTCCTTAAATACTCTTGAGTTTTGACATAATCGTTCCCATGCTTGGATCTTTTTTTAAGAACACTTCTGAAAAAGCCTCCAAATTCTACGTAAACAAACATAAACTTGTTTTTACAAATTTAAGCATAACTATGTATATGTATTATTTGCAATACTGAAAGCATTTTCACGGCCTTTGATTGGCGCTTGAAAGCTTTCTCTAAAATATCTCTTGGTGCTTCTAAAATACGTTCTTCTAAATTCCTGTTTTATTCAACAGAAACGTTTGGGTGCCATGATATTTTCTTGTTATGGAATGTTCCACAAGTGTTAAAATTAATCCCTCCATTTCTTCTACTATTCAATTTTAGTTCCATAGAGACGTACAGCTTGCATTAGTTCTGGGGAGTTCGAGGGCCAGCTCCGGATCGAGGAGTGGCTGCTGTGCGCCCTTTCTACCCTGACAACTGATCATATTTGAAGTACGCTTGAACATATCCTTATGATGTTTTCTCCTGGTGTCCTTAACTTACATTAACGTGCTTAAAAAATAATAAAAGAACTTCTTGCAGAGAATTTATTCTATTGCGTAATCTCCATTTTTGCAGATGGCGCGGCGTGCGTAAATATATCAGAATGTAATTAATAAATATAAATATTTCACACTTTTAAATTAGTTCCACTCTCCTCCTTTCTCTAGAAATTTGTATTAATGATTTCAATTCGCATCTTAAAAAATAGATTAATAGTTTGGTTACGTTCTGCACAACTGCACGAAATACTTTCAATTTTCCGATAACACATAGTAAAAAAGTTCTTTCACATTTCACTTAAAACTTATTCAAAACTTATTTGAAATTATTACTACTACTACGTACAGCAAAACATGGGCGTTCTCAAAACTTAAATATACAGGGTCGCTATTATGTATGGGACCAAAGCTCCCCTGGTCGAACGGTTTGAGATATGCATTTCATATTTGATATATGTTAATTTGAAATTATTTTGCATATTCTGAAAGAAAGAAAAAATTTTTTTGCATATAGTATTTGAGCGCGGCCGCCATCTTGAATTTTTTTAAATGGCAACCTAAGCTGTGTGATACATCAATAGAAAGCTTATTTTTTTTCTCATATCTCAAACCGTTTGACCAGGGGAGCTTTGGTCTCATACATAATAGCGACCCTGTATATATCTCCTACATTGTTCCGCATTGTTTCGCCATTACCATGCAAGTTTGAGTACACATACAGAAAAATGCATTGTGTTGTGACAAATCGGCGAATCTTGTCTGGATATAACTAACTTTCGCCTTTTCTGTACTCTCCTAACGAGATCGATAAATTTCTCGTCTCGAAAATTGAATTGCCACTAAGTCTCGTCTCGAAATAACTAACTGTGAATTTTTTTCTTTCTCCATCGTGTTATCGCTAATCTCGTCTCGAAAAACTAACTTTCGTCTTTTCTCGACGAAATCGAAACATTTCTCACGTCGAAAGTAGACCTGTCGCGACTCTCGTCACGGAATAACTAACTCGCGTATATTTTTTGATCTTCAAGATAAGAACAACTGTCTCGAAGCTCTAGAGAAAATCGATAAATTGTGTTGGGGCGAATGATTTTCGTTTCGAATAACCATCTTGTCTCTACACTCTTGATAAGGTCAAAAAATTCTTCTCTCGAAAGTATAATTGCCTCCCTAATTTTCGGCAAGTTAGAAGCTCTCGAGAAAATCGAAAATTCATCATTTCTCGCTTTCTCTCTCAACGAGATCTAAAGTACAGTTGTCACGAATCTCGGCTCGAAAGAACCTAGTCGATCTTTTCAAATTTTTTGGTACGATAAAAATTTCCGCTCTCAAAGCTATCGAGAAAATGGAGAACTTTCTAGATTGTACTAAAGCCAACTTCGTTCTGAAATAACCGTCTAGTCTTTACACTTTTCCGGAAGAGAATAATTGCCACCCTCGAAGCTCTCTCGAAAATTTAAAATTGATCGATCAAGTTGTTGCGAATCTCGTCTCGAAATAACTAACTCTGGTCTTTCCTCGACTCTCTCAACGAGATCAAAAGTAGAGTTGTCACGAGTCTCGGCTCGAAACTTACTCCTACCTTTTCAAATTTTCGGCACGAAAAAATTGCCACTCTCAAAGCACTCTCGATGTTGTTGCGAATCTCGTCTCGAAATAACTAACTCTGGTCTTTTATCGATTCTCTCAACGAGATCGAAAGGAAATTTGTCTCGTCTAGAAACAACTTACCCGTAGGTACCTTTTCAAATTTTCCGAACTATAAAAATTGACACTCTCAAAGCACTCTCGAAAAAATTGAGAACCCATTGATCATGTTTTTGAAAATTTCATCTCGAAATAACTAACTTTGCTCTTTTCTCGACTCTCAACGAGATCGAAGGTAGGGTTGCCACGAGTCTCGGCTCGAATCAACTTACTCTTACCTTTTTAAATTTTCAGCACAATAGAAAATGACACTTGCAAAGAACTCTTGGGAAAATCGAGAACTTCATCGATGGTGTTGTCTCTCTTATCGAAATAACCAACTTTCGTATTTTTTCGTCTCAAAGGTACAATTGTCACGAGTCTCGTCTCGCAATAAATAATCTGCATACCTTTTTAAATTTTCAAGGCTAGAACAACTAACTGCTCCTTCGAAGGTGTCGGAAAATCGAAAACTGCTTCGATCGTGTTGTCGCGAATGTCGTTTCGCAATAACCAAGTTTTGCATTCTTTTAGTCTCCAAAGTAGAATTGTCACGAGTCTCGTCTCGCAATAAATACTCTGCATACCTTTTTAAATTTTCAAGGCTAGAACAACTAACTGCTCCTTTGAAGGTGTCGGAAATTCGAAAACTGCCTCGATCGTGTTGTCGCGAATGTCGTTTCGCAATAACCAACTTTTGCATCTTTTAGTCTCCAAAGTAGAATTGTCATGAGTCTCGTGTCGCAATAAATAATATGCATATATTTTTTAATTTGAAGGATAGAACAACTAACTGCCCCTTCGAAGCTCTCGGAAAATCGAAAAATTTCTTGATTATGTTGTCGCGAATCTCGTCTCGACTCTCCCCGAGATCTAAAAATTTTCCGTCTCGAATGTAGAATTTTCTCGAAATAACTAACAATTGTATCTTTTTAAATTTCCAAGACAAAAACCACTGCCATCCCCGCAGTTAACGAGAAAATCGAGTACTTTTTCGATGGCTTTGCCGCGAATCTCGTTTCGAACATCGAAATATCCAACTCTCGTCTTGTCTCGAATCTTTCGACATCGAAAAAGTTTTCGTTCCTAAAGTAGAACTTGCATAAGTCTTGTCATCAAATATTGCCAATCTCGTTCCGTATCTATTGACGAAATCGAGAAACTTCCCGTCTCGGCAGTGGTATTACCATGAATCTATAGCCTCTGAATGAGTAACTCTCATCTCGTCTAAATAACACCTAAAATTTCTTGCCTTAGTCTTAAAATTTCTCTAATATTCACTAAGAAATTTAGTCAAAAAGCTAAATCTATTGTAGACCTGATCGAAAATATCTCTTGGACAACATTTCTGAGGAAACCATAGCCAACTTAAAAAGAACATAAAGAATAAAAGAAATAAATAGGACATAAAAAGAAGTTTTATCACAATCACACACCAAACCAGTGCATTGTTGTCTCCAAACAAAATCATTTTAGATATAAAATCACAACCTAGTTTATAAAACATTGACTATGACGTCAAGTAAAACATTATAGGTTATCATACCAAATTTTACATCAAAAAAAGGTCATTTTAATAGAGATAGCGCTTTTATTGTGTTCAAATAAAACAATTTTATTGTTATCTGATAAATAAACAAAAGCGCAACATTCTGAAAACGTAAATTATCTGTTAATGGTTAAAAAATAAAAATACGAACAAAAGGAATAGAAAATATTTATTACCCTACTTAGCAGTTCTTTTATTAAGACATTGTTTGTGTTATTTTGTCATAACAATGAGAAGAGAAACAAGAAAAGGAAATTTCAGCATTTTTCATAATTTCAAAAAAATAGTTCGTCTTTCTTTAGTGAAAGAATATAATTAAAAAGGTGCAGTGGCGTAGCAAGGTACAAAAAGGGACTACGTCTTCCACTTAACATTATTTCGTTTATGGTATTGTTTTCATGTTTTCCAGGTTTTATCAATTTCTAGCCCCAGAAATGCCTCTTTTGTGACGCCAATGACAAGTCGTGCCCACCTCGGGCCTCCACAATGTCAACCCTCATGATGAATATGTAAAAATGGTAATTACATTATGACGCGATTAATTCTACAGAATTTTAATTATAAATTTATAAAAATAGACTGTTTCATGGAATTGTCTGGATTAATCGGATAGAAGAATTTCCCTTATTTACTGGTGGAATGTCAGTTATTAAGCAAATGTAAAGGTTAACTTCTGCGGGCTATTTCATGATTTAATGTTTACCTTTGATGACATCCAAAACTTTAACGTTAATTTGAATTTTGGGTTAAAATCGGTTTTAAGCTTTTTTTTGTTATTATGTAACTTTAGTTTCATATTCAATTCGTAATTATTTTTTTTACATGCGGCGTCGTGTACAAAACATATCATCCGAAAAAAAAAGCAAACACATTTCACACCTTGAGAGAAATGTTAGTGCACGCCCCTGTGTAGCTGAATTTTGACCTATTTATTTATTTATTTATAAGTGTTTAATTCTATGGTATATGCCTCATTATAACAGAAAACAACAAACACACCTCCAGTATTTTAATTACAATAATCGATTAATGAATATGGAAAGGGAAAAGTCAATCAGTTTATTTTGCTTCTATGTTTATTTCAACCTAATTTATGTTAAAACAGCGTCCGTTGACATACAATTGACGTCAATCACACACTTCGTAAAAGTGTGTACTTTAGTATGAAAAACAAGGCTGACTTTATATTACAAAAATATGCAGTACGTTGTACATAAAAATATTGCCAAAACCCAACACAAAGTGCGTATGAGGTTTGGGGAAATACACAAACTGGAATTTCTTGTGGTGAATTTAACAATTAATTAGTTTTTAATTAACCGCTTGATTTGATAACTTATAGGGGTTTTTTGAACTTTCGCAGAAAGCAAGAAACGGGGACATCCAACCGTAAACAACGTGCGGATTTTCATGTACGCAACATTTAAACTTGGTAAAATCAGACGAAATTTAAAAAGGAAGTGATCAAGTTTAAAATAGCAATAAAGTAAAAAACAGTATTAACTTAAATTTCAAATTTCAAATTTCTACACTGACTACACTAAACAATACTTATCACTCTTGCTATTAAAACTTAAAAAAAAAAGTTTCTTAAATAACTAATATCCTCTTCAAAATTAATTCCTCAAAATTCACGTGTCATCAGACCAATTACAACGCTCGGCTTGAGAGCTTTGCACCAATCAAATCAGAATTACAGAGATTATTAGCAGTAGTGCTAATTTTCGTTGTAATTTTTTATGTGCTACGTTGCCATAGTAATTGCTTATGGCTACTGGCTTAATTTTTCAAATAAAATGTTGCAATAGTCCACAAAATATCCACCAAGCAATAAAATGTCTGTTATTATGTTTTCCACCAATCGAAACCTTATTTTCCCTCCCGTTTTTCTTCATATTTGGAAAATGTCATGCCGAATAATAGGTAATTTTTACGCTAAAATTCACACGTACCTATTGCTTAAGAAAATCAACACTCGCGCTTCGCACTCTTGTATTTTCGGCACAATACTAATAGGTACTTATGATCAGTAGCGTAAAAACTGGCCACTAGTGGCATTATACAGAGTGCTTCAAAAGGAAGAGTAATAATTTTAAAATGTGATTGGTGATGCTATCAGAACCAAAAAATTTTATTAAACTCATGTCCGATTCTCAACCGTTATCCAGTTATAGATTTTACTTAATTTCCTTTACCGTCGCCATTATCAGGTTTTCTTTAAAATATACAAAACTAAACATATACAGATTGGGTAATTCCTTGTGTCGAGTAGTATTCGTAACTAATGCATTACAATAATAGTTAAGGTAACAACAGTAAAAATGGAGTGATTTATAAAATACGTGAATATGCTGGAATGAACGTTTTGTATGAGTAATGCAATGGAAATTCACTTGTAGTAAATCTCATTATTATTAGTTTTAGTTCTTTTTTGCGTGCGTGACGACTCTATGATTCCCATCCCACCCCCCTAACCGGGGCTCAGCGCACTTAGCGCTATTCACCGGTCTAACATGCCCCACCCCAAAAAGACATGCAACCCAACATACACACCACACACGCCGTCCATGGACACGCCGGGTTTAACTTATTCAGAAAAATTTCCGACGGGCAGAGGATTCGAACCTACTGCCGTTGGGAGTCTGGTTCTAGAGGTTGGGACTCTAACCACTAGACCACCCGTTGGCCCTAGTTTTACTTTAAACTAACTTAGTTTACTGCAATATCACAAGCTACCAACACTACTTGACACAAGAGATACACCTAAATTTGTTTTGTTCTATTTCAAAGCAAACCTCATAAAAGTGATACTGTAACAAAATGAAGAAAATCTATAACTGATTAACGGTTGAGAATCGCACAGGAGTTTATTAACATTTTTTGCTTCCCATAGCATCACCAATTATCTCCTAAAATTATAATTATACGTTCTGATACACTCTGATATAATTATTGCACTCGCATGTTATCAGACTAATCACAACGCTAGAGTTTAAAGATTTTTGCCAATCAAATCAGAATTACAGCGACAATTGCACTAGTGCAAATTCTCTAGTAATTGCCGTAAATCTGCAAATATGTAAAATACCTGCGAGTTGCGATCAGAGCAATACCATAAGTGATTATAACGTTATCAGACCAATCTCAACGCTCGACTTTAGAGATTTTCGCCAATCAAATCAGAATTACAGCGATAACTGCACTAGTGCAAATTCTCTAGTAATTGCTCATGGATACTGCCATGAAACTGCAAATATGTAAAATACCTGCGAGTTCGATCAGAGCAATACCATAAGTGATTATAATTTTTCGGATAGAATTGGTGGATATTGTTGAGCAATATTTTGTTTATTTTCTTTTTTCCAAAATTATCAAAACGACGAATACGGTTGCTGGTCAGTAAAATTTTGACAACACGAAATTTATCCTGAAGAAATTATAATCACGAATGGTATTTGGATACACAATTGTTTGCTTAATTGTTTGCTATGACCAAGAAAGTGCGTTTTGTTTGCACAGTCGATAAGATATTTTGACCTACCTTCCAATTTTCTCAGCTGAAGACACTAAGGTACTGTTTTCTTATATTAGTAGATAATTGTGATAAATGGCTTTTAAATTAGGGCTATTCACACGCCATCAGCTTAATGCAAGCGATCGACTTCGAAGGTTTCCGCCAATCAAAGCATCAATAATTTAAATTTGTCATTCAGTTATCACGCTGACATTTAATTATTATCACTGAAAGTTTTTAAGAAAATAAATGAATTCTTTTAAAACCAAAATTACACGATTATTCTAAAATTAACACCATTAACATTTGTAGTTTTAAGTATAAAATATCAAAACTGTATTGAAAACATGATAAACACAACACACGGTATAAAAAATCTCAAAATGTATTCGTAAACTTTTATAAACCAAACATTTGTTTTTAAGAGCAGTTTGTTGCGCAAAAATCTATCGTCCATTTAGAACAAACAGCTTCTACATTTATTAAGATGCAAATCTTCACCATAAATTCTAAGATATGATTTTGAAAAAAACTGTGAATTATTTGAATTAATTTATATTGCTCTAAAAAAATACAGTTTAGGTAAACTTTGGCATTTCACGATATCTAATTGATTAAATTAAATTTTACGACTCCTTAAGTTTGAATTTCCAAGAAAACTAACTCTAATAGAACGCAACAGCTAGTATTATTAAAGTATATGACTTTGAACAATTAATTGCACAAAATTTCTGAAGAATTTATCTTTTAACCATAAATCCTTTAAAATCTTCAAATTTCCTCATAGAATAAAAAAAAATAAGCGAAGCACTTCACCTGGACTATCCTATATATCTTATTGTATATAAAATTTAAAAAAAAAACAATTTTTCGGGATAAGATTCCTTGGAATTATAAAAATCAAAAACAGAAGGACAACTTCGTCCTACAAAAAATTGGTATGGGGAAAAAACTAACCACATAAAAATAATGCTGTATCTAAAAATTAAGTTGTGACTCTTATTCTACCATCACTCATGAGCAACTTAGCGTAAACAGAATTTTTTTATCTACTCTCACTTTTTAATTAAACATGCATGGTTTAGACTGTAAAAGATCATAGAAGGTATCAATCACAGAAAAATTAGAAGAGTGGGGCACGAACTAAATTAAGGCTAATTCTTATAGCTCTATAAGCTTACAGATATTTAAACAAAATCGTGTGGGCAGCTTTTGAGCAACATATTTTTTTTAAACTCAAAAATGTAATATTTTTTAGCTTCACATCTTTAGTAGTCCCAACAGTTCTGGTAGTTTGTAACATTGTGTACCCCTAAAAATTATGCAATAACAAATTTCATCCAGATTTGACAACTTGTTTTTGATTAAGTAAGCGTTAAATCTCAGATTACCAAAAGAAGGCGTCAAAGAGAAATTAGAGAACTGGCAAACCAACCAAATCGTAACTTGCAAAATTTAAAAAAAAAATGGGTATATGCCAGTTTTTGAGAAATATTTCTTTGAAAAGTACCGAAAATTTGAAAACATTTTTCACATCATAGCTTTTAACTTTTCAAACATTCTTGTGCATAGTAACATTGTGTCCCCCTAGAGCTATGTCTGTCAACTCATTTTTGAAGAATAAGGCGTTAAAGTCGCAATTGGCAAAAAATCGTAGTGCTCGCCATTTTTGAGCTAGAAAGTTCCGGAAAAAAGCATTGTATTTCCCTTTAAGTCTTCTATCAGATTTCCCTTTGAAATTTAGAAAATTCGATTTCCTGAAAAAATACTACCAAAAAAACGCACAACTCCGATTTAAAATTTTTTAAAAGCTTTTTCTGCATGAATTTCTGATACACTTCCACATTTAAAATCTCATCGAAATCGGACTATCCGTTTCTGAGTTATGGAGCGCACCCACACAGCCATAGATAGACATTTTTTTGACCACTGTTTTGGTTCCTTGAGCCCCAAAACATGTATTTCCGTCAAAATTTCGGTTTCAAATATTTTCATGAAATAAATACTTCCCTATACTGAAAATATCGGGAAGTATAAATACTATTTGTTTTTTATTCCAATATTTTTTTTAAATATTCCGTTTCCAATTTTCTTAAGCAAGTATATTGATACATCAAAAAAATTCTGCGTATCTCGTAACGAGTACAGTGAATTATGCATATCAGCACCGAACAATGAGGTGCTTGTCTGTTAGATTTAATAAATTTTAAAGGAACGAGTCCCCCATTTCATATTTTGACTGCAAATACTGGTCCATCGCCGTAAAAATATACAGTGTTCCTTTTAAATTCGATATTTTAACCTAAAGCAGGAACAAAAAAACCTTGTCATAGACCATGTTAAATAATAAAACTTTCGTATGATTTTTTCGCGAATTTCTAATGTTACAGCAGGTATATGCTGGACAACGAAAAATGAATAGTGCAAAGAATAACGGTCCATTTTGACATTATTGCGTTAAAGAGGGCCTTTACTAGGGCCGAATTAGGCCGATTCGATGGTGTAAGCAACACTTTTGTTGCCGCTTCAGTTATGGTTGGTGTTTGATTACCAGCAGTAATCCAGAAATCAGTTAACTGAAATACATGCGTCATGCATATGCAAAGAATCCAATTAAAAACTAGGCACTAAAAGTTATACACTGTGTCCATAAAGTAACCCCCCCCCCCCCCCCCCCCCCAACTAACTTTTGAACGACTTGATATTTTTCTACAAAATTTGGTGAGCTGTAATGGGAAATTAAATACTATTTTTCAGACCATATTAAAAATTTGTATCATCCAAAATGGCGACTGGGCGCCATTTTGAAATTTTTTTTAAATAGAAAGGAGGGTCGAGTGACACCTCATTTGAAAGGTCTTTTAATTCTGCGTCTGATCCTAGAGTTTCAAAGAAAAATATTCAGCTATAACAAAATGACAATGTTTGAAGATAAAGAAGTTAATTTAAAAAAACTAAGAATTAAAGCTTAAATTAATTAAATTAAGTGTTCGAAATGTTTACCATTCACTTCTTGGCACATAAAAAGTCGGTTATGAAATTCCTGCGTTACATTTTCATAAGTTTCTGGAGTGATAATTCTGCAAACTTCGACCCCCCTTTCCATTAAAAAAAAATTCAAAATGGCGCCCAGCCGCCATTTTGGATGATACAAAATTTTAATATGGTCTGAAAAATAGTATTTAATTTCCCATTACAGCACACCAAATTTTGTAGAAAAATATAAAGTCGTTCAAAAGTTAGTTGGGGGGGGGGGGGGGGGGGGGTACTTTATGGACACAGTGTATTATAAATAAAATGTTTTTTAGACACAATGAAAAAGGATCCTTCTATTTACACCGATCGCTCTTTAAAATGGTCGATACAACGTTAAATTTAATTTATTACAAATATACGTGTAATGTAAAATTTAGTATCATTGCATACCTTAATTGGAAAAAAATTCGACAAGTTTTAACACTAATTTTAGTTACAGGGTGGGGCGCTATGGAAACGGGTATACGTATATATAATAATATCACCGCAAAAAATAATGCCATCAAAAATAGCACCCAGCACAAATAGCGCCAGGCATAAAAATCGCCTTCGAAAATAGCGCCGGTCGAAAAACTCACCGGCAAAAATAACGCCGTCTAAAAACGTCGCCGGCAATAAAAAATAATGCCGTCAAAAAATCCGCAGAAAAAAGTAGCGCCGTTAAAAATGTCGTCGTAAAAAATACCGACGGCAAAAGTAGCGCGGTTAAAATGTCGCCGGCAAAAGCAGCGCCGTTAAAAATGTCTTTGAAAAAAATACCGCCGTCAAAACCGTCGCCGGCAAAAGTAGCGCCGTTAAAAATTATGCCGTCAAAAATGTCGCCGGAAAAAATAGCGACTCACAATAATAAAGCCTTAAGAAACGTCGCCCTACAAATACTTTGCATTATGAGAGAAGTTTGATTTAATTTGTGTAAACCTTAAATCAAACTTTCATCAAAATGCAAAGTATTTGTATGGCGTCCACTTCAAGGCACTATTTTTGACGGCGCCATTTTTGCCGGCGAAATTGTTAAGGTCGCCATGTCTGTCGGCGACATTTTTACGGGCGCCATTTTTGAAGACGCTATTTAACCGGCGACATTTTTGACCGGCGCTAATTTTGTCGGCGACATTGTTGATGGGCCCTATTGTAAACGGCGACATTTTTGTAAGCACTGTTTTTGCAGGCGACATTATTGACTGACGCTATTTTCACTAGGCGCTATTATTATTGGCGCAGTTTTTGGCCATGCTGTTATTGGGGCGCTACTTTGACCCCCAACATACAGAAACGTGAAGTCGCCCCCGCGCGGAAAACCGAAAAAAACACTGGATATATTCTTTTATCTATGTTTAGATGTTATACAATAGTATTTTTCAAAAGCGCGATGTTCAACGTGCTTAGTAAAAATTATTTTTCTTCTAAACGACGTACAAATACCTTCACTTTTAATACATTTTTGTGCCCCTGCTAATTTGCCGCTTTAAGTAGCTGCTTACTCTGTTTAATGACTACTCCGACCCTGGCTTCTACTGCACTTGTATTATTTGTTTTTCATTTATGTTTATTTATCGTCGACCTGTTGCTGCTACTAAGGCCATTCACCGACGTCAAGGGGTAAACCACGATATCTGGAAAACTACCCAAACTTCTACATGCTCTTGCATACTTAAGAGCTAAACGAAACGCTGATTCATAACCTATTTAACTAACTACATTGACTATGTACGGGTAATTCGATCTTACCGTAACTGTTGAGGGTTGAAGGGTTGGTACTTATAGTTTCAAAAATATAAATACATAATTTTTAATTTAAGTTATTCTTGGAATAAAACATTTTTATGGCAATAAGGAATAACCGAAAAACTAGCTTTGAGGAAAAATTCAACACCAAAAAAACAGTTAATTGCTAACTATAAATCTTAATAAATCAAATTTTTCACAACTCATTGGTTTGAAGTAATCATTTGCTTTCGATTTCAGGTTCGATTCATCTAACAGCAATTTATGCACTGCTTTGACATACATTTTTAACTGCTATTTAAACACGCAAAAATAATTTCCAATAATAAAATAATTCTGAACAATTACCTTTAATAATTTGTTGATGTAACCTAGTACAATTTAACAATTTAAATTGTAAACGGAACTAGAGAAGAAACAAATGGTTTCTAATAATAGATGAACTTTAGTTCACTTAAATTTATTTATGAGTATGATATAGTCGCCATTTTCATTGAATAGCGAGCAGATGTTAAATGGTAAAGAGCCCATAACCATAAATTCAGAATATATTACCACAATAATTGAATTGATCGATGAGTTGCAATTGGTAAAAGTTTACCGTTCAACTTCTAAAGACAACGACGTTGTCCGCGACGAGATTTCTAAAAACGCTATTTTTAAGAGCAATTTAATTTCGCAACTGATATTATTTAATTAATTATAAAAAACATATATTATGCGGTCCAAAAATTCCATTGATATGCAATGTTATGACGGTGATAAAACTAGATTTTACCGCTATTAGTTTTTTTTTGTTAAAGTAGATTTCTGTGTTACGATGTTGCAGCAGTGCAAATTAAAACGTTTTGTCCATGCGACAGAAACTGGTAGTTTGCTTAATCGATGTTACATTGACGTAATTTTGACCAAAAAGATTAAATTAATAGACTGCTCAATTTATTTTAATCCCCAGCCAATTTGCTTAATCATAAAATTTTTCTACACGTACGTACTTTACGTTAACAGACGTACGTAACAGGTAAACGTCAATGTATACTGTTATGACTAAGTTAAATAAACAAAAAGTTGGGAAACATGAATCTAAACTTATTTCAATATTAAAAAAACCTGTTTGGATCGGAAAATCCAAAGTTGAGCTTCCAATTTTGGAAAATATCGATACAGTATAATCATTTATCAACTACTGAAATAAGAGTTAGAATACATTTAAAAACGTAGCACTTTTTAATCGTTTTTTCACCTCAATGGTAGATCAAATTTTAAATGAAGTTTTAAGGAGAAAAACAGTCTCCGATTCAACAAACTTAAACTACACAACAGCAAAAGCCTAAACAAAACTGGATTTCCCTTGCCCACTATTCTCCTGCATCAGAAACATATTTTAAAAAATTTCAGAAAAAACGTCCTTTATTAGGGATGCAACGGATATTCGGTTATTATCCGTTTTAAATTACTAAATTTATATTATTGAAATCAGCATTTATGAGATTTAAAAATTTAAAATGATTTTAAACAACATAAATAAGTATTATTTATTAAAACTACGAAGTAATATAAAACATAAAAAGGATGCACGAACTGCTTGTTGCTATGATGTACAGGTCTCAATTTTGCAGTACACGTGACAGAGAGTTCCGAGACAAGGATCCTATAAAAAGTAGTCGATCGTCAATCGTCAATTCTTATTTTAAAATGTCGATAAACACCGTATATGTTAGGTTATGTCAGTTGATTTCTTAATGGTGTCGGATCTATCAGGACAGAACATGTTTTAGTTTTAACCATTGATGAAAATTATTATCTTTTGTAATTACAATCAAATTCGTTGACAGATTTCTATTCTTAATTGTGAACAAAAAACAATATTAGCGCAAATCAGCATATTCTTGAAATAGTACATTTAGCTGAGCAACCGGATACCGAATATCCGTTATCCGGCATTTTCAAAAAGTACTGCTCGCTGCATCCCTACCCCTTATCTCTGCATTACAACCAAAAATAATCCAAAAAATCTACACCCTAATAGGTATTAAATTAAAGATCCAATTCCCACCGAAATCTGAAATTTATCAAATTAATTGCCCCGCTTGTCCTCGACATTACATAGGTCAAACTAAACGAAAATTCTCCACATGTTTTAAAGAACATATAGCCCACCTCAGATTCAACAGACCTGAAACACTTTCTGTGGCTTCTCACATTTTAGAGGTCGGCCATACTATCACTGTCGACAATCTTAAAAGTTTTAAAGACAATTCACAAAACACACCAACTAGATGCATAGAAAAAAGATTTATTAAAAAACACAACAAAAACATTTTAAACTCTGATTGGGGTCTAATTCCTAAGTCATGTTTATTAAACTCATTAAAATGTGCCCCGGGAAAATATTTTAAAACCAAAATCTTCGACACAGCACGCCGTGATTCTCAATTCAACTGCTGGCAAGATCACGTCGTTATCTGTCGAAATGTACAGTTGTATTTCCTAATTGTTCTTGTGAGAACTAAAGGTTTTGTTCTACGCCATTACTGATTTTAAATAATGCAATTTTATGAAATTATTTTTTTCTTTTCAAAATTATTTATTCACTACTTCTCCATTTAACATACTACGCTCCAGGCGCGGCCATTCCATTGAAAACATCCTAGAGAGCAAAAACACGCGGATTCCACTATCTACACGCGAAAAACATTATAAAAACCCATGTACATCACTAACGGAAAAATTCAGCTTCATAACATATCAGTTGTCTGTTGACGTCACCAAGGATCCCAGCAGGTTTTTTCATATTTTTTTTTAGAATTTTGGGACAAAATTTTACTAGATTTTAGGACAAATTTAGGATTTTTTACGTATATCTCTTTTTTTAAACATTAGCGAACAATAGTATAAATTTAAGATTTTTTGGACTTCAAAATAAATTTTGCGATAATTTTAAAACAATTCGTGTTTCTTTTATATATTGGGATCCCTGCGTTACAACGTTATCTCACTCATCGCCGCGAACGGCAACACGAACGCCGAGGTCAACGTTTGTATACGTTTTTCGGGATTTTCGAGTATGAGACTTTTTCAAGAGTCATTTCTATAATATAACCTGTAGGCTCCACGCTCCAATTGCTATCAAATTTTCCGGGGTTTTTCCAGACTGCTCATATACATATTTACCAAATAGTCAGTAATCTATCCAGCAACCATGGAACTTCTTTATATAATCGCATTTGCAACTTTTTTCACAAGGGTAACTAACTTTTTAAAAAGAATCAGATACCTTTAATTTACTAGATATCTTAATGATTTTCATAGGCGAATAATTTATGTATGAGGACTCAAACTAGCACAAGATACAGTCGCTGATTCTGACACACTCGCCCATGATAAGTTCACAGTAAAGAAGTTTTTGGCTTACTTCCCAGTAATCTGATGCCTATTCGGTTCCATTGCTGAGAACATAAATCATTGTGTTTGCTGCAAACCTGTTGGCCAACCAAAAAGGCAAGAAATACGAAAGTTAAGTACGTATTGCTTATTTACTATAATTAATAAATGTGAGTTCAACATTTGCCAAACGAAAAATATTTGGTAAATTTCCAAAATAATTAAAGTTAGTGTTATTAACATTGTTGAGTTAAGTCGGTTTTCGTGGCGATTACGATGCAAAAAAATTTCGGGTTTTTCCGGATTTCTGTTTTCGATTACGTTTCGGTGCACCCGTGCACATCTCTTATAATAAGTAATTATTTTTAAAGTAGTAGAAAATCCAAGCAAAGTACTTCCCTCATTATTGATATAATAATTGTACCTTTGTGGTTTGTCATTTTCAAACAAACAACAATAAAAAAAAACAATTAATACTTGCTAGAAGAAAAAAAACAATTAATACTTGCTAGAAGAAAAAACAACAAATATTGTGTTATTTACGTGATTTTTCGAACAGACCAAGTTTTTATACTTGAGTTCTAGACAAAATGATAGCATTATAAATATTACTGCTACAAAAAAGTGAAAATTGGCAATTAGTCTGGACACAACGATAACAAACAACAAAGTAATAGAAATAACTAAAATTATATACCTCCAACGAAAATTGAGATAGTATTAAGTAGTATTAACTAGACCAGTGCCGTACCTGCAAAAAGGTACATCAATCAAATCCCTATAGACTACACATGTTTAAAAACGTACTTAATAAAATAATGAGGTATTTTACAATGTTACAAGCTGCAAGACCTTGTGGAATTACTAAAATTGTGAAGTGAAAAAAATATCAAAATTGTGAGTTATTCAAAAACATACTACTCAAAAAGTGTTGTTTCTTTTAATTTTGTTGACTTGTAAAGCTATGGATCAGCTACAGTTTTGTTTGTGTGCTAGTCCATTAATTTCTTTGTGACACCTTCTATAAATTTTTTTAAATCGGAAATTTCTACCGCCTTATTTAATAAACGGGGACCAATAAAAAATTCCTGTTTAGGCTCAATTGCTCATGAGTGATAGTAGTTCTCAACTTAATTTTTATATACGGCAATATTTGGAGGGGGGGGGGTAATTTTCCCCTCCTAATCAATTTTTGGTGGACAAATTTGTCTTTTCGTTTTTGTGTTTTTTTAAATCCAATAAATCTTTTTCCAAAAAATTGATTTTCTTCACCAAAAACTTGAAGAATGCAACATACTATCAGTTCACTTTACAATACCTCTCTCTTTCTCCTCCTCCCTTCCCCCCCTCTCTCTCACACAGCTGCCTGTCGACGTTTGCTTCACTATTCTGTCTTTGTAGTAAGTACCTAGTTGAATAAATGAAAAAGTTCACTAAGTTTATACTATTACTTTTATATAAAACCTTTGGTATTATAGTATGTTCTTATATTATTGCTGTTATGCAGCGGTACAGTGAAAAGAGTAGAGGAATGCTATTGTAGTCAATGTTAGGGCGTAACACATTAATAATAAGATACTTTTAAATGTATGATAGGTAACAATATCCAAAGTATAGAAAAGTCCAGGCGAAGTGCTACGCTTATTTTTGATTTAACGATTGTAGATATGTTGTTTGTCATTTTCAGACAAAAAACCGTGAAAAGTAAAAACAATTAGATACAAGAAGTACTTGTTAGCAGAAAACACATATATTTTGTTATTTTCGTGAACAATCGAATATGCCAAGTTTTTATACTTAAGTTCTAGACACAATTTGCATCGCACAATAAATTTTACTGCAAAAAATTAAAATTGGCAATTAGTCTGGACACAATGATAACAAACAACAAATTAGGAGAAAATTATACATATGCAACGAAAATTGAGATACTATTACCTAGAATTAGCTAGACCAGTGGCGTACCTGAAAAAAGTTATATTTTAGCTAATCAAATCTTATACAGTGCGTTTAGTGAGAACTGTTAAGAGAAGATATGTTTAATGCCACTTAACTTTCGTAAATTTGAGTACAGAATATGAAATGTCAGCAAAGAGTATACGTTTTATGCGGAAAAATTAGATTTTGTATATCTCGCTCCTAAAGAGAGGAGGAGGCTGCGCTGCGGTAAATTTTTTTCTTAAATGGGAGCATCCTGTGTGTGGCACCTCAAGCAACAGCCCTCTTTATTCCCTTTTTAACGGTTTAATTTTATTTATTTTTTTCAAATTCACATTGGTTAAAAAGTTATGATGTTTTTTCTTATTCTTTACGAGTGCTCGCTGAACAAACTGTATACTGGTTTCGCACTTTTTCACATCCGTGCGGGGAAACCTTGCAGAAAACCTTTTTTTTTAAATTTGAAGACAGTAACAATGGTTAAATAAATTGAACTTGAGACATTTCTAAACTTCATTTTGATTTTTATGTCCAGCGCCACAGTATCTTAGATAATCACTTCAACTTTTAAACAAATTAACATGCTATTTCATACAGAATTAAAAAGATTAGTTTGTTTAAACGTTCTTTTATAAGATAAGCTGCTTTGCCGGTTAAACAAAATTTATAGGTACTCCACTGGGAGATCAGTTTTTGAAACCAGTGAATTACTTATTTATCAAGATTTCAAATGCACGGTTTGATTTTAATATTGACTTAAAAATTAATAAAAATGACAATGAATTTGCAATAAATTCTGCGCTTTAGAATTAATTTCGCATTTGAATTTTAAATAAATATATAAAAACTGGAATTTATAACCTGATTTCTTGTCAATCGGCTATCAGGTTTGCTACTTAAATCAAAACGTAAAAATTATCTCATATCACACCTAAATTTTGGCATGGTGTGGTAACAATGGCCAACAATTAAGACATTATAAAACGTCGTTTTTAATGTTTTTAAAGTGATAATTTGATAAGAAGTAGAACAATTAAATTTCCTATTATGGAGTGAATAGGTGGAGCAGAACTAATAAAAAAAACACGTTTTTAGTTTAACAAGCCAACAATAAAATTCGTTATGTAAAAATTTTACATAAACATCTCGTAAAAATTTCAAGGTTCAAATTGCGACCCTCTGCTGGAAGAAAATATTATTTGGTTCACGTTTACTTTCGTTTTTAAATTTTATTCTGTTTTTTCGGAAAAAAATATTTGCATGTAAGTACAGTAAGATTTTCATACAAGATTTTTTTGTTTATGGTTGCCAAAACACTCTAAATGGCAAGAAATAACGCAAAATCAACTCCGTGCATTACATTACATGAGGGGTAAGCCGCAGGTTAAAATTTGTACACCGACTTCTCCTTAATAAAAGACTTCCCCCAGACTTCCTTCGAACTTCCCCGACTTCTCCCGGACTTCCCCGACTTCTCTTCGACTTTCCTTCAACGTCTCCGACTTCCCTCGAACTTCCTCGACTTCTCTTAGACTTCCCAGACTTTCCTTGGACTTTCCCAAGACTACCCTCGTATTATTCCTGGTAATCCCGAAATGTATTTTAATGTGCAAGTTGGTATACACAACAATATAATCATAGGTCATACAAAAGCAAATACTTCGGAATTTTTTCAGGTAATTAATGTAATTTTTGTAGTTATTAAATTATAGAATATAAAACTACACAATGCGTTCTGAAAATATAGTTTTTCGCCGATTGACATTAAAAGATTGATTTTATTAATATTTCACTGCCTAGGTAATAAAAGACCACTTCAGAGAAAATTGAACTTCATTTTACTGCCATTTACAAAATTATTATTTTTATTATTAAATTTACAAAATTATAAACATCAAATTTATTTTTACGTAGCAACAGCATAACATAGCAACATGATGGCTACGATGACGTCGATAACATTACAAATAATAAAAATAATCACAAAATTAATGTAAATTCTAACAAATCGGCAAAAATGGAGATTAACTGCCTTGGCTGGATTCAAATGCAAGCTGCGGCAGTAAATCGGCAACTGTTTTGCCTAGTTAAGCAAGTAACTATTAAAATAACGTACAGCATTCCTAAAAAGCTTATAAAAATATACTGCGGCTAACTTCTAATAATATTATTACATGTAATTATATGGAGTCTATAATATCTATGAATTTATTTTTTCGAGAACTTCTGCGACTTCCTCTATGGTTTACCCCTCAGTTTACAGCAAATTTTTATACCTCCATATGCAAATCACCATCATAATTTATTTGCTTAATTTAATAAAAAAGAGAATATTTTCATTGTTAGAATTTTTATTTTTATAAACCAGAAATGTCTGTTATTGTTTAACATTAAAATTTTATTTGACATAATTGTAGAAACAACTTAACAAAACAAGATTAGTTTTGTAAACAATATTATTGATGACGATGAGGGAAAAAAATTATAAAAGATTTTTTAAATTATTAGACAGGGTGATGTCCATAGCGAAAATACGTATTCCTAGCATAATTGTGGTTCGAAAAGGTCTGATACTAAAATGAACCGTTTCGGAGTTGGCAAATAAAAATTTACCACATACGACATTTTATAAGAATACGCTAATTAAGGTAACCAGTTATCTATTATTAATTAGTTTTAGATGTATGTTTTCTATTTAACAGCCAGTTGTCACGTGTTTATTCGATTTATGCATTCTTTTCATGCAGTCAGTTGCCATTTGGTTTTAGAAGTTATTCAAGACCTGGCGATTCGTTTCAATAGCTACATTTTTAAAGGTCGAAGGGGCTCGGTTGCTCGGCCTGCAAGATTACCAGACCTTACATCCATAGACTACTTTCTCTGCGGTCACATAAAGTCCCTTATGTATGTCGCCTAGGGCTAAGCTACGACGACGCAAATCAAATAATAAACAATCGAGAGATGATAGTGAGGTCCACTTCGCAATAACTCTTCTTTTCAAAAAATCATTATTGATAAAACTATTATAGAAACTGCAACTTAAAAGATTTGCTCCTATCACGTCTCAGCTGTTTTATAAACCTGTACGTCACTGATTAGGCAACAATTGCCGTACGATTAAAAAAATATATATTTTATAAAATTAATAATGTACGGAAATTCCTAACCTACTTTTTAACATAATTTTTGTCACTCTGTTAGAAAGTTAAAAAAATTCAAAACTAAAACAAAAAGAGGCTCGCCGTGAATCCGTAAACCATAGAACAACATCGCACAAAAGCGGGTCTTCAGATATAAATCTTGTGTTTGGACGCACCCAGCCATCAACTTTCCTAGTTTGTGAGAGTAGAAAAATGGTTTTGAAAAGTGTCACGTGATCGCGGATTGACGTCAATGGTGACCTCCAATGTCTGAGCACTGGAAGCTCCATCACAAGCACTTGATCCACATATCCAGAGGCCTTCCAGTTCTCATTTGCGTCTCTCAGAGGCGCCACATCGCTCTTTTAATTGAACAAAGACGAATGGCCGAATGTGAAGGAAAAATTTGAAAATAAAATGGGATAGAAAGCATTTGCGATTGTTACTGTAATTCTAAACTTTGTTTCGTAATAAAATATAATCGGTAGTAAATAGTAATTCGTACTGTTGCTACAGCAACTGAAAAAAATTTACGACTTACATGAAGGCTTCTGTTAAGCAAACTAGTAAAAAAACCTTTTAAATTCTCATATACTCTGTGTTCAGAAAAAAAAAACTAAACCCGGCATTTATTTCTGAAATAAATAGTTTGAACGAAACAGAAAATTGGTCTTATCATTTTGTTATTTCATTTACATTGATGAGAGACCTTCTAAACCACCTTGTCATTTACACCTGCAAAATTCTGAATTAACATTTGGCATTTAGTAATGTCTTGCGTCATTTTCAACACCTACCAAGTTTGAACGGCAGGAAGAAAATTAAATTACAAAAATTATGTTTACATTTTTTTAACTAATTTACATTCGTGTAAAGCCTTCTGAAGTCCTACGTACTATTAGAATGAAAAAAAAAATTCAATAAGCAGTGAAAAACGTTTTTCCTTATTTTTAACAACACTTGAATTGATACAAAAAGGAAAATATTTAAAAAAAATTTACTTGTTTACGGGTTCAACACTGAGGAAAAACATTAAAAAAAATAAAATCACATTACCAATTTAAAATGTTTTTTAGACCTGTTAGTGGGTGTGTCGATGCGCTTCATAACTCCCGAACGGATGGTTTCATTTGAATGAGCTTCGAAATGTGGGGATATATTAAAAAAATTAAACGACAAGCCTTTCTAGGTAGCATTGTTTTACATTTTGTAAATTTACAAGCGAAATCCGTGAGAAGAAAAAATCCGAAGCCCTTTCCCGAATCTTCTAGCTTCAAAATGGCGGATTTTTTCATTTAATACGATTCTTTTTTATATAATTCGATTGGTGTTTTAAAATAAAATAAATGAAATATTTTAATAACAAGTGCAACGTAATGTTTGAGAAAATGAAATTTCTATGGTGTATCTTGTATTTTTATTTTGAATTATTGCGCAGAATTAAATTTAAGTATGGATTTGAATTTGCATGCAATATGGAGTTGCAGAAGTAAAAAACTTGATAATGTATGCAATTCATATAAATTAGATAATTAATTAACTATGAAACAGCATTATGTGATTCTATTTTATGCTAAGTTTATTGACAATTTATGCACGTTGTTGTACTAAATCTAAAATTCACATGACAATTCCGCTTAAAAACCAATAAGTTTAAATCAAGTTGTGTTTTATATAAATGTTTTGGTTTAAATGATGATTTAAATTGACACAATTTACAAATTTTGTCTTTGATCGTCTATTAAAACACATTCCACCGTAACCAAATAAAAATAAAATTAGTTGACACTTAAAGTGACAGCAAATATAAGGGACTGTCAGCCTTTTACATCACTAAGCAACAGACGATTTCCCTTTCATGCTACAGCCGCTACAACTATAGATGTTTGTTTGCTAAACAACGGCGATTCCCCCCCCCCCTTGGAAAACATTAAGATCATGCCATCTGGAAACGTTTCTTTCAATTAACATGCAAAACTAATCAAGAGGCGATTTCTATTTCCTGCTGCGGTCACTTCATTTGCAAATATTTGTTATTTTGCTAAGCGACTACGGCTAATGTTTGTTATTTTGCCATGCGACGCCGGTCAAAAAGTGTTATAAAAGAGATGCATTGTCAACGAAGAGCTCAGTTCGTTTTCAGGATCGAAAGGAGCCTAACCTCCAAATAAGATCTAAAAATTAAATTTTTGCAGCCATCTGTTGCTGGGTCGCTCAAACGGTCCTACGCGAACACTTCACGTTCATTTCGTTTTCAGAATCGACAGGAGCTTAAACTCCATATACGATCCAAAAACTCCTACAGCCGTCTGTTGCTAGATCGCTGAACCGGTTCCACACATACTCAGATGCTCACTCTTTCCTGAACCTCGCAGCACCTTCAGCTCTTGCTAGAGCACCGCAGCCCCAGATAGAAGCCGAAGGACGTGCCCCTAGTCCTGCCCGACGTCCGCTAGACATACGACCTAGAAAGCCGCTACGTAGTGTCCGTGCACTGATTCTTTTACAGGACGCGTGTCCCGTTTGTGCGAAATAACTTTGAGGTTTATTTACTGTACTTTTAAAATTAACCGCCTTCAATATTCCGTTTGTTTAATGTATTGTTTGTTAAATGTTGAACTACTTGTTCTTGTTTGTTAAAATGTTGTGTTATAAAACTTTGATTGTATATAATAAAACTTACAAGTTTCCAACCATTATCTTAAAGTGTAAAAATCAACTGGATGTAAATCATTGCATTCTACTATGTCAGAGAATTTGTAAAAAATAATAACAATGAACTGAAAAATGCTTTCCCCATTTTGAAAATTTTTTAAACAATACTGCTCATTGCTCAACAACTAGTTCCGCGTTTTTTCTAATAAAAATAAAAAAATGATGATGATTAGAATGATAAAATGTATTAGTCTAAGCAAAATTACAAATAAATGATATTAAAACTAATCACATAATGACATCTAATAACACCATAAAATGTTTACACTTTTTTGATGATAACCGAAAATTAAAAATACTGGGAGGAATTAAAAATTCACAAATATTTAAAAACGGTACCTTTAATTAATGAGAAAATTGATCTCTTAAATTCACCCTTATTGGACGTTTCGGAATAAGAAAAATTAAATCGTCTGCAAACATTGATAACCAAGATTAAGTCACCAAGTTCTATCGTTCCTATAGCAACACCATCTGTTTAATTTTCAATATTACCTTCGATAATAGCATGTAACCACATCGAAGTACGTATAAAGTTAAAATAAATAACCATTGTTGAAGGAAAACAAAATATTTTATTTAATAACAATATGAACTTCAACGAAATTAAGCTGGAACTTACTAATAAAATTGTTTGTCTCACTAAAAATTGTGCCTGAATCCCATTTAAAAACAAATTTGGTGGCATTTGTTTCGAATATTGAACTTTGGAAATTTAATAGAATACCTACAGGCAAACCTAACACTATTTCTGAAAACCCCGCGGCGGCGGCTACGATTTTTTTAAGATTTTCTTTTTAACGCCTTATTACTCAAAACCCACTTGATAGAGAAGCATAAACTTCAGTTACAATAATAGCCCTAGTAGCGCTCAATGTTTACTACAGACTAATATTTTTGAAAACATAAAAATTATGAACGAAATAAATATCAAAAAATGAAAATGTTCGGTTTCTAAGGCTAGAACTACACGGACTGATTTTTCGCTGCGTGTTTCGCGCATTTAAATGAACAAAAATTCATGCAGCGTACCTGTTGCGCTAAACACTTCTTGTAGTTTTAGCCTAAACAATAGTAGTGCCCTCTGCTTATTGTGGTACGCTTCCGCTACAGTGGAAGGAATGAGACGATTTTCTAGTGGCGCCTAAAACGTCGACACAAAAATTTTTTCAAAAATATGATAAGAATTTCTAAATTATAGGAAAGCACACGGATGGTGCTATTGCTCATTTTCAAGTTTAACACCTACAGAGTTGGAACAAAAACATCCTTGTTTCTCTGACCCAATCACATTGTAAATCTTTCCATTCAAACAATTAAAAAACTTAAGATCTCGTATATTTAGAAGTGTCGTCAACCTCAACGCCTATTGGGGTATAATAAAAAAGTAGATGATCAATTTTTTATCGCTCCACAATGGCGAAAAACATTTTCAAGGATATTATAAATTATTCCTTTGAAAATAATAGGATAATTTCTATATTCAAAAATATTCTGCGTCACTTCAAGTCCCACGTCCTAGCGAGTTGAATAACCAAAGGAATATTCCTAGTGCTACAAAGTTAACATTAATGTTTTCAAGAACGTTTTGTAACTGCCGTCTATATATAAAATAAATTTTGTTTGTACGCGCCATGCACGTTCTAAAATATATATACACATACAGGGTGCGGCAACGAAAGTGTTACAAGTTGATATTTCAAAAAACTATAAAAGCTGAGCAACCATTTTTTATTTATGGGACTAAAGGGGTCATATGCTAGTCTAATAGTGGCTTATTCGCCTTTTTTAGAGGTGGGCATAACTGATAATTTTTGATACTTATTAAATTTCACCCCACCCCCATTTATTAAAGGTACTCAACGTTTTCTAAAAAATTTAAATAAAATAGGCTGTGTCTATTTGATTGCAGATACTAAACTAATATTAAAAAATATAGATCATTCCAACACTTTAGATGCCGCACTCTGTATAGTTTGACAATTAGACAAAAAGACAAAAATCACAAAAAACGGAAGTTGAACTTGAATTTAAAACAACAAAGTCAGATGTTAACAATCTTTATTGGCACCTTATAAAAAACTACATCACCACTTGATTTTGCGTAAAAAAAACTTCCATTATTGGCATAAGTTACGCAAAAAACTAGAAAGAGAGAACAGTGAAGCAAAGGTTGACAGGTAGCTGTATGTGTTTACTTCGTCACGCGCCGAAAGACCTCCGTCAACGCATGGGAGTCAGATAGAGAGAGAACGAGTGATAATATGAAGTAAACTGATACTACGGAAGTTTTTTTTATGAAGAAAATCGATTTTTTGATTTTTTGGAAAAAATTCCTTGGAATTAAAGACACTTAAAGGCGATAAGACAAATTAGTTCACCAAAAATGGATGGGAAAGTGAAAATCGGCGCCGGTGGGAATTTCAGATTTTTAAACGTTCATAGGAGGTGTCACAAAAAAGTTAGCGGATTGAGACACAAACCAATTTGTAGCTTTAGAAGTCTACAAAATTAAAAAAAATCATGCAGCCAGTTTTTGAGCAGTATATTTTTGAAAAAGTTAAAACTTTTATATTCTTTTCGCTCCGCAGTTTAAGTAGTTCTAGAAGTTCTAGTAGCTTGTAACATTGCGTGCCCTTAGAGCATTTCCAATATCAAATTTCATCCCGATATGATAACTCGTTTTTGAGTAAATAAGCGTTAAAACTCAAATTTTCAAAAATTCATAGAAGGTATCAGAGAGAAATTTGCGAGCTGAAACACGAACCCAATTTTAGCTTATCTTTAGTTCTATAAGCCTACAAAACTTACAACAAAATCGTGTGACCAGTTTTTGAGCAGTATTTTTTTTTTAATTTTCGAAATTTTGAAATTCTTTTCACTTCATAGCTTGCAGCTTTTCGAAAATATTTGCACACAGTAACATTGTGTATTTGTAGAACTATTACGATAAAATAATTGAACGCAATCTGACCACCTGTTTTTGAGTGATGAGGCGCTAAATTCCTACTTTTCATAAAACTATAGCTATAGCTTATATCCCCGATGAATTTTTGATATACCCTTATCATTCCAAAGCTAATAAAAATTGGACCATGCGTTTGAGAGCTATGGAGAGCACACACACACCCACAGACAAATTTTTATTTGGTTTCCTGGAAGTCCAAAACATGTACTTCCGTCAAAATTTCGATTTAGAATATTTTCCTAAAATCAATAATTCCCTTAAGTGAACGTATAGAAATGTAAAAAGTTTTTAAAAAATGTCAACGTATGTGAGTGGTGCATCATAACTCCCGAACGAATGGTCGAATTTTGATTTTGGAATGTGGGGTATATCTAAAATTCACAGATAAAATACGCTTTTATAAAATCCTAAACCGAAAGCGAATTTTAGACCTGTTTTTGGCAGCATTTTATCCGGAATACGAATTTATTCCGACTGAAAACGGAATAACATAGGACAAATCCAAAGTTTTTTTTCCAAACTCTCCGACTTCAAAAAGGCGTGGCGGTTCCTGCGATTTTTTGAAAATCTTGACTCTAACTCCTTATTACTTATAAACAAATCGACGGATCGGGATCAAATTTGGTATTGTAGTAGCTCTAGGGGACACAATGTTACGATGTACAAACAATTTTGAAAAGGTGCAAAAATTATGGACGTTTTAATAAAAATATTGCCCAAAAATTGGTAAAAGGATTCTTTTTAAATTTTGTAGGCAAATAAAGTCGGGAATGAGCTAGAATTTGGTTGGTATCCCAGTCTGCTAATTTCTCTGATACGTCTTTTATGAATTATTGAAAATTTGGCTTTCACGCCTTTTACTCAAGAACAAGTTATCCGATCGGGATGAAATTTGAATATTGGAAATGTGAAAAAATCCTAATTTTGAAATTTTCAAGAAAATATTGCTCAAAAGCTTGTCAAACTACTATGTTAAAATTTCGTACGCTCATAGAGCTAGGCATGAGTTGCAATTTGATACCAATACGATTCACCAACTTTTTAGGTGCAGCAATATTTAGGGGGATTAATTTTTCCTTTCTGTTCTTTCCTTTTTATATCTCTCTAAACAACTTTTCAACATTTCAGTTTCTAACTATAATGATACCAAATGCTTCCCTGAAGAGCTACAGCTCATCAAAAATGCAGTAAAAAAAATTGCATTACTTTAAAAATGGTTTAAGTTACAGCGATTAAACTTGGCAAGAGTTTTTAGAGCTACCCTAGAGATATTTTCATGCAATATGAAAAATAATTCGAAACTGGTTGTTATCGAGGGCACACTCCCCCTACCACAGCCCCCAGAATCTTCTTCTTTTTTAAAAACCGTATTTGTGATTCTTTTGTTTTTCTTTTGCAACTTTGAGAAAGGCAGTTTTGGAAAACAGCGATTTTAGTAAATCATCATGATTTTCCAAAAATTCAGGCTCCAGCGTTTTTGAAGTATTAAACAGACACCCTGTATACATCAAGTTGAAGCAGACTATATTTTAATCGATTTTGTTGGTGAAAAAACTAAAACAGATATATGTTTTTAGGAAAAAAAACGAACCATTTTGATACAATTAAAATCAAAATTTTGATTGATTATTATCCAAAAGGATTATAATTATGAACGCCGGCCGCCAGCTCTCTATATAATATGAATGAAGTGGCAACTCATATTTGCGATTTTACATATTCTGTATCAATTACTCATACAAAAAGTTACTAACAAAATAAAACGTAAAATCGTCAACATAATGAAAAATTAATTAAACACATTAGCGTCATTGGCCTCTGACTCAACAACAGTTTTTTGGCCTTTATGTTAACAAGGAAGATAGCTCTAATATGTTCTGATTACAGTGATTTAAGTGATTCATTAAATCATTATACATGAGTAAAATTTCAATAGAATAATCCATATCGCATATAAAAAATTTCGCTTAATCACCATAGGTAGTGGCCCTGGGCTTCAATAAAATTTAAGAAACTTCAAAATGAATCACATTTGCGTTTGTAAGTCAGGTGTAATTTACATAACATCATGTAGGATCCATCACCGGCACTAATTCGGTTGACAATTCAAGCAATAATTATACAAAATAACAAAATGTATCAATGAAGAAATAAAATTAGCGTAGTGAGTCATTTTATTAAATAAATTATAATGTTAGATTTTGATAGAAACTATGAGGATAATTTGTAATATTAAAATAAAATACAAAAAATGGAGAAGTCAGAACCACAAATAACCTGAAAATTGTTTACCTTGAAGCCGCCTCGTTAAAATTGCAAATTTACTACAAACAAAAATTTGCCTCGTCTCTTACTTCAAAGTGAAAAAAATTAAACCAAGATATAATTCTGGTTTAAACAGCAAATGGTTAAAAAAAAGTGGCAATTTCCATAAACGACGTCCACTTTTGCCCACTTAAAAATATCAACTCGAAATCAAAAGCCAGCATAAACCGACCAGAAAAAAAAACTGTGCTTGTGTCTGTCTAGACCGCCAAATTTGTATAAACATAAACAGAACAGAAAACTTTCCACTGAAAACTGAAATCAACGACCTCAACAAATGTATTATCTTATACAAAAAGTAAAATAAACTTACCAAAAACAAAATTCAAATTTTGGAAATTTTTGTAAAAAATTTTAAAGGTTATTGTTTATTTATTACCACATAAAACTAACTGCCAATTTCATTAATTGGATCGTTACCCAAAATTTGCATTGTAGAAGTAATACATGTAGAGATGACCAGCAGTCCCGGTTTCGTCGAGTCGGCCCCATGTTTGCCCTAAATTGTCCCGATTCTGTTTTTAAGTGCTTAAGACGAGAAATGTCTCGATTTCGAAATATCCTTAAGCTTTACTTAAAAACCTTTAACCTTTAAAAAAGCTTTACTTCAAATCACGCACCGAAAAGCGCACTTCAGTAGATGCATCGTCGCGCCAAGTCGGCGACATCTCTGTCTTTTTCCTAATGTACGTCTTAGAGTTCGTGTTAAAGTTGTGTACATAACCTCACTATAAACACGACATTAACTCGTAATAAAACGCAATATCACGTTTAACTGTACCGCTGTTAATTGTCACCACCAAAAATTTCGTATAAATTAAGCTAATTGTTTGAACACCCGTTATATACACATATAATTATGTTTTCTTTTATTATGTAATATTCTTTATGCCCTTTTAAATTAGTTACCCATAATATTTTTTTGGTTTATAAAATTTTTGGAATGTTTATATTTTGTTTCAACACGTCGACTATTTATTCATTTATTATTTTGCTTTAAGTTGAATGCAGAAATAATCGATAATTATTTGTGGCAATTTCGAATAGCTAAATATTCTTTTTACAATTCAGCATGCAATATTATTTTGTCCTATTACCCTTAATGAGAAATTAAACTCATCTTTGGCTTAAAAGTGCTCTAAAAATAGACCTAAGTAAATCCCTGAATATATTTCTTTTATAATTAGCGATGAAAAGTTTCAGAAAACCTTACAATGCTTATTTTTTAGACTGGAAATCAATTTTGATGTTGTTCCGTTTGAAACAGAAAACGTCAATCAAATTAGAACAATACATACAGTTTCTTTGCTTTATTCAAGACAATTATAATTAAAAAGAACTTAGGGCATTAAGAACATATTTCCACCCACAAAATTAGGAACGAATATTTACTCTTTAATTTCCCCATTTATAATTAGATTACCTACGCATATTATAAATTGTAATTTATAATAATTACACTTTCACTATTATACAATGTGATGATACCGCTTACCGCAGTTCTATCAATCATTCAACACCAAGTGCTATAGTGTTCGGCGAATGACGACGATAACCGAAGGCATTAAATTATTTCCCAAAATTTGCGTCAAATCATTTAAAATTTGTTTCAGAATTTTTACCAAATTACCCGATAAATCCAGATCTAAAAATTCCCACATGTTTCCTGCTTTGGTATACACCCATATAAGTAAAATTTACTGCAAACTTGCAAGTTTGCATGTGTAGGCCATGGCGAGCGATATAAGTAAGCCTGCGCGTACCGCGAATTTAATAGTGCAAAATACAGTTATACTTTGAGCTAGAGACGCCCAAATTATAGAGTAGTATTTACGAAGGTTTCTAAGCATTAAGTGAAAGTGTCAGAGGTTGTTGAAACCTTTCTATGAAACTGAAACTCATTTCAAAAGTTCCATATTGAATCTTTTCATGGTTCATACTACTGTTTATAATTAATCTTTTTGACACAGTTGGGAACTAAACAGTCTCAAAAGTCTAAATAATGACACTTTTCCATTAAACATTCAAGTTTTGCCGAACACTTCGAAAAAGGGTTTAACAGATTTAGATGTCAAATTCATAACCAACTTCAATTTTCGCACAACGCCCTCTGGCGGACAATCGTTTAACTTTCTGAAGAACTTTAATGGATGACTGAATACAGAATTTCATGCTCTATAAGAATCTACCAGAAAAAATATAACTTTAACATATCCTAACCTAAAACCAAGGGCGGATCTAGAGAAAAATTGTTGGGGGAGTTGATAAAACTGTTCTAGACCAGGTAATCTGGTAAATGCAGTAAATTAAAAAAAAAGTTTTGTTTAAAAAAAAGTTAATATAACAAATAAGTTTGAATTTTTAAATTGTTTTTTTTTCTGATACAGATAATCCCCCCCCCCCCCCCGCGCGAGTAAGTTCGTGTTTGCCGAAAACAGAATTCAATTCGTAGCGGACACGCCCACTTTTTTCAAACTTCATCCGTGGAGTTCAAACCACCTCTACAGTTGTAATCTGTAAAGAAAAGTGGTCACTTTATGTATTACTTGAACCGTTGAAGAAAAACAAAACTCTGAAATTTTGAACACAATTTTAAATTTCTTTGTAACCTTAAACTCAAACATTTGAACAAAAACCTTAAAATTAAAGTTAATACAAGTATGTAAATGTGTATGTCGAAACACCAATTTAAAGTTCTTGTTAACTATTTAATCTCTCTAGCGCCACCTTTCAACTAAATTTCGTAGCACTTTGATAATGAATTTTCATTTTAATAACGCAATATTTCGCAGATGGGTGCTGCTATTAGTATTTAACCAGCATGGAATGTAGCTTTAAAAAAACTACTGATTCATCACTAAACATGTGCTTGCAAAAATAATTAAATTTACACTCACATGTTCCACATGTTTGGAAACCTTTGATTTTTGTGGTGGAGGAGATGCACTACGATCGTTTCCAGAAAGAAACTGTAATATAAAATAAACATATGATTAAAATATTTTGGTTCTTTAAATTATGTTCATATACGCCGACATTTGAATTAACGAAACACAATCGAGTTTTGAAATCTTAAGCAATCTCAATATGAAATCTCTATTCAAAACATTATTTGAAAACATACGAAGTATTTTTTGTTCATTTGCCCTTACCAATTTTTAAAACATATGTATAAATAAAATTTGATAATGTAAACCAATATTTAGTTATAATTACTCACTCTATATGTGTAGGTGTCTAAAAAACACTACAATCTAGTATGTTTAAAATTTACATGTCGGGATTCCATAAAATTATACATATATGTCAATAATAAGACAAATCTGTTCCCTAAATTGATTAACCAATCTTAGTCATTTGAATATCAACAAAATAGTCAGATAACAACACAGAAATAGGCAACACAATTTACAATTGAAACGGGACAATAAAAACAGTTGCTGAATGTAACATACAAAATTATATTCTTTTTAAATTAACAACGCTCTTCCGGTCTGGCACATGGAGTATGTTCCTAATTTTTAGAAAATGTTTTGTAAGAAATTATTTAAAATATAAAAAAAATCATTTAGAATTGCTTGAAGCTAAACAAAGGGGCACTGAAAACCGGTAAAAAAAGGCTATATAATATCCAACCATGACAAGAACATAAACAACTTAGAAATAAATGATTGCTAAATCCAAATACCAATTTACTAACGAAAAATACATGGTGTTGCAAAATTACACTGGCAAAATTCGAGAGGTGATTTCTTAGGACATTTTAAAACAAAATGTATCTCCTAAACTGTTTCAACTACTTATTTTGTACCATCCTCTTATATCTCACAACGTAGGTGTTGTTAGCTACTATACAGGGTGCTGCAAAATTACATTGAAAAACTTAGGAAGGTCATTTCTTACGTTATTTTAAAAGAAAAAGCTCGCATGAACGTAGGTTCTAAACTGCTTCCTTACAGAGTTACAGCTCTCCAAAGAGGGAACAGTTTAAGAATGTTTAATTAATATCTTCGCTATAAATTGAAATGTTTTATTTAAAATTTGTGTGGATATTTCGCTAGTCGTGATCTAATATTTCACTTGTTTACATACAAATATATCGATGAGGAGGGTATGTCGAGAGTGCTCGACCTATCTCTTAACGTATTTTTCACACTTATTTAATTCTCTATATACAAGGATGTAAAACGGTACTTTTGTTAAAAGTCGCTGAATCCACCAGTTCATAATAATTCATTTTATGTGATAAAACTAGCTGCCAGAAAGGTTCGAGTGTATCCTCAAAAAGTAGAAAGAGTTTGTACAAATTTTAAGGGGATTTGTTACACGTCAGAGTAATCAAAAAAAACTGCTATAAATATAAGCCCTGAAAGGCTTTCTTACAAAGTTACAAGCTGGAGAGTTTGAACTGTTGGAACTGTTTCCTCTTCCGGAGGCTACAACTCCATAAGGAAGCGTTTCCAGGCTCATGTTGCCTTCCAAGTTTGTACAAAATATTTTTGCGTTTGAGTCGCCTGGTAATTAGATTTTTCACAAAAACCATTAGATTTTGCGACTTTTAACAAGAATACCTCTTTTTACGGAGAATAAGATTTACAAGTAAAAAGT
Source organism: Ctenicera cuprea (assembly GCA_958336395.1). Taxonomy (NCBI): domain Eukaryota; kingdom Metazoa; phylum Arthropoda; class Insecta; order Coleoptera; family Elateridae; genus Ctenicera; species Ctenicera cuprea. Next base: position 19,749,616 of record OY284491.1, read on the forward strand.
TATACAATCGTGTGTTAAAAATACGTTAAGACATACGTTAAGCGCCCTGCACATCTACGCCCCTGGTCAATAAATTTGAACATAAACAAGTGAAATTGTAAATCATCACTAGTAAAATATTCACAGAAAATTTCAATCAAATAACTCAATTTATGCAAAGATATTAATTAAACTGTTTCCTCATTGGGAAGTTGTAAATCCGTAAGGAAGCAGTTAAGTACCTACGTTCATAGCTTTTTCTTTTACAATGACTTAAGAAAACACTTACCAAAGTTTTCGGCGCAATTTTGCAACACCCTGTATGGTAGCTTACAACACCTAAGTGATGAGATATGAAAATGCGTAGCCAAAATTAAGTATGAGACAGTTTCTTAAACAGTGCAGCAAGTGAACCCTAAAACGTTCAATACGTTTTTACTTCTTACCCCATGTTAATAAGTGAACAAACAGTACCGATTATTAACTCGGTCAACAACGTAATTTATTTTGCAAATACGTCAGAATAATAAATGCTTTAATTCAAGTGCAAATTCTTTTAATCAAATATCTAAAAATATCAGAGCCATTCTACAAAATTGTTGGTGCACAAATTCACTTACACAACTTACAAGTACTAAAAATTTGTTACAGTATAAAAAAACACTAAATTATACAAAAAACACTTTAAAAATTACTAATTACTAATTATGGCACATATTAAAATACTAATACTACAAATTTTCTAAAACCTCTGTCTTAACAACGAGAAAGTCTCAACGTCATTATCTAACATAGGTGTAGAATCTCTCGGTCTGCATAATGCTCGCATCAAACCACACCTAATTAGAATATCAATAAGAAAAAAAAATATAGACATAACAAAAAGGGACACCGTAACAGTATATAAATTTGCAATACTTTGTTCAATACGAGCACTTCTTAAATCCAGCAGAGATTTGGTTGCATTCTCTACATTGTTCGCTGGAATTTGTTTTGTTGGTGATACTAACGTTGTTGTTTCAACTGGAAAAAACGATTTCTTCCTTTTATATTCTTCCTCCGATCTATTACAAGCCACGCCAGCAATATTAGGTCCACTATCAGTAGAGCCCTTGTAACTTATACGGGAATCATTGAATGTGCTCAAAATTGGAAATAAATTCGGACAAGACCATGGATTATCATCGATGTCAATAACCTTCAAAGCTCGAAGATTCCTTCTTATGCCCAATGGATTCAGGTGGGTTAACAAATTGTCACCTAAATACAGTTCTGTTAGACTAGAACCAAAGCTAAAGTGATTTGCAGAATCAAAACTTTCCAACGCATTACTGGATAAATTTAAAATGTTAAGTTTTGATAAATTGGTAAACTTATCGAAATCCACACGTTCCAGCTGATTTGATCCCAACTGGAGGTTGACAAGATTGTCGAAATATTGAAAAGTCTCGGGCTGAATTCTGAGCAAACTGTTATAACTTAAATCCAGCGTCTTTAACAGTGACAGGTTAAAGAACGACTCTGGATGTAGAACTTTTAAATTGTTCTGCGATATGTTTAACTTCGTCATACGGGGATTATAACTGAAAATACGTTCAGGAATCTCCTTAATATTATTTTCCCCTAAATTTAGTTCGTGCAGCCACTTGAGGTCTACAAAGATACCTTTCGAAAGGTTATCGATTTGATTCTTCTGCAGATTTAGAACCATCACACAAGTGAGGGAAAAGAATGCTCCATCTTCTATTGTACGAATTTGGTGGTTGTCCAAGAATAATTTCAAAATATGCCCAGAATCAAGAGTAACAAAGCCATTTTTGTAAAGAGTGTCGATATCTTTATCTGCGAAGTTGACGTAATTTCCTTCAAATTTAGGATCTGCAGTATTATCAAAACGTATTTTGTTGCCTTGGAACTCCACAAGATTTTTAAAAACGCGGGTTTTTGGCGAGCTCACGTCAACACATTCGTTGCTTTCCACCGGTTGGAAAAATGTATATTGGAGAAGCAGAAATGTGAAGAAAGGTGAGGTGATTGACAATGGCTTGAACATCTGAAAAAAGAAAGCGATATATAATTTTTTCTAGGTTAATACTTAAATGTCGTCATAGGTAAACATAAAACTTTATAACAACAAGAAAAACTAAAAATAATGATTAAGGAAAGAAGGAAGAGTTTCTATACAGGCACAAATACTTTCAGTTGAAATAAAAAACATTTTTGCTTCTTAATATTTATTACTGAAATTCTGTTTGAATTTTAACATATAAAAAAATGTATGCACACAACAGCCCAGTTTCAACACCATTCAAAATATTCTTGAAAATTGGTACCATGAAGAGATAACATTAATCGAATAGATTAAACAACGAGAAAGTAGCAAAACGGCCCTTGATAACTACTTTCAGGAGCATCGACATAAATTTTGTACCAAATTTAGAATTATGGTCTCGATTATAGTAGACCCATCCGAGTATAAAACGCAAAAAAGATTGTAAATTAGTACTATTTACAAATTGCCCCCTCCCCTTCTTAATTTTACGTAACGATAGAACCCATTATTTCAGTCTTTCGTTCAATATAACACTAGTAGATTATACACTAAGGGAGAGAAACGTCTTATTTTTCCTGAGGTGTAATTTGATGCAAACACATCGAGGGAAAAATGGCGGTCTCTCCCGAGGTGTATATACTATTTTTTCCACGATCGAAAGTTGAAACACTTAATTTCATAAATAAAGAATTATAATAAATCTGAGCGAAATACAATATTTAGAAGCCTTTGGAATGTTTCCATGCAACGTACCATGACAACAGACATTTGTTTACAAAAATAAATATCAACTGAAATAAAAACTCCCACAGGAAAATTGTTGTCTTATTTCGTCCCTACTTCTGTCACAATTTTGATGCCACAGAAACCGACTTCTACTCCCGGTCGTGGGAAAAAACAATTTCTGAAATGATTGCAAAACTATACATACACAACAAAAAAAGTGAAAAATTTTTAGTTCTTACAAAAACTTCTATATTCCGAAACATACGTTAGCGTCTAGCCCCTTGGACTTACAGCCGATCCTACCTCACATGACTTGCGCACCTCCTCTGCATGCAGCTAAAATGTGTGTAAACCACAACCTACTACTTTTTACTACATAAGTAGTTGCGGGGTCGAATCTCGGTTGGGACCAACATTTTTTTTACTTTATAGTTTTTTTTAGAACACCGTTGTTTGCGTTTTGCTGTTTACGCGAGGTTATTTGTAAAGAGCAGTTATATTTTTAAAGAAATGAATAGGTAACAGAATATAACATTGCCTTTGATATTAACCAACAAACTGTCAATGAAATGTTACTTTACATAGTTCTAATTTGTACAGCGCGACCAAATAAAAAATTAATCACAGTCGCCTTTGAAACAAACACGTCATGTCGATGATTAGTTTGCAAATCGTGGACTATCAAAGTTGCGCGGTTTAATATTTTACCGCTCTTGCTCAAATTTAACATTATTTTTAAAGTAGCAAGTGAAGATGGTAAATTATTTTTAATATTAATTATTTTTATTTTACGAACGTTTATCATAAATGTCAGTTGTAAGCCGTGACAAAATTAACCCAAATAATAGAAAAAAATATTAGATGGTTGTTTGGTTTAGCGGTAAAGGCAAGGGCTTGTAATCTGGTAAGCCCAGTTCCTATTTCTCTTATTAGTTTTTCAAATCTATTTTTTGATTTTGTTATTATTATTTTTTACTACTATCTTTATCTTGGCCCATGTCTATATATTTTTATTTTAACTTTTATCGTATATTTAACTTTTAATAACTGATTTTTTATTTAAATTTTAAAATGTTTGATGTCGCTGTGGTAAAACCATTTTTACAAACGAACGAAATTAACTACCGTTTAAAAAAGTAAGTAAATAAACGTATGTAAAAATTTAAAACGTCGTTGCTCCATTGTTTTATACATGCGGCTATTATTCTATAGGTGTTTGTTTGTGTTACAATTTTAAATTTAAATTAAAACCATTTTTTTTTAATAAACACAAGATAAAAATTAAAATAAATTATAGACATGGGCCAAGATAAAATAATACTAAGAAATGTCAAGGAAAAAATAAAACAGAATTAATTAACAAAAACAGGCCTGTCACGGTATTTGAACTGGGGTCGCCAGATTACAAGCCCTCACCTTCACCGCTAAACCAAACAAGCGTTTAATACTCTTTTCTATTATGTGTGTTAAATAAGTCACAGTTTACAACTGACATCTGTAAAATAAAAGTAATAAATATTAAAAATAATTTACCACATTCACTTGCTAATTGTTAAAAATGTTAAATATGAGAAAATACGGTAGAAATTATTTACGTTATATGGCCGGGAGTTGACTTATTACAGTAACAAGTCGAAATATTTCCGGATGAGGCGACGAAGGAGCCGAATCTGGAATTTCGAAACGAGTATTGTAAGATCATCTCACGGCCGTGTGACGTACAACATCTTACATCATACTGTATCGCTTTTTTAAATTTTTAAATAAAGGATAATATTTTAATCAAGCAAATTATTAAGGATAATCTGGTTGCCTTATTTAGAGTAACGATAGCAATCAAATGTTTGAAAATTTTTTTTATTTTGTGATTGGCGAGAGGTTGCGAAGCAACACTTCCCGGCCTAGTACTGTAATGTGTCATTTCCCGGACTCAAATTAATGACGTAAAGTAGTGTAAGGTGGAGAATATGAAATAAAATAATAAACCACGCAAGTATGATAATAGCTCCACGATTTGCAAACTGATCATCGACATGACGTGTTTGTTTTAAAGGCGACTGCGATTAAGTTTTTATTTGAACGCTCTGTATAAAACAGAGGCGCGAAATCAATTTTTAGTGCAAGCTAAATACCAGCAAAACTCAACAATATTATTATTAACCATCTGCAGCTCAAAAGTTTCAAGGTTACGCTTATAAGACTTGACTTTTTTAATAACAGCTCTAAATTTGTTATACTTTCCCAATGATTTAAATGAAAATACTACAATTTCAATCAATGAAAATAGGTTTTTCCTTGATATTTTATTAATTTTTTTGTAAATACAACTTTTCCACGAAGTATTTTCTCAATACACTGCTGACAGCAACAATTTACTGAACATATCGTATTTACGTATAGATACTGCAATAAATTAAATTAGTATCTTATGCGTATAAATTAGTTTCCAGAATCTTATCAGAATTGGGGAAAAACTGAATCAGAACGCTATAACCTTCAAATAATCAGCTAGCGGCGTATTCCACTAGAAACAAGGAGAATTTGTTTCAATTCCTCGTGCGTTATTATGGTCAGTAAACTTTTAGAAATGTTTTAAGAATAACGGAAAAGAAAAAAAACAGATCATCTCATGAAAATAATACCAATAATAAGTTGAGTGTTTCCTTCTTTTACTGACGGAACAAAAGGAAAATATAAAAAACATAACACAAGTACCTAAAATACTCATGGTCACATTCATTCAGCACAAATGCCAACCTACACGACTCGTACAAAAACAAGTAACAGTTATCTGGATCTGAATACGCCCACAAAAAAAAACTAAATTAGCATAGAAACTTGCACCTTAACATACCTTTTCTAACACCGTTTAATACTGCATATAAAATCACGACACTGTGTCCACTTTTCGTGTTCAATATCGACTGATGTGCACTCGTTGCAAACATATACGAACATATTTTACTTTGTAATCGGTCGTTTCAGACTCAAACAGGCGAGATATTATTTATACATACATTTATCAGTTTACCATTGAAAAACAACAAAAACTGATGAATACTATTTGCTCATCTCTTTATGATCACAACAATGTAAGTTCATTTGTTATCGGTTAAATTCATAAATAAGTATCATTGTGGTTATCTTGGCTAGAGATTGAAGAACAGATAAATGAATTAAAGAGCCAGTGTTTATAATGAATGCATGAACAATAAAAATAAATCGTATTTTTACTTACCGTGTATTGTTTGTACTTCTATTATCAATTATCACTTATGAGTCCAATACAGATTTAAAGCGTAACATTATCATAATTGAAATTTAAATTTTAAATACGAACTCCGATCTGGAAAATCAATTAAAATCTTTATTAGGTTGATTATAAGTGAGAGGTCAACGTTCCGGGTATATATCGTTTATCGTGTAGGAGGAATACCGGAACAATGTGCCCAAGTAAAACGCCCACAGTCCTAAACAAGGGTTTCCAAAACTGTAACTTTTTTTTGAAGCCAATTTCATAATGAATTTTTTACGGGGCTTTTTTTGTTTTTTTTTGAGTGGAGAGTAAACGAAAACAACTCGTGTGTTACTTAAGTATATCGTAAATATCATATTAAAAATTTCATGCTTTAAAAACAGAATATAATTGTTTTAAGAGGACAAACTCTTATTTTATTACTTAAAAGAAACAATGGCGGAAGTGTTGCAGCACTATACCTAGGAATTCCAATAACATGCGTTTCTTAGCGAATATGCACAACTTTCCTGTCGCGGTTTTCCCACAGTATATATTTAATTAGATAATCAAGATTTATAAAAACAAACATGAACAGTTATGTCAAAACAAACAGTGTCAATCAACTTTGCTTTTTACAGCTCCAAGAAATTCTTTACTAAAATTTCTTTTCTGTAAAAACAGAAACCTTAAAATTTTTGTAAAAAGCAAATTTCCACACATTAGTATGCAAGCACTTCTCATAAATCTATTTATTTTATTTTCAAATGTAACACGTCATTACTAAGGGCCAAACAAGATTGTTAATTGCTGAAAATATTGGAAAATTGCAGATGTACATTGACTAAAACACGAGACCGCGCCCTTAAGAAGCGAGACTTAGGAAGTATTTTAAAAATGTGCAAAACTGGTCGCTGGTACTTTCACAAGAAGTGGTTGAAATTTACTTCTAGCCATTTCCAACTCAAAGTGCTGGTTACGTACAGGGCGCGCTCGCCGACTACGTAGTAAAGGCGATGCGCTCGCGACCTCGGATCAAAAATGGTTATAACAACTTTATTTATAGAGTTATCAAAAGTATGCAAAAAATGAAAAATATTTTAATTATTAGAGCTAATTGATAGGCGTAGTTAAAATCAGGTAACTTCAGGAAAACGCGTCAATTTCAAAATTTTCAAAAATTCCTATAGGGCGTCAGACTAAAATTTGGAAGATAAGTAAAAAAATTAGTAGTTCATTGCAACTCTATCGACTCGGAAAGTTTATAAAAAATGGTGGAGGCAGTTTTTGAGAAGTAATGTTTTGAAAATGTCCCAAGTTTTGAGCCGCTAGTATATTTACAAAATTCCTTACTCCAAAAATAGTTTTCTATCACTTGATTATACTTATTAAAAGCTGTCAAACAATATGACAATTTGTATTTATTGAATATTTTGTTTTTGAGTAGTCGGGCATTAAAGTTCAAATTTTCAAAAATTCGTAGCAGCCTTCATTTTGAAGATATAGCATTTGAAAAAAACATTTGATTTGACTTTAGATGCACTACAACGCTATGTATTTAAAATTTCTTAGAATCTTTAAAAAATAATCTATACCAAAAAAAAAAGATCCAACTTCCGTTTCCGGTTCCCGTTTCGATTAATGGCCTTACAAAGAACTACCTACAACTTAAAAACTTCCACACGCCAAACTTATAAAAATCGGGCAGGGGGTTCCGGAGATAATAGGGAAACGAACGCACGCACACACCCACAAACAGACATTTTGTAAAACCCACTTTTTTTGTTCCTTGGACCCAAAAACGTGTATTTCCGTTAAAATGGATGAACAGCCCACACACGAAGATAGTAGACGCCCTATGCGAACCCTATGCGAATTATTAGTGGAACCATTAAACCCACTCCTACATACTGGCTGTCCACTTTAAGCAGCATCCCTCCTCCCCACCTCCGTCGATCAAGCGCACTGTGCAGAGAATACAGAAAAATCCGCAACTCAAGATCCACGAAGACATCATGCACCTGGGCCACAGACTACGTTCTAGAAGACCACCCATCCAAACCGCTGAACGCTTAACTGCCAACAATTTCAACCTGGAACAAGAATGGGAACGTGAGTGGCAAGCAAATGCACACCCCGACACTCACGGTACTCTCCACACCAAACAAGCACCACCTGGTTTTACCTTGCCACGAAAAACATGGAGCAGATTAAACCGAATTCGCACAAACTGCGGAGTATGCGCCGCCTCCTTATTTAGATGGGGCTAATCCGAAACTAGCACATGCGACTGCGGCGAAAGAAGGCAAACAATTCACCATCTTGCCTACGATTACGGAAATAGGCCCAGCCACTGCACAACCGAAGACTTCTTGGGAGCCACCCCATCGGCTGTTATTTGGATTGAGAATTTAAATGTTAATATTTAAGATATTTAAGATACTCTTACCCATGTGTAGCCATACGATAAATAAATAAATAAATCCGCTAAAATTTAAAATTCGAAAATTTGCATAAGATCATAACCTTTATTTTCAGTAGAAGTATGAGAAAGTAAAAATCATAAGGATGAGATTCGGCAAACTTATCTTTGGGCTCTTTTAAGGGGTCTTACTAGCTTTGTCTACTGCTCTCGGCAACGTATTTCTTAACTTACGTGGTCTTCGAACCGATAAGGCCCGTGCTTGCGACATTACTTCTGAACGTTATTGTACGCATGTTTCAGTTCGTGAAGTTTGCCTTTTTGTCATTGTCCTTTCCTGTTCCCTTAGATTTCTATTATGTCTATCGCACCCCCGCTTTGGTTCCTTATTTCATCTGTTATAAGTAAAGGCTGCATTTATATGCATTTGCATATGTTTTTGCTAATTAATTGAGATTTTTATTGCGTTTTCGTTGCGTTGCCCGGGATTCGAAATAAATTAATACCACATTCATTTTGCAAAAAAATATAAATGCATAATTTACTGCATATAGATTAGTTTTCCTCATTGTCAGTTGTTTTTTATACAAGTATTTTGTTGTGACCGCTAGATTAAAAGTAAGCGATAACTAACCAAATTATACCAACAGTAGTGACAGCAATATAAATGTATACTGTAAACAATCAATAAACTGAGTCGAGAAGCCCACCGTCGTGTTATAGTGATAAATTTTGCTGAGATACAAGATCTTGTTATGTTGAGACAGTAAGGGAATAATTAGATAGATACATAAGTTTGTACAATCTACATTGCAGTTTATGTAGTGTATCGGGGCCGACTTTCTGTTAGTAGTTATGTATAGTATTGAACCCATTTACCCATTCGAAATATTTATACGAGAAATTTTGTTTCACTCTGTGAATTAATAATAATAATAATAATAATAATATTTATTTCCAAAAAGTAAAACAAAGAAAATACAATTATTTTTACAGAAAAAAAAATGAAATGGAAAATGGGCGCAGTTCAGCTTGACCCGACGTAATGGTAGGTCAGCTGGTCTTCCACTGCGCCCGTGTGTTACAAGTTAGTACCTAGTGCCACTTGGGACAGGAGCAATATGCTATATGCTATATGTCGTATGCGAAAGAAGAAGTACTCTATTGTTGATTTAGAAAATGACGTTTTAAACTATTTTTAAGCCTGGTTACCGATACCGGTGCCTTCTTGAGATGCTTCGGTATCACATTATTATAGTAGTAAACGATATTGTACGAAAAAGATCTTTTAAACAAAAACGAATTAAAACGCGGGATTGATAATGTAGTTTTATTTCTTATATTAACTTGATGGACATCGGACCTGAAAGAAGTTTTGTCGAACAAGTAGGAAGGAGTTTGGTTATTAATTATTTTGAAATACAAAACGGCTGTGTGTAATTTACGTCTATTGCACATATTGAGCCAATTCGCATCTTTTAATTTGTGAGAAATGTGCTGCCTTTTCTGGACACCATAGATAAATCTTAAGCAAGAGTTTTGCGCGCGCTGGATTCTTAGCTTGGTTTTTTCAGTTAAACATGAATCATATAGAGTATCACAGTAGTTAAAATTTGATAAAACTAAAGTATCGCAAAAGTAAAATTTTCATATCCCTCGAGAGACAGTAACGGTTAGCATATAATAATTTAAGATTGTAATATGATTTTTGAATACAACGAGAAATGTGTTGCTCAAACCGCAGATCACTATCAATGAGTACCCCTAAATTTTTGCATACATTCACGTGCTCTAAAACATCATCGCCCACTTTTATATCGATCAGTGTGTTAGCGTGTTCCCGTATAGCCTTTTTGCCAAAGATCATAAGAGAAGATTTGGAGGAATTTATTTTTAATAAATGTTTTTCACTGAACTCCACCAGGCTCGCCAGATCCTTGTCCACTAGTGACACTGATTCGTTTAACTTATTGACAGGAAAAGAGTAGTACATTTGTGTATCATCAGCATACATATGAAACTTACAGTGTTTTAATTTTAAACAAGAACCTATGTTATTAGTATATATAAAAAACATAAGAGGACCAAGAATCGAGCCTTGTGGAACACCCATTGTTATTTTTAACGGGTTCGACTTTTTTTGCTGATATATTACCGTTTGAAATCTATTCGAAAGATAATAATTACGTAGTAAATTAATAGCAGAGTCCCCAAGTCCGATGAAATGCAGAATAGATAACAAAAGCTTATGATCGATAGTGTCAAAAAGTATGAGAATTGTTAGGTTATTTATATCAGTAGCCCTTATGCAGTCGTCGGCTATGTCTATTAGCGTCGTATTACAACTGTATTTAGACTTTCATAACAAACCTCCTTGCTTCTGTGCGTTTGTTTACTCTAATGTAGGTGTTTAGTTCTTGGCATCGCTTATAATAATAGTAATGTACGCGGTGCCAAAAGTCTAGAAGCACAAAATCTACGTACAAAGTTTTTTTACATACATTTTTATTATACTTTCATCATAGAGAACTATTATTGATTATTTGATTTAATGACAATTTTTGAATTCGAGATTTTCACGGAAATACATGTTTTAGATCTCCAGAAACCCAAACAAGTGGTATGGGTGCATGTGACGCACCATAACTCCCGAACGAATGATTCGATTTCGATGAACAACACCGAATGTGATAGAAGAACACCTTAGGGCAAATCCACGTTTTTTATAACTTTCTAGCTTCAAAATGGGGACCGCTAAGATTTTTTTATAATTTTGATTATAACCATTTATTGACTGCCAGACCGAGATTAAATTTGGTATCGTAATTGCTCTAGGGAGACACAATACTACTCTGTACGAAAATTTCAAACGCATGAAAAGTGTGAATTAACAATTATTTCAAAACTTAGTAAATTTTTAAAAAAACATTGCTTTAAAACTGGCTTAGAATTGTTTTTCTTAAATTTTGTCAGCTTACAGAGTTGAGGATAAACTACAATTTGGTTCGTGTCCCAACCCGCTAATTTCTCTGTCTTCTTTGAATTTTTGAAAATCGAAAATTTATGCCCCTTTATTTAATAAACGAAGGGCGATAATAAAATTTCAGTTCAAGCTCAATTGCTCATGAGTGGTAGTAGAATAAGATTCACGGCTTATTTTGTAGGTGCAGCTCGATTTTTCTTCGCATAAAAAAAATTCAACAATTTCTATTTCTAACTACAATGATGCCATGTGCAGAGCAAAAATCCACCCAAATAAAGTGGTGTAGGTTAATTTAATTTTACCAGGTGATCTAGTAACTTGTGGGGCTACAACGTTGATGCAAAAACACATTTGTAAATATAATAGATAAGAACTACTTCTAATGTATAGGGAGGTGTAGGCGAAATGCTTCGATTATTTTTATTTTAAAGTAGACTTTCATTCAACTTGGACCTACATTATTCTTTCCAAATTTGCAATAATTTAGAGAAAAAATGATAGCATATTTTCTAATTCATATTCGCCATTATCAAACTTCGGCAAATATCTGCACTAAGGTCAAGGTTTTAAAGTAAAAGTCAAAACTGTAAGCTAGGTATCTGATCGTTTATATCGTAACGTCTACCATTGACGTAAAGGTCTCATATTTCAGGATCCTAATTGAAATGCACGTGCGTTGATCGAAAAAATTACTATGCACATACCTTCACACACTGTTTAGGCCAAGTAACAAATCGCAGAAAGGTCAGAACAATGCTGTGACGCAAATAGAATATTATGGCGACCACTTAATAATGTCAAATGCGAATTGATCGCCTCAATCAATTGATCGCTCAATTGGTAGAGACCCCGCGTATACATTATCAAATGCATCCTCAATAAAATTCAGCCTTCTTAGCGTACTCGGCGACCTATCGGAGGTTAGTATTTTTGAAAGTTCATTTGAATTTACAAGTGAATGAAAATTTGATGTGTTAACAACGAAAAATTCAACCAACAAATAATTTGATGCAAGATGATGGTCATTTGAATTAGAAAATTAAATTTGATAATTTTACGGTTATAACTTGGGAATGTTGACAGAGGATTTCCAATTTAAGAGATACGACACGGGTTTGAGTATTTTGAGATCCAGACGATGATTGCTGTTTTATCTAAAAAAAGAAATGTGTGCCGAGCAAGCAAGTTCTAAGTGAAAGACGTGCATTGCACTAATTGTGGGTTAATTAAATCTTATATTTGCCTCGAGACAGTAAACATTTAAGAGTTAAAAAAGTTAAGAGTATGTTCTCTTTAAAGTGACATAATTATACAGTGTATCAATTTAAAAACGTACAATGTGTTATGTATCTGGAAGTAAAAGTACTGAAAATTTGTAGAAACCGTTTCTACAACATGGAGGGGAAATTATCATGACTCATAAAGTAACCTTCCATATTCAACCCCTTAGGCTCTACCTATACCAACAAAAAAATTTTAAATAATAACACACACCCACCTCATGATACAAATCAGCTTAAAAATATTTTCTGCTATTGAATAGCATATTTTATGGTGGGTATTACCATTTGAAATTTTTTGTTGGTGTAGGTAGAGCCTAAGGGGTTGAATATGGAAGGTTACTTTATGAGTCATGATAATTTCCCCTCCATGTTGTAGAAACGGTTTCTACAAATTTTCAATACCTCTTTTACTTTCAGAGATATAACATATTGTACGTTTTCAAATTGACACCCTGTATATTACAGACTATACCAGTCACATTTCATTGAACCAATCAGAAATTTACCCTTTCATAAAATGAACCAACCACGTTTATTTTATACTGATTAATCTGCATGGCGCTGTTTAAATAAGTGATTAAACCCACAGTACCTTCGGATAATCGCTCTTAAGTCTTAAATTAACGCGTTTAAAACTGAAGTGCAGTATTATTTATCATTTTAATATATTTTTTAATTGCTTCGGCCAGAAGTATCATATTTAATTATAACACAATTTATGAATTAAAAACATAATTGTCTCTGTCATTCACAAGCTAAAAGCAGAATACGAAAAACGTCGACGGTAGCCGATAATAACAACGCCAATGAATCGCGAGTGGTCAAGACATAGTTCAAATCATGACGACTCAAATTTTAGACTACACCTATAATAAATATAATAATAACATCTTGTTTGACTGGTTATATAAACCAAAATCTTAGACCACAAATTTTATGAAACTTAACGATTTTTGTCCAAAACGATCCATTTTTACAACACTTCACCGCAACAGTAAATAAGAACATGAAAATGAAAAATTAAATTTGCAAAAAGAACCACTGCAAATTATTTGAAAACAAGCAAACAGTACCATGTTAAAAGCGCCGATTTCCGAAAACACGCGAGCATTTCCGACTAATTCAGTGTTATCAAAACAGCGTGAAAACCACTGTGAGTGATATAGTCAAGATGAATACGACTCGTGGTACGATTTTACTGTGATAAAATTGTGGTGTAAGTTAACTCGTGCTAGTTAAGATTTAGGTAATTACCATCTTAACTAGCACTCGCGAACACACACCACAATTTTATCGAAAAATCGCAATAGCTCGAAGTATTAAATAGGTATGTAGTAATAATAACCAATACACAATCATATCATCATGATACTTAAAAATGTTATAAAACGAGAATAATATTAAAAATCTTAAACAAACGCGGACATTTTACTGCCACTATGTTTCTCGATGGTGGTTTTACCTTTGGTGCAGCGAAAAACTAAACATCAGTTGCCTTCCATTCTTTTTTCCCTTTTTTGAAATGACGTATAGTATTTCGTGAGCTCAGTATAAAACCACGCATTAATTTAAGTTGCAGGCTTCCGCGGCCGTTGTTAATAACATCTAGGCTTTTGGGCTGGAGCCGCGTCATCGGTGCATGAACTGCCGACGTTTCGTCCTCGGTTGCACGGGAAATCTTCAGGGCTGTGGTCACTTTGGGATCTGGAACCCAAAGTGACCACAGGCCTAAAGATGTCCCGTGCAACCGAGGACGAAACGTCGGCAGTTCATGCACCGATGACGCGGCTCCAACCCGAAAGCCTAGATGTTACCACGCATTAACTTTGTCTTTTTTTTATGATGGGTAACTGACGTCTCTTATTCCCACTAAACAGTTGTCAGCTTTCTCACGAAAACAACTAATGCAATATTTGCAGTGGACAAACAAAGTCTCGAAAACCACTAAAATAAAATTAAAATGTAATAAATAATAAAGTCTGTTTATACACACTTACACCATTTTAATCTTACTTGTTGCAAACGTATTCAAGTATGACTCGCTGGTCGTGCTCCGATTTACTCAAGCTCTGTGCTTTGCTTTTGACTATTTACCTAACCAATCAAACCCAATTTTGTTTTATCTATGCTGTTGACAAAATAAATTATTATAGCAACCACAAAGAATAATTCTATGAATATTAAAAAATTAAAACAAAATCGGAAAAATTTAATTGCAACTTAAAATGTCAAATATCCCAGTTAGTTTGTTTTCACTTAATGAACGGAGTATACATATGCGGGCATAGTAATCAGCGTAGTGTGCTGGTAATATCAATGACTACACAAAATTCATATTTCTTGCTTTAAAATATTTCCAAAAATGTAATCTTAATTTTGTTCATTGCGCATATATATGTTAAAATCTACAAATAAAAAAGTTTTGTCGCCTAGTACAAACTTTACTACATCGAAAGAAAAAATACCATATTGTTGATTTATTTGAGAAAACATAAATTATTTTCAAAAATTAAAATGAGATCATAGACAATGCTGATGCATCTGTTCTAAAAAAATCAAGTCGATATGCCACGTACTTCTCGAGATATTACCACAGTATACTTATATATACAGTAGCGAAAGTAAAATGATGTTGTAATTAACGTTTAAAACATGGACATTATCGTTAATATTATCTGTGGCCGCATAATAAGACCGCATTTGGTCCTGCTGACATCTACCGGCTGATTTGAGAAATAGCTTAGAAAACTATCCATTGTACCAAGCTGTACGCTGTAGGGGCTTCCCCGTGTGTTCGACTACTTTTGATTCATTCCGTACAACCTATAGCGTAGGCCACGATATGATGAACAAACTTGTTTTAACTAATACAGTAAAATTTTATTAAATCCGCATTGTTACAATAAGATCTCTTTTTTTAAATAATAAATTAGGTGCCAGTTTTGTCTCACCCACGTCTGTAATTACACCACTAAATTATTAACTACATATGCGTACTAACAGATCGTATTACTTTTTCCAATATTTATTAATTAAGTAAGATTTTACATAAAAACTACTGATTGACAGAAAATGTTACGAAATAAGAGTAACTTTCAACAAATCACAAATAAAAAACTGAATAACATTAGTTTCGTGCGTAGGTATCCTTAAAATTTGTTTATTTCCTGGCTATAATCATCGACTTAATAATTAGCATAAAGTAAAAACTCCACAATTAATGGTATCTGAAAAGCTAACAACATTAATAAAAATTGCCAAGGTCTGATTATTTAATTGGTACGTTTGGCAGACTTTTAAATGTAACGATAAACGTCACCAGCAATGTTTTTCAAGATTTTAATAGGTACCTTACGAGTGGCTATAGCCGTATTTGGTTAAATTCATGAGTTTGTATGGCCCAAAAATACAGCATAAAACGTAAGCATGTCAGGGTATGAATTCAACGCAAGTTGCAAACTGTAACAAACAGATGACTCACTTAAACGTAATACATGACGAGCCACATCATAATTTTTATTATAAACCGAGTAATCTTCGTTAGCTTATTTTAATAAGAAGTAATTTCAAAAGATGTTTGCTTTGGAGAACATTGCAGCTTTCGGTATGTATGTTTTTTTTTAAATCCCGAAGGAATTTTAATGGCAGAAAAGGTTTTTTTCTGATTAACATTTTTGGGGCGGAATTTTGCAGAATTACTATGCAAACAAAATGTTTATTTTTTTCCTGATTAAAATTAAAAGATGTAGGATTATAATTCGAAGAATATTAATTAAAAAAACGACATGTCTATAATAAAGCAGTAAAATTAATTAATAACTTGAAAGAAACGAGCCAGAATAGAATACTGCGCCACAAATCTTGGAAAAATAATACGCAATAACAACACTCGTAGAGCCCATTAATACCAACAAACAATAAAACAAATTTTATTACTCGGTTACAAATTACATGCATTGTATGTGTTACAGCACTGTGGTTTATGCGATAAGAACAATCATACTTTAAATAATTCCAGTTCTATTGTTTCAATTTGAACGTATCATAGTTTACGATCACATGCTGCAATACAATTTTAATACTAAATGGACATGAAAACGAAAAATGGGCAAACAGGTACTTTCCCATACTGTTTAGGTTTAAATAGTCTCAACCCAATAAGTGATTTAAATTTTCATCTAGTCAAGCCTCCCGCTCCAAACCCAAGGCGTTTGCACGGCGCGGCACCTACTCACATAAGGCGCTTGCTAGATTTACGCTCCCGAATTCGGATTAGAAAAGCTTAGTTTAGAACTCACCAAACTGAACCACTTTTGTAATTATCATTTTTCCAATATCGTATATATTTTTTAACAGTTTCCCCCTCCCTTAAATTTGACGAGCCGTACAATAAGTAGATTACATTAAATTTGAAAAGACAAGAAAAGATTATGCAAACACTGCACAGTTTTTTGTAGTGGGCGAAGGTTTACTTACGATTATCAGTTTTCTAATTAACATGATAAAAAAAACTTAACTAAACAAAAACACAACCAATGTTCTGATTTTTGCGGAAAAGGATAGTTTTCGACTGAATAATAGTTTATAAAATTTGTCAGTTCAAAAATAGGACGAAGAGAATTAACCCGCTAAATACAACTATATCTAAAAAAATAAGTTAAGATCTCATTCTTCCGTTAGTGACGAGAAAGTTAGATTAGACGCGAATTTTCTATTGTTTTTCCTTTGTTGATGAAAATACGGGAACGTAAAAACAATAAAAAATGCTTCTTCTTCCTCTAGTGTATAAACTAAGAAACGTTTATTATAGGGAAAATAAAATATTAAAATATTATTCGGATATGATAAAACGATGAGAAAGTTCACTTTGACTAATAACAAGTGCCCTAAATTTAATTCATGACTAACGTTAAACAAGGAAAGTTTATCTTTACGACTACAAAACGTGAAGTGTGATGAGAATTTCAACTTGAAGGCGTTAAAGACGGGTCTCGAAATAACACTAAAAATAAAGCATACGCAGTCATTTTGCTGACAGTCTGTATATTTTAGAAACACTGAAGAATTTAGCGAAAGAAAAGCAAAATTAACAAGTTATCCCATAGCTTTGAGCTAAAATTAAAGTCTTATTCGCTTCTTAAAAATGCGGGGCAGACGTTTTTTTTTTATTAGCTAGTTTTTATTATTCAGTACAGGCCTGGCTCACTTAGATTTAAAAGAATTTGACAAATTTCAAACAATAACACAATAACTAGTTGTAGAATTCTATTATTCTTCAAGTCTTAATTTTTCAAAAAAACTGTCTTCTACCGTCAATATGAAGAAAAAATATAATTTAATCTACTTTTTATTAATACAATTATAGCTTTGTTTATAACTATAGCTTTAGCGCAGATAATTTATTCATACGTATAAAAGAAATTTAAAATAATGGGCGAAACACTTCGCCTGGACTTTCCTGTACATTTACCTCCTCTATGTGCACAAGTATTTATGCACAATATTGACCCACAGCAGTGGCAGTACAAAACAAAAGCACATTGATATTACTCCGTTAAGGGCACCAAGGTCAGTCACTGTGAGGCAGCCATTACAGTCAACCACGTTGTGTTTAGCGTGGCGGCACATAGCGTGGGCCTCAATCCGCCACTTCCCTCCTCGGCGCGGAGTTGCAACGGTTCAAAGAGACAAAGCCACGACATCAGACTGTGAGCCCAAGCCCAAAGGACGATTGCCTATATCTCTACTGATTATGCCTGCCCGAGCTGAAACGCAGCTCACTCGTCAAATCGCACCAAGTCCTACATCACGGAGCGCCGTGACCAAGACAGGGGGCTGCTGTTCCCCCGCGAGCTCGACTTGGTCCCCATGGTACCAGTCAATTAAGTCACTGGTTGGACCTTTCGAGACAGCCAAAGCTGCCCCTACCAGTTGGGCTACTCGTAGTACCCAGTACTGATCGACTACGCAACGCCCAGAGTGGTCGGTTGTCGGTCTGATCTTAGTAACCGGTAACTCAAAAATGTCTGGCGTGAAAATGCACGAGCCCCGTGGGTCGACACTTTGATAGTGAGCGTGAGCTGGCAAAGTGCACCATACCCCTAAGATCCAAGAACCTAATTCCAGCAGTCACGCCACTCTTTGCAGGAGCTCACCTTCGGCTGCCGCTCAGGTGTTGGGTTGGGTACCTATACTGAGAGCTAGCAATACCTCACCTCGTGAAATCGCTCACCCAGTTCTCCATGGTCCCAATTAAGGTAAACCTTGAACGTCTCCAAAAAGAGATGGACGTACAAAGTTGACATCACCGGAGTGACCATTACAACGCCGACCCCGCAGAAGGTGTGTTTGTTCACGCCTCTCACCTAAGTGACGGTCCTTGGCCGTCCCGCCAGCATCAAGGGCAGTAGAAATCAACTTTACTGATTTCTATTTCTACGGAACTTGATCCAGCACGTCTTTTTGACACTAGTTTTGCAACGAAAAACACATAATATGAAGGAAGTGCAGTCAAAACGAGCTCGCCCATAGCCACAGTGTTGCCAGATGAAAAATAAGAAATTCACCAAGTGTCGCTTTAATAAGTTGCAAGATTTTCACAAGATATAGCGCCTCAAAAAGTTGCCAGATTTCACCAATAATTTTTAATAAAAATGTTAAAAATTTCTCTTCAAATTTGATTCAACTAAATTCAGTAGTAAAAATACAAATGTACTAAAATAATATAACAATTTTCTCAATAATATAATATATTTATTTCTTATTAAGTAGGAGAAAAAAGCCAACTGCGTATTTATAGCCTCGGGTCATGATGAATTTACCGTCAACAGAGACAGGGGCCGTAAATTGTTTAGGGGAAGTCCCGTTCTTGTTTGAATGTTTAAGTCTTTAAATCATAAGTTGGCTCCCGCAGTCGTGCCTTTTGATAAAACTATACACCTTACTGTTGAATGTTAATTCTCATCTTAATTTCGCTGCCAGTCATTAGAGAGCGCCATCACAAGTTTGTTTTTATAGTTAACCTGCAAATCTCCAGAACTAGTGAAATTTCACCAAGTCTGGCACCACTGCATACCCAGAACCTCAATGATAACCACGCGCGGTTCAGCATAACGTCGTTGGTCGGATTCCCATTACTTAAGTCACCGGCTCGGATAGCGGCGAGCTGCCTGCGACCATTTCCTATTGCATTTAGAAACCAAAAATGTTTCTAATTTTTTATGAGAAAAAACATTTGATATTCCGAAAATAGACAAATTTGCCTGCAAACATTTGCATGAGGGGGGGAGGGAATTAACTTCCCTAAATACTGCTGCGCCTAAACATTTAGTTGTAAATATTATTCTACTATCACTAATATTATTCTACTATCACTCGAGGATTTTAGCTTATACAGAATTTTTTATTGTTCACCTTTTACTATATAAAAGAAATTTTCGATTTTCAAAAATTCGTACCATGCGTCACAGAAAATTAACTGACTGGGACACGAAAAATCCAAAATTAAAAAAAAAATTTCACTTCAAAGTTATAATTTTCTTTTAAACATTTTCGCACATAGTACCATTGAGATTTCCTGAGACTATTAAAATTTTTAAAGTTTATGCTGATCTGCCAACTTAAGTAGTAAGTGATAAGGCGTTAAAGTGAAAATTTTCAAAAAATCATAGCGGTTGCCATTTTGAAGCCAGAAAGTTAAGAAAAGAAACGTTGGATTTTTCTAAAGCTTTCAATTAAATACGGGTATAAAATTTAGAAAATTTGTTTTCCGTAAAAAACTTGCATAATTTTCGAATTCGCTTCCGGTTTCGCATTTTTTAAAGCTTATGTTGCGGTGAATTTTTGATATACCCGCACATTCCAAAGCTCATTGAAATCGGCAAATCCGTTCGAGACCCACCCACAGACAGCTCTTTTTTTAACCACCAGTTCCTGATGATCCAAAACATGTATTTCCGTCAAAATTCAAAAATTTTCATATCAAGACTTCCCTCAACTGTAAGTATGGGAAAGAAAAATTAGACAATTGTGTTTCCAAAACAAAAATTGTTTGCGGTTTTAGTACCTAGACAGAAATCATTTCCAAATATCTTGCTGGAGGCTACGCACACAAACTCCAGAAAAATTTAAATCAAGGAAACTTCTAAGAAGATGTTCTTGAGAGAATCTGCATAATTATAATATTAGTAAATATTCAAGAGAACGTCTCCATAAACACATGCTGTTAGAAGCTTAATGTGACGTCAATATTTACGTACTCACCAACGTAATACCTACATTCTTAGAAAGTATGCATTTGCACTAAGTTACAGCTGAAACCTGAGGATGGCTTTAGCAATGAGCTGTCGAAACGCCACTATTAGGGCAATCATAATAATTACAGCACATTTTTAGTTAAATTATTAATATAAAGTATGTAATTTGTTTCTGTAAATTACGCATTAACTAAGTTAAATTTCTTGAACAAACTCCAGTGGCGTACCTAAAGAAATTTTAGGAAAAACATTGTTAAACCAATTCAATCGGCGTACATAAAAAATTATAAAAACAACTCTCTGTACAAAAATTGTTCGTTTTTGTACAGTGGCCTAATCGATCAGTGGGTAACGCACACTCCGCCTACGTAATCAGACACAATAGCATCAATTTCAATCAATAATAACAAAAGAATTCCTTCATAGAAGGACGTCACTTACATATTTATAGTATCTCAGGCCCGGCTTCAGATTATAACATAATGAAACAACCCCGCTAAGGGTGGTACAAAATCGTTTTTTACATTAAAAAAAGTTTTAAAGACGGTCCTGTCCGTTTACACGGTACTGCTTTGAGGATTTTAAGTATCTATATATATTTATTCCATGACAAAAAAAAACTAAAGTCGTATAACCTTGCAGAAGTCAAACCTCTAAGCATTATACAATAAATTTCTTAAAATACTCTTCTTAATTTAAAACCGATCTCTTCGTCAAAACAGTGTTAAATTTTACCATTATTGTTCGTTCAGTAGAGGCATACTTTCCTACTTTTCCCCCGTAAAATATTTCGTTCTGGAACTGTATCTTTAAATCTTACCTTTGTAATGAAACAATCTAGAAGATTATGGGAATCTTGGGTTCCTTTCTCGCGAACGCGAATTTTGGGCCGCACACCTCCATCATCCTAAAAAACGCAGGCTTTAAATAATTAAAATAACAACATGGCCTTGCAGGTTTGTTTATTCTCGATGAAAGGAATTGCCACCACGTGGAATAGGTTCAAACGTGTTTACAGCATAGTTTTTTGCTCGAATTGCATGCATAAATGAATCTAAAATTTGTCCTTTCCTTTTCTGCATTAGTCTGGAGCAAGAGGGAGGTTAAGATAGTTTATTATCGAACATTCGTGCTACAATTCTGTGAAAAGAAAGCCATTGTTCTTAAAAAATGTTGTTCTGCAGATTTTTATATAAGTACACTAAATAGACGATTTCGAAAAACAAATTGAAGCCAGACGCCATTTTCTGGAAGGTCAATGTCAGTTTACAATATGTTACAAATCCAAGCAATGTTTCATAGTATTGTGAAAAGAGAGCCATTTTTCTTAAAAAATGTTGTTCTGATTTTTATATAATTACACTAAATAGACGACTTCTAAAAACAAATTGAAGCCAGACGCCATTTTCTAGAAGGTCAATGTCAGTTTATAATGTTTCAAATCCAAGCAGTGTTTTGTAGTATTCAGCCTTGATAATGATTAATATGATGTATATAGTTTTTAAATGTAAAGTCTAAATGAGATCGAAATGAGAGGTATGTGACAAGCGTCTTGTTTCAAAAATTGTGGAAAAAACGCCAGCTTGCAGTTTTTTAAGTTAAGTTTTAAAAACAAATTTGTTAGTTAGGTATGCGATCATTGCAAAGTAATGGAAAAATTTTGTGTAAATATGTAATAAGCAACATTTTAAGTTGTATATTTGACCTCCTAGAAGATGGTCGACGAGCTCCACCTATTTGTTTATTCAAAAGTTACAGTCAGTCATGTGTCTAGTACAACTACAAAAAACTGTGTTTTGTTCTAATTCACTGGCGCCATCTGTAGGCATTGTTACATCATTTGTGGTTAGGTATGTGACAAAAGGGAAAATTACCAAAGCATTTAACCTAAGTTGCCTTCCTTTTTTTATAGGGTGCATTTGTATTTGGTTAAACCACCTTGGAGATCAACACCATTACAGTCAAAATGACGCAAAATTAATTTAAAAAAAAATATGAAAACCACGGTTTATGTCTTACTTAAACCTATTTAAAGTATAAGGTAACTTCCGTTGTAACCGGAAGTCTAATATTTTTAATGAAACCTTTTTCTTTCTTTTTTAATAGCTTTATGTGTCCACAGAATTTTTCAATAACACATTTAATATTGAGAATGAGTATTTGATGTTTATATTAAAGCCTGCAGGTAGTTAGCAATAAATTGTACCAAGACCTTCATTATTTCAGTATGTATTTAGGTAAAAAAAATGTTTACGTTCACGGTCGGTTATCAGAATTTTTTCAACCTTTCGATAATTACTAAAGCAAAATCAAAATTTATCTCATTTATTCTTGTTTGTCAACAAGCACTTACTATTAATTTGTAAAACGTATATCATTAGACAGTAAGTACCTAATGGATCTCATTTCATGGTCGCATTAGCAATATTTATGCTTGCAGTGGGAGGGTAATCGTAGGTCACGGTATGTGTCTTACATAATAAGCAATAAATTTGGAAGTCAAGAAAAAACTTAAGTATCCAACATATTAGCCAAAGCTTAATATCTTTTTAAACCACAAAAATTTCAGATTCTACTTTCGATAAAAAAATTATAACCACAACTAATAATTTATGTTTTACTATTATTGACACAAAACCGCAAATATTACTTGGAAAATATTTTGAAAAAAGTGATTTATTATTAGACCAGTTTTTGTAACCTACATACTGAATCCGACAATTCGTATTGTCACTTATTTAAAACAAATAATTAGTGTAGTACTTGACCTGAAAGCATGTACTATGCAAAAAAAAACTAAATGACGCTACATGTTATTTAAACTTTTCTTCAATAGTTCTATTCGTTTCGAAAATAATTGAAGCGACACTAAACAATATCACCCCGTATCAATTTTTTAAGCACAATTGCATACTTCTATTAAAAAAGTAATTTGCGCTGCTATTTTTAAAGTCCCACTAAACTTTAGTTTCAGAAATAACAAGCTCAATGCTCAACAAAAAATTGATAGAAATATATCAGGCAAATAGTAATTGTAGTAAACATTTTGTACTTTGTACCTATATCTTTTTTGTTTATTATTAACTGTATTGTATTTTCAAATCTGACACCATTATTTATTGATTTGACATAATTATTCAACTGCTATGCCAATTTATTTCTAGCTAAATAGAAAGTTTAATAAGGTTTGCAGTCGTAGTAACTCCAAAACTTGTTCGGCGAATCAACTTTTTACCAATACCGTCATTAACTGTACAAATTCAAAATCGCACAAAAAAATTTTAAGAACAGATCCGGATTTAGCAATTATGGAACCACACGCCAATTTATACTTTGGACCCCTTTCAAATAATTCACCGAAAACACGTTTTAACCCCCCCCCCCCCCCTATAATTTAGGTCTAACAAAAGAAGTAATGCAGAAGTAAAAAAAATGTTAACCTAGGATGTCAAAATGCTTCGTTGACGAGAAATTTGATTACTCCTCCCATTACATATGTTAGTATGTATAAACAAAGTCAGAAAAGTATGGCAATCCGATTGTCATCACAAAAGAATTGAAACTAAAATGAAAGAGACTTCAACTCCTTCCTTCCACAGGACGCTGTCAATAAACAAAATAGTAAAGGTACGCACAATTAAATTTAAGGAAGGAACTCCAATCCCCTCTTTCTGTCAATAAACAAAATAACAAAAAGGGAGTTGCTACGATTACAATTACAAAACAATTGAAACTTAACAGGAGGACTTCAATTTCACCTCTCCTATATAGGACAATGGCAACAAAACAATAACCATAAAAAAATAACCGAACCGGAAGGGTGGGACTTCAATTACCCCTCTCACATACAGCATAAACACAATAAAAAAACATAGCAAGGGGGAGTTGCCATAATGCCTAATCGTAATCACAAAACAATTGAAACTCTTGAGGGGAAGTTCAACTCCCAACATTGTCAATAAACAAAAAGTTAAACAATGCGACAGTTAATCATCACACTCGGGCAGAAAAAATTTTTTAAATTTATTTCGTGTTTCTGTAAGTTTTGCTTATTAGATCCCTTTGGGCTAGTTTGGCTCTGGCCAACATCTGCATCGATTTTAAAAGTTCAGGAATCGAAAATGTCAAGATAAACGTTCTTTCTTGTACTCAATACAGCGTAAGTTATTTGTAGAAGCCACCCAGTACCTAGTTTTTTTTACATTTTCTGTTCCATAACAAAAATTATAATATAAAGGGCACATGTAGCTTTTAAGTGCAATGCACCCATCACGCTGAAATTACAAGTTCTAACCTAAAATCTTACCTCGCCCAGGGCATTTAAGAAGAACGAAGAACTGTAAGTTTGAGGGGGAAAGTGCGTTGCTATATCAGTCATTTTTAGCACACACTTCATTTAAATTTGAAACGATAAGGACACTTTTAAATTAATCATAAATGTAAACAAACACCAACACGTACCCGCTTTCAAACTGACTAAACGCTTTTATCAATCACAATCACAACACTTGTCGCTGCAGCCTTTCTAGATTGAGCATGCTCGCCCCTCTCCTTATTTTACAGTCAGTAGTACTAAATATATAATTAATTAATTAATATCTGTACAAATTTTTCCTTCACTAGCAAAAAATATCTAACCATAACCAGTTTGCATCCTCTTTACAGAATTCGTAAAAATTAATCATGAAGATGCTAACTAAATGTACAAAAAAATTTTAAGAGAACAGGGTATTGAACTTTATTTGTGCACTTATACAACCTTGAATGAAAATCTAACCCTTAGTAATGAACATGAATGGGGTGTTATTTATATTGGTCAGCTTGTAAATACCAAACTTCAAATGATAATCAGTGGCGGAGAGAGAAATTTTATTTGAAGGGAACCCAGAAAAGTATGGCAAACAGTGGCGTAAGCAGTATCCCTTTCAGAGGAAAATTTTAAGCAGTAGTAAGCATAACCACTTACTATTGTTTCGTTAAGTGAGATATACCGCAAGATCAAAATACTTATTATTTAGTGTGCACTATGAAACAACTCCCAACGTCAATGCTCGCGCAATACATACACAGGGTGCAGAATTGACAAGGTGTCTACAGGGAAATGCATGTAAATTTTTAATGTCTTCCCAGTGCAATTTGGTTTAAATTGGTTTATTAATCAATGATCAAAATTGAAATTCAAATACAAAATCAGGGAAATTTGGCTAATTGAAATAATACTAACAGTACTATAAGAAGCCAAAATAGTTATAGGATCGGAGGCTGTCACTTTTATCGCGCGATGAACTGGCGGTCGCCAAGCTCAGTTAGATGTGCGCTGGCCATAGTATTACCGCTTGGATAACGTTCGTTTTGATCACAGGTTTGGGCCTCATTACCCGCATTTTTTTTTCAATTATAAAACGTACTAAATGCAATCATGTTTTATACTATATTCCTGTTTTGCAACAATCAACATAAAAACAATAATTGATAATAATTCCTGGCGAACTTGTGGAATTTAAGAATGAAATTTAATGTGGTGATACTTAAATTATGATAATTCTTAACGACAGAATGGTTTTAACTTAAAAACGTTTATTTACGAAAACATGGTATGGTATGCCGCCACAATTTCAATAAAAAAAAGCTGCTCGCAATGACGCCCAAACCTTTAATTAAAACTAATGTTATCCAAGCGATCACACTACGGCCAGCGCACATCTAACTGAGCTACGCAGCCGCTTCCCGCGCGGTCAGTTCATTGCGCGCTTAAAGTGATAACCACCATTTTTGTAACTATATGGCTTTTATACTGTTAGTATTATTTCAATTGGCCAAATTTACCTACTTTTGTATATGTACTTCAATTCTGATCATGATTAATAAACCAATTTAAACCAAATTGCTAGGAAGATCACATAGCCACATTGAAAAATTTACACACATTTCTCCATAGAGACTTTGTCATTTCTACACCCTGTATGTGTTTTATGCACTGCCCGTGTATACAATTATGAAAACCAAAATTACACTTCTTCAGGTTGTTAAATAATTTCTAACGTCAAAAATCCATTTTATAAAGTCAAAAAATCATTTCTTGATGTTTAAAAATCGTTCAGAATATTTAAAATTAAATTACAAAACAACGAAAAAATTATTCGTAAACTAGAAATAGATTTTATTTATAAGTTATAGCTTTACTTTGTTGAAGTTCACATTTGTTGAGTACAGACATTATAATACCACACGATTCTTGTCATCATAAAACACATAAATTAGCAGTATACAGATCCATCATATACAGGACTTTAGCGGTTCCTTTAGACGAAATTACTCATAATAAAAAAAATTAATTATTAAACAAATTGCATAAAGTAATGGTTTTAATATTCTAAACTTATAGATACATTAATTAAATAAAAGATTATAAATTAGTCATTCGAAAAAATGTATCCGAAAACCCTTCATCCGATAAATATGCTTCGATCCCATCTTTTGGTGACAATTCAGAAAGTATTGCTAAAATTATAAAAAAGACAAGTAAATATAAAGTAAGTGTTTTAAAACAACTAAAAACATTTTAAACACTTTGTTTAATGCAAAATAAAATCAAAGACAGACAATTTGCTAAAATCAGGCATTTACAAATTAAATTGTGCGCACTGTAATTCGGTTTACATAGGACAAACAATTAGAAATTTTTATATTAGGTACAAGGAACACGTACGTTGTTACAAATACAAACATACTCATAAATCCAATTGCGCTAAATACCTACTAAAACACGAACACTATAAAATGTTTACACTTTTGTGATGATAAACGTAAATTAGATATACTGGAAGCATTTGAAATTCACAAACATTTAAAAACGGTGCCGTTGCCGATGAATGCGCAAATTGATATCTTAAATTCACTTTTATTGAACTTTTGAAATAAAAAATCAAGTCATCTGCAGACATAGATTACCAAGATCAAGTCATCAAGTTCTATTGTTGCTATAAGAACACTAACTGTTTACTTTTTAATATAACTTTTGATAATGTTGTGTAAACATCTCGAAATACGTATAAGGTTAAAATAAATAAATATTGTTAAAGTAAGAAGTATTTTATTCATACTCAATATAAATAGATTAATATACGATGTGAAAAACGTATTCATTAATGTTAAAAAATCATTTATTGGTTTTAATGGCTTTTGAAGTTAACAAATATGCTTTTGACGTCAAAAACTGACAGTTTTTATTTCATATACCTACGTTAAGACAATTGTCGTGCGTCAAAAACTCAATTTTGACGTCATAATTTGTAGGCGTCTAAAAATGATTATTTGAAATCAAAAACCAATTATAGGCGTCAAATATTATTCACTGATATAATAAAATGTTTTGTTTGAGTTTTTAACGTCAAAAAAACGTTTATAAAGCCGAGAAATGTTTTTTGACTGCGTCAAGAAATCTGCGTCGTTGGCCATAATACTCCATATCGAGTCGAAGTACGATGGAGAAGCAAAATTGTTGTGTATGGATGGCATTATTGACAATATTGCAAGTAATTCAAAGAGAAGAATTCAGGTAATACATTCAACTCTTAAGCATCCACATTAATATGTTTATTTGATTTACCTACATTTTTATATTTACTTTGTGCTTCGATAAATAACGCGATTACTGTTTTTGTTTTTTAGTCAACGTGTCTTTTATTGCTTTTTCCCACTACCGGCTACGTAAGTACACCTTTACTTCCAGTGCCAATAACATTCCTAAAAGAATAATAGTAGGAAAATAATAGTAATTTAGATTTACAGCAAAATAGAAAAAATTACAAGATGACAGATGTCAAAATTTTACAAATATTTTCTTATTATTTTAAGATAATTACTGCCCGATAGTGGGAAAATATAATAAGCAACACGTAATGTAAGGATATAACATTCTCGGCTCCGCCTCGGTTCATATTACCCTTCCTCCCATGTTATTACGGCCTTACATTCCTTGTGGCTTAAATAACTATAATGCTAAGCGCCTACCGTATGAAAACTCTGGCTACGCCACTTATGGAATATAAACAATAACTCTGAATTAAAGAAGAAATAACAGGGCTCTAAAAAATCGCAAAAGGATACCCAATAACAGCACTTTAGAGATTATTTTTAAACTAGTGCTTTTAAGTTTTAACAACAATTTTTTAGAAATTTTGGTAGTCGCTTCTTTTCCGCTTTTACCAAAAACTTTTCTAACCGTTCTTTTAGTTCATAGACTAGTTTTTGTAGATATTTTCCATTCACATGAAGCCTTTGGTTTTGCTATTTTCTCTAGGAAATGCCCAACATTAACTTTAAATACATATATAGGTTTTATCTCTAGCGAATATACAGTTCAACTACCCACAAATATCTTCAATAGTTAGGATTGCCCTCATAGAAAATGTCCCTAGAAAAAGAAACGTGTGCCGAGCACGTAAGATCAAAGTGAAACTTCTTAGCGTGTTCTTACTGGAAGTGTATCTGGAATTGTATGATTTAACAGAAAACGAAAACGGTTATATCAATAGATAAGCAGGGCCGGATTTCCCAATAGGCGAACTGGGTAGTTCCCTACGCGGCACAATTTCAAAGAATATAAAAAATACAGTATGGTAAAAAATATGTCAATAAAAGTTGGCCATGGAAAAAACAAATTATATCACTTGTATGAATGACTGAATTTTTTTGTTAAAATATTTGAAATGATACAAATATACCAATGTACTTTAATCAAGAGGGGGCATCGGAAAACTCGCCCAGGGGCGGAATAACTGTAAAACCGGCCCTGTAGATAATAAGTATAAGAATTTAAACATATTTTAATAATAGACGGCATTACTGAACAACTATTTCTCTCTTCGATTCACTGTTAGCTAGCATAGATAATAGGATTCCAATCAATGCGTTGTAGGCGCACCATGCCGTCTGATCGAGGCTCTAGTTTTCTAATTTATCCAGTATTATACATTTATTTTGTTTTTAAGTTTATTGTTAACGATAAAAATAAAAAATGGTATATAGCAATCACAAATAATAGTGAACTTTACAAGAGATACTTTTTTACATTTAAGACTTAGATGTTAGACTTAGATAATCGCGGATATTGATATTTTCGTCTTCGTCTCCCATCTCCACAAACAAATTTTGGTCTTACGAAATATGTAGGTGCCGGCAAAGAAGTTTCACTTCGCAGATTACCATGCTAAAAACATATGATGTACTTTCTATCAATGACGTAGTAGAATTTTATTTTGGAAAAAAAATACATTTAATTTGTAGTAGGTACAAGGAAGTGTAATAAATTACGAAAGGTATTGAAAGACTCACAATTTCCCTAATTTTCAGATTTCTACCAAAGAAGATTAGCACTCTCCTTGCTTACGCCACTGGTGGCTATGGTAATTTAGATAACTGTATGCCGTATGCGGTACATACATTGGACAACAGCGAAATAGTTTTAAAACGCGGCATTTTTGATAAATTGGTTGTTTCAATTTACCTCTAAAGAAAAACTCTTTCTTAACAATTAATTATGGAGGTTTTCAGTAACCTACTCGTGTTTTCATTAGTAGATATTACGACATAAATACTGTGAATATTACAATTTACTTTAGGCTTAGACCGCCTCGTCATTTGAGGATTACACCCAGCATAATCAGGTAGGGACTGACCTGTAGCTTATCTTAAAGAAGTTTAAATACCTCCGCATCCCGAATTTGAATTCAGTGCTCTATTAACTCTGATGCAAGCAGCAATGTCTTGCAAAACGTTAGTTTGTATGGGTTCACAAACGGACATAAGCCAATTAAGTATTCTTGTACTGGCAAACAAAATACATTAAAATCAAGTCCTTGTCCGCCCCAAGGTTTAAATAATCTAAGCACACGGCCCTGTTTAGGGAGGCAGGGCCTACGAACAAATATGGATCAAACATTTAGAGCAAATGTTTGTAAAGGCAGACAACCTACAGGTTGGTCCTTACCTGATTATGCTGAGTGTAATCCCCAATGACGACGCGGTCTAAGCCGAAAGTAAATTGTAGTATTGCAGTTTGAGAAAGCCTCAAAGAATAGCATAATTACTGCTAAAGAAATAGTAAAAAACACAAAATTTCATGTTTTAGTTTTTTTTATAGCTTATGTACTCCTTTCAAAGTGTTTCCTTATTAATACTTAACAACGAATCTTTGAATGATGTAATTACCTTTTAGTAAATGCATATTAAAATAAAAATAAACAAAAACATTGCAGGAGCTAAATCTAAAGTGAAAAGATTTCAAATCGCCTTTCATCGTTTCTAAAATACTTTATGGTTTCACCATTAAATTTGATGTTTACATTCGTGTAAGCTCTTACAGTAGTCAATTTTATGAGATCATAGTATAAAGTAGCTAAAATAAAGACTAACCTCTGCTCGAGGGACCTTGGCTAAACCATATTGTTGAAACGCAGGAAGCTATCATGACCTACTATGTTATAGAAAAGAAAATGGGTGATCTACAAATACGAAATCGTTTTTATAATCATCTTCGAGGTTGCCCCTGCTATTACTGCGATGATACCAGTATTATAAATCGTTATTATAATAGAGCAATTTATTACCCCTATTATCGCTATGCTAATAATAGAGATCTTTATTATTATTATTTCAACGAGGATTTTGAAGAAGCTTGGGGTAATATATTTTCCACTAACTAAACTAAAAAGTATAGACCATTGTTTTCTTTATTTTAAAACAGATCCAGATCTGTATTACATCAGTGACTTCATTGAAGATTACTATTATGGATTATATGAAACAGGTACTATTAGTACTATATTTTCCGTGTGGGTGATTTTAGTGATTTATGTTGCAGATAGCTACATTTATGACTTACTCGACTTGTTGCTGTAGAAATGTTATTGAAAATGATGGTCAAGCCATTATGTATAATGGTAAGATTTTAAAATCTATTGCTAAAATACTGTTATGTTGAATGAGCTGTTAGTACCACAAGCTATAAAAATATTATCTGTAGTTACTTGATATATATTTCATCAAGAAAATAGTTAAGTGGCCACATGCTAAATTAATAAAAATGTTAAAAATATTTTCCCCCTGCACTGTGCTGACAATTTGCATAAATAAATGGAATACAGCACCCATTAAAACCAATTTAAGACAGGTTTATGCTCCTGCAAATAAACTAGACAAAGATATAAGGATGAAAAAGAAATTAATAAATTCTATGTACATCTAAATGACGCAGTTAAGCTAACAAAAGCACATGAAAACAATATTATTGTAGATTTCAACTCTAAAATCTGTAAGGGAAAGTTCATTGT
The DNA here is from genome assembly GCA_958336395.1 of Ctenicera cuprea. Classification (NCBI taxonomy): domain Eukaryota; kingdom Metazoa; phylum Arthropoda; class Insecta; order Coleoptera; family Elateridae; genus Ctenicera; species Ctenicera cuprea. Next base: position 19,781,885 of record OY284491.1, read on the forward strand.
AGGAGACTTCGGACTGGGAGAAAGAAATGATCGTAGAGATTTACTATTGTAATTCTGCCAGGAAGAAAACCTTTCGTACTAATTATTAAAAGATTTAAGAACTCAATAACCACGTTGAAATCATACCCGGGGGCAGAGATCATCTCTGACCACAATAACCTCATAAGTACACGTAAAGTACAAGTCAAAGTAATAACATACGATAAAAATATAGTAAAAAGATGAAATATAACAAAGCTAAACCACAAAGAAATGAGAGATAAACTTCAGCAGGAATGAGGAGAAACTGTAACTATTTAAAATGGTAATACAAATGAAAAATGGAACCATTTTAAAGAAAGAGTGAACAATATCTAAGAACATCATTTAAAAGACAAGATTTTAGGACTGATAAAAAAACATAGAAAGCATAAGAATAGTAATAAAGAGAAATACAAAGCACATAAGGAAATATGGATAAAAATAAAAAAGCTAAGGAGGAATGGTTTGCAATACATTGTGAAGAAATATAAAAAAGACTAGGTTTATATCAAAAATAATTGCCTTTTTAAACTGAGAAAGCTGCTGTGTAACAAAAGATTAAATCAGCAACTACGCATGAGAATGATCTGGTGCTACATTTTGCAGTTCTACCATATAGATTAAAAATTGGACGCTCACCAAAAATCATGTGCAATACATTCTAGCCTTGTGAATTTTGGACTTGCAGAAGATTACTAAAAAAACCCTTGGACAAAGAGTTGCTAACAACGAAGTGATATAATGGTTAAACAAAAGCAAGAAAAATTATGGAAACAATGACAAAAAAGCTAGAATACTTGGCACATATCATGAGACACAAACGGTATCGAATTCTGCAAATGGTATTACAAGGCAAGATAAAAGAGATCAGTCGGAAGAACTTCGTGGCTTAGAAACTTGAGAGAAATGTATGGGAAGAGTATTACTTCATAGCTCAGAGCAACAGCATGATTCAAGTACGGGCCTTAATGATAGCTAACCTACATTAGAAGTGGCAAAAGAAGAAACGGAATAGGTGGTCTGCTGTTTAAAGCACCACCAGTTATTCCACTCCACTCAAATTCTTTGTTTTTCAAAATCCACTGTGGGAATAAGGCACTTAAATTTTTTTTTTGTATCATTATATAATAGTAGGTTACCTTCTGCCAAACCCACCAACTGGCTCTGAGTACTGATGAAATTTTAGTAATCACATATATTTAAAAAAAATACCTAAAGTTGTTGCCTTGCATAAACTATTAAATAAATAAATTTGCTATTAACAAAATCAAGAAATTAACCTTACATCGACAGTATATTTAAGCAACAACACATGCACATAGTTACAACTGTTACCTTCACAAAGTATAGGAATATAAATTTAATGTATTGTATTATTTAGTGTTTAGTGCAAGACTGACAACCTTGGACTAATTTATTCGAACTGTCTTGAAACGCCTGTGAAGGCGCCCTATAGTTCTTCGGGACTCACAGGACTGATGATGATGATTTAGTGTAATTAGTTATGTATGTATGTGCTTTGTAAAGTTTCAATTAATTAAAGAAGTTGTAATTATTAACTGTTCTCAATTTTCCAAGCAGGTAAAAGTATTGTTGTGCTGAAGATAAGAATTTTAAAAATAGTTACATTATGCTGTTGCATCTGAAAAGTATTTTATCTAACAATGTTACCCACTCATATTATGTGCCCCTTTAAGTATGGAAGAGAAGAGGGTGGCGACTTTTTAATTTTATTGCATGCACTAATAAAATGTTCTTAAATATTAGTCACTGTAGTGGATAATGCTAAAAGAATATCAATTATGTTAGTAAATTAATTTATGCAATAGAATTTTTATATAACAAGAAAAACACTTTAACAACCTACTTTATTTAAATAACGAACAATTAGAAATACTAAGTTTCATAAGTAATAATAGCATTTCTTTATTAAACAATTTACAGTAAGCGGGGAACAATTTACAGTAAGTGGGGCTCAATTTACAGATTTTGAATTAACGTTAATGTCTTTTGATCCGGTCTTTGTTGCTAAATTCGATCCACTCTGGTGCTTTAGCAGCAATCCAATAATATATTAGTTGTTACAAGTGGCTTGTGTTAATACTCTCCACTACTACTTTAGCCTTTTTGCATAAATTATAAGTATACATTGCTATAAATATTCAAACCATTTCATTACATTTAAATGTTCACTATCCCAGGACTCCCATACGAGTCACAGAATTTATCGCTTAGGAGTTCTGTACCCATATGTACATCACGTCTAGTATGTCAACTAGTGCTCATTTATACAATTTCAAGATTTGTGAAACACTATATTCTGTTGTGGATTTGTGGTAGATATGTTCTAAAAACAATTCAAGTAGTTACGACTCATATTTGGTTCGTAGGACTTCAGTATGGAATTTTAGATAAAATGTCATAAGCGACTGCAGTGTAGAGTCCCACAACCCATATATTAGAATACCTACTATAAAATTAGCACAGCCTGTTCACCATCATGGACAGCAAATGTATTAAATCCTTGCTAGATAAAAGAGAAAAAGGCAGATGCGATGCCACACACTAGGTTTCATATTATAAATTTATAGCTACAAGAAATATATGAAGACAGTACACATAATATTCTAAAGAAAGAAAAAGCAGTTTTTGCAATAACCCAATGCACTATTACCTGACATTTTTACATTTTAAAAACTAATCATTCCTCTCAATAATGCAGACATACTGAAAACTTTTAACTCTATACAGTAATATGTCTTCATTGGGAGCTTTAACTTTTCTGTTCAATAACTAGATTTCCCATTTTCCTTAAAAAATCTGATTCATATAGCCCAGCTGCTATTTACCTTCTGAAAATTTGCCAATCTAAAACAAAATTATATATTAAGAACAACTGATAACAGAACCATTAAAATATTATAACTCTACATTAAAAGTACTATTTCAAAAAATTTACAGGCGAAGAAACTAAACTAAAAGCACTGAACACGGACCGACATGTTTGTTTTCTTGACACCCAATGAGCTACGCACCAAGTTGGAATGAGAGAAATCAATGAAATACACGATTTCTGGAGAGTCCACACAAGATCATAAATTAGACTCCTAATAGTATTATAATTTAATTGGAATATTCTATTGAAATTTATCATGCCGTATAACATTTTTGACTATAATCAAATTCCAAAAATGGTACCAGAAACGTACGTGTAGATAATCCGGTCATTAAAAAAATAAATAATAATTTAAAGAAGCAGTTATTATTCAGCCTGCAACAAGGATTTCAAAATCTTTTTATAATTGATTGTTCTCGTTGGCCTCATTAACCACACATACCCTCCTGGCAAAATTGTTGGAATTTAATTATAACCAAAAAGGTAATAAAGCATGAGAAAATTTAATAGAATATTCATTTAATATAATTGTAAAAAAAAATTGCATCTCGAAAACTAAACTGCTGCGGACACATGTTTATACGGAGTTTTTGTCTTTTTGTAGGTAAGCAATCTGCCTCTGAATAGGGCTCATGTTTTTCGAAACACGCTGTATAATATTTTCTTATGTTACCCTACCTCACAAATCTAGAAAATAAAAAGTAGACTAGTTATGCATCCCGCAGTGATTGAAATACACGTAAAACGCTTTTGGTAAAAAAATTAGTCTTCCCCAAACGCTACTGCCGTGGAACACCGGCACTCATGCCTCCCCCTTCTTCTTCTAGGCCTTTTTGACATTGATAAAAAAACCGACGACGCAGACATGAGATTTCTAGAGCCTTTCGGTATGATATTCGAGGGAATGAATACTATCGCTTTATACCAATTTTCAGATTTTCACTATTTTTTGCATTTTTTTGTCCAATTGTTAAGTGAAACTTCTTTGCCGACAGAAGTACAAAAAGGAAACACTGGATTTCAGTAGGAATTATAAATATACTTGAAATTTTTTTGTCAATTTTTAAGAATTTTTGTAAATTTAAGGAATTTTGGAGAATCGTAACGAATTGTACAGAATTTAATGAAATTTTTTAGAAGTTATGAAATTTTTAGGGCCTTAAATATAATAATATATAACTCTATGTAACAAAAATTGCAGCTGACAGGCCCTAACATACTTTACTTAACCATGAAATTCTGATGACAACGGGACTTTCCGTTGTTGCTGCCAACTGGGACAAATTTTATAGAGCTTGAGCTATCATGGTGGAACGACATCAAACTTAAATTGAGTCATTAATTTTTGTTAATAATTTTTATGAATGTTTAATAATAATAAAAGTAAAATAGTTTCATTCAGCTTTATTTGTAGCATAATTTGCTAATGCTAATGAAAACGCGTAGATTTTCTAAACGCTGTTGGGCAGTTTCATAGGAATTTCAGGTATTATTTAGGAATTAAGGGAATTATCATAGAATTTAAGATTTTTGGGGAATTGAAGCGTACCTACAAGTTTTTGAGTCATCGCCCCTCAAGCAAACCTAAAGCGATGAAATGTTTAGATGTGCCATCACAAACATCTCTAAACGAGTGTATTTTGTGGCTTTGCTTATATATCCAACATATATGCGGGAGATATGATTTATAATATATTTGTGTAAGATTGAATTACCTTCGAACAATATTTTATTTTTACAAAACGTAAAAATACTTATTTTCAATTTAAGAATTGCCATTTGAAACTTTAATAATATTTTTATATAAAAATAAATTAGAAATTAGTAAAACTTCCATTGTACACTTTGAAAAACCGTGACCTTAACTTCGACCTATCTTTCTTGCAGTCTGTATGATCTTTGCCAGCAGGAGTAATCACGCGAATGGTATTCTGTTAAATCAGACAATTTAAAACACACTTTCAGTGAGAGCACGCTAAGAAGTTTCACTTAGAACTTGCGTCTGCGGCACACATTTCTTTTTTGTTTTTCAAAAATGCCCGACTTACAGTTTGATTTGCTCCGCAACGTCATGTTTTCTCTGTGATATCTTTTATGTATTTTTAAAATCTAAATGTTAATACAGTTTTATTTTATAAAAAGTAGATAACAAAACATTTCTGTAATAAAAGGAGTTAACGTTTTTCCGCCCAACCATTTTTTGGTTGAAGTATTTTAGTATTGATCTCTGATGTTCTTTAATCTCAATGCGAGTGCTTTGTTCATTTTTTAAAACTCTAGTGTATACTTTATACGAGACCTTTACAACAACGCTGCACACAAAAAATTGATAATTGTAATAAATTACGTTGCACGTAACAGCAGTAATTTTTCAGGGAAATAAAGAGGCAGTTTTTTCTTAATTAATGTGTAGACACAGTAATTTAAAACTTTAATTAAACAACAATAGAAGAAAATTTGGTTGTCTAACGTAACAAAACAAGCGTAAAAGGAAGAGGAAGATTATTAATCACCACTTTAACAATTACGTAAGAGAATTCAACAAGAACATGCATGAAAAATAAACTCCATTATTAGCGGCAGATTTGTAAGTTAATTGAGTGTTTTTTCGTAATTCCAAACATGTTATTAAGGTTCGTTTAGGGAATTATCGCCATTAATCAAACCCATTTTATTCCCATCTCTTTTCGTACAAATAACTTGATCTTCCATTTTGAATTTGTTGAAAAATATTTGTTTAATTACTCCCTGTCTGCTGAATACTGCTGAGAAAATTTCGTGTGTGTTGTGGGAGGTACGTGATGATCAGATTAATTTTCGGTGAAGCTTAAAAGGCATTTTTCATCACGGATAAATATAACCTTTACCCCAAAAAAAAGTCTGCAGTTTTTTTTATATTCACGATGAGTAATTGAAGTATCGGTATTTTATTTGTCGATCAATAATTAATTAAAGTTTTTATTCCGTTACAAATTGGTTTTATTCTTAAATAGAGCTTAATTTCGTTTTTAATTAATCAAACTGAGAGTGAGACTTATAGGCTACGCAAATGATTACGATCAGTTTTATAGTTCGCAGGCAAATTTCGTCACTAGATCGCGAAGAAAACAATAAGTTGTAAAATGTAAATTAAAGGTATAAATAACACGAATTTTAAGGCGTATCTCAGATATAAAAGGCAATTCAAAGCTCACGCAACTTTCACAAGTCAATGTGATTTGTCGTAATTTACTTTTTATTACTTTTAAGATACTAAAGAGGGTTTTTAAGTCAAACAAAATTAATGCCAATGTCACAGTTTGACCGATTAGTGAAATCTTGAAATGCCAAGTGACGAAAATGCCCCGCAGTGTTCAAGATGAATGACAATTCTTTTGTAAAAGCTTGTCTTTCAGTGTTACTTTTATTTTTATTAATTTATAAACAACATTCCTAAAAGATATACGCTTTGGCTTGAAAAAACACGTAAACAGGATATTGAAATAAAAGTATTTCAGGTAATTTGTAAAAAAACATTGCTGTATGATGACATGTTTTGATACTTCCTCGTTACTTTTTACGCAACATTAATAACTGAATTGAAATTGACTTGGGTGGGACCTACATTTTAAATTTGAGTATTATCGTTCTAAAATCATACATCTTTCCATTTACATAACTCAAAAATAGATACAATAGGGTACCCGGATTCTTGATCTGTGATTTAGATTATACGGCCTGTAATAATTTACTGTCTAACGTTAGTCAGCTAGTCCCATAGAATACAAAATAGCATGTTAAGAAATATTAGACAAATTTAAGAATTACATAAAAGTAATTGAAGTTGGGAAAACCTCCACCATCAAAATTTAAATTTAGTTGTCTTGACGTGGGAGTATATCAAAAGACGTTCTTGTGTCTTGTTTCTATAAATAACGGTTAATCTATTTCACACTTAAACTGACAAAGAACATGGAAAAAATGGAGTATGTTCACCTACATACGATAACATTCCTTTCAAGTTTATTCAGGTTTACAGTAACGCATATACACGGTGTTGATTTACATTTAAGACATAAGACTTTACTAAGTAAAATTAAAATATTGCAACAAACACCTCCCCTAATTGTTTTAAAGCAAAATAGTAAATAGACAATTTGTTCGGCATTCAAAACTGCATCTAATGCATATGATTTACTTTTCCAAATATTACAAAAATTATATATAAAAATTAAAAAAATTGTTCAAGAAATTAACCAAATTAATAAAAAAACAATCAATCTTTGGTTTAATTTGGTTAATTTGCCAATAGTTTATTAAAGATTATTAAACATAGTAATAATTAATATTATTATTATGAATGACTGCTTTAAAAAGTTTTTCTCATGTTTATAGAAAATTGTTGTAATATTTAATATAATAAATTATGTATTAGGTACAGTGTTTAATGCTGAAGAAATTATCCATGTACTATTTTGCTCTAAAATGATTAAAGAAACCAAAATTTCCAAATTTTAATTTTACACGGCAAAGCCCTCAAACGCAAACCGTAAGACCCCCTCCCGCAAACTTTTATAATAGGCCCCCACCTCTACACCTAGTTTTGTTATAGGCAAATTTAAAAAAAAGACATATCTACGTTTAACAGTCACGTACCACAATTTTTATTAAATTTTTTAAAAATTACTAAAACTATAACAGTCTAGCAGGTAAACTTGTGCGGTAAAAACACAATTTTATCGATAAACAATATCTTAGTTTACAGAAAACGACTTGCACATTACGTATTTTTTCCAATTTTTTCACCGTCAATTACTGCATCTCGATCAGCATGTTTTCTGCTGCAGCTTGTTCTAGTTCTTCAACAATTTCATTTGGTTTCTCCAGATCACTGACATCTGCATTTCCAGAAAATTTATTTGTACTGCCAGATGCGGAAACTGCTAATTTGTGGAAGTTTTTTTTTAGATTTTCGTCCCTTGCTCAATTTTCCTTTTTGGGCGCCACTTAGTGGTTTAGCTAGATTTATATTTAATGTATACTTTAAAATTAAACCACAATTATATTTCAAATGTTTAATTGACTGAGCCTGTGGACTACGCCCCACGCATTTCTCCTAATAAAATTGTTTGCAAATGTATTAAAAGTAAGCCTATTGAACACTGCATTTCCTCAAGGTAACTGAGGCGAGACTGAACGCAGGTGGAAAGGAATTAATGAAGGAAAGGTCGGCCGCGTACGCAAGCAGCCGAGCAGAAAGTTAAATCAAACCGAAGAGCGGCCTTTAATATATAGACTAGTAAAGCCAGTGGGTTAAGTTATTAATAAATGTGGGACACGGCTCCGTGTTGCGTACATGCTCCTCGACAGCGGGTTCGCCATTGAAGCTAGTACTGGAGCGTGGTTTTATCAGCTTGAGGTCCGCGTGTTCCCCACCACGAAAAGCTAAGACAACGACTTTTCTGCCTTTAATATGTAGATACATGCACGTTCACAATTGAAATCGAAACTGAACTAATTATTTCTAAATTCGACTATCTAGTTATTTTGCTGACTCAGAAATTGATGTATTTGTTTAGGCTACCGATTATAAAGCTGACTGACAGGTGAGATCATACATTTCGGTAACGCATCGACGCAAAGTATCATACTCAGAAAAGAATTAAAATATTTTTTTATGGTATTATGTTTTGAAGTACAATGACCGTGTATATATTTTTTTTTTTCATTTTTTCTTTTTTAGTTTCTGACGGGCCCCTAAAAGGCTTGGGCTCTCCCGGGGTGCGAGGGTTGCATGGGTGTTTGTTACGCCACTGCAACACTGTGCATATTTATCTTCTTTGCCTCCTCGCATATATATTCTACTTAGCGTCATACAGCGGTTATTATCTCCACTATGCAGGTTAGAAAAAATGAGCGAAGCACTTCGCTTGGACTTTCCACAACTTTAGAAACTGTCTCATCATATTTCAAAAGCATGTTTGTAATTTTATATAAATCAATCAATGTTTTGCTCGTACTAGTGTTAGTCTTTGCCTGCAGGCAAGCCTCATTGTATTTAGTTTTTTTTTTATGGGGATCAAAATTAATAATTGATTTTTGCAAAAAGATTTCTTGGGATTAAGGAAAATCAAAAACAGAATAACACATCCCGCCGCTCCGCCAAAAATTTAGTGTGAGAGGAAAATTGACCCATGAATATTGCTGTATCTAAAAGTTAGGTTGTGAACCTTATTCTACTATCACTCATGAACAATTTAGCTTGAACAGAAATGTTTTATCGTCCTCGGTGTATTAAATAAAGTGGAATAAATTTACGATTTTCAAACTAATGTCAACTAATGTCTGAATAATAAGGTGTTAAATTCAAAATATTAAAAAAAGATGTAGCGGCCTCAATTTTAAAGCTAGCTAGTTCAAAGAAAAATATCAGATTTGCCCTAAGATCTTCTATCATATTTCGTTTTTAGAATAAAAAATTCTGTTTCCGAACAAATGCTACCAAAAATCGGATCTTTTTAAAACACTTTCTTTATCGGTAATTGTTTGATATAACCCAACATTTGGAAACTCATCGATATCAGATCATCCATTCGGTAATTATAAGGCGTCATCCATATATCAACATAACCACACACATTTAAAAAAAATTGTAGTTCCTGGAGGCCCAAACATGTATTTCCGTAAAAAATTCAAATTCTAAAACGTTTATGCAATCAATACTTCACTATTCTGACGGTATACAAATGTAAAAAAAAGAAAGTGTGCCGAGCACGCACGTTCTAGGTGAAACTTCTAAGCGTGTTCTCACTAAATGTGTATTTTGAATTTTATTATTTAAATCCTAGATAATTAATTAGCAGTCCCAGAACCCTACGTATGCCTATTTGTATCAAAATTGAATGGCTTTGCTCCATATTTGTTCCGCCACCTTGAATTTTCCAATTCAGGTCCTGGCTTCGTAATTAGTAGGCCAAACACCCCTTGAATAGTAATTTCTATGCAATTCGTATAACTTTATGAAATAATTCCGTCATATTTGTCCCAACTTCTTGAATTTTGTAATTTAGATCCGAGATTCGTGATTAACAGCTCGAAAACCCTTTGAATACCAAACAAAGAAGAAGAAAAAGAAGATTTGCAATTAGCAGCCCCAAAACCTCATGAATACCAATTTTTATGAAAATCAGATAACTTTATGAAATAATTCCGCCATATTTGTTTCAACATCTTGAATTTTGTAATTTAGATCCGAGATTCGTGATTAACAGCTCGAAAACCCTTTGAATACCAAACAAAGAAGAAGAAAAAGAAGATTTGCAATTAGCAGCCCCAAAACCTCATGAATACCAATTTTTATGAAAATCAGATAACTTTATGAAATAATTCCGCCATATTTGTTTCAACATCTTGAATTTTGTAATTTAGATCCTGGATACGTAATTAGCAGCTTGAAAACCTCTAAAATGCCAATTTTTATGCAATTCGGATAATTTTATGAAATTATTCGGCCATATTGATACCGGCCTCTGGAATTTTAAATTAAGATCTTGAATTTGTAATTACCACTCCCACAACCCCACGAATACCAAATTCTATGCAATTTGGACAATTTTATGAAATGTTTACGCCATCTTAAATTTTATCATTTAGTTTTGAGCAATAAAAGAAATACACTTGACTATGGTTGCTTTTTTGTTGCAATTGAAGTAGTAGTTTGTAATTTTTATATGTACACATATTTAACAAAATACAACATTCATTTTATTGTAGGAAAAGCGAGTCCAGAGGAATTCCAGCAGCTTTCGTTTCGCAACGACTTTATTTCCGTCTCAGTGCATAGGTAATCGTGTCTACACGATGAAATTTTACGCCTGCCGTCAAAGAAGTTTCACTCCCAAATGCTTGTGGGCAGTAAGGTATCTATCTTCGATAATGCTACATGCCGTGAGCACATTATGCATTTTAGACCGTTTCCATTTAGAAAAACTTGATATTTTGTGCTGTCTGTCTGCAAGCAAACAATTTCTTTTTTTACATGAAACTGAAATTAGAATGAATTAAGTTTGATATTGTGCGTCGGATATACTCTATTACTATTTTATATGTGAATAATCCGGATACCGAATAATTCGGCAAGTAACCGATTAATCGCAATTGTTTTGTAACCAAATAGCTAATAGTTCAAAACAATTTTCTAATATAATTCAGCTACTTAAAACAGCCTACACCCAAAATTTTGGAATATTTGTGAGAAATTTTATGAAAGTTATAACATTCTATCTAGCTATTTTCTACTTTAGCCACCCCTTATGCGCTTAGGGCTTCGGGTTAAACATGGCTAGAGATTGGTTTTATTGCTATGTTTCAGGAGACGACGGAGTCCTTCGACTTTTAAACCATCACGCTCCATTAGCGTATGCCAAACTCCTATCAACCGTTTTTTCGTACTTCCGTATTTGAGAGGACTTCCCACCCCTTTAACGACTGCCGCGTTGTTAATGCGACAGCCGAAACCACCTATTCGCGTGCCATTCCGATAGCACGAGGCGCCTTGTTGACTCGGTTTTTAAGACACCCATCCAAGTACCGACCAGGCAGAGCTATATTTAATTTTGCTGATTGCACTCGAATGGGTATTCTAGCCGCGCCAACTCGGGACCTATCTATCTATATATTAAATCCTTAACTGTCTTACCATAACACGACGAAGGAATCTTAATATAAGACTAGCCATTATAACGGCGGTCTAGTAGTAAGTATACTTACACTCAAATTATGGCAAAAATTTAACTTTCTGTTTTAGTAAATAAATTCATAAAGAGTAAATCTACACTCCGCTTAGGCACTCCCTTATTTTTCTTTAAGATAGATGAAGACCTGTAGAAGTAGGTAGATAAGAATTTGCCATAAAAATTAGTATTGTAACTTTTGTTATTGTTTCATTTATACATGCTCTTAATCGACGGTATATAAGTTAATACTTTTTTTTTGCTGAAAAAAGAAGAGGCAACTTGCAAAGATGATGAAGACATTTATCTTAAAAATGCCATATTGCAAAAGATTTCACTTCTCCCACGTAACTACGCGGAAACTAGCGGCTCAAACCAAACACCTGTTTAAATTTTTTTAAATTTTATTAAAGGAACCCACTCGTTGGTAGTTATTGAGGCACAGCCACATCTCGCTCACGATCATATTATACCGATAACATCAAATTATGTAGCAATAAAATTTTATGAGTCGAAGTCGGAGGTATTCGGCGTACCGATTTTCGTATTAACCACGATTTTTAATTAAGATTTTTGGATATAGAAAATATTAACTTGGTAAACTGTAAATGGAAGAGCATGATTGATAGTCATCGGCCACTTTGCGGCGGAAAACGGATACGGCCCATGTGTTTTTAAGTTGAAACGGGGTTCCCTGAAATCAAGACCATCAACTTTTTTCTTGCAGACGGCGGGTGGACTTGGACGTAGTGCGTGCAGAAGGCGTGCCCGGCGTGAGCAGTGGCCTGACCCTCGACCCAGGCCGGTGAGAACACACCATTGCTGGCCAAACACCATCACATTCCAATACCTACTTGCACTGACAGACTCTTTTAGGACTAATTACTACTTTTCTCAAACGAACCAATCAAATACTTGAAAGGAATACCTCCAATATAGCTTTCTGCATTCTATACAACCCATGACAGGTAATGAGATAAATAACCATAGAAGTCTATGTGAAAACTTTTAATAGAGAAAACCTTTTTCATAAGCAGAACCTTGAAACCGAAACTGTACTGGAGAAAAACCACTTAAAGTAAAATAATCAATAATAAAAATATGATACGTGACGATGAAAGAATATTTTCGAATTGTTTGTCTATGCCAAAACCATTACGTTTATAAAAAGAAATTATTTATGTTTATATTACGATAAGGTAATTAAATTCCAACACTAATTACATGCACATAAGATTGCACACAAGGGAATAACCTTCTGAATGAAAAATACCAAAACAATTTTTCTCACAAAAAAAGATAACGAACTAGACAGTAAGAAAACCGTTTGAGTATATAAAATAACGATAATAAAAAAAACATAAGCTTTAAGATAGTAACTTTCAATTGTATTCAAATTTCTTATCTGTCTAAGTGTGTTAATACCACTTGGACGATTATGCAAGTAAGGAGATTTAAGATATGTTTTATAATCTGACGTTGACACAACTACGAGTTACTATCATCGAATAAGAATACATTATTAACCTGTAACTCGAACTTAACATCTTAATGTCCATCGAAAAATATTTTTAAACCCACAAGTATTTTTTAAGAGTTAGTTAATCCTGCCCATTAACAGTAAAGTCAACTTGGAACATTTTTTTTCACTTTAACGATGAAATTATACAACAGTTACTAAGGTAAATGTAATTGCAATTTACTAACTCATTAGGCTTAAAAAAACGATAAAAAAATGTAAAATAGCTTCATTAATGTTAATGCACTTATATAATTAAAAGTATAAACAACTTTTATTTCCCCACATATTAAGTTTAGGTTATCTTTACTTCATAAATAAAATATACAGGTTGTTCCAAATAAAGTAGTTCTAAATGTAACCACAAATTATGGGTGTAAAAACAGGTCGATTTGACTAAACTTATCTGTATACAAAAGCGCGTTTCAGAGTTATGGCTTCTTACGGTGCAAGGTGATGTAAGTTTTATTTAATATCTTTAAAACGGTTTGAGCTATAGGTTTGAAATCTGAAATAGAAATATGGTTTTAAAATAGAAATAAGATTATCAATTTAAAAAGTCTTACTAAAGATCAGTGGCGTAGATATATGGAGAAACATCATGGGTTTTCTTCATTTCATTTTAATCTGTAATGTTTTTTTAAACCGGTGCATGCTTAAATAGCTTGAAGAAAAACGCACCAGAACTGCGTTTTGCATTTTTCCTGACAGACAAACCGTCACAGTGTCATGATCTTAATTGTCAAACTGATTCGTGGTTTTTCAAGCAAACAAAATTTGTATCACATTTGGTATAGTTGTTCTTGGTTCTAAATCGTTTGTCATTAAATTGAAGGTACGGCACGCTTACTTGGATATTTCAATTTTTATTTCAGTCCCATTTGCATACATGCCCAGAATCTACAGTATCATTTATGACTACCTTTTTCAGAGCACCCTGTTTATTCGTAATTAAAATAACAGAATCTAGTTAAGAAAAAATTAAGTAGATTAAATTCAAACACCTCTGGGTAAATGAAAGTTCTATAAAAGTCTTCAACTTTGGTGGTTGGAGTGTTTCTATGTAATGTAATGGTCTATGGCAATCTGTTTGATATCAAGTCAATAGTTTTAGGATAAATCCATTTTCCTAAACTTGGTAACATGTCCAATTCAGTCAAAGGTGATTGAAGGAAATACTAAATTTTTTGTAATGAGTGAGTGAGAATGCAATGAGTATACTTAACACCCGCGAATGGTTTCAGAATAGAGATTATACAATTTTCATTGGCAGGGCAATAAGAGCAAACGCGTAAAAGATAAACTAGCAGAGCATGTATGCTCACCTACACGTAATAGTAAAGCTAATTGGATTGCTCAGGGCGGGTATTACGTTACATACTTATTTACAGTAAGCGTCAAAAAATATCATAAATTTATTTTCAATTGTTAGCTAAACAAATTTCAACTTTAATAAAATGATATGGAAAAGTAGTTACAATCTATCTATATATAAAATCACTAACTGTCTCACCATAACAACACGACTAAATCTTGCATCTCGGAAAGATTTATCACTGTAACACAGTTCATTAATTGTTTTTCTGTTGCTGTCATTTCTATAGATATAATTTGAATATTTATGATTTACTTTAATTCTGGCGAGTCAGAAATGTTTATTTATGGCGCTGATAACAAGCAAATACATACCAGACGAATTCCACAATCCATTGATTTACAAATTGCGAGCTCGATTAGGTTCAGCTTATTAATAAAAAGTGTTTACTAGGAAACTGTTTATTATAATAAAGTATAAATGCTTCTGTAGAAACTCTACTTTTAGTGACGATACGCATCGCGCAGTATCTTGTCCTACATCTCGAGACAACTTAGATATTTAGAATGTTTGCTAGTTCCGACATTCTGTTTAAATCACGTATGTATTAATTTATACTATTACATCTCTGACTTACATGAATAAACGCGAATTCCGTTAGAAAGTTATATGCAAATGTCTTACAAGATTTTTTAGTGCATATTTAATAGTACCATAAAGGTTTTAAAATCTCCGTTAAGGCACATTCCTGGAAATGAGGACACGTAATAAATTTATCTAATTTCCAGCTTTTTCTTAAAGGAATTTTACCGGGGCTACGTTAGGAGTTTTTTCGGGGGATGTTTTTTCTGAAGATTTTTCCGGGTTTTTTATTACGAGGTTGCTTTGCCGGTTTATTTCTTCGGTTTTTTCCTGGTCTGTTTTTTTTTCACGGATTTTATTGCTAAGAGCAACTCCTATTCGATTCAACTAAGCGGAGGAAACATTCAGACGACAAGCGCCGAGTATGAAGTTACCAAAAAAAACATCAAAAGGAGTAGCGCACGGGTTCTGTTTTTTTTTTGTATATCGTGGTACATTAATAAACTGTAGAAAAATCGTTTAATTAGTTAGTCAAGTAGCAGCATTGGGTGTATTTGCTCTGCTGTACTACATTGCTTCATATTTTAGGATGGATCAAAGGATGGCGACGAAAGGATGAAATGGGCAATCATCATAAATTGCTAAATGAGTTGACAATTTTTAATATTTATTGAAAAAACCAATATCTTTCAAATATATTTTGAAAAATTGGTGAATTTTGTTTGTTTTTTGGGCTTGATTGTCGCTCCTGAGGTAATATTTTTATTAATAAGCAATATATGATCGACGAAAGACCGCAACTACAATTTCAAAGAACTATGTGCAATTTTATGACTTTTGAAAAGATGGGCATAATAATTTAAAAGCAGTTAATTCATGCGGAAAATATCAAAATTAAGTAAATTACTCAGTTGTATTTTATTTTAGTCATTAATATTAAAATATTTTTCACCAGGATAATGCACGGCCCCACACGAGTGGCAAAAATTCGATTAGGCTTCGATTTGCTGCCACGACCGCCTTATTCTCCAGACTTAACACGTCGGACTACCACCTGTTGCCACGTCTGAAAAAATACCTAGCAGGTCAGAATTTTTGAACAGACGACGATGTTAAAGCTACTGTGGATGCTTATTTTAAAGAACTTGACAGTTTTGAATTTTATCAAGGCATAAAAGGTTTGGATCATTGCTGGTCCAAATGTATCGATATGGCAGGGAATTGTGTTCAAAAATATACGTAATTTCAAACCGCAAAGTTCTGTTTTTCAATTCATTCCACAGACTTTTCAGCCCATCCTCGTATTTTAAGAATGTTTATAAATGTCTTAGTGCAGGCATGGGCAACCTTTTGAGTACCTGGGGCCAACTGAAGATCCATTTATGTGTCGCGGGCCGTAAATAAAATAAAAAACTACATTCTTTTGGAACAATATTTTTAAAATATATAAATATAAAAAAGTAACAGAAATATATTCAACAAAAACAGAAATTTTTTAAAATGCGAAAATTCAAAAAGTAAAAAGTATACAAAATATTTCACTTTCGCATAAAGTCCACATTTTTTTCTCAAACAAAAGAAATAATTTGTTACTGTCGTTTATTTGTATCAGTTTAAAATAATAATCGGTCTCGCGGGCTGGATTGGTAGTTAAATGAAACATGTTCGGCGGGCCGGAAAAAAGCTGTACGCGGGCCGCATACGGCCCGCGGGCCGTAGGCATGGGCCTGTTTAGTGTATGAATCAAGTGCCGGGTCGTTGGGCTAAGACAAGTTAGGATGCGAGCAGGTATAAGTACTAAAAGTTGGCTTCGTCTTTGCCGACGATTTGACACGATAAACGACTGACTGAGCTGTAATAAAAATTGAAGTATGAATGGAATGGAGAATTGCGTATATAGTTTGTTTTCTTATAAATCTAACTGTCGGTGAAATGTACAACGTTATAATTATAAAATTTACACTTTTGCAAATACGATCAGTTTTGATATCTAGTATGGAAAAGTCCGAGAGTGGTGGTAGCTTAGAGGTTAGGCGCTTAGCCTTTAACGCTAAACGTCTAGGGTTCGATTCCCAGCCGAAGCCATGCAACAATAAAAATCTATGCCGCAACCCGCCGCTTAGATTCCCCAATCCGGTGTATGCAGCCGTGGGGTCTTAATGCCTGAAACCTTCTCTGATATTTAGTCGTTCGGATGCGACGTTAAACTGTAGGTCCCCCGTACTCCACCTTAGCGCTAAGGAGACTACGTGGCAAAGAAGAGTGCCGAAGCCCAGCAGTTGGACGTAAAAGCTGATTGCGATGGAAAAGTCTACTCGAAGTGAACAGTCATCGTGTTCCCACAATTTTTTTCCAGCACAGCTTATAAAAGAGTTTTTGTATTTTTGCCATCACTTCTTTCTTTTAATAAAGCTGAAGTGAAGTTACTCGCAATTTATTAACTAGAATTAATTTTCCCATTTTCCTCTTAAACTGTAATGTTTCAGCATTCTTTCTGGTTATGTAATAGCGTAAAAAGCAATTGCTACATCGTCTAGCAATTTAACTACGTCTAATAATTCCATGAAAAATATATCATTAACTTATTAACACAAAACTGACAAGCATAAAGCTAAAAGTTAATGTCTCTTTCAACAAATCAGTGCATTCAGAATTTAAATGCATTCTATACCAAAGCGCAGCTACCGTTTTTACTCAAAGCAATATTGTAGACGTTAACGTCTTGAAGCAGAATTTAATTAGCACAACGCACGTTTAATTGCCTATCCGAGCTGTACTTTGCAGAAATTATTTTAGTTTTTGCCAATAATTTAGCTGTAAGTGGATATATAAGATATATAAAATAAAAATGCCGCAACTGGTATGTCTATAATACCCCATTAATACTTTCCTAAACTGGATAAACCATAATTTATTCGTTTCTGATCTTAAAATTGCCCCGGCCCAAAATCGTGCGGTTCGGTTACGCCAGTTAAGTTTATTGCTTCACGAAAAAGCATTTTATGAAGAAAATTGAGGCAATTTGGCACATATGTGTACTTATAGCATGTTTTGAGCCTTCTTAAGTCTTCGAAGTGAATTCCAGCTATTACAAGGTTCAAGATGTAGTTTCCCACCAATTTACTCCTCCCTGACTCATATCATTATCGATACCGAACGCCCCTTCTGGCGTGGGATCCAAAACCACGGACCTGGGTCGCGGTATTGTTCAACAACCAAAAGAAGAAATTTTGCCAGAAATTAAGATTATTTTTTTAACAGTTTTACACGGGGCATTGTCTCTGTGCACATTGTAATTATCTTATGACAAAGACTTCCCACAATTGAATTCCGTGTCAATTCTTTCGACTCTGGGAATGCTAGGTATTTGATCCCGCTGCTTTTTGTTGAATCTGTGGAAGATAAACGCGCCCAACTGATTGACTGAACACATTGTTTCATCACACCTAGAGTTGAGTGTCCGAGAGGAAACAAAACTAGCCGCAGGAGTTACCGTATTGACTTTTACGTTCATAGCAAATAACATACTTGTCCTTTGTAGCAAGTATGTTTGCATTGATGTCGGTTATATTTATTTCATCTTTTATATGGCTACTAACAATCACATCAAAGTTTTGCCACATGCTTCACCGCTTTATAGGCCTGCTCCCATTGAAGAAAGGTAACGTTATCTAATGCCAACTTACTCAATTCGCCACGCTTTATGAATTTAATACAACGCTATGGCATTTTGTGGTTTCGGTTAGTTAACGGGGTGTAATAACACGTTCCTACCGCAAGATTTTTGTTTCACCACTCTGTTCCTCTGTCAGTTGTTATCGTATAATATTATTATTTTAGTTAATCAATTAATCATGTTAAGGAGCACTTTATCTGGTCTTTCCCAAATTTCAGAAATATGATTAACTTAAAAAAAAAAGAAAACCGACTTCAAATAAAAACACAAAAGTGACATAAGTTAACTAAAAATCAAAAAATAAATGTTTTTTTTACAACAATGTAATACTTATTTGTTGTTCCGTTTAATGTAATTAAGAAATTATTGTTTATTATATAAATATTAATTGTTTTATAATTTTGAAGTCGGTGCCAAGTAAAACATAAAAATTATATACCTTGCTACAATAACAAATTAGATTCGAATTTTTATGTTTTACTTGGCACAGACTTCAAAATTTAAAACAATTAATATTTATATAATAAACAATAATTTCTTAATTACATTAAACGGAACAACAAATAAGTATTAAATTGTTGTATAAAAAATATTTATTTTTTGCTTTTAACTTTCATTGATTTCATGCAAAATTTCAAAGTTGAGATTTTAACGGAAATAGTCAGGGGGAGGGTCCATGGACCCCAAAAAAGTAATTTAAAAAAAATGTCTGTCTGTGGGTGCGTGGGTGGGTGGGTGTGTTACGCTCCATATCTCCGGAACGGCTAGACCGATTTTGATGTGCTTTGGAATGAGGGGGTATATCAAAAATTCACCGACAAAATAAGCTTTTAAAAAAACCGAAACCGGAAGCGGAAGTTAGACATGTTTTTTGGTAGTATTTTTTTCAGAAACTGAATTTTGGAAATTTTAATAGTGGAGATTAAAGAAGGCTTTAGGACAAATCAAACGATTTTTACAGAACTCTCTAGCTTTAAAATGGCGGCAGCTACGAATTTTTGAACATTTCGACTTTAACGCCCATTTACTCAAAAACCAGTTATCTGATTGGAATCAACTACATCTTGTTTGGTAGCCCTTCAATGGTACTATACCATGAAATATAATTAATTTTGAAAATAGAAAAACGGTCGCAATGACATCACTCCAAAATTTTGGAATTTTTCAAAAACATATTTCTCAAAAACTGCCCACACGTTTTTGTTTAAACTTTTTAAGCTGATAGAGCTGGGAATCTTCTACAATTTGTTTTGTTGCGCATTGCTATAATTTCACTGTGACGCCCTCTATGAATTATTGGAAATTGAAAATTGGTACCCTTTTATTTATTTAACGGGGGCAATAAAACATTTCTGTTAAAGCAATATAGCTCACCATTGATAGCAAAATCCGAATATCATAATATTTTTTTGATACTTTAATATTTAGGGGGTCGGGCTACTGTTCCCCCTCCCCCCAAAATTTTCGCTACAAAATTAAAAAATTGATTTCTTCTTTTGTTTGCTCTAGGAGAATCTTTTTACAAAAAATCAACAAATCGAATTTTTTGCCCCTTAATAATCTTTTTGTCCTTAGAAGAATTTCACATACTTTCTACAGCAGTTGTATTCTTGTACTACTCGTTTAATGTTCAGTGTAGGCTAACTTTTTTATTTTAATAGATAGACTCGCAAACCCAAGAGTAAAGTTGTAGGGCAAATTCTTCTCGATTGTATTTAAGAAAAAAACTTGAGTTTACAATTTTAATATGGCGGCCACAGTAAAAAATAACTTTTTTTAAATAGAATCGTGGCATTTTGGCTTTAAAATCAGAAAGGTTTTGAAATTCTAAATACAAATTAATAAGAGTAATTTTTTGCTAAAAATAATACTGCTCGAGATATTTTCAAATATCAATTTCCGCGCTTCCGTTGATTCAGTCCGAATATTTTACCCAACCTTATGCTTGCAGCGCAGCGGTCGGTCTTTCTTCAACCGCTTTAAGATGTTACAACTTATAAGAACTATTTACTTTAACTAGTCGTGTCTAGACAGGTGTATCAATATCGAAAGTGTTGGAAAATATAAAACAATGTATTTAAATGTATAGGAAAGTCCAGGCGAAGTGCTTCGCTCATTTTTGAGTTAAGTTGTCACTTTTGTGTTTTTATTTGAAGTCGGTTTTCTTTTGTTTTAAAGATAATTATTTTACAATTTTAAGTGATGGGTAGACCTAGTAAGGATGCTTCTCGAATGAGGAAACGACGGCAAGTTGAAACGGAAAATGAAAGACGGAAACACTAAAAAGTCGGTTAAGAAAATAGATTTTGAGGAGTTCCCTGGCGTATCTTCGAAGTTCAAGGTCCAATACCAATGAAATTAAAATGGGACCACCTTGGAACTATACTCAACCCAACGGAAAAAGAATCATTAAAATCGGTTCATAAACAAAAAAGTTATGCCCGAACATACATAAAAAAAATTTAAAAAATATATATACAGACGAATTGCAAACCTCCTCCTTTTTTTGAAGTCGGTTAAAAAAATGGCACGCTATTGGCTGTTGAAAACAGCACGTGATTATTTATTTGTTTCATAGTTCGTCATTTGATTGAATTTAGTTCTAAAGTGCAACAGAATGGCCGCGAATTTTTTGGAACCAAGTGTATTATGATATGCTGATGGCACTGGAGGCTTCTAATAAAGAAGCAGGACGAGCTGTCCGTTTAAACGCAACCATTCTTTGCACTTAAATAAATAAATATTGACGTGCTGTTTTTAACAGCCAATAGCGTGTCACTGCTTAATTAGACACGTAATTTTGAGCTTTTTCAAAAACTTTAAGTGACATTTGTAATATTTCGTTATCGTTTTGAACTATCTCTTGTTGTTGTAATATATCATGGATTTATTTTCAGTACTTGATCAAACACTTAAATTTGAGTTTGAATGTTTATTTTGTGATTATTTTCAGATTTTTTGAAACTTTAATACCTTTAAAAATATTGGTCGAATCGAAAAATCGTAGAGGAACTTTTTGTTCAGTTTTTATGGTAGAATACCGTCCCGCAGTTCATGTCCGCGAGTTTCGGAACACCCTGTATACAATAATAAACAAACAAACAAATTTTAGATTTTAAATTTTTGGGGGTGAATTGGGAGTGGAAAGAGGCGCTTTTTTAAAAAAAAACTTTCTATTATTAAATTTTGAGAGATGATCAGCCATTTTTAAATATATATGTGGTCAGTATAAGAATGTCTAGACACAAAGATTTTTGTAAATTGTCGCAGTCCGCGTCGGCGTTGTTATCAACAGTGGTCGACGTTATGATCCCGCTCGGCGTTGTTATCACTGTGAAGTAGTCGACGGTATGAACACAATCGACGCGACGCGTCGCGACGTTGCGATCAGGCCTCTATAAAACTCATAAAAGTGGGATTTAAACACCGCCTGTCTGTGCGTCTGTGAGTGGTTATGATTATCGATATGTGCGTACGTACATGCGTGTGCGCCTCATATCTCCTACACGGACGGTTCGATTTCGATGAGTTTTGAAATGGAGGATAATTTATAGGCGCTTGCACGGGTGTTGCAACTGTTGTATTTTCACACCTGATCTAATACGTAATCGAAAATATAGCAAAATTACAAACCGTTATTTTTACAAATTCTGGTTTAACTACATTATAATGTTACCATAGTATAATACTAGAATATACTGTGTTATAACTATTGCTTCCGTATTAACAAAAGTCAGCCACTACTATGTGTACACAAAAATGCATGTACCATGTCGCAAGAACGTCTTGTAAAAACTTTTTGATTTTTTTATAAAACAAGAACTGTACAAAGGTGTTTCAAACCCAAAATAATACGAAAATTTAAATTTATGATTTAAAAAATACTTTCTTAACCAAATAGCAGTGGAGAGGTTTTTATTTCCTGGTATACACGATGTTCCAGAAAAGTTTGGCATACTCTCAACTAAAAATAAGACAATTAGTAATAATTAATAAATATACATCCTAAAATGTTTCATTTTCGAAATCTAGATCTTCGAAGGTGGCGCTTAAAACAGCCTTATTTGTTAATATTAAAATATATACCACCCTACATAAAATAAACAAGTTTTACCTACCTTATTAAAGGTCTATGGTCAAACGTTCCTCGAACAACAACACAGAAAAAGAGATTCTTGTTGTAAATCCCTAAACCTAGCGGCCAGATAAGAATTCAAGTTTTGTGCACAATCGCGTAAACATGACGAGCCGAGTTTCCTGAAGATGCGCAAATAGATTGTACAAATTTTAAGAAACATTAAGGCATTAAACGCAGCTCCTATACACATAGATACGAAAACGCTTCCTTACGGAGTTATATCCTCCGAAATAGGGAAGAGTTTAAACTGTGACCTTTTAGGCGTTTTCGAGCAATAAGATTTCTCAAACAAGATAAATCTAACTTTATTTAAGTAGCTATAATATTATGCCAATGTAATTCAATCTAATTTAACCATGTGATCAAAGTGCTTAGCTGATTTTTATTTTTCAAACTATTAATCAATTTTGATTTTTACAGTTTTGCGCTTTTGAAAATAATTTTATATCATAACATTTCACCCTTCGAGAACTATTATGATTATTATTAGTATGAAGTTTTATACTAATATGGTAACTCATTTATTTAATAAATACCTACGCTTTAATGTTAAAACTTTCAAAAAAGCATAATCTATTGTAAGCGTTTATTTTAGGAAAGGATGTAAGTATTTTAATTTTTTTTGTGTATCTAGTGCTCAAAATTATACTCTGGTGCTTGAGAATGAAATTTCGAAATTTCATTCGAAAGCACCAAAGAAATTTTGCGCACGAGTTTCATACAACATTTTTTCTACAAACTAAAATAATGAAAAAAATTAAGTAAAATACTAAAATAAAAATTTATTCTATCGCAATCTAGTCTGTTTTTTTATTACTACGGAAACAAAATTTAACATTTATTGATATTTGTCAATTAGTGTTTTCTAAACAAGTTTGGTCGACGTTATGCACGAAATGTTTTTCGCTCTAGTGCGCGAAATACTTCGTGCACGTTGTCAAGATAAACAACTCCAATGTGACATTTTACATACTGAGATTAGTGTAAAAATGTCATCATTTTTTGACGTCTGTAGAAAAATAACTATTAACGTAGGAATTACGGTTTTCTAATGACACATGCCCAAATTTAAAAACCTTTTTAATTGCATTTTTTATCTACAAAGTCTTTCCTGAAGAAAATTTATTATGCATTTCAACTATTACATACATTTTCCACCTAACTTTCCTCTTCGTACGCCTAAGTTGTTTCTTTATAACGAGCCAACCTCAAAATACTGCTTTATTTGTATTGAATTTAATTTAAATTTGTCGAAGTACCTGTTTTTACCATATTTTAACGGCACATTTTATAATTCAATGTTAAGATATGTTTCACATGCTCAACTTAAATTGAAAATGTTATTACATTGTTCCAGACTTACTTTTACTTCAAAGCTGCTCATTTATTACAGTTCTCTTCTCCTTTTCCCTCTTTGTTTTTCTATCTTGACATTCTTTTTGTTTTTCTTTTTTCAGTTATTCCTGTAGCTTCTTTTTTCATCTCTTTTTCTCTCTCCCTTCCACTTTTCTTTCTTTTACTTCTTATCTCGTTTACACTGTTATTCTCGTTTCCGGTTTCCTCTATCATTCTTTCATTTTCCCCTCCTCTTGTCTTATTTTTCTCTGCCCATCTCCGTTGCCCTTTCTTTGCTCTAATAATCTTATCATATCTATACCCTAAGTAATCGTGTAGTTTATTTTTAAATATTCTGTGCTTCTTTTTAGTGTTTATAAACTCTAATTTAGTTTCCGAAATATCTATTCGCATTGCAAACTCATTGGTCTCATGAAAAAAACTTTTTTTTATATTTTTTACGTATATAATTTCATAGTTTACGCTTGTTTTGCGTGTATTATAAGACCATGCTGTAATGAATACGTTCTACGAGTACAGCTATGTAACTTTTTACAAAGAGATCTAACAGCCTTAGTGGTTAAAAGGACGGCAAAGTGACACATTTAATTTTTTTGTTGTAATATTTCCCCCAAGCTAGACTGAACCAGCTACACTACTTATTTCTATAATTATCCATTTCCGTCAGAATTTTCATGTCTTAGTTGATAACCGCGGATACAGTTAGTACGTTTCATCTTTTAATTAGTTAAAATATGAAATTCATTAATATGCAAATTCGAGCCCGGTCGGAGAGATACCCATTAGACATAAGATATTAAAATTTAGATGCCATTTCAATTTGGCCGCAGAACACAAACACAAAGGTAGCTCTACGACAACATTAATATGGAAAAGCTAGAAAAATGCGAGACCTTCGGCGATTTTTTACGGAAACGTAGCCACATTCTATATATTCCTACTTCGTAGCTCGCATCCTTTGATTGCTCTTCCTGGCGCGACAAGATCAGTGCAGTATTGGTATGGGATACAGGATCTCAAAGCTCATTCTCTGTATCGTGTTCAAGCGCGCTGCAGCTCCGCAGGACGTGAAATTTAACACTGCTTAAGACATGTGGTGAAGTGTTAATTTCGATTCATTTCTTGCAATGTAGAAACATTTATTTTTTGTTGTAAGTGCTTGAATAATTGCAGAATTGTGTTGCGTGAATCTTGTGTTTTTGTGAATTTTAGTTATTTGTGGAAGTGTGCGCGTTTAAATTTTAATGCCGGATGTGTTGATTTGCTATTTTTAGTGTTGATTGTTTTATAGTTAATATCATATTATTAAAAAAATTGAAAACGTGATTTTACCACTGAATCTTCCACTAGAAGATCGTTTATGTAAGTTGAAACTAGAAAAAAAAAATAGAAATTAAGAGGTAATTTTAATAAACAATTAAATTAAATTTACATCACTAAGTAATTACCAAATATTCTGCCACTTCATTATGCTCCATTCTAATTTGAATGTCCTACAACTGTAAGAATTAAATTTATTAAATAAATATGGGCAGAGGTAACGACAACAACCTCTATAATGTGCAGAAAATGCGTTGTTAATCAAACTTAAACCTTCATCCTTCATAATGCAGTATTGCAATTGAAGGTATGGCACTGAAAGAAGAATAAAAGGTCACGAAGTCATCATGACTGTCAAATAAAATAACAAAGATATATAATCACCTAAGGGTTTCACTGTCAGCGAGTTTTGCATCTTTAAATCGCTTCGATTAATTTACTTGAATAATAAATTTGCAATAAACAAAAAGAAATATAGGTAGGTTAAACCGAAGAAAAAGTTTTCTTTTTCACACTTGGCTCGTGTAAGTTGCTAAAATTACATTTTACTAATTGTGTTTGATAAATCAGATCAAATGCTGCTTAGAAATAACAAAATAAGAATCTGATAACCTAACTGTAATTCAAATGCATTATTTAAAACAAACAATAGTACAGTTATCTTAGGTCATGATTAACGCTACAAGTCGTAGTCATTTTAATTTATTCTCAACACTTCGTGTCAGAATTGATCAATCATAATTGAATGATAAGCACAACACAATTAGCAAGCAGCTGTTCCTGTTCAATTATCAGCTTCTCAGATCACTTAAATTGTTGCAACAGTTATACCACTAACGAATTCAAAAGTAACCGGGCTAAAAATTACGAGAACTTGTTGCACAACAACGAGCTATAGTTCGTTCTACTTGAAAACTCTTCTCGCCACGAATTGCTATGCTGAAGGTTTCAGTAATTTTATCCAGTTATTTTTCAACTTTGGTTGGATTATTTCGCGAATGATATACCGAACTGTCGAATTAATTTTAATTTTAAAACTAACAAATCGACTAACTGAGCAATTTGCGTAAATACATTCACAATTAAACTTTGAACGTAAAAATTTTGTTAACTAATTAAACACCATTTGCAATGCAGGAAGTTTGAGTAGGTAACTTACCCTGATTACTTTTTAAGATTCACAGGTGGTGTATGAGTAGATTATTTATCGCATCGCATAATGGATCAAACTGGCAAATTAATTGTATTTTTAAAACTCGCAAATAAAACAATTAAATATTGTTTGCCTGAATTTATTCAACAGTTATACCACGAACAAGTTGACAAATAACCGGGCAAAAAAATATGAAAACTTGTTGAGTAGCATAGAATGCTAGTTTTTCATAAAAAATTTCCACAGTGCCCTCGCACCGAAAATAATTTTTCCAAATTGTTTTGCATTTCACGAACGATACAGGGTTTGTCAACAGCGCCGCGGTGGTCGATATCTCTTTTACTATTTAAAATACTGAAAAATATTTCGAAAAAATATTTTAGGGAATTAGGAGAACCACATTTTAAAATTACTTTCAATTATACAGGAGACACCTCTAGAACACCCTGTGTATTTTTGCATATTCTTATTTACCTTTTAATTTCCTTTCTGAATATGTTTTGCTTTTAAATGGCGTTGCGGCGAGTTCAAGTTATACCACTTTGTTTTTTGAAAAATTTTACTGTTGCAAAGCTCAGTAATAAAATATGCACGAGCCGCATTTCCTAAGATTAAAAAAACTGTTTTTGGTAAATTTTAGTCAAGGCCATGTGCTGTTTTCCAGATATTTCAAAGTCAAATTTTATTATATAGGGTGTTTGTTGCAGCAGTGAGAATATTTCTAAATTTAATGAGTCATAACTCGATTTTTTAAAAGGAACAATCTATATATTTTTAGACAGTTGCATAGAGATCTCTGCGCTGTATACATTTTATTAAATAATGGTCAAACCTAAATTCAACGGTTTTCAAAAAAATAAGGTTCTAAGTAAAAAATCAGGTAATTTCTAGAAATCCAGACATCCTTGACACCTGTTCGATTTTCGATTTTGCAAGAAACATTTGTGAGCATTGTTTTAATGCACGTAAGAAATTTGTTTATCAATTAAATACGATGTACCATTTAAAAGAAATCGAGTTATGACCCATTAAATGTAGAAATTTTTGCACTGCTGCAACAAACACCCTGTATCACCAAATTCAATTTAAAAATATCTAAATGATAGCACATAGTTTTGACTAAAGTTTAACAGAAAACGTTTGTTTAATTTTGGCAAACACGGCTCGTGCAGATATTATCAGTAAAGTCGGCAAATGTCAAATTTTTCGAAAAAAGTAGAATAACTTGGCAACGCCGCAACGGAATTTCAAAAACAAAATAAATTACAAAAGGCAATTAAAAAGCGAATAAGAATAAGCAAAAATATACAAAATGTTCTATTTAAAAAAACAAGTTTGGTATGCCACTCTTATATAAAACCCTCTGTATAATTAAAAATAATTTTAAAATGTGGTCTTCTAAGTCCCATAAAACATTTGTTCCACACATTTTTCTGTATTTTAAATAGTAAAGTAGATATGGAACACCACGGCGCAGTTGACTCATCTGTATATGATGGCGTATTTCACAAACAGTCAAATTAATTTATTTTTAAAAATAACATTTTGCATAGCAAGAGTGATAGTTCTACTTAAAAATTCTTTTCGGTGCTATTGCGTCGAGAATAACATCGAGAATAACTTTACCCGATTATTTTCCAATTCACGAGCGATATATGATTGCATTATTTCACAAACTGTCAAATTATATTAATTTTTAAAACTAACAATTAAAACAAATGACTAGTTTGCTTAAACTTATTCAACAGTTATACCACGAGTGAACAGAAATATCCGGGTAAAAATTACGAAAACTGATGGGTAGCAAGGAGTGTTAGTTTTATTAAAAAACTCCGGCGCTATTGCATCTAAAATGATTTTCTCCGATTACTTTATTCATGCACATCACAATCAAAATGCAGCTTTGACCTGCCTATATGAGAACAACCCCGAGAAAATCGATAAAATTTCGTTTAAATTATTTTCAGTTGTTTTACCTTGACAACGCCTAGTTACGCCCTAGTTACTTCATGGTTACACTAATAAACAAAGTCCGCTATTGGTTTAATTTTACATTCATAACATAATCTTGTCGAATACCGCTTAAGTTTTTGAATTTTTCTCGGTTATTTAACTCCAATTTCTTGCAGATCGACTGAATTTTGCAAATTTGCAAGTAGAAACCCTTCAGAGCTACGCTCTGTCAGGTTGTATGATTAAATTGTTTTAGGAACTGTCAAATTAATTGTATTCTTTTCATTAACAAATTAAAACAATGCTTAAATATAAATGTATTCAAGGTAAAATTGTGTACGTCGAAAAAAAATTATGCAAAATAGGCATGAGCGTTAGGTAACATTTAATATTTATTTTTAATGTGCAAAATTCAATTATTTTATAAAAATATATGTTTTCCTTCACTACTTGAATTTACTTGTTGAATTAAAAATGCTCTGTTGGGTAACAGAAGTGGAATATTTATTTCATTATCTCCGTTCCCAGGTTCATGATAGTGTATAATTCAATTTTATATTGCTAAAGTTATTAGTATTAAGTAAAAGTAATAGACATGCCCGTTTAACAATTTATAAAACTTATCTGAATGGAATGGATTTTATACAAAAAAATTTTTTTCTAGAAGCTAAATGCATTGTATAACAGATAAAAATTTGATATGTGTACATATTTATATAAAATTATTTTATACGTATGTTTAATTGAGGTGAGTTATACAGGGTGTTTCTAAAATTATGGTAAATATTTCGAAAACAATAATTTCAGATGTAAAAACATGAGAAAAATATTTCATATAAATATGAGTCTGAAAACGCTACTTACGGAGTTATAACCTTCCAAAAACGAAAAAGGCTAATCATGCTTTAATTAATAACTCCGTTATAAATTAAGACATTTCGTTCAACTTTTGTATGGCTATTTTACTATTAATTATATAAACATTTAGTTGTTTTCGTTTAAATAAATTAACCCGGGACAGAACCAGATTTGTGTTATTGGCGCTCCTAGGCAATTTATATTTCTCCGACTCCCTTACCGCAGACTCTACAAACTCATGTCAAAAGCATTAATTAACTAGAAAGAAGATTTTTATAAAAGAAGTATATTTTAATGTAATATAAATAAGGTATTTACTATTTCATTTCTTCCGCTTATAGGACGCTGAAGCTAGATGGCAAAATTTTTTTAAAATGCTTCATTACTTAAGTATATTTACCTATACTCATACTTCAATGGTACGTACACAAAGGGTGAAAGTGATGTGTGTAATTTTAAGAATTGACTCGAATCAAAGCCGTAGGTGTGGGTGGTTGGTGTCTATTTTTTATACAGAAATACACGAAGGAGATACTCGTCTTGAAAGTTGCTAAAACCAACCGTTTTCGAAATATTTCAATTTTTGTGAAAATGCTAGTTTGCTTGAAATGGGAAAAAAGTGTGTACAATTTTTAAAAGCAAGTCGGTCACATGAAAATAATAAAAGAAAATTACACAAACATAGGCCCGGAAAGGCTTTCTTACAAAAATAAAGTTACAGTCTTTGGAAGAGGCAACAATCCTAACAGAGAGGATGTAACCCCGTAAGGAACTGTGTATCAGATTGTTTTCATCTATTTACACATCGTAAGGAAACACTCAGACCTTCATGGACACTCTATTTTATTTGCAAAAATTAAATTGTCTCGAAATCAGTTAATTTTTTGAGCAATTTTCGACAAAAAGGCTAGGCGGTAGGGCAAAACAATCGGCCAAAAGTGTAAAAAAAATGTTAGCGAAGATTTAATGGTTTTATACCCTTTATTTGAGTGTCATTTGCAAAACTGTTCCCCCTCACCTGAGATCGGCGCTAGCCATCGTGATGCAGAAAACACACAAGAAATTGGTTTTTCGCCAATTATTTGTGTTTTGTTCGTCGTGCCACAAAAACAGTTCTATATGTATAAAACTAAAGCTGATAAAATTCTCTATAAAAAAAGTTTTGTGCATTTTTTTATAGGACCTATACTTTGGGATCAAAAGCCACGCAAAGTTGATCAAGTGCAGAAATTATCGGTTTTCAAACAGGGCATTTGATTGGATTTTTATGTCGCGCCCAACTTTCTGGAATTTGAATTGACGCGCAAAATCACTACTTAAGCAACAATTAATAACTATATTTAATAAAACAGAGTTATCATATCATGCATTTGCACGAAACTTATTGATCTACATTTTTTACACGATGAACAGTCGCCACAACTATCAGTAAAAGGTGTAATAATTTGGTAAGTGAAAACCGATCTTTTCTGCGTTTCAATTTCGTGCGGCTGCTGCTACCAAGGTATAGGTTTTACAAAAAAAGATGAATACAACCTTTTCTGTAGAGAATTTTATCAGCTTTAATTTTATATAAAACTAATTTAACCGTGCAACAAAGATAAAACGAGTTATTGGCAAAAAACAATATTAAACTTTTTCTACATTATTAAGCCTAGCGCCGACCTCGGGGGAAAGGGAAATATTAAGATTTCTCTAATGTTGCCATCAAAATGAAGCATTTAAAACAATTAAATCTTCGTTAACTTTCTTTTACGGTCAAACTAACCTGCCGCCCAGGTCAGCCTAAAGACCTTTTCGTGTAAATTTGCATGGAAAATAAGATAAGTGCAAATACAAACCAGCAGTCGAATAATAAACATACAAAATTTGAATCAAATATGTCGATTTATAGTGGAGTTAATAGTTACAGCACGATTAGACTGTTCCTTCTTGAGCAGGTTGTAACTCCGCAAGGAAGCTTTCCCTGGCTTATGTTTACATAAATCTTTCTATGTTTTTTAATGCGCTATCTGTGCCTTCGAAACATTTACTATCATTTTGGAAACACCCTTTTACAAAAATCATTCGACTCAAAAATGTAATCCTGTAATTATGGCGTTGTTTAACCCCAACTATTTTTCCGCAAAAATAGCAAACATAAAACAATTTTTTGCTATGATTTCCTGAGGGACTAATAAAACTTCTTTGACTTTATTATTAAGACTACCGACTACCTAATTTTCGGTTTCCACAACTAAAGGGTAATAATGACAATTTCTCATAGTCTTAGCAGCAGCAAAGTGTATTTGGATTTTATGGTGATTGTTAGTGCTGGAACTTTGATTTAACACGCTTTAGAATTTTTTAAAGTCCAGAGGAAGTGCTTTGCCCATTTATTTTAAGTTTCACTGTATAATTATCCCATCTAAGATTTTTGTATGATATTAAAACTAAAAGCGTTCACTAAGATAAAAATTTTGTTAGCCCTTTTATTTATTTTTATAAGAAACTAAGAAGCTATACTTCATAATGTATTTTTGTATATGTAATATTTCGCAAAGACCGGCCTTTTAGTCGCAGAATAGCAAACAATTTCGTTAAAATTCAATAAGCATTCATTGGAAGGCTATTAGAATCAATTGTCCACTTTTATTTTATTATTGGCAATTTGGCATTCGGCGGAGAATTGGGCATCAGGCCGTTGCAATATATGGAACAAGTATTGCATCGCGATCCTGGTTACCGACAATTATTAGAAATTGCAAATATATACTAAAGTTGCCAACAATAATCCAGTCTGCTGTTCACCGGCCAACTTTTACAGTTTTGCTCCATTAACGAGTTGCGACGTTGAAAGGTCATTTTCATTGTTTAAAGGTATTTTTTCGTACAAGAGAACTAATTTTTCGGCTGAGAATTTAGAAAAAGTTGTTGTGTATTGCAATTCTTAAGTTTTCTATTTAACGGTGGTTTTCCGTCCCTTATGAATGTTGATAGTCCAAACTTTTCTTTCGTAGAACTTTCACGTTGTATTAATGAATTTACACCTTCTATTTTCATTAATTCGTGGTTGTTATTTTGTATTTCAATCAAAAAAAATAGTTTTGCAGTTTCATAGAATTGTTTCGTGAAGTACTTTTAAAACTCACGACCATTCATGTTCTACGCTTATAAACCCTGTTTTATTTTATTTTACTATTGCACAAGCGTCAATTGCAGCTGACCAAATAAATACTGCTGAACAAGCTAGCATAAGGTCATATGGATCTGTTACCATTCTAGGTTCGTAGATAATTCGTTTAAAATTTTATATATGCGCCAACTACGTAATTAGAGGAATTACTATTATTAGATTGCCTCCTAATTTAAATACTTTTATTATTTGAAAATTTTACTAAACCGCATAATATAGAGCTAGCAATTTAAGGCGAACGTTTTAGTACTGCATCAAACATTGCGTTAAACATTATTTTTACTGTAAGAGATTATCTACGTTATTTCAACATGCATATAATTATCTATGCCAAATTTTTTAATCCCGAAAAATTAGTATAGCGTTGACAATTCGACTAGCAAAATTTGCCGACCCTGAATTTTTATATAATTTATATAAAATAAAAACCTTAAATTGACATATGATTATTTAATATGTGTTCGACATTTTTCAGTTAATTTGAAACCACTACCGAGCAACAGATCGTTAACAGATTATTAAGGTGAACAGGATTTTCGGTGTTTTGGGCTTGTCTTTGAATATTTCATTGAATTAATTCAATGTGAGATAGAAATGTAGATAACAATTTAAAAGTTTGATCAAATCAAACTTTTACCGATATTTACAAAAATATGTATGTGGAAGCAAAATTTCAGTTATAACTTTGACTCTGTTTTTGCTTAATTTATGTTTTCAAAATTTAACCGCTTCGAAGTTATGCACCTATTTGAATGGTTTAATAACAGATTTTGGTCATACGACGTTTCGTTTTTTCCAGAAAATATCCAATGCCATTTCGGTTTACGCCTTTTTTGTAAATCATTCATTTGCGGTGTTAACAATGCTCTTTTATAGCTTAGTAATTATTATTCTCCTCATTAGGTAAGTGATAGACTGGTTATAAAACGATACATTAGTGTTCTTGCTTCCATCTACGGCCTCACTCTGTATCTGCGGACTTGTAATCACATTAAACTACTTTTTTTGTAAACCGTCATAATTTGTACTTGCTAATCAGTCTACAATAAAGCAGTAGCTTTTTTTTCTAACCGTCCGCATTCCTTATGATGTAGCAAGTTAATACACAAAAGTCAAGTTCTCCATTTTTGCACTTCTCGGCTACATTGAACAATAGAGAGCAATGAAAAGCGCGTATCATCGCAAGTGTTTATAACCTTCTCGAGCAAACTAATAAAGTTTACAATAACACAGAGTAATTTGTATTCTAACCGGCATATACGACTTTTGCTATATCAGGAGATAATTAAAACCGACATAAATCAATCTGTAAAATCAACAGAAAATCTAAAACATTTTATGACTTTAATTGTTTGGTATGCATGAATTTCACCAAACAAAGAATTCTTTTGACTAATATCTAATAGAACGACAAGAAAAAACACAAAGATTTTTGTAATATCCCACCTGAAAATTACCACATAATCTGATAAGAAAATTTAATTGTGACTTTGATATACTGAATTATACAATTTTTTGCAGCATAATGAAAAAAATAGCCACTAGAAGAATGAGGATGCAGTGCAAGAGGGTTGAATGTAGGCTCCACAAATGACATGGGGCAGAAGCCATCCCACTTGGGTGGCAGGACTAACAAATCAAAGTTACCAATATCTTGGATTTTGCGAGGCCATCAGACCACCCACACGCCGAATCCAGAACAGCCAATTAAATTCCAATACAAGACTAGAAGAAAAAATGCGGAACAGGGCAAACAAAAAAATTCCGAACAAGCAAACGCGCGCAATTTCGGTGCAATAACAACACTGAATAATTTAAATAATAGTACAAATCAATGCAGTATAAATAATAATTTAAAAAATAATAAAGTTAACGACCTAAAGTGCCAAATAATTAAAACACAAAACGTGCCAATTAGGACTAAGTCTGAACCGTCGTTGGTTCCTGAGAAAACAAGGGAAAAGCACAGCCGACATCGAAGAAAAAGCACCAGGGATGTTACTAGAAGCCAGAAAAACGAAAAAGTTGGTCAGCAATTTGGATACGAAATCGAAGACGTGGATGCGTTTTTAACAAAGGTAAGCAAATAGGGGTGAAGGAATCCAAAGCAATTTTTAAGTGAGTTAACAACCTAAAAAATGTTTGGTTTCGCACGCAAAGCTCGTGATTTTAAAATTATACCAAAATCTAACCATAATTAACTATTTTTTTAATATTTGTCTGGCCAAAGACCCAGACGGGTTTATTTTTACATTTAATTTCAACATTCTACGTAAATCTAATTTCAATAAAATTTCAAAGCATTGTTATTAGATGTAATAAAATTTACATAAACAAAATGCAATTACTTAACCAAAAACGATAAAATAGGAATTTTGGTTTTATTTTACCAATAGTCGAAGGTCACAGATTGCTGATTTTATAGGTTTGTCCTACGAGTTTGTTTAAACCATAATTAGTTTTATACGCTGTAGAGATAAATGCTTAATGCTCTTACTATATAATTATAATATAATAATCTTTTTTCGAAGTTGTTAAATGCTTAACATTTAATTACTTGTATAATGACGAACATTTAAAAAGCAAATATATTCGTTAATATAAAAATTTATACTCTAATGGCGCTGGTGTGCTTGAGGGGAAAATCTCATCACCATAAATTTATAATTTATTGCTAATGCTTTCAGATCTTCTCCTTTTGATTTTGAAGAAATTAATTTCGAAGTAATTAAATTATTTTTGTCAACAAACACACGAATTAGGAAAAAATGAGATAGATGCTCTTTTTTAGTTGCACATTTACAAGGTGAGCCTAATTTTTTTTAGGTGCTAATATAATGTACGTGACAATAAAAAAAAATCACTATATAGGGTGTTCTTTTAGTGTGGGATTCTTCCATATCGGTTTTAGATAAAAGCGTTTTAGACAAAAGTTGCAGGATTTAATAATAGTATTTTTCAGAATGTTCTGTTTTTTCTGAGTAACATAACATGCATTTTTTAAACTATGTATTTTAACCGGGGTTGTAACTTTACACGTAGAATTTTATTTTTTCCATTACACGTAAAAAATTGTGTCGAATACGTAAAATATGTAAATAAAACCAATATATCTACCCTTTTCTACATATTATGCATGTAATATATGTAGAATATGTACAACTTGTCCGATAGATTCTAGAAAAACATGTGTGTATGGTATAGAGGGTAAAGGAGTGGAGGGAGTGGTGAAACGTGTGACTATCCAACGGTACGAACGCGCTGCCTTTCCTTAATTCTATTGAAACGTACCTCATTGCAAAAAAAATTTAATTGTCTGCGACTATCAAACGACAAAGAAGTCGGTCCATAAAAAATTATACAATAAAATAGCGCCCTTTAAATCGTTACGTCTGAAGCCCCTCCCGCGCACCCTAATTTCGGCACTGGTCGCAGTTATTTATGGTTTTTAGTTTTTTTACCATTCTGAGATATTTTAATTTTTAATTTAATAGCCTATGTATTAAACCCGGAAGTCTTCCACCTATCTCAACATTTAATGGCCATGGGCCCCCGCTACTAGGAGCCACATACTTATGTGTCCATTATATAGGGCGCAAATTCGTTTGTACATTGGACCATTACACTTTTGAATGCAGATAAGCAAATTCAGGTTTACAGCAGATATTCCACTTTTTGAAAGCTTGATTTTTTAGTGCGTATTTATTAGTTCCAAAAACATTTAAAAATTTCTGTTAGGGCACTCCCCTGGAAACAGGGAAAAGTGCTAAGTTTCGTTGGGTTTACTTAATTTTTATCCCGCTTTTTTTATTCAAAGAATTTTTTCTAGGGATGTTGTAGGAATTTTTTGATGTGACTTTTTTCCTGGGAGTTCTCTTTTTTTTCCGGTGCTGTTTTCCCGTATTTTAATTGGGTCTTTACGGGATTTTCTTTCTCATTTTTTCTAGATTTCCAGATTCATTAAGTCCTTACAACATTTAAGTAAGCACTTGCGCCTTAGACAACCAATTTATCTATATATTAAATTAAATTAAATTAAATACGAATCTCCTTACTCTGTCTCAACTTTTGGTGACAACGGCCTATGCTATTCCATCTCGACACAGCTTATTTATTATGTTTGCCAGTACATATGTTTATGTAACAGTGTTATGTGCAGCACTTAATTTCAAAAGTTTGCATGTTTTACAAGAAGTCATCATTAAAATCGTGGGGCGTAGCCCACGGGTTTTACTAGTATTATTTATTTTACTTAAGTATCGAGGGAGGCACTTGTTTAGTTTTATACATGTTCATTTACGTTTACAGTGTCTGATTTTGCATCGGTATTACTCTGCAAGAGGCTTAATATTCTACATGCATAATAACCATGTCTAATAAGTATATCTTACATGCCCAACCCTGATTTTAACCTATTCTTATCTTTCATCTATTCGCCTATACAATGGGAGATTTTTAAGCTATTTCTCTAATCATCGACATGATGTCAGCACGGTCAAATGCGGTTTTATTTATTATATGACAGCAAATAATATTTACTAAAATCTCTAAATTTTAAATGCTATTTTCAAAATATTTAATAATTCTATTTAACTATAACAGTTATTAATTTATGATCTTTTCTAACGTTTGAAATAATGAAAAACTGAATTTGATACGTTTATGCAATAGATGGCAGCACGTAACATCAGCTAATCATGGAGCTTAAATTTTGACTGTCACCGCGTTTGACTGTGCTGCTCTCTAGTAGATGATATTTTAAGTTTTAGATAGTTGTTTGACTATTTATGCGGTGTTGTCACATTATGATTTGACGTAGTTAGTACACACACAAACAAATTTATATGGAAAAATAGTAACTTTATTTAGGACGTACCTCGGTACTAAATGAAAGAGAATTGAATTTTGAATGAGATGTGACAAAAAAAACGCAAAATGTTACATTAAAAAGCATCTAGTTATGACCATATGAAAATGTCGAAAACGGTTCCGCTCTCCCGTATAATGTGACGAAACATTTTTAGTGTTATAACAAAGAATAATCTTTTTGAACAGGATTCCAAATTTCTTTCTTAATTCTAAAAATAAACGTTCCCGCGCAGAACGCCTGTGAGTCTTAGATCTAAGATATATCAACTCTCTTCGAATATTTAAACGAAAGATATTAGCTTAGCTTATTTAAAACGGTGATTCTGTAATCATCTTGAGATAATTGAAATCGACTAACATTCTTTCAACTTTATTATTACAAGTTGAGATCCAGTCTAAATTAAATTGTTGCAAGTGAGTACACCGCCGAGCCGCCCGCTGTTAGAATTAAGACAAACTATTTGTTTACGTTTCTTTGTAGTTTTTCTTTTGCCATTTATATCTTTTACATTTAGGTATATTAATATTATTTACCAGGCACGCACAAGCCCATGCATATGTGCGAATATACTTTTTATTCAATATTCAACTATTAAAAATTAACAATAATAATACTGAAACAAATACTTGAATTCCGTCGTTGTCTACTCCTGAAGATGACCGAGATGCTTGAAACGCGAGTCGAGCGAATAAAATACCACACAATCAATTCAAAACACCTTTTATTATGTTATTCGTTAAATAGTGAATGTGCTCTTTTTATGGCAATATACATACATACATACATACGAGACATCTAACTGTAACTGTATTCA
Organism: Ctenicera cuprea; assembly: GCA_958336395.1. Taxonomy (NCBI): domain Eukaryota; kingdom Metazoa; phylum Arthropoda; class Insecta; order Coleoptera; family Elateridae; genus Ctenicera; species Ctenicera cuprea. Next base: position 19,820,242 of record OY284491.1, read on the forward strand.
CAAAACATAATTCTTAACAGACCAATGCCGCAACAACATTAATAAACAAACTATAATTGTATGGACGAATAAATGGAAGATATATGTAAAAATATATAGGCTGTACCATTAAAAAAATACTGTAATGCTGCCCAGCAATAACAAAATACCCTGTAGAGTTGAGATACTTGGAGCTATTTAAACTCTACAAAGTTTTTCTCAAATAACCCATATTAAATCCGCTATAGAAGAATGCAGCACTAAATGCACACCCTGTATAAACTGTAACATTTTTTTTTGTTGTTTAGAATTTCTGTCTTTTATTTCCAAATATAGAAATAATATTTCTTATTAGAATAGATTTGTTAGCACTTTCGCCGCCTAATTTCTATAGATATATGCAACTCAAAAGTCTTTAAAAATTTGCTTGTTCGTTTTGTTGCATTATTTCTGTCCCTCTTACTTTCACATAAGCGGGCGCAGTTTCTTTTATCGTTATGCGACTTTTCTTGAATTTTATTTTTGAGCTATGGGGGTTAATTTAGTAGAATCTAATGAGTAAACCGTTCGAGCGTTTATTTTTAATGATTTCAGAATTTATTTAGGCTTTAGCTTTGTTCCATCAAGGTCTTGTTACTCACCAAATTCAAAAGACGCATGTTCCGCCTATGAAAATTCTGTCTTCTTCAAACGTTAGCTTATCTCATATGCGCACAGGTACATTTTTGTTGATTTGCATTTACTGTTATCAATTTCAAATTTAACAAGAAAACGAATAATTCTTGTGTGGTTGGTTTGGCCATTATTGGTTCACTTTGGCAACTGAAAAGACTCCTGTTGAAATCAAGTTTATAGAAACCGTTTATGGTGATTATTTTCACGGAGTTCCTAAAATTATTTATGGTTCTATTATCTACGAGTGTACGTTACGTCGTCTTCGATTTTTAAGGCCATAAATAGCGTATTTTACGGATTGTAGGCTGTTGTCGTTCCACGTGCAGGTAATTTCGTTATTATTAATTTCAATAGTACATTATCTTAAAGTTTTATTTGATATTGTAGTGAAGCTCGAATTCTTTTCTTATACCATTCCCGGAAGGCGAATGAATGTCCTTTTGGTAGTCGCCCAAAACCTCAGACTATTCACGATTAACTATTTACAATATTTACGATATTTACGATATTTACAATATTTACGATTCATTATTTACGATTAACTATTTCCGATTCATTATTTACGATTTAGTAGTTACGAGTTACTGTTTATGATTTATGATTTATTATCTAGTAAATATTATTTTGGAATATACGTATAAGTATAATAAGTTCCAAACATCAAGTAACGGCGTATTTTATTAATTAATACGAAAATTAGAAGTTCCCGTATACGTATAGCTACCCTTACGTTTATGGATTATTGCTGTGTTGCTGGTATATGGTGTAGAAGATTTAACCTCAAGTATCTAAGGTCAGGCGTATCTTTTATTTTATTCTGTTCGAACTGCCGTACGTCGTACCAGGATCAACGTTATTACTGTTATCCATCTACATAGTTTTGAAGTACCTACTGATTTTTAATTTTATTATATTACTTATTTTCAAATCTGAAGCTTTACGTATTGGTTGTTAAACTACACCAATTGAGTTTGATTTAACCCAAATTTCAGTATTTATTTATGCTAATTTGCAAACGGCCTGGTACGCCGGAATCCATTAAGTGTATTTATTTTAAATATTTCACTTTTCATAATTGTTTTGTGCGTTCGTGGAGCTTATTGCGCCTGCTCCTTTGCTTATGTTACGCTCGCAGCGGTGCACCATTGCGCGTCGTTTATTTATTTTCGGGATAGCGTTATTAGGAATATAAGATTATCAGTTGATGGATTCTAACCTCCCAGAGTACATTAATTATATTTTTAGTGTTTCTAAGTTAACTTAATTAATTGTCTTTAATTATTTCCTCCCCCCCCCCACATTAATTGGAGTAGTTCCTTTTATGTTCGATTCAATTGTATATTACATTAACATTTTAAATTTTGATGTCATTCAAGATTATATAAACAGTTTTACTTTATATGCATATTTCAACATTAAATTTTGAATATTGAGGTTATTCTGTTGCGTTCTATTTTATCGAAGGATACTTGTGAATCCCAAGTTCCCTATTCCTTTTCTGGCTATATTTTTTTTGTTAGGATTCTGGCGCCCATTAAAAGACTTCTCCTGGTCTCTATTTCGAGAATCTTTTCAACAGCCCACGACCAGGCTGAGTTAGCAAGCCTATTTGTTGACCAACAAAATAGACCAACATTAAACCTCCATGAATTTTATTTTTCTGGAAAGAAAAACCGTCGCAAATTTTGGCGCCCAACGTGGGGCCAGTGGCCGTTAGCCCTTCACTTTCTATGTTTGATTATTATCCTTATTTTTTTTATATTTTTTTTTTGTTCTCGTTGTTTGTTTGTTTCTCAAATCCTTATATATAAATTCTGCTCTCTTATCTTGCAAGAAGTCGGTATTACTTCGTGCACCTTTTTTTGGGGTAATTATTTTATTTATTTTATATATTTATCGATTTTTTTTTATCAATCATGGCCGAATACCGTCTTGATATTAACCGTCTTAAGAAAGAGGAGTTGCGTTACGAACTTGTCGTGCGTGGAATAGACATAGCTTCTACACAAAGCGTCGACGCTATGAGATCCTGTTTACGACCCTTATTAAAATTAGAAAAATCTAGTAAAACTCTAATCAGTCCTCAATACCCATACAATCCTGAAGAAGAATTTGTTAAAATTCAAACTACGCTAGAGGAATTAACCCGTTTACGTGATAAACCCAATCCTAACTTAGATATAATTCGTTCACGTGCTGTACATCTTTTAGGTCGTACCGATCGAATACCGATCACTGATTTGTCGAAAGAGCAAGTAACGTTACGTACCCAATTACTGACCGATCTCCTAACCTTTTTAGATAGTTTGGTTGATAGCGGTACACCAATTCTAGATGTCAGTAGTATTTTTGTTCAAAGCCCAAAATCTGGTAATCATGAGTCAGCAGATGAAGTTGACGATGCAGATGATGTTTCTGGTCAAACCAATTCTTTTAGTGGTCCTTCGCAACCAATTCAAAAATGGAACCTAAAATTTACCGGAGATGCTAAAGGTTTAAGTGTTCACAACTTTTTAGAACGTGTGGAGGAATTGAGATTAGCGCGTAACATTTCGGAAGCCCAATTATTCGGTTCAGCTGTTGATCTTTTTGAGTCTAAAGCACTATTATGGTATCGCAGTAATCGATCAAAATTCACGGATTGGAAAAGTCTATCAGCCCTTTTAAAATATCATTATGAGCCGCCTGACTATAAACCTAGATTATTAAACGACATAATGGCGAGAACGCAGGATCCCACTGAAACTATCATTGATTATTTATCATGTATTAAATCCATGTTTCGCAGATACGGTTCGGTTGCTGAAGAAATTCAACTTGGAATAATTTCTAGAAATTTAGCTCCGTTTTATTCTACTCAGCTTCCTGTAGTGAACTCATTACAAGAACTTGAAGACGAATGTCTGAAACTTGAAATAAAGAAATTTCGTGCAGATAATTATGTACCTCCTTCTCGGAAGCGACACGGATTTGTTGAACCGGACTTCGCATTTGTGTCGACTTCTACTCGTTCTCTCGGTGATTCAAATCCAGTTGATGAATTTCAAGGTACCTCGCGAAAAATTTCTTGCTGGAATTGTCAAAAATTAGGACATTCGATGAGAGAATGCCCTTCTCCTAAACAAATTCTATGTTATCGTTGCGGTAAACATAATTTTACAGTCAAAACCTGTCCTCATTGTTCGACGTCGGAAAACTTTACTCGGAGGAACTAACCGGTCGATCAGTTACCTCCCACCCATCCGTAGTGTCGACCAATGTATCAAACAAGTCATTTCCAGGAAAACCACTTCTTGATTATGTTATCTCTCACGCACGCGATGATCAGCGTCCTTATTTAGAAATCACTATTTTGGGATACCCTATATTAGGTTTACTCGATTCAGGAGCCTCGCAAACCGTGTTAGGACGTCCTGGTTGGGAAATTATACGAAAACTAGGGCTAAAATTAATTTCGGTACCGACTAATTGCACTGTTGCTAATGGACACTCGTGCAAAAGTTTAGGTTATGTGGAAACACCAGTATGTCTGATGGGTACCCTCCATCTATTACATATCTTAGTGGTCCCTGAATTAACGCATACGTTGATATTAGGCGTAGATTTTTGGATAGCCATGGGTATTGTCCCAGACTTACGGCAAGATATTTGGCATTTTTCCAATAATCCAAAAGTATCCGACATAGTTAGCATTCAGAGTGAAAGCATGCTTACAATTACTCAACGCACTGCTTTAAATAATCTTATTTCCGAAAAGATTGCGCTTATGGGTACCAGTCTCGGCCGTACAACAACCACCGAACATGAGATAGAATTACTGCCCGATACAAAACCAATAAAACAGCGTTACTACCCCGTGTCTCCCCAAAAACAGAAAATCATCGACGATGAATTGGAGAACATGCTATCTGAAAATGTTATTGAACCTTGCAAAAGTTCGTGGTCTTCACCCGTGTGCCTTGTTCGTAAGAAAGATAACACATACAGATTTTGTATCGACTATAGACAACTTAATGCGGTTACACGTAAAGATGCGTATCCATTGCCCTACGTTTCGGCAATCCTAGATCAACTTAGAGATGCTCGTTATCTTAGCTCCCTAGATATTAAATCAGCCTATTGGCAGGTACCTTTAAAAGAAGCTTCTCGTGATTATACTGCCTTCACAGTTCCTGGTAGGGGATTGTTTAGATTTTGTCGTATGCCATTTGGACTTACAAATGCGCCCGCGACGTGGCAGCGGCTGATTGATACCGTTCTTGGAGCCGATTTACAACCCTCGGTATTAGTGTACTTAGACGATATTGTAATCGTTTCCCAAAATTTTGATTCCCATCTTGAAACCCTTGAGAAAGTTTTTGATCGCCTTCATGCTGCAGGTTTAGTGATTAGTCCGGAAAAATGTAATTTTTGCCGTCCACAACTCAAATATTTAGGGTACATCGTTGATATGCATGGTTTACGCCCTGATCCGGAGAAAATTCAGGCTATCTTAGATATACCGTCCCCTAAGAACGTTGTAGAAATTCGCAGATTTCTCGGAACCGCGTCGTGGTATAGGCGTTTTGTACCTCATTTTTCCTCGATTATTGCTCCTCTTACACATTTAATTAAAAAGAATGTTAATTGGAATTGGACTGAAAATTGCGAAAATTCGTTTAAAGCTATTAAAGAACATCTAATCACCGCACCTATTTTAAACTGCCCTGATTTTTCTAAAACATTTATTTTGCAAACTGACGCTTCCGCATACGGAGTCGGAGCTGTATTGTCTCAAAATTTTGAAGATGGAGAGCGCGTCATTTGTTATTTATCTCGGTCACTTACCTCTCAAGAACGAAAATACTCAACAACAGAACGAGAGTGCTTGGCGGTCATTTGGGCGGTAGAAAAACTTAGGCAGTATCTAGAAGGTCCTCATTTTATTGTCATAACTGACCATCATTCTTTGCTTTGGTTACACCGTTTGCGCGATCCCCAAGGTCGATTAGCTCGGTGGGCTCTTAGACTGCAACCTTATGACTTTGAAATAATCCATCGTAAAGGAAAAGAGAACATCGTCCCGGATTTATTATCCCGCTCTGTTCCGATCTGTGTGGACAGCATCGTCGCACCGGTAGAAGATGTAAATTTTTCAGATTCCAATGACAAGTGGTACAAGAGCATGTTCGAACGTATAGAGAAACAACCCGAAAAGTATGGTAGTTGGAGAGTTGAAGCCGGTTTACTATATAAATTCACGCGTCCACAAATTCCCGATTTAGCAAGTGAACAAGATTTTTGGAAACTTGTTATTCCTAAAGACAAACGTGCCGCTATTTTAAAACGTTTTCATGACGATCCCGCCTCCGGTCATGTAGGTGTGTTTAAGACGTATTGGAAAGTTCGTAGTCGTTACTATTGGCCCCAGTTAAAAAGTGACGTAACGCGTTATATTAAAAATTGTAAAACTTGCCAAGAACAAAAACCGGAACAAAAAGCCCCAGCCGGTTTAATGGGTTCTCGTCCATCTGTAGAACAATCGTGGCAAATGATTAGTCTAGATTTTATTGGTCCTTTTCCCCGATCTAGTCAAGGTTATAAACACGTATTGGTCGTCACTGATTATTTCAGTAAATATGTAGTGCTTTTCCCCGTTCGTTCTGGAACTGCTAATGTTCTGGCCAAACATGTCGAAGAAGGCATATTTCTGGTTTACGGTGTACCCCAATACCTAATGTGCGATAACGGTGTTCAGATGAAAAGTAAAGTATTTCAAAACCTTTGCTCTAGATACGGGACTCGCATATTTTACACCGCCTTGTACTATCCGCGAGCAGACCCTACCGAAAGAACAAATAGAGTAGTTAAGACCATGATATCTTCTTATATCCAAGACACTCATCGCCATTGGGATAAACACCTTGCGGCTATTGCTTGCGCCATTAGAACTTCCCGTCATGAAACAACTGGATTTACTCCCTATTTCGTGAACTTCGGTCATGAACATGTGATATGCGGTAAAGATTATGAGACCAACATCTCTTCTTCTGAAAAGGATAATGATAATGAAATTGTTCGCCGACAAAATGGTTTTAGTGAAATGTTCGGTAAAATTAAAGAACGCCTAAGAACTGCGTTTGAGCGTAACCGTAAACATTACAATCTGCGTCGTCGTGAAGTATTGTATCAACCCGGACAACGAGTGTGGCGCAAAAATAAAGTTCTTAGTAATGCTGCTAATTATTTTACATCAAAATTAGCTCCTAAGTTTGTAGGGCCGTATAAAGTTAGAAAGAAAAACGGGTCTACCACATACGAATTAGAGGACGATGACGGTAATAGTCAAGGTATATGGCATGTGCAGGACTTAAAGCTAGCATATCATGATGGTAATGGTTGATTTTGTTTAATATGGGTTTAGGTATTAGTTATCGTCAGTAATTTTCTTTTAGAAAATTTACTTCCTCCCGGAGAAGGGGGAGTGTTGTAACATTTTTTTTTGTTGTTTAGAATTTCTGTCTTTTATTTCCAAATATAGAAATAATATTTCTTATTAGAATAGATTTGTTAGCACTTTCGCCGCCTAATTTCTATAGATATATGCAACTCAAAAGTCTTTAAAAATTTGCTTGTTCGTTTTGTTGCATTATTTCTGTCCCTCTTACTTTCACATAAGCGGGCGCAGTTTCTTTTATCGTTATGCGACTTTTCTTGAATTTTATTTTTGAGCTATGGGGGTTAATTTAGTAGAATCTAATGAGTAAACCGTTCGAGCGTTTATTTTTAATGATTTCAGAATTTATTTAGGCTTTAGCTTTGTTCCATCAAGGTCTTGTTACTCACCAAATTCAAAAGACGCATGTTCCGCCTATGAAAATTCTGTCTTCTTCAAACGTTAGCTTATCTCATATGCGCACAGGTACATTTTTGTTGATTTGCATTTACTGTTATCAATTTCAAATTTAACAAGAAAACGAATAATTCTTGTGTGGTTGGTTTGGCCATTATTGGTTCACTTTGGCAACTGAAAAGACTCCTGTTGAAATCAAGTTTATAGAAACCGTTTATGGTGATTATTTTCACGGAGTTCCTAAAATTATTTATGGTTCTATTATCTACGAGTGTACGTTACGTCGTCTTCGATTTTTAAGGCCATAAATAGCGTATTTTACGGATTGTAGGCTGTTGTCGTTCCACGTGCAGGTAATTTCGTTATTATTAATTTCAATAGTACATTATCTTAAAGTTTTATTTGATATTGTAGTGAAGCTCGAATTCTTTTCTTATACCATTCCCGGAAGGCGAATGAATGTCCTTTTGGTAGTCGCCCAAAACCTCAGACTATTCACGATTAACTATTTACAATATTTACGATATTTACGATATTTACAATATTTACGATTCATTATTTACGATTAACTATTTCCGATTCATTATTTACGATTTAGTAGTTACGAGTTACTGTTTATGATTTATGATTTATTATCTAGTAAATATTATTTTGGAATATACGTATAAGTATAATAAGTTCCAAACATCAAGTAACGGCGTATTTTATTAATTAATACGAAAATTAGAAGTTCCCGTATACGTATAGCTACCCTTACGTTTATGGATTATTGCTGTGTTGCTGGTATATGGTGTAGAAGATTTAACCTCAAGTATCTAAGGTCAGGCGTATCTTTTATTTTATTCTGTTCGAACTGCCGTACGTCGTACCAGGATCAACGTTATTACTGTTATCCATCTACATAGTTTTGAAGTACCTACTGATTTTTAATTTTATTATATTACTTATTTTCAAATCTGAAGCTTTACGTATTGGTTGTTAAACTACACCAATTGAGTTTGATTTAACCCAAATTTCAGTATTTATTTATGCTAATTTGCAAACGGCCTGGTACGCCGGAATCCATTAAGTGTATTTATTTTAAATATTTCACTTTTCATAATTGTTTTGTGCGTTCGTGGAGCTTATTGCGCCTGCTCCTTTGCTTATGTTACGCTCGCAGCGGTGCACCATTGCGCGTCGTTTATTTATTTTCGGGATAGCGTTATTAGGAATATAAGATTATCAGTTGATGGATTCTAACCTCCCAGAGTACATTAATTATATTTTTAGTGTTTCTAAGTTAACTTAATTAATTGTCTTTAATTATTTCCTCCCCCCCCCCCACATTAATTGGAGTAGTTCCTTTTATGTTCGATTCAATTGTATATTACATTAACATTTTAAATTTTGATGTCATTCAAGATTATATAAACAGTTTTACTTTATATGCATATTTCAACATTAAATTTTGAATATTGAGGTTATTCTGTTGCGTTCTATTTTATCGAAGGATACTTGTGAATCCCAAGTTCCCTATTCCTTTTCTGGCTATATTTTTTTTGTTAGGATTCTGGCGCCCATTAAAAGACTTCTCCTGGTCTCTATTTCGAGAATCTTTTCAACAGCCCACGACCAGGCTGAGTTAGCAAGCCTATTTGTTGACCAACAAAATAGACCAACATTAAACCTCCATGAATTTTATTTTTCTGGAAAGAAAAACCGTCGCAAAACATGCAAAACAAAAGGTAAATAAATCATTGATACAATTTTAAAATTAGTATTTTAAACAATTTTACTGCAATTAATAGTTAAAAATATTTAAAGTCGAATGTTTGTTAAAAATAGAAAATAATTCTTGTTTCCTCTATCTTAAATATTATTTTCCCTCAAAAACCACTTTGTCTGAAACGAAAAGGTACCTTTAGATTTTTATGAGGAGATACCAACCAGAGTGTTAAAAAAATGCAAAATTTATTATGTGCAAAATGTTGTGTCTTGCCATAAATGGTGTTAACAGTGACCAGAAACACGTGTTTTTATTGTTCCACAAAAATGTCAGATATGTCGTTTTTTTTCTGATTTTAAGTACCGGTAGTTGATGCACTACAAAAGAAATAAGTTTTATGGACTTTTTGTATAGAACACGTACAATATTATTACTTATCTTACGTACCTATCTACGTCAGTACTTATTTTGTCTATTTCGTCTACTGTTTTTTTATATTCATAAAAAATTCTAATGAAAAGTCCAAGAATAAAATAAAAATAAGCAGTTATAGAAAGTCAAAAAAATTATAACCCACTACGTTTTCATTATATAGTGACCGACAAAATGTTTTCAGCATAGGTGTAGGGAAAATTATTATTATTAGTGTTTTTATTTTTGGGATGGCTTTTGCATCTCAGATATCCTAAAAATTAAATTTTGACAAAAGTCAAGTTACTTCAGGTTTGGCGGGAGATTAAAAAAATAAATCATCACCATCATCATCATCATCTGACATGGAGCTGACTCGAGGGTCGATCCTGGATTACGAGGAAAAATCGCCCTTTTTAAGAAAATTAAAAAAAAATCTTAGAAAAAGTATCTGTATAAAGTTTCAGCTAAATAACCAAAACAAAGTTCCAAAAGTTTGAGTGATATTCGACAAAATTATTTTAAGAATCCATAAAAATTAAACCAATGGCAGATTTTGTTTATCGTTGTTTATTAGCGTAACCATGAAGTAACTAGGGCGTAACTAGGCGTTGCCAAAGTCAACAACTGTAAATAACAAACATGAAAAATTATCAAAATTATTGGTGTAATTTTCATTTAGGTAGGTTAATACTGCATTTTGATTGGCTGTAGTGTGCATGAATAAAATAATCAACAGCAATACCGCAAGTGAATTAAGAAATTATCGATACACCTGTCGCTTTATTGACAATGAAATGTTGGTGTTGCCAGGAAACATCGCGAGTCCGAAGAAAGAGCGATTTTGACATTCAACAATTAAATAAATAACTGCTTAGTTCTTCGTACAATACACTTGTAAATAGATTTTACAAAAAAAAACAATAATTTTTAAAATATTGTCCAAAGGGGAAATCTTATGGTATTTACCAGACACTTTTTATTTTCCTGAATGCACGGGTACTTCCCACCATTCTTTTAAAAAACTTTTTCCTTGAGTTTCTTTGTCTTCCTTTGTATTGTACAACATTTCTGCTGAAGCTTCAGGGAAGATTAACACCTCCGTGCGAAAAATGTTTTTAGACATTTTTTTATGTGGGCACTTTTCTCCAGCTTTCCTTTACGACAGATCTTTTCTGAGATAATACTTTACTAAAGTTTCTTTAAAACTAATTTTTTCAGAAATTTTTTGTTGCAATTTACCTTTTTTTAACATTTTTTCCAAATGTTTGGTTCTCAAAAACGTTTTCTTTAACGTGTCGTAAGCTTACTTAAAATCATTTTTAGTTTCAACGTTATTTGCAGAATACAAGTTGGCTGCGCGACATATTACCCGTCGCACCAATTTTCTAAATAAACCAAATGAAAATAGCCACAAAAACGTAAAATCTAGGAAAACAAGACAAATTAATAAGCTACAGAAGTGAATTATAGAGACTAGTACTCTCGAGCATTTTACAAGTTATAATTCATGCCTTCGGACACAAAAAAACCTACAAAGATCGGACCGGCCTGTAGTTAGAGGGCCATAGCTCATAGCGTACGCGGCCCATCTGTAAACATAATGGTTAGTCTGTCAGGATGGCAATTAAACCACCTTGCATGATAGGTCAGAGGGCATCCAAGGCAATCTTGATATCTATGCACTTATTAAGAGTTAAAGAAAGAACTGTAATCCCCGCATTAGCAACAAGAGTGGTATGAGCATTATCTTGTTTCAAGTCCGTTCTTTTTTACTTTTACAGGCAACCATTGAAAAACCAGCCAACATCCCGGTGGTTCTTGCATTTCCGAGCGTACTTTACCAGACAAGGTCGGGTGGATACCAGGCGGAAATTCAACTGCCCTTAGGGATGGTGGTTAACGCAGTTTTTAAAAACCAAAATTGGTTGTATGTGCAAACCCCCCACGCCGAGGAAGGATACGTTAGCTATGCTGCTTGTTTACCTCTAGGTAAGTGTAAGAATACAAGTGTAGTAAAAAACTTAATAAAAGCAACGAATTCAAAAACTTTACGTCTTTTTCAGAAAAAGGTAATGTGATGTTAAAGAACTTGTTAAAGATTGGATAAAATTTTTTGGAGACATAATTATCGAAAAATTGCCGCAGCCGCTATTTTCACCCTAAAGAATTCAGAAAATTCAGATAATGCAAAATTTCGTTTTTTAATAAAAAAATGATAACTAAAACCTTCTTCCCTAATTTCCCCAAGTTACACCCGAATCAGAAAAACGATTCTTAAAATTTAAAACTTTTCCAATTTCTTCATTTAACATCAGTACTTCTTTTTCAGGAATCATCCCCCCACCTGAAGATTCTCTAGTGCCATGTTGGGAAAACAGCACAGATGTTTTCCCTAAACCGTCAGGCAATATGACCGACACCGAAAAGTTAAGTTCGCGTTCGGAATGTAGTGCCGGAAGATGTCGAAGTAGAAGATCTCGAAACGCTTTTAGTGCGTGTGGTGAAAGAAGTGTAGATAGACTTTATTTACAAGCTGCGGCTTGTGCAAAAATTAAAGGAACCAAACAAACACTTCTTGTTGTTTGTTGTGATTATGAAGGAAAAGGGGAAAATACCCTAAATGTTTACAAAGGGGATGTTGTTGCACTTGTAAGCAGTCATTTAAAAGGCTGGTTTTGGGTGCGAAATAGAAGTGGTTTAGAGGGGTTTATTCCTTCGGCAGTAGCAGGACATGGATTTTTGTAAAATAGTCAAATCATTGTATAGTTGAATGTATACTTAATTTAATTCGAAGTTTTTAATAAAAGAAATACTGATTTAATGTAAATATTTAGTTCTTTTACGAAATTCTACGAAGTCAACTCTTTTTGTTTATTAATAAATTCCAGCTTTACTTCTTTGAAGTTCATATTGATATTAAATAAAAGACTTTAGTTCACTTCAGCAATAATTATTTATTATAACCTTATACGTATTTCGACATGTTTACATGCCATTGTCATTGACAATGGCATGCAAACATGTGGAAATGCATATAAGGTTAAAATAAATTATTATTGTTGAAGTAAAATAAAGTATTTTATTTCATATCTTTTTATTGTTTAATATTAACTGTAAAAATGTTGATAATTTATTTTTTTGCTTATAATTATTTGTCGTCATCAGATTCCTGCTGCTAAGGCTTTATTACATTATTATACCAACTTCAAGGGAAGGCCATCTCACCAGACAATTTAGCCAAAGCTCTACATCGGAACTTGCACCCGAACCATACGGGTCAAAGGCAAATCTGCATATCACTAACTTATCGCCCCTGACCGTCAATGGACAATTAAGAATCACAGTCTTAAAAAGTCGAGGTGTATTCATAACTCATAAGCTACCTATTAAAATTAGCGACTAGAATTATACGATCACAGATAAGTCTGATTTAAATCTATTGGAAATTTATTGAATTGTCCAGCACACTTATTCATTTTTTAGTGCCATACCTTATTCAGGGTTAAATTAAATTAATTTTATTACATTAAGTTCAAAATTTTTAGGAAAGAGTCCAAGTTTGTATATTACCATGTAACCTACCTCGATGACTAATAAAAATATCCGCAATGTGTCAGGTAAGGCATACATTGCAGTATTAGTAGTTTACTTACTATAGTTTTATTTTATTCAAACATTCAAGAATACTACAAATATGTTACTCACTAGATAGCAGTGCCAGCTCGTAAGGGAGAAAACGTGTGCAACGTCTTTTCTAGAAAGCACGCAAAAGCAAATAACATTACATATAATATATACTCTACTTTTCTAAAATGTATAATACCGCGTAAGTTTTACTACAGAAGAGGTGTAATACTTCAGATATGCGTGTTCCAGACGTTCACAGTTGTTTTTAAAACTAGACCAAGGCTATGTAAGCAAACCAGATAGTACAAAAAAACAGCAAAAAAATTTTGACCTAATAACATAGGTCAGAAACAAAGGTGCTGATTAATGCTGCAACTTTGGTTGACGGTTTTAGCCTATATTTATGAAAACGCATAAACAAACGCTTCCCGCGAGATAACAAAGTGACATTCGAAAAGAAGTCAACATTAATAGAAAGCTTGGACTCCAGTAGTTTATCCTCTAAGAACTAGTAAGCATCGATCTCACGATCACGATCCACCGGATCCGTCTCCGCCCAACGGTGACAGACCACCATAACTCCGCCGTTCTGCCCGGCTGGCTCAAACGGGTTAAAATACTTCCGCATCCCGGATTTGAATTCAGTGCTCTAATTACTCTGAAGATGCAAGCTGCAATGTCTTGCGAAACGTTAGTTTGTATGGGTTCACAAACAGCTAACAGGCATAAGCCGATTAAGTATTCTTATCTTTACAAACAAGATACATTAAAATCAAATCCTTGTCCGCCCCAAGGTTTAAATAATCTTCGCACAAAGCCCTGTTTAGGCAAGCAGGTCCCACAAACAACTATGACTCAAACTTTTAGAGCACATCCTTCTAAAGGCAGACAAGCTACAGGTCGGTCCTTACCTGGTTATGCTGGGTGTAATCCCCAAATGAGGATGAGGTCTAAGCCAAAAGTAAATTGTAATATTGACATGCTGTGTAAAGGTGCATTTGGTTGTTGACGTCATTATGAAATAAAAATATAATAGTAAATTTCTGTATGCGCAAGTGGGTGCAGTAATTGAAATGCATTATATTTTTGAAAGGTGAATTTCGAAGATTAAAATTTATAGAAACTTTACGAAGCACGATTTTTTTCAGAAACTTTGATTTTCTTTCACTTAAAATTGTAATTAAGACTTAAATTTTTTCATCGAATTTTATTCAAAAACACGAAATTAAATTGAAAACAAACATTTCTAAATATATTCAAACAAATTATATTTAATTATTTATAGCTGTTTAGTTTTTATTGAGTTATATTTAAATAATTGTGTTTTAAAATATTCTACAAATAAACTTGTGCGCCATTAAAAATACATTACAAAATGCAAACCCGCGAAAAATTAGGAACTTGAATTAAAAATGCGTATCCAACTGTTGCATTTTCTCTTACTATTATTGCAGGCAGTTTTAGATTGAAAATGTAAACATATTTTACAATAGAAATAAATGGGATCCTCTTTTTGAATTTTACTGCCTATTCATACCTTTGTTCTGATGCGCTCCAACTGCTCGATTAAAATATATCGAGCAGATAAGAATGCGCTTCATTTGCTCACGCCAAGAATAAACTAATGCTATAGATCGCGCTCATCACCAGCTCCAAACAATTACCAAACACATTTGAGCAAAAAATGCAAAAAGAGATTAAAATACCGAATGCACCTGTGATACAGTATCTAGATACTTTTCAAAATGTTTTATCTGTATCTGGTTTAGATACTTTTCTTGTAGCAAGATACGTGTAATTAGATACTTTTTAAGTTGAAAAAAATAGTTTTTTTTAAATAACAGTTTAATAACACGCCATAACCAAAACAACCTCTACACTGTAAGGTAGAAGAGGACGACTACGTAAGTAGGTTTCGTGGTCGCTACCTCGACGTGAGCTTGAGTTGCTAGCAGTATTGTATATCATTGTTGTAGAGTATCCAGATACATGCCTAGATACTTTCAGAAAAAATTATCTGTATGTGGATTAATTTTTGTGAAGTATCTGTATCTAGATATTAAAAAAACTAAACTTTAACAAACTGGTGGCGTATCAATAGGACCCGCAATGACCGTTCTTGTTCAACTATATCAAGTACTTTGTCCGTTACCAAAGTTTTTCTAGCAAGCACGTCTCGTTCAAATCCCAATCTTGTTAATAACTTCATGCATTTACTGAAGGCAATCGATTTATTGGCATAGATTTTTCATTTCATTTTTCAACGCCCCAAAGACATACTTAAATTTAGAACTAAATCCTAAATAAATATTAAAACAGGACTATCAAACACCTGTGTAGTTACATTTATAATAAATACTTACTACAGTGAATTAATAGAATCACAATCCAAGTCTTCCAGAAAGTAAATAAAAATACTAATCTGATCTGGCCACGAGGCCACCAAGGCCTAATGGAATTTAGCATTTGCCAATTTTTAGGAACAGCACTTTATATTCAAAATGGATTTTGTTTAAATGGATATTGCTGCAGTTTTACAGAAAATAAATGCTGTTTTACTGTATCGATCCAACTTTACTATTGCTGGCACAGTAGTTTTGCAAATAAATAATTTTAAAGAATTTGGTAGAATACAAATGAGAACTTCCAGGTTTAGCTGTTTCCCTTTTGAAGAATATAGGCAACCAAACTTTCTGATGGAACACAAGTGCGACGAGAAAACGTTTGGTATTTTGATTATTAAAAAGTCACAGATTCCGAAGCTGTTGCGTGTATGTTTGCTTTACTCTAGTACATTTTTTTTTCAATAAATAAAGTTTTTTGATAATTTGCCAAGTTTTGCTCTTCACAATTGCAAAAAGTCGCGTAACCATTATAATAAGCAAAGCTCATAGTGATCTGTTAACCCATTTTTAAGCATGTTCGTGTTCAGAAAAAAGCATTCCAATTGCCTTACCACCCATTTCTATGGCACTATAGTCAATTTTTTATCCTCGTTTTGAAAACATTATATCAAAAGTACAGGTTTAACTGCCATCGCCGAATTGTTTAACTAACCAACTAGAAATTTCAGTTTTCTTAAATACTACGACAAACACAAACCAACTTATCTAAAAACATAAGTAGAGAAAATATAACATTTAAAGAAAACCAATTTTATTATTTTAGAAAAAATATAATTTTTTTAAAATGAAACTTTATTTCCTAAAAACATACATCGCTTTACAATAGCGACAACACTTGATCCTTATAATTAAAATTACTACAAATATCAATCTTAGGACTAGATCCTGCAAAACAAAGTGCTTTATAAGGTGTTTCTTGATGAGCAGCTGTGTAAACAGTAACACAAGATGTAGGTATTTGTGAAACAATATTGCCATTAAAGATCATGCTGTAAAAATGCTCTGCCCGGCCACCTGCTAATACCTTATCATCCAAAACTTCTGCTACATGAATGCCTCGATCTTCAATTGGAAATATCGTTGAGGGAGTCAAACAACGAAAATGCCATAGAGATAATTTAGGGCCACCACCACACAACTACAAATATTAAAAAATCAGTATTCAAATAAACACGTTGATGAAATTGGTAAGAAACCCACCAGCCAATCGTCATTAATGCACACAGCACCTATCCATTTTCCAAGATCGGGCCTTGCAATATCATCATTTTTAAATGGTTCTATTTTGTTGGTCACTTTTTTATTGCGTAGATCCCAAATATTTACAATGCCATCTTCTCCTCCAGAAGCAAGATCGTTTCCTCTATACCAATTTATTAGTTTTTATAGACAAATAAAATTATTAACTTACACATTAAAAATACTGTGAATATAATCAGTATGACCAGACAAAGTCCTTACGATAGCACCGATTTCAATGTCGATAACATATATATTGTTATCGCCACATCCTGCATATAACAGCCCCGATTCTTTATTCATGACCATACAATTAATTTCTGCTTTTTCAAAGGCATCTCTGTTGTTAGGTAAGTCGACTTTCCAGGAAACTTTTGCATCTTTGTTGTTTGTAACAGCGTTCCAATCATAACCGTAAATCTCGCCTACAACTCCAACCAAAAGATAGTTCTCAGATGGAAGCAAACTGTTTATTTGAATGTCTTCTTGAACCGTAAAATTATTTTTTGGGGCTGAATCTTGTTTTGTTATGTTAGCATCGGGATTCATAAGCCGATACAGGCTGTAAAATGTTTGAATTAAAACTTGAAAGAAAACATGAAAACATACTTACTGGAAGACGAAAATTTGACCATAAATATCGCCTACAACTAAATAATTTCCACATGGTGTAAATGTTAGGCTTAAAATTGTGTTATAAAACTTTTTATGTACCATATTACGTTTTATTAACCTCGAAATCAGAAATTGAAAAAGGGCGAAAACACACCAGTGTTACCAGTTCAGTATATGGTACAAAATCTCTGGCATGAAATGTTCCTAAACAAAAGCGCCAAAATTAAAACGTCTTTGCATTGGTTGATGGTTGGTTCACACCATTTTGTAGTTTAATAATTATTACACTTGGTGTATCAAAAATAGGTGCAAATAAGTAGAATGCAGTAGTACCAATCATCTTACAAAAATCATTTTAATGTTTTTAAATTAAAATATAAAGTATAAAATAAAACAAAATGTTGTTTGCAGTACTGCCGAAGTTGATAGAAAATGCGTTAAAACGTTACACGATTGTTAGTTATTTAAATCCATTGTGGCAAAAACGCAAAAACTTACCTTGTAGGATAATAAAGTTTTTGAACATCAACAATTCTTAGTCTCCTTTCACTTTTGGTTTTTCTGTAGGTAACAGTAAACTTAAAGTTACAGTCGCGGATTTAAGAATTTTTAATAAAAAAAGCAAAAACGGGAGAACAAAACTAACCCCCGTAAAAATTATATTGTAAATCTTATTCCACTATCGCTCATGAGAAATACAGCTTTTAAAACGAAAATGTTTTTCATCGACCCCGTTTATTAAATTAACGATCACAAAATATCAACTTTCAAAAATTTCTAGATGGTCTTACAGAGAAATTAAAGGACGAACAAAATGTTCAAGAAATCATAGCATCTGTCATTTTGATACTAGAAAGTTTAGGTACAAAGTGTTGGATTTGTCTCCAGTCAAATTTTGCTCGGTTTCAAAATCGGCTAAATCGTTCGGGACATAAGAGCACACATCCCAACCCAGCTACAGACAGACATGCTTCGAATATAGCTTAAGAATGCCACATTCTAGGAAACTTCTAATGCAAGTAAAGTATAGAAATACTGTAACATAACAACTTGTTTCCAAATTTTTGGTATCAGCACGTCAAGATTTAGTTACTTCATACTGTACTCTTGTACCAAACTTTAGTGTCGAGAAACTGTTAACCACCGTAAGGGTTACTGTCTAAACTTTACTAAAAAGTAAAACATTTAAGGTCTTCTGGATTATCTCATTAACTAAAATTTGAAAAATATTTGAAACTGACCAAATTATACATGTTTCATAATAAACTTATTTTTTATAAAGCACTAGGGGCGGGAGCGTTACAACCCCTATAGCCTTCCCCCTGACCGTAGATCCGCGCCAGTAAAGTTAGGTAATTATCCTGCAGTAGGTACCTACTTAAACAATTTGGAGGTAAATTTTCAATAATTATTTTCTAGTTCCTTTAAGAAACACCCGTTTTTTCTGGTTAGTGGATACTGTAATCTACTGTGTAGTTGTATCTATTTTTAATATACTCTGTAAATCCATATTTTATTATTATTTATTATTATTTCTGAAAGAAATTATTAGGTAAAAAAAGTTTATTCGAAAATTTTTAAAAACAGACAGATTATTTATTCATTAATTTTTCTAAAAGTAAGATTAATTCGAACCCCAGGGGCAGTTTTTCTTGGTGGCAAGGAATGATACCAGAATTGATTAGTGGGTGGATTCATCAGCAGTAAACTTCCATGCTGTAGTTCAAGTTTCACTACAAAAATTAATTATACAGAAAATTGAAAAAAACATAAAATAGATAGAAAATTAAGACACCTGTTGGGATAGTCCTTTTTTCAGGACCTTTCTTTCTGCAGTCCGCATGCTTTAAAACAAAATCTCTGTGTTGCCCTAAAGATAAGGATGCAATGGGTGCTGTAGGATCTAGTTCGGCTTCACCATCTCTGTGTTCACCAATATGATCACATCCATTTCTGTATCTACAGAATTCGTTGGCATTGAAAATAATTTAGTTTGTCAAAAATCATTTAAAATTTAAGTCATTTAAAAAATTATAATCAATTATGATAAATTTTAAGTCTAACCTATTAACAAGAACAAAATTGTACTCATGACCAGTTAGTTTCGTAAGTAAATCTCTAACAGCTTTTAATGGACTTATCCAAGGTTTAGCTGGTAATGTAACTCCAGAAAAATGATATTGTAATCCTTCATCTCCATAGGCAACTTGCTGTCTAGGTATGTCGTGCCACTTTCCAAATACTTTTACCTAAAAAATGTAGACACCTGAAGGAAACTAAAAACCAGAATGTTATCAATAATTCTACAGCTATATTTCATAGTTAAACTTTTGTTAAATTTAAGTATAAGCATAAAACATTTTGAAACTTTAGTTTTTCCCAGATTAACACGTTTTCAAATATATCATATTACTTTCTCATACTTCTACTGAAGTAAGTTATCACTTCATGCAAATCTTCGAATTTCAGATTTTAACGGAAATACGTGTTTTGGAGTCCAAAGAAGCAAAAAAAGAGGTTTTTAAAAAATGTCTGTCTGTGGGTGGGTGGGTGGGTGGATGAGTGGATGGCTGGGTGCGTGGGTGCGTTCGTTTCCTTATACCTCCAGAACCCGTTGTCTGATTTTTATAATATTTAGTATGTGGAAGTTATTTAGTTGCAGGTAGTTTTTTGTAAGGTCGTTAATCGGAACTGGAAACGGAAATTAGACCTGCTTCTTTGATATAGATTTTTTTCTAAACACTTTTCTACAATTTTAAATACAAAGCGTTGTAGTGCATCTAAAGGCAAATCAAATGCTTTTTTTTCCAAATGCTGTATCTTCAAAATGAAGGCCGCTACGAATTTTTGATAATTTTAACTTTAATGCCTGATTACTCAAAAACAAAATACACAATACAAATTGTCATATTATTTGATAATCCTTAATAGCTATAATCAAGTAATGTAAAAATATTTTTGGAAATATGAAAATTGTAAATATACTACCTTCTCAAAATTTTGGAAAGTTTCAACAAATTACTCCTCAAAAGCTGCCCGCGCCATTTTTTAAAACTTTCTAAGCCGATAGAACTTGCAGTAAACTACAAATGTGTTCTTTACTAATCTCCTAAATTTTATTGTGACGGCCTTCCAGGAAATTTAGAAAATTTCAAACTGATTAATTATTTATTCAAAAACGCAAGCCCAAATTCCTATAAACTTTAAACAATTTACAGCCTATTTAAAGTAGTTTATTAAAATTAGCAAGCATTTTTAACTGTATTAAAAATTAGGTAAAAAACGATACTTTTTAATATGAACAACGCAGTTTCGGGAAGTTACGTGGTTTTAACTACGGCTATCAATTAGCTCTAGTTAGAAAATATATTTTTCATTCTTGCATATTTTTGATAACTCTTAAAATAAAGCTTTTACAGCGATTTTGGTGCGAAGTCGGATGCGAATCTAATCAGCTGTAAGGCGGGGTCGATTACCGTGCTCTTATCCTATCATAGCACTATTCGCATACGGTACACAATATCGTTGCACAGGCTGTCGCAAGTTCAAATCACTGCTGGGGCGTTACAGTTTTTTTTATTTTTTGCTTGCTTCAATTTTTGTAAAAACAATGTAATTTACTCAGTTATTGGCACGCAAACATTTAAAACGTAAAAAGTATAGGAAAGTACCAGCGACCTGTTTTGCCCATTTTTTTTGTAAATTACTGTCTTATAAAAATATATTACATGCTTTAAGTTTAGCCCTATGGGGTTTTATTTATATAAAACATTGGATAAAAGAATATAGTTACATTTGTGATAAAACTGGGTTGCTCGTTTAGAAATATCCTTTAAGAGAATTTTTTTTCTATGTTAAAAATCTAAAATATGTCCGCATAATCCATTTTTACGTACTTTTACTGTACATACTACATAGGTATGCGAAAAACGTAAAATATTTCATTTCTCACATAAAATGCTGTTACTTTAAACAAGTTTTATTTGCGGTTTTACGTGCAATTAATGTTCTTACTCCTCACCGTAATGAAACATCAAGTAATAAAAATTAGCGGTAATGATGGTAATAATATAAACAATAACAATAACGCTTTCCAGGGGCGTTCATTAAGTTCAATGGAAAAAAAGAGTGATAGCTTGATACATTTTTGTAAATGTTCGTAGTACAACATAGGCGTAGCTAGGCCTTTACCGGGAGTGGGTTAATTTACTAAAAGAGAACTATACTCGACTTGCGCGTCAAATTTCTAGTATACGTATATGACGTCATTGCATGTAATTTTATATGGGATGACGTCGCGTCGTACGCGTATACGAAAAATTTGACGCACTAGTCGAGAGTAGGTCCACAGGATCTTTGTAATTATTAAGCTATATTTAGACCCTTGATTGCGGTAAGGTTGCTTTACTATGATCAGAACTTTAGGGATTCCCCTTTAAATTTTGAATTAAGACAACACTGTTTCCTCTACGTTCGTGAATTCACAATTATAACAATTTCTTTGTTCAAGGTTCAGTACAAATTTCTAACATTAAATTTTTTTTCGATGTCATGCAATAAATCTAACCTTGGTTAAAGCTCCATCATAATACTCGACGGCATCTTCAAGTTCGGTCATCAATTGGTCGGCGATGTTCTTGTGGAGCAATACGGCATAATCAAGATCTAAACCCTCCCGTGCGGTTTTCTTCCATTCCACTCTACTATTCCCAAGCTCCTCCAGGGCACTCGCAAGATCAATTTTCATTCTCTTCATTCTGCAAATGGGAATTTCATTACTATTTTATGCGTTATACTAGTGGTATTCCGCAATAAAATACTGCGAATACTTCAGGGCACAATTTTATCGCCGTTTGTTGCTTTCTCAGCTACTTTTGTACATCTTTATTTCCGCTATTTATCCTTAAGTCGGGCTTTCGGGGTGACGCAGAAATGCTACGGTATTTACAATGTGAAATAGCAACGTTAAGCTTAAAATTAATCTTGTTGAATTCAAGCTTAGATTACACGTCTTGCCTTTTGTTGCGAGTTTCACAAAGGGAGAGCTCATTTAGCGAGTATTACGAACATTGCTGTAAGAAAACCGCGTGGAAAATGTGGAAAATAAAAAAAATTATCTAAATTATTATAAATTAGCTATTGAGAAAATTTATCCGACTATTTCATCAGATAAAATGAAATACGTCTCAATTCCATATTTTGGCAATAAATCAGAAAAAATTGCCAAAATTATAATCAAAACAAATAAATGTAAAATAACTTTGAAAACAACAAAAAACATTTTAAACACTTTGTTTAATGCTAAAACAATTTATTAAAATCAAGCATCTACAAATTAAATTGCTCGCACTGTAATTCGGTTTATATAGGACAAACAATTAGAAATTTTGATGTAAGGTACAAGGAACACGTACGTTGTTACAATTATAAACACCACCATAAATCCAATTACGCTAAACACTTATTAGAACACAATCATTCAATGACATCTAATAACACTATAAAATGTTTACACTTTTGTGATGACAAACGTAGGTTGGATATACTAGAAGCATTTGAAATTCATAAACATTTAAAACCTGTACCTTTAATGAATGAACAAATTGATTTGTTAAATTCACCGTTATTAGACGTTTTGGAATGAGAAATCAAGTCATCTGGACGCAGATATAAAAAACCAAGATCAAGTTATGAAGATTTATTGTTCCTATAGCAACACCAACTGTTTACTTTTAATCTTGCTTTTGATAATGACGTGTAAACACGTTGAAATACGTATAAGGGTAAAATACAAAACCTGTTGAAGTTAATAATTGTTTTATTTACAATAAATTAAAATTATCTAATCTTGTTTAATTATTTAAACTTATATTTTTTTAAATTTAAAGCCACTTACAGTATATCCACCTTACGACATATTTCTCAATTGTGCCCTCGTTTAGGGTTTAAAAGCAATTTTCCGTTATAAACAAAACATGGAATTGTTATGATTCTTTTGGCCAACCAATAAGATTTAAAAATAATTCTAAAGAATTTGTTATTAACTTTTTTTTCTCAGCAGTAATTTTGTGAATTTCTTGTTCATCAATTGTACCTGAAATGAAACAAATCTATATTTTAGACAACATATAAAAATTCAGTTTAATTTTCTAGGTGTTCGTACAAAAAGCACAAAAAATTTAAATTACCTTACTGTTTAAATGCTCATTTGTGTTAAGAACTGCAACAAAGCAAAACTATTCCCAATTGTTTTTAAATATTAATTAAATTAAGTAAAAAAAATCTTTTTCTGTAAGAATTTTCACAGGAACTTATACGTAATTTCCCAGAATTCTCGATTTTGTCGTACTTTATCTATTACTTCACCATAGTTCAAGCATCAAAAAGTATTGCTATCATGATCACTTTTGATTAAGAGAAAACTTTAAGAAATTCTGTTGACGTGGTAGTTCGTTCCCTCATATCTTCGGAATGTGGCTGGTCGGAATTTTATAAAACCCGAAATAAAGGGTTTATGAAGAATTCCATGCGAAAAACAATTGATGTCGAAGGTGAAAGTAAAACTTTTTTTTTATATAACAGAATATTTTTGAGCATGAAAGCAGAATCGGATAGACGACCTTAGGGTAAATTTTCATAACAACATAAAAGGCAGTTTTGCACCATGCTTCAATTTCTTTGCAGTGCCCTCCACAAATTTCTGAAGTATGGAAATTAATGAAGATGATAAATTAATTTTTGTATTGTATTTTTAGTTGTAAAAATGTTTAGGGAAGCACTCTTCCGCCTCCGCCATTTCTTGGGCTGAATTTTTTTTTATCACTGGTGTCAGCGCTACTAGAATACACATTCGAGTGCAATCAGCAAAGTTAAGCATAGCTCTGCCTGGTCAGTACTTGGATGAGTGTCCAAAAAACCGATTGAACACGGCGATTGTGCTCTGGGAGTGGCACGCGAATAGGTGGTCCCGGCTGTCGCATTAACAACGCGGCAGTCGTTAGAAGGATTGGAAGTCCCCTCAATTACAAAGGTACGAAAAAACGGCTAATAGAAGTTTGGCATAAGCTGATGAAGCGTGATGGTTTAAAATTTGAAGGACTCCATCACCTCCTGGAACTCAGCGATAAAACCAATCCCTAGCTATGTTTAACCCGACGCCGTAAGGGCATAGGGATGGATAAAGAAGAAGAAGAAGAAGATCTCTGGTGTGCTTTAATCTAAAATGTTTAGTTTACATCGTAAAAGGAGGGAGGAGGACTATTCGACTCTTCACTACACTTATAGTCCGATTTTGACTCTAAACGGTATGTGTGAGTGTAACGACTCACTATTTGTCGTAGCGGACTGCATAAAAATCACCATTCTGATCTTACGCGTATGATAGCAAATGTCTAAAAAATACAAAAACAACTTCTTTTTTGAGAAAATATGATAATTATTCAGTAACATTAAATTCCAAAAATTAAGGTACTTTTATTATCACCAACTAACTTGGGCCTACAAAAAAATTGACAGAGTCACCATTAGAACTTGCAGAAAGACATGAATTTAAAAAAAAGAAAAATTTACTGAATATATCCCGTTTTTTATATGACACATTCTTTTATTGGATTCCTGATGTTGCTTGTTTGATGTAGTTCAATCGCAAACTATTTTTTTCCGTGTGAAAAAAGGTATTACTCATCTTTATTTATTGAAAAATTTTGATTTGAACACTACGCTTGTAAGCAGTCCGAGGCTAAGTGAGTGCCCCAAAGAGTGAAGAGCGTAGATAGTTGTGAGTATTCCCACTTTACAGTAACTTTTGAAGCTAACACGTTGTTATATGAAATATTTCGTTAATGAAAAAAAGTAAAAATGTTTGTGATATGGGAAAGCCTAAAAGAGTTTTATGTTTTATTAGATTTTGACGGAAATACATGTTTTGACCTCAAGAAACCTAAAGAGTGGGCTGTAAAAATGTGTGTGGGCGTGCGGATTACCGAATAGGCGTATGAGGCGCTCGCCTGGGGCCTGGAGGCCTGAAAGCAAATACTGCAGAAACTTAAAGTTTTAATTATTATATATTTTATTGTTATCTAGCAGTTATACCCAGTGTTGCAGAACCCTCTACCGCCGCTCGCTTTGACAGAAAATAGTGCAATTCCCGCCATATGTACCTCGCCCTTTTCATACAATATACGACACATTTTCTATCCATTTCCCCCTCCATATCTATCTCGCCTCTTTCATTCAATTCTCTCCATAGTTTAAAAGAAATGCAAAAATCCTGGTTTTAGACAGCCATATTGTATCACATTTTTAAGTTATTTAAATTTATATGTGTGCAAGTCAGTTTACCGAGAATAAAATGTTGTATGTATGA
Organism: Ctenicera cuprea; assembly: GCA_958336395.1. Classification (NCBI taxonomy): domain Eukaryota; kingdom Metazoa; phylum Arthropoda; class Insecta; order Coleoptera; family Elateridae; genus Ctenicera; species Ctenicera cuprea. The sequence goes on from OY284491.1 coordinate 19,846,101, forward strand.
ACGTATTCATTTATGTATTTATTTAATGCCCTTTTCATTAGCCCGGGAAATTTTCGGTAAAATATTGCTGAAAAACTGGAAACAGTTTTTTTTAACTTTGTAGGCTCGTAGAGATATGGGTAGGCTAGATTGGTTTGTGTCCCTTTCCGGTAATATCTCTGTGACGTCTTTTTTTTATACTTTTTTGAAAATCGGCATATTCTTACGTTACTGGGATACTCTCCGCAAGCTAAGCCGATGCAGTGGTAGCGCTAGTGCTATTTTACGTCACTGTTCTCGTGCAAAACGATCATAAAAACATACTTCATATGTGTGTTTGCGTGTGTGTCCCGACGCCTTAACGCAGAAAATCCAAACTTGACTCAAAGATTGTTAATTGCAATAGGCCGACACCGCAAGAAAATGAGGTTGATCGCTTAAAAAAAGACGGGAGAGGGGAAGAGTGCTCTATTTCAAAATATACGCGCTCGAAAAAGAACCTTAGATTCGTATTCTACGTATGCTGAATAGCCGATCTGTGCAAACGCGATCTTTCTATAACGCCACCTCCATCCCCTCTCCATTAATATTTTTCCAAAATTTACGAACTTCGGCTTCAAAATCGGTATGTTAAATGATAATAGAAACAACTTTCCATTGAGAAAATATTACTGCGAAGTTTTCTTTTGGTTGTTTATCTAAACAGTTTAATTGAGTAGTCCCCAAAAATACGGCTATCAGCCAAAGGTCTATAGAACGTAAAAAATCGATTTTGAAATTTTAATGGAAAAACATTGGCTGTAATTAGAAAACACAAAATATCATGAAAGCGCGGCAATTGCTTTAACAATGGGGTGAAGGAGAAAAGGTGCCCTAAGAAAAGAACTTCAGATTAGTATTTTACATATGTCGAATGGCCGATCTGCACAAACGTGATTTCCCTATCACCCCCTCGATGATTTTTTGTTTTTTTGTTAAATGACAATAGAAACCAACTTTCATAAAGAAATCATTTCTGGCAGGTTTCCTTTTAGTCGTTCACCTGAACAGATTAATCCAAAAAAAGGCCAACGCCAAATTATGAAATTGCTTTTGCGATTTCAAGAAATAAATATTAGTTGCAACTAAAAAACGCAAAATATTGTAAAACGACTCGACTCCTTCAAAATAATGGGAGAGGGGGTTACTTCAAAATGAATGCTTTCAAAAAAGAAACTTAGATTCGTATTTCATACATGTCGAATAGCCGATCTGCGCGAGCCCGATCTTCCTACCATCCGCTAGTGTCTCCCAACGAATTTACGATATTTAAAAAAATGTACGAATTTCGGCTTCAAAATCGGTATGACAACAGGAACAATCTTCCATTAAAAAGTATTTCCGAGAGTTTAGTTTTGGTCGCAAAAAAACGACTATAATAACCAAATAAATAAATCGATTGTAGATTTCAACGAATAAATATTGTTTATAATTAGCAAACACTAAACGCAAAAAAATTATAAATTATCAACAAATTTTTCTAAGCACATTTACTTTTTAAGTTTTTAAAATTTCAAAATAATTCAAAATTTTAAATAATTATCAAAAATATCGAAATTTTCAAAAATGATCTAAATAAAAAAATTGTCAACATTTCTCAAAATTTTCAACATTTCCAAAAAGTATTTTAGTTTTCAAAATTAATAAAATTTTTTAACTGTTCAAATATTTCAAAATTTTTCAATTTTTTTACACACTTTTTATTTTCAAACTTACAAACATTCAAAATTTTAAAATTTTCGAAAATTTGTATTAATTTTCACATTTTTCAAAATTACAAAATTTTCAAGTTTCCATATTAAAAAATTTCCCGCAATTTTCGAAATTGATTCAAATTTCATAATTTTTAGAATTTTCAAAAATAGCAGATTATGGAAATTAAAAAAAAATTAAATATTTTTATTTGTTTCGACACTTTTGCAATATTTAAAAATTTCCAATACTTTATAATTAAAAAACATTGATAGCAGTAAAATGTTTAAAAAAATTTAAAAAATAAGCGGAATTGTCCAATTTTTAAAAAACATCCGGTAGAAAATATATTTAGATTTTTTCTAGAACCATAAATATATTCTAAACTTCCATAACATTGCCGAAATTTTCGAAATATATTAAAAATTTTCAAAAACTTCAATAAATGCGAGAAAGGTCCCGTGGCAGTTGCCCGACAACTTTTTAAATTAAATAATTATGATTCGGACTAGAAATGTGGAAAATTTTACAAGTAATGTTAATATTTAGATCTAAACTGTATACGAGAGATGAATTTTGCCGGTTTTATTATTTGTCTTTTACGTCCTTTTTCAAATTCAATTGAGAATTCTAACTACGTAACTTCGTTTGCAACCAAAATTGCGCTCAATTGTCGCGCAGTAATCACGACATTCATAATCAGTTCCCGTGGGGCATTGAAAAAACCACTAAAAATGTTTTTAAAATCCTTCAAGCATTTCATTGTCATTTTCATTGTCGTTTTTCCAGGTCAATAACATTTTTCGGGGCGCTACCGGTGATATCCTATCAACTGCATACATCTAAGCACCTACAATAATAGCTCGAATATTATAGGTGTTCGCGTTCAGCCGACCGTGTTGCTACAAATATGGCACACATCCACACGCGTGCAGATAAGGAAAAAAAATGTTCACAATAAAACATCAAAAAGTCTTTAACGCGTCCGCATAATACAGGGTTGGGCAAAAGTACGAAACAATGCAAATATTTTTAATACAGCAATCGCGATTTTGACAAAATTTTCTACATGAAGGTTCCGATATATGGCGGATACAATGAAGGTATTGGCGGTTTAAAATGACTTCCGGTTTAGCCGGAAATGATAACAACTTTTTTATTTTAAATGGAACACCCTGTACATTTTTTGATAAATCGATAGAACTCTTTTTTCTCGAGTTCAGTGATATAAGGTTTCATGCCTTTATTTTCAATAATTCTAGAGATATTGAACAATCATGTTTCGTAATTGTTATCTAGCAGCCCATGAAAACAAAAGAATGTGAGAAGCCTAAACAGTTATGTAATATTGTCAAATATGCTTGGTTCGTGTTGTGTTGTTTTGATGTTCGATAGATTGTGCAATGTGGTTGCAGTAATCAATTTATTAACCAAATTAATTAAAACTGCTCCGTTTAACATCAGAAACGGTTCAATTAACAGAAATATTGCAGATTGTTAAATAAAGTACAAACTTCTTGCTGAGCTCTACGACGCTCACCAAAACCAACCATAATTAAAATTTGAATTCGTTCTCTTTCTCTTAATTGAAGCATTTCTGTTGTTAAATTCAGCAGTTTTAAATAATTTTGGTTAATTAATTGATTACTGCAACCGCACTGCTTAATCTATCGAACATCAAAACAACACAAAACAACACAGCACGAACCAAGCATATTTGACAACTTTACAAAACTGTTTAAGCTTCTCACATTCTTTTGTTTTCATGGGCTGCTAGATAACAATTGCGAAACATTATTGTTCGATATCTTTAGAATTATTTAAAATAAAGGCATGAAACCTTATATCACTGAACTCGAAAAAAAAAAGAGTTCTATCGATATATCAAAAAATGTACAGGGTGTTCAATTTAAAATAAAAAAGTTGATATCATTTTAAACCGCTAATACCTTCATTGTATCCGCTGTATAACCTTCATGTAAAAATTTTTGCCAAAATCGGTTTGCTATATTAAAGATATTTGCATTGTTCCGTACTTTTGCCCAACCCTGTATAATGAAAACGTTTCTGTTTAAAAAAGAGTCCTGATCATTTGTCCTTTTCACGTAAAAACTGCGTAGGTAAAATGTCTGGGGCCCAACCCCGTACAATGTTGCAGCTCATTAGAATGTAGACTACGCGAAGTAATAAGCCTTGCAATAATGAAAATTGCGTAGACATTCTGAATAACAAATACGACACTGAGTCTGGGTCAAAGGAACGACGACAAGACGATATCAATAAGATAATAACCTTGTTTACGAACAAAACTCGGAGTTCCATCCGCACCCACTTTCAGAATCGAATTTCAATTTTGCGACGCGATTTTCCCCGTTTCATCGCGCCATTCTTCAAATTAAATATTTAATTTTGTAGCAAAATTAAAAGCAAATGCAATTTCCTAGCAATCAATTACCATTACCACAGACTTAATCGATCGAGCAAATGAATCCGCAGAAAGTTATGCATGCTAAAAGAGAAAATGTTTAACCTTTTACTTGAGGTATTTAAACGAGATTTAAATATTTTCTTGCTATTAAAAAAATATTTATCGGAATAAACGGGCAATTCTGCATAGCACAACATGCATTTTATAAACATTCAAATTAATTTGTTTGGAATAATTTAAATTTTATGCGAGGATTTTTCTTTGCAATAGCTCGTATAAATAACTTCATTTAAAAAATATATAAACAGGAACTGTCGGACAACCGCCAAATTTATGGAAGCTTTTAAATTTTTTAAATTTATTTTGGTATTGAACATTATTAATACTATTGTAGTATTAAAAACTTGAAAATTGTTGTTTTTGAAAATATTAGATAATGTTGAAAACATTTAAAATTTGAAAACCTTTTAATTTTGAAAATTGCGGCGAATTCCAACAACGGTAAAATTGTAAAATTTTTTGAAAATTTTAAATATTTTGAAAATTCCGAAAATATTAAAAATGTTTAAAAATTTGAGTTAAAAATGTATTAAAATTTGGAAAATCAAATAATTTAAAAAAAAATTTTGAGAACTAATGAATGAAAATTCAAGCCTTATGATATTTTGAAAATTTTGCAAAGTTAAAAAACTGAAATTGTAATTTCGAAAATTTTGGAAAATTTTAAAAATTTTTGAAATTTTGTAACTTCTTAATTTGAAATTTTTTTGTGATTTTGAACATTTTGAATTATTTTAATAATTCTGAATATGTCAATATTACAATTTACTTTCGGCTTAGACCGCGTCGTCATTTGGGAACTACATCCAGCATTATCAGGTAAGGACCGACCTGTAGCTTGTCTGCCTTTACAAGCATTTGCTCTAGAAGTCTGAGCAATATTTGTTCGTAGGCCCTGCCTGCCTAAACAGGGCCGTGTCCTTAGTTTATTTAAACCTTGAGGCGGACAAGGATTTGCTCTAGAAGTCTGAGCAATATTTGTTTGTAGGCCCTGCCTGCCTAAACAGGGCCGTGTGCTTAGTTTGTTTAAACCTTGGGGCGGACAAGGATTTGATCTTAATGTATTTTGTTTGCCAAGACAATAATACTTAATCGGCTTATTATTGTATTATTGTCTTGGCAAACAATAGTATATTATAGACCAAGGTAGAGAAGACATTTTTCTCAGCCGAGCAGAATTATTTCCCGAGATGCGAAGCATCAAGGGAAATAAGTTGCGAGGCTGATAAATAAGTCTTCTCTACCGTGGTTTATACATTATTTTTTCCACTACTAGCACCTTTATTCCTTTTATAATTAATTGATTTTACATTAATAAAAATAAAATTACAAATGCAAATATGCACAAAAATAAAGCAGCCTTGCTTGAAAACAAGAGAATAGTTAATTTCAATTGACATTTGTGTAAAATATATATTTTATAATAGTGGTTATAAAATGTCCAATTTTGATGATTTGAGTGAAAACTGCGCTCCTCCTGAAATTAGGGAAGGTGCAGAAAGTGTTGGTGAATAGTTATTACTAGTAAAATCGAAAAATTTTTACATGAAAGTTTATAATTTTAAATAGGCATGTGAGTACTCCACAGATTAGAAATATATATACGTATATAGATATGCAACTGTTATACAAAATTTTAAAATAAATGTATACACTAGCGACAATGTACAACGGTGTAAGCACTAATGAAAAGAGGGGGAAATTTAAAATTATGGCGAATATTTTAAAAGCTACAAGAAAAATCAAAAGAAATGCGAAAACATTTATTTAAAAAAATACAGAACCTAACTTTTATTGTCTGGTGGTTCAAATTAAAAAACGTAGTAATTTTTTTTAATTTGCTGCTAAAAATTTAATATTCGCGTTCTAGTGGCAAGATGCTCATCGTTCGGCCTTCGAAGTCGTGCACCAAGGCACTAAGCAATAATACACATTAATTAATTAACTTGTCGCACTTCTTGCTATTAGTATTTCATAACCTAAAATATTTGCAGATTTAAAATTTTAAGTTCATAATTTGTAAAATAAATACTAACCTGCGCATTTAAAATAGGAAATCTGTGTTATATTGCGTTTGTATTTAAACATTGCGGTACACAACAAGTATACATAATATTATTATATAGGTAGTCGGAAAATCTAAAAATATGACGCACATAAAAGTAAATTTGACAGATAGAAGCGAATTTAAATTTTCTGCAAATTTTTAACGGCGATTTAATCCGAACACATACGATTGATACCGAAGCAGCGCCCGCGGTAAACGGTGTTAGAACTAAACATTTCTTGATTTTTGCCTGTGGAGTTGCACACGCATGGAGTACTCGATAGCAATTGTTTTCATTTTTAACCAGTAGTTAAAAATGAAATATTATTAACCACCAGGAAAGAAATTCATCTTCTTGGCTCTAAAACAAAGTAAATAATGATATCGTTTAATGCTAGTAGTGGAAAAAATACATTAAGATCAAATCCTTGTCCGCCCCAAGGTTTAAATAAACTAAGCACACGGCCCTGTTTAGGCAGACAGGGTCTACGAACAAATATTGCTCAGACTTCTAGAGCAAATGCCTGTAAAGGCAGACAAGCTACAGGTCGGTCCTTACCTGATTATGCTGGGTGTAGTTCCCAAATGACGACGCGGTCTAAGCCGAAAGTAAATTGTAATATTGACAGTTCGAGAAACCGCGAAAGCCTCAAAGAATATAATACTGAATATTTTTGAAAATAATCATAAAACTAAAAAATTACAATATTTGTTGAAATTGATTTTTTATATTTTAAGCTTTGAAAATATTGACAACTTTGATAATTTTAAAATTTTTTTTAATAATTCAAATTTTGATGACTGCAACTTTAAAAAACTTCTGAAAATGTGGAAATTTTTTTGTCCGTAGTATTTGTTAATTGTAAACAATAGGTATATATTAGTTAAAATCTAATATCGAAAATTCGTTGGGGGGAAACTGAGAGCTGGTAGAAAAATCGGACTTGCGCAGATCAACTATTCGACATGTGTACAATATGAATCTAAGGATCTTTTCCGAGCGCATATATTTTAAAGTTATATTTCCCCCACGTTTTGAATCAATCGAGTGGTTTTATGATATTTTGTGTTTTCTGGTTGCAACTAATGTTTAGCCCTTGAAATTTTAAAATCGATTGCATAATTTGGCGATTACTCAATTAATCTGTTCAGATAAACGACCAAAAGGAAACCTCCCAATGGTGTTTCCCAATGGAAAGTTGTTCCTATTGTCATTTAACATGCTCATACCGATTTTGAAGCCAAAATTCGTAGATTTTCGAAAAAAAAATGGTGGGGGCAATAGCGTGGGGGTGGGGGTGATAGAAAATTCGCGTTTGCGCAAAACGGCTATTTGACATGCGTAGAATATGATTTTAAAGGTTTTTTTTCGAGCGGGTCTATTTTGACATAGAACACCCCCTTTACCCTCTGCAGCGTCCGTTTTATCGGTCTCCCAAGGCCCTAAAACCTGTTTATTAGTCAAAATGTTTAGGTTAAAAATGTTTACCATAAAAGTACCTTTCTTTTAGGCGTAGCTCGTATATCAGTTCTATTCTGTTATGATTGGCGAAGAGGTTTGATGACGTCAATAGGCTACAATGTGATTGGTTGATTACTAACGCTATTAGAAATATGACTAAAGACAAATTTCTTTCTTCCTATAATTCCTTTAACATTACTTTTCGAAGAAAATTAAAAGATTATTATATTATATTTTCTGTCTAGTTTTAACAGTTACGATGATGGCAAATGTTGATTCCAGATTTTTGTACAATAATAATTATTATTATCGTTATTACTGTAGTAAAACTGTAACCAGGAAGGAGTAGTAATTAAAAGAGCCATTACACACGCTAATGACAGAACTGTTAAGATGAAAATCTGTGTGTTTCAGCGCGAGTAAACTAACTGTTCTTAAACGTAAGGAGAAATTACGCCTTCGACAGTACCTTTATAAAATTTATTAGTCTTTCTTATTGCACTTCGTTTCGCACATCTGCAGTTGATTGCTCATTGCGTTCAGCTCTCTGATTTTATGATTCGAACATAAAACTTCAGAAAACTGTGCCTTTCGGTAAACAAGGGAAAAGTATAAAACGTCAATAAAAGAAATCGATTTTTGTTTAATTCCTGCAGTAGCTAACGCAGACATGTTTGCTCAGATCCATCAAAATTTGGCAGACAAATTTCAACCCATTATCTAATTGACTGGAAGCTTTTGTAGTTTTTACACTTAAATCGAATTACATGTCTTTACAGCAAACTATAATGTCACAGCTGATAGCCTGGAACTTGTTTAAAATTTTGTTTAGAAGGAAATATCGACAGATGAGTGGACAAAAATAGAGGTAATTATGGGGCTATGATCACAATGGTTTAGTCATCGTTTCGGTTCGACAATTCGATTTATTTGTAGTTAAAGAAATTTAAAAAAAGCACGTTGTTAGATTCGCAGAACCTTTTTTGCTATACATGTTATTTCTGAAATAAGTAAAAAACTGTACTTGACGTCTAATCTTATGAATGATTCACTTATAGCACGTGCAATGCCATTTAGTAGAAACAATTGCGCAAAAGTTACTGGAATAAAACACGCAGCTAAGTAGCAACTTGTGGCACTTCTAGCTTTCCTCGTTTTTACTTTCCCATACCTTCAGTATAGGGAAGTATTGATTTCATGAAAATTTTCGAAATTACATTTTAACAGAAATACACGTTTTGAGGCCCAGGGAACCCAAAAAAAGGTTTTCAAAAATGTTTGTCTGTGGATGGGTGGGTGGGTTAGTGACGTCTCTACAGGCGAAAGTACTGGACCGATTTTATTGAAATTTTAAATCAAGAGGTATATCGAAAATTATGGTTCTAGTTAAACTTTTCAAATGAATCCGGAAGCGGAAACAGACGTTTTTTTGGTAGCGTTTTTTTCCAAAACTAAATTTTGAAAATTTAATCACGGAATGTGAGAGAAGAACTTAAGGCAAATCGAAAACATTTTTACCAAACTCTCTAGCTTCAAAATGGCGACCGCTTCAGCTTTTTGAAAATCTCGACTTTAATGCCCATTTACTCAAAAAATAGTTGTCTGATCGGGATCAGCTACCATTTGCTTGAAAGCCGTTCCTAGATAGTATACTATGAAATAAAATTAATTTCGAAAATCCGAAAACGATCGCAATGGGGCTGCTTCAAATTGTTGAAAATTTTTAAAAATTAATTTATCAAAAACTGTCCACACAATTTTTTTACAAATTTATTTTTTACTTATCTCCCACATTTTACTTTGACGCATTCCAGGAATTTTTGATATATTTGAAATTGATTAATTATTTATTCAAAAACAAAACGCCGGTCGTTATAAACATTTATTAGTTGGATAGACTATTTAAAGTATTTTATTAGGATTCGTCAGAATTTTAAAAATTAAGAAAAAAACGGATACTTTTTAATATCAACAACGCGTTTTCCGGCAGTTACGTGATTTTAACTACGCCTCTGATTAGCTCTAGTTTGTTTGTTAAAAAATATATTTTTCATTCTATGTATATTTTTGATAACTTCCCAAATAAAGCTATTATAGTCATTTTTGTCCGACAGGCGAAGCGGAATTTGTAATTCACGAAACGCTTCAGCGGGTGCTTACCTTGCTTTCGTGCAGTAGTCGCTGCTTCTATGAGTAGAGTTACGGTACGGAAACCAATTCAACAGGCTATCGCAAATTCAAATTCACGCTGCTTCTTTTCGCAGAAATCTAATACTCGCTAAATTGTACAACGTTATAATTATTAAATATTACACTTTTGCAAATACGGCAACGGCAAGTAGTAGTATCTACTATTGGCTGCAATATGTTTTTTTTTTGAAAGATTTATTTTACTGTGGCGCTTACTATAAATTTGGATGGATAGAATGGAAGGTTATAATACTAAAATTTACACTTTTGCAAATACGATAAGTTTTATTATGGGAAGTCCACACTTCAGTTTTTGTCAACTATTCATTTCAATTCGTCTATTAAACGTTAATTGGCAAAAAAAAGTGCAGCCATTTAGTGGTCGAAGACGTTTAAAGTAAAGCTACCTCAAATAAAGGCGTTGCCAAACCGATTAGCATAATATCAACAACACAAAATTTGATAACTTCAAAACGTTTCTAATGATTCAGAACGTATCTTTATGTGTGTCTCTATTTCACCACAAAAAAAGGTATAATTTTAATCTGTATTTACTCTGTCAATTGTCTTCAAGGTCATAAACAAATAATCACTTTCCACGTGCATATTATTTCAAGTGTAGTTATCATATTGCAAAGGGTAAGTCTCAATACAAATGAACACTTAACAGATTATTTACTTCATGTGTTGTAAATTATATTGCAATAATGGTTGTATCCAGTTAGCACCCAGTCTTGGATTTCTACGAATTTCCTGTATTAATTGTTAATTTAAATTTAATTAACAAATCAATTTAGATTTCTATTTATTCCGTAAATTAATTACTATTGTTAGTTTTTAGATAAACATCGTTAATAATTAGTTCCGTTTGCGTGATTAAAGATGAACATAAAAAGTATTGTTTGGGCACGTTTTACACATGTACCATAAATTTTCCTATAATACAGCAACGACAAAAATTGAAATTACTTTCAAGCCTTTAATAAATTAACCTCATAATTATTCTAATCTATCTAATACATAAACGCGAATAGTTTAATCTATAAAATGGACTATAAAATGGATCTTTGTGCGCTGTATGTAAGTGCTATAAGGGTATATACATTCCGCCCGTTAATTTTTCCATGAATATAAGAAACAGAGACCACGTTTTGAGTACGATGCTTTGTTTGCCTAATTCTAATTACTGGAATGCCAACGCATTCTGTTTTCTTAACGAACACAAAACTCAAAGTTTCTCTAAACACTAACGTTTACTTCCAATCCCCTAATGATTACAACATCTGACATGATTAATATTTCACTAATAAAAGAGATAGGTGTGCCTAGAGGTTATTCTTTTGTTTCCTATTAAATAAAAACGTAGGTCATGTTTACAAAATGTCCGTTAGTTGGAATTAATAAACAATCGTTGTCCCAGATGTTTTAGGATACAGTTAGATTACAATAATTGTAGCAATCGCAAATTAATTAATAACATTTTCTTTGCAACTGCTAACTGCGGCTGATTTTATTGCTAATATGATATTTCTTTGTTAAGCGCGTCTTAAACTTTACAATAAAACAGCAGAACCTATTAGTAGATATCAGTGTTACATCTGGACCAAGACAATTGGGCACATGAAAAAATAATGGCTAAAAATCTCCAAAAAAAGCTTCAAAATGTTATAAAATTCCCTCATTTTTGATACCCCAAAAATGTCAAAAACCATAGACCACAAAAAATTGGGCACATGAAAAAATGGTTAAAAAATCACCATAAAAAACCTAAAAAATTTTTTGTTTTCAGACACCCCAAAATGACGATATATTTCTGGACCAAAGCAATTGAAAATATGAAAAATCGTTAAAAAATCACAGTAAATAAAGCCTTAAGGTGCTTGAAAATACCTTCATTTTTAGACACCCCCAAAAATGCCCTAAAAAACTATAGCCCATTAAAAATTGGACACATGCAAAATCGTTGAAAAAGATCAAAAAAAATATTATTTTCATACAGCCCACAATGATACTTCAGTTCTAGACCATATTTTCAGCGGTCGGCACGCCGGCCTCTGTTAATTATTTTATTTGTAACATATTAACCTTCTCAGGACACACTAGGGTGCAACTGCACCCCACGCGTATTATTTAAATGTAGGTTATTAGTTATTAGTAGGTTCAATCATGCTAGGAATTTAATGTATTGTGCTTAAGGTATTATATTATAGTTTTACATTTACTACGTTGCTTCAAACTTCTTAAAAGTATTTTTGTAAATATCTTTTGTTGTAAGGTGCATTTCCACCCTAGCTCAACAGCCTCCTCCATGATCTCAAGGTTGGTGTGCTACCTTTGTAAAATCAAAAAACATAGCAAAAAGAAATATGAAATTTTAAAAAACCCATGCGTCCTCTATTATTTTTATTTTATCTTAGGTTATGTTAGGTTAGAAGTAATTCGTTTCTAAATAAACCATTTGGTCCAAAGTACTTTATTTCCAGATACTTTTTTCCAGGTACTTTCTCCAAGAGACTTTTTCCTAGATTCTGTTGCACATTTCTATATCTTTAATTTTTCCCTTTTCTCAAGTTTTTTCTCCGAACATGTTTGCTAAAAAATTAGTCCATAATAAATTTAAGGAAGAAAATAAAACTGGTAGGCGGAAATAAGTCGTAGAAAAAAAAATCACGAAAAATAAATGCTGGAAAAAAACCCCGGAAGAAATCCTACGGAAAACAATTCTATAGAAAAAAATCTTCGAGATCAGTTCCTGGAACAAAACCGTTACGAAAAAATTTTAGTTTTGATAAACAAACAATTAGTAGATATGCTAAAGTTCAATGAGTAATACTCACAGATAAATTTTCAAAATTTAATTGTAAGTACTGCGAAAGTTGTGATTACACTATTCTATCGTGAAGAGGCTATAACTCCGTAAGAAAGTGTTTCCGAACCCATGCGTATAGGAACATTTTTCATTGGTTTCAGATTTTGATTCCATCCTAAAAGTGCGTGCCACGTGTTATGACTGTAGACTTGTCATAACCGCAGAAATAAGAATAATTTATTATCATTCAAACTAACTCTATAGTTGCATAAGCATTTCCAGCATCTGGAGTTTTAGTCTGTCAGTTGTACTTCGAATTGTGGTAAGAATTTACCTGGACCAAGCTGAAATCTGCCATGTACATGCATTAACGGATTAAATTGACTTATTGTTATTCTCCTAACCAAAGTCGAACCCTTTTGGCCCTTCAGAGAAGGACTAATTCCTGCTTAAAAAAATTCTTTGGAAATTCTCACTCAGTTAAACATAGGAGAATGGGCTTCCTTTACATACTGACGTAAAACTCAAGTTAGTACGTGTTGTATTGCAAGTTTTTGTGATTTGTCGAAACATATCCAAAAGCAGGTGTTGAAGATTTAATATTTATCCATTGCAATTTGGGTAGTGAATGTTTAAAACCCTAAAATTACAAACAGAAACAGCTGAAGTGTTCACTTCGAGTGGAGATATTAATACTTACCATATTTGCAAAAATGTTGTACAGGTCTGGTAGATTTCTAAGAAAACAAGCTATATAAGCAAACTTCCATTCCATCCATGCTTCAACCTTTATTACAGCTCAGTCAGTTTGTGACGTCAGCAAAAATGGTGCCGACTTAGTAATCAAAACTGCTCGGATCCTAACTTGTCCAAGTCCAAAAATTTTTCTGATGAAAAATTTTCTTTTTAATTTCAAACATTTGTAATTCACTTTTTCTAAATTTCTACAGTAACTAACCAAATGCTAAATTCGTCAGCCAAAACATTACAGAAAAGGAGACGTGTTGCTCCAGCAAATATAAAATTTTCTTAAAACTAACATTAGTTTTTGCTTCTACTAGTCATGATGAGGAATTTTGGGTAAGAAAAAAAAATGGACCCCGTTTAATAATAAAGAGGTAGCCATTTTAAATATTCAAAAATTCATAGAAAACGCCACGGCGAAATTATAGCTTTTGGCAAAAAACCAAATCGTAAGCAATCTTCGGTTCTAGCAGCCTACAAAATTCAAATATAATCAAGAGGGCAGTTTTTGAAAAATATGTATTTGAAAATTTTTGAAAATTTGAAAGCGCTATTGCGTTTTTCGAAATTCGAATCTTCGAAATTAATTCGGTGAAAACGTTTTCGATTAGTCTTAAGTTTTTCTCTCAGATCCTGTGCTTAATTTACTAAAATTTAGTTTTGCAAAAAAACGCTACCAAAAAAACATGTCTAATTTCCGCTTCCGGTTTTGGATGGTTTTGAAAAGTTTAACTAGAACTACAATTTTCGATATACTTTCTGACTTAAAACTTAATCAATATTGGTGTAGTACTGTCGCCTCTAGAGGCGTCACACACCCACTTACCCACACACATACAGACAAAACACTTTTTTGTGTTCCTTGAGCCCCGAAACGTGTATTTCCGTTAAAAGCTTGATTTCGAAAATATTCATTAAATCAATACTTCTCCATATCGAAGGTATGGGAAAGCAAAAAGTGGAAAATTGGATAAAAGCTTTAGTCAAAAGTATTCAAAAACAATTAGGTCTCTACTTTCGTATACTTACTTACCTCATAGAATCAACTATTTTTCGAAAAACGAATCGAAAAAATATATACTGTTCGTGGTGACGGATGAGCAATTAAAAATTTGGAAGCAGATTTTCTATCGATTCCTGTCTATCGAATAACAAGATATTAATGTATAAATAAAATAACTTCAATAATATTTATTTGTTTTAACCTGATACGTATTTCAACATGTCATTATCAAAGGTAAGATTAAAAGTAAACAGTTAATATCTGCTCTAGAAACAATGGAATTTGATTACTTGATCTTGCTTATCTATGTCTACAGATGACTCGATTTCGTATTCAAAAACGTCCAATAGCGGACATTTTAAGAGATAAATTTGTTCGTTCATTAAAGGTAGTTTTTAAATTTTTATGACAAGAAAGGTATTAAATTTAAAATTTCAAAAATACATACATTGTATCACAGGGAAATTAGAGATTCGAGGAAAACCAAATAACAGCGCGTCCTCAACTCTATCAGCTGACAAAATATAAATTCGTTTGGCTAGTTTACTAAAAATAATATGAAATTTTGAAAATTTTTTAATTTGACGGTTATTAGCTAGGCTTAGGATAATTACGTTAAAATTAGCTTCAAAAATCATTCATTCTGCAATACAAACAAACTAGAAATGGCAAATATGATGTATACACGGCTCAACTTTTCACATCAATAAACATTACCAAGACTTGCCAGAATGTAAATATTCTTGCTGACAAAGGAGCATATTTACATCTGAAAATTTTGCACAACGCGTTGTGCAATCATAATTTGTAATAAATTTAATTATAATTAACAAATTTACGATATCGTAAGCCTTGTCACATATTTTATGTAAAAAATAAACGTTGTATATTAGAAAACTAGCGCTTTGCATGTAATATTTGAGAAAAGCACTTCTACAATTCAGCCCATGCGAGTATAATTAATTCGCAGTAGCTTTGATTATATACCTTTCTTAATAGTCAATGGCAGTAGTCAGTTGTAATAATCTGCTGTAACTAGGAACTGCATGATATTTTTATCAAATCACGAATAATTATATTATAAGACAAGTTAATTTATTTATGTACTTATTAATTTTATATAATATCAAAAATAGAAATAAAAAATGATATTTTTTGTACAGTTAATTAGTTAATTAATTAATATTATTTAATTATTTAATATATTATATATAGTAATTAAAGTGAACTATGGTAATAGTAAATAATAAAAATAATTCATGTTAAACAAAGTAGAGAAAGCGTGTGCGGTTAAATATTTCATGGGCTAAATTGTCACATGTTTGAAATTCTCCTGCGACGAACTGTCTGCGACGAATAGTCCTGCACTGAAATAGCCGCGCTGAATTGTCGTAGGTTCACTTTTATTAATGCATATCTTTAGTATATTTAATACATATTGGTATGCATTTATTACAGTTTTTTATTGCATAATTATCCAAAGCTACGGTTTCGATAATACTTTTTCCCACCACGTCCTGAATTAAAGCGACGAAACTTCATTTCGCGTTAATCCATGAATTCGTGCTGTTTGTAGTGAAACTTCTTTGCATTCACCTACATATTTCGAAGGACTGAAACTCGTTCGTGGAGACGGAGATGAAAATGCGATACACTCTTATCAACGATTATTTGGACATTTAGCGTCCGGTAGCACAAACGATTGTCAGCTTTAACAGACTGTCAACTTTGACGAAGGCATTTTGAAACTGAGAATTTGAGACTAAAATCGACTTACGAATTTAAAAAATCGTACGTTAATAATCATTGTGGTCATAATGTATTTCGTCATTTTATTGTAACGTTGACGTTTTTATGGCGTTCCTACAACTAACTCGAACATGACATAACCTTTTTCATCTTCTGTTAAAACATAAAATTCCAAATACACTTTCAGTGAGAACACGCTAAGAAGTTTCAATTAGAACTTGCGTATTCGGCACAACTTTTTTTATAATAATATTTCGGCTACCTAGGACTATTATGAAGTGACACCAAATTTTATGTCTATCCGCCAACTGACTTTTTAGTAAAATTGTGTTAATGCAAGAATTTCTTAAAAAAACGTAGTTTTCGTTTTCTTAAAGGTAGCAATTTTGAAAAAATGGGCGAAACACCTCGCTGGTGCTTTCCCATACTTTTTACGTTTGAAGTATTCTCGCGTCAATAAATGACTGAATAACATTGTTTCACCAAAAATTCAAGAAAGAAAAAAAGATCAAAAAAAGGTAACGCCCCAGCTGGAATTTGAACTTGCGTTGCGTTGCCTGTGTAATAGGATGTCGTGCCGTAGCTGTAAGCATAGCAGGCAGCGATAACTTCGACTATACCGCACGGAAGCAAGGTAACCGCCCTACGTCTTGCGTCTTGTTAGGTATTGCATTTCGGACATTTGCAATTTGAATAAATAATTTATCAACTTTTAATTCTTTAAAAGCTCTTAGAGGGCGTCATAGTAAAATTTGGGAGGTTTGTAAAAATAAATCTGTAATTCAATGCAAGCTCCATTGGCTCACGAATTTTTAAAACAAGACTGTGTTTTTTAAAAACTGTCATTTTTACAATTTTCATATTTCCCAATATAATATTTCAATACTTTTGCATTACATGAGAAATCGGGCATTAAAATCAAGATTTTCAAACAACTGTAGCGGCATTCGTTTTTAATCTACAGTATTCGGAAAAATAAGTTTGATTTGCATTTTAATGCACTAGAATTGTTTTTAACTTTTCAGAAAAGTTTTAATAAAAAATCTATTCCAAAAAACATGTCTAATTTCCGCTTCCGGTTCCGATTAAAAACCTTACAAACCTTACAAAGGACAAAGTAAAGATATAACCCTCCTTTAAAAATTACTTACGGTTATGAACAACATTCGCTTCTTAGTAATTTTGTCCAAACTTTTTCTGTCCGTAACTACCTGCAATCTTCTAATAAGTAATTATGTTCATATTACAATGGAATTATCGGAAACAGTCTGCTGAATTATTGCAATAATACAGAAACTTCTACAATAAAATTAAAATCAACTAAACTGCGCCAAAATTTGGGAAGTACGATATACTTACTCGGAAATTCTAACAATTTTAATTTAAAATGTTAGATATTAAAAAAAAATAAATTATTTATATTTTAGATATTTGAATATTGGTCTATTTAAAAATATCTTATGTATTATAAAACATAAAGAAATAATTGTTAAATATCTTAAGATAAATATTTGCAAATTATTGCCATCTATAAAGTTTGTACGTCCTATAAGTTTCAATCTTAAATCGGGCAACAGTGAACAACTGCAGCCTTGAACGCGGACGCTGCGCACTGGTGAAAATAGAATGTTTTAAGTTTACACATGGCTAGTGCACACAAGCTGCAAAACAAGATCGTTGTAAATTGTTGTTGCAGAATATATACATATACCATTAGTCTGTTCTCTGTTATTTAGCAGCCCAATTTGCACAGGGTAACACATAAATGCATTATTAAGTGAATATATAATACAAACACGCAAGTCGCAACGTTGCCAGACGTAGTTCGACTTAGCGGTAGTAAAAACCTTATAGATGGCGGTAGTTTCCGAATATCTTAGATATTTGACAATTCTTTTATTTTACAACTTCTAAGATGTTTTAAATTAAATTTATTGTATATTTTTAGTTTATAATATCTAAAACATTTCGAAATAGAATAATCTTTAAATAAACAAGATTTAGAAAACAAATTTAATTATTAATGTCTAAGATATTTTAAATTTAATTTGCTTTTAGATGTTTTAAACTATCCATAGGATATTTCTAAATAGACAATTAAAAATATCTCAGATATTTTTATTTTGAGCATATAAACAGTACAAATCTATAATTCGTTAAGATGAATGATATCCCAAAAGTGTTTTTAAAACATGTCAATATATAACTTTACTTTGTTGGAATTTGCTTCCACTAAAAAGTAAAACGACGTTCCATAATTTAAAAATTAGTTAAATCCAGTTGTATATATGGCGGTAATATCCGAATATAGTTTGGATATTTATTTTAAAACTTGTAAGATATTTTATATTCAATTTATTGTATATTTTTAATTTATAATATCTAAAATATTTCATAATAGTATAATTTAGAAATAAATAAAATATTAAGAAAATAAATTTATATAAATTATTTTAGATACTTTAAAAACTGCGATTAGAGGTTTTAAACTATCCATAGGATATTTCTAAATAGATAATTAAAAATATCTACCGATATTTTTAAATAATTAAAAACACATCAGAGATATTAAATAATTAAAAACATTTAGATATTTTTATTTTGAGCATATTTACTGTACAAACCTATAATTATTTAAGATATTTTTATTAAACTAAAAATATCCCAAAAGTATTTTTTAAACATATCAATATATAATTTTATTTTGTTGAAATTCAATTCCACAAAAAGTAAAACGGCGTTCTATAATTTAAAAATTTGTGGAATCCAGTTGTAAATTATAGTAATCATCCGAGTAGTAACTTAGAATTTAGTGAAGTAGTATTAAAATTGGTAAACAATTTTTAAAATTTAGAAAGCTTATTATCAAATTAAAACAGATATAAAGATATAATTTATTGTAAATAAAAGAATTCTTAACTTCAACTTCGGGTTTTCATTTTAGCCTTATACATATTTCGACATGTTGACAGGTCATTTTTAGAGGCAAGATTAAAAGTAAACAGTTGGTGTTGCTATAGAGAAAATAAATCTTCATAACTTGATCTTGGTTTTCTATATCTGCGTTCAGATGACTTGATTTCTTATTCCAAAACGTCCAATTATGGTGAATTTAAGAGATCAATTTGCTCATTAATTAAAGGTACAGATTTTAAATGGTTGTGAATTTCAAATGCGTCTAGTATATCTAACTTACGTTTATCATCACAAAAGTGTAAACATTTTATAGTGTTATTAGATGTCATTGAATGATTGTGTTCTACTAAGTGTTTAGCGTAATTGGATTTATGTGGGTGTTTGTATTTGTAACAGCGTACGTGATTCTAGTACGTAATATCAACATTTCTAATTGTTTGTCCTATATAAACCGAATTACAGTGCAAGCAATTTAATTTGTAAATGCCTGATTTTAGTTAATTGCCTGTTTTTCTTTTATTTTCTTTTGGAATGGAATTAAAATTAAATTAACCAAAGTCATTGGTGATATAAAAAAATCAGCACTTACCGAAAGTATCTAAAAAAATTTTGGAATAATTTTATAGTTCTGATTGATGGAAAACTTCTTTGTAATTAGAACATTGGAGCAAAGGTAACTAGAAACAAGATCCGAAGTAGATCATAAAGGACAGGCCAGAGAAGCAGCAAGTTAGCCTAGAAGAACTAATCATAATTAAATTATGTTGGAACTTGTTGAGAGACATTGAGCTTATAGAAAATTAATTAGAATTAATATAAATATTGCAGAAGTAATAGCAAAATTAGTCAAAAATTAGGAATTATTAAGGAATTTTAAACTGTGTGGATACAAGGCTACACATATGTGAAATTTGCTCCAAACTCGTATATCTATATTTAAAAAAAATCAAAATAATTAGAAATTATGACTCATTTTATAATTAGTTTAGTGAAGGGATGTGTCAAAAAATTAGTCAAATTATATAGCAATTAATTCGAAACAAAATCTGGTAATTGCAAATCAGCATTGAATTTATGCAGAATTACGTTGAATGAAGTCACTCGATAATTAATAAACTGATCTTAGAATTAATTATTAAGACTACATTTAATTTACCTATTTTATATATTTAACTTCCAGGTTTAAAAATCATGCATGGAATATGCTAAATCCAAAATTACTATAAATTGCTAGCATTTACTAAAATTATTTAAAAATGACTCAAACTATTTTAAAACTTTTAGAATTTACTTGCAATGGAGAAAAATGAAAAAGTTATAGTTTACACTTTAATTAAAATGGCCTTAAACCGCAAATTATATTTCAAAACGAATAAAATAAAATGCGTCTTCTAACTTGTAATACGTACAGGTTTATTGATCTACCCTCTGACGTTGGTGATAAGCCTTAGCAGCAGAAATAGGCCGACCAAAGACATATTTAAAATCAAAACCAATTTTATTTCACTTTTTATACGCTTTCATTTAAAGCATTTCTAAGTTAAATCCTAGATCAATTAATTATCTTCTTCAAAAAAATGTCAATTGCTCATCAACTAATTTCACTTCCTTATTAGAATTTAATTAAAAGTGCAAAGACTATACGTTCCTGTTTCACTGTTCAATTATAAGAATTTTAAGTAATTAACAATGTCTACTTAAGTGTTTACACCCTCACAAGAGAAAGTTAAATCTGCATTTCTGCAGCTGACATAAATTACGAGGAAGTATGTATGATAAATTCCTTTCAGCCTCCAAGTCTATAAAATTCCGCAGAGATGCCTTTTTTATTATTTACCAAATACGTGCTTGAATTTTGTTATAATGTTTTTCCTGTAAATGATGCACAAATAAAAAATTTCAAGAATGTTTGGTTGAAAATTTAGCTTCATGCTTCTTGTTAAATGTAATATAAAATCGTTTTCTAATTTGCTTCGATACAAAGTACAAATAAAACCCGGAAAAGATCCCAAATTAATATGGTATACGTAAATGCATTCTTTACACCTGTATACAATCACTGTCAAATTTATAACTTCCGTTTCCAAAAACAGATTTTCTGACCTTTAACTACTTATAAATATCTGTGACACTATACAAGATTTTATGCAAAAATAATTATGAAATAAAAATCAACCTTGATTGCGTAGGTACCAGCTCAAAAATTATCAAGTTGTAAAAAATTAAAGAGTTTTTTTTAGGACATTAACGTAAAATATGTACCGTAAACTTAATTGTTACATTTTACCTGGATATTCAGGTGCAACACGTTTGTACCGTAAAGCTTACAAGAGGAAAAGAGATAAAAGTGTGCCACCTCCTTTTATCGGACTGCAATAACCAAGGCATACCAGGATTTCGTTGACTCAACGCGCAGTCCGTTTTGAAACCGCGCGAGGTACAAACTCGGTGTTGGAGAGAGAATTTGCTAAACATTACGCTCATATTTCGATAATCTTGTGTTTTTCGAAAATTTAAGTGAGAAAATTCAATATGTGACTGAATCTTTAAAAAACAATTAGCGAAATAAATAAACGAAATAATTTTTGTTATTTGAAAAATCGTGCTTGTGTAAATGTAAAAAATTATTTGTTTACAAAAGTGTTACATAAGGTAAGCATAATTTGGATAAAAAATTTTGAAAACACATATTTAGCAATAGCAACAGAAGGCTGGACTTTAATGATTTAAAATAAAAACGTATTTAATTCACTGACCATGAATTGTGGATTTCACAAAAAAATGACATAAATAAATGTACTGTGAGTGCGCTACTGTTGTTTTCACTTTTTACAATAGAATAATAGAAAAATCTCATAGTTAATTCAGCGAATTTTAATTCGCTTTCCGTATACATAAATAAGGGAAATAAATAATTGCAGCAGCACAGCTCTTCCGTGTCCCTCGAGCACTAGAAATTGGAAAATAGTGTGCATATTTGGGAACTTTTACCCCGATTACGTACCCTCATTATTAAATTTTAATGATGGTGATTATTTATTACATGTCGAGTATAATTATCACTGAGTTACTCATAAATACATATTTTATTCCAGTTTTCTATTTATAAAATAAGAATATCCACCTGCAATTTCTAAATTCCAAATTCCCAATTTTTTCCACGTATGTAGGTGAATATAATTTTAATTTTAAAACAGAATTGTGTAATAAGTACCGGCATAAATATTTGCAATTTTATTCATTTACAGTAGGTTTTAAATAGAAGGGCATGGCATTTAGCCGTGGTCGAATGCCCTCAATAGAAATTTTCCAGCGCAATAGTTACAAAGTGATCACCATGGCTACACCCCTTATTATATAGCTGAAAGTTTGGGTAACCTGAACCCAACTATCCGTAAAACCACGATAAATACGCCAAATACAGATGATGACGTTCCATTTCGTAAAATTAATATTGGTGTACATAAATAACGTAACCGAAGCGAATTTGAAGTGTTTTTCGTTAAGATGCCAAAATAAAAAGATATCCATTATTGTTGTAAAAAAATATCAATTTATGCAATATATATAATAATAATAACATAATAATGAAACTCTACCTGTTTTCAACTGACGCAATTGATGTCGTCAAATATGACATATCTTTACGTATGTGATTTAAGGTATTGCTACAATAACTATTCAAGTTATTACGTATGTTGGATTTTATGGTTAAACAGTAAATGGACCAAAAATTGCAGTTGCTTAATTGGTACAAAATTTCAATTATTCCGGTAATAATTTCTAATTTATCATACTTTAGTTATTAGTATGATAATGCGGGAATGAATTGTGATTATGAACAAGACAGTTTTGAGAGTTTGACGGAAATATTCGTTTTGGGTCCCTAGAAACCCAAAAACGTTTTGGGAAAATGTGTCTACTCCCCTGTGTCTGTGTGTGACGTATCGAATTTTCAGAAACTATTAATTTTTAGGTATAATAGGTATATGACGTCGTTGCATAGAAAATCAACAGCAACGAGCACACGAGGCGAGAATTAATATTCAGATAAAATTAATTGGGTAATTGAGTTTCTTTAAACAATGTGAAATCGGCATTAACAGTTAAATTTTCTTTTTGTTCAGGTATTTCACACACTTATTAAATTTTTTATACATAAAAGACAATACCGATGAAAAGTTTCGAAACAAATGGAATTCCTTTTTTCGAATTGTCTCGCTTGAAAATTGCGGCTCTACTGTAATTGTTTGAAAAATGAGACATTAACGCATGTACGGTATATTAAAAACTGAACAGGCAGATTTGATACTGTAACGGTTAGGGCTGGGTAATACTGAAAAACATATCGATATCGAACAAAAATTCGATATTTGCATATTATCGATGTAATCGATATAGCGATGTGATATATCGATTATGTCGACTTCATCGATTATATCGATTACACCAAATATATATCGATAAACCTAACATATCGAATATACTGAATTATGGAAAACATCGTTATATCGATATATTCGATATATCGTTTATATCAAATATAATGATACGTTCTATGTATCGATTAATTTGAATATATCGATATTTTCAAAATTTGATATCGATATAAATAACGATATATCGAAAAAATTCCCAGTTCCAGTGATAGTCCTAGAAGGTTTAAGAGCGACGAAAAATGTTTTTTCGTTACCGAGACCGTCAAAATTAAAATTTTCAAAATGTTCATAAATTAAATTACAGCAAGTAAGTTGTAGTAACGGATGGGGTTGGGAATATTTATCGATACACTGATAATATCGAATAGCGATCATTTATAAACAATTGTCGATATCTCGATAATATCAATAATACCGATAATATCGTAATACCCTTAATAGTACCACATGAAAACAAAATATAATAGTGACCGCAGGAAAAAATATAATTATATATTATCGTCAATATAGTTATATCATCGGTATTACCTTTATTATCATACTACTTATGAATATTATCGATATTATCGAAATTATCGATATTGATGTTCTATAATAATTTTTCAGTATCGCCCAGCCCTAGTGACGAGATATGATTATATATTATCCGCATATTATTAATATTGTATGTTATCGATATATCGATATTATCGATTTAAATTTAATATCGATATTCGATATTAAATTTATTATCGCCCAGTGCTATAGTGACTGCATATAATTTGATTTTTTCGCAACACCTCGTGATGCTGTATATGGGTATTTCTAATTTAGATATTACAAAATACGCCAGCAACAAAATGGCTCATCAGTAACAAATGAATAAGAATTTGTTTTTAGAAGCAGTACTATTGAAAGGGGCTAGGGTCCTCTCCCCCATTTGTTGTACGACAAATTCGGTAGTATAATGTTTTGTTGATTATCCGTTTTGTTTTTCAAAATTTAAAGAAAAATCTGGTTTGCAACTAATATTCTTATAGGCTTATTTTAAGGTAGTAATACAAAGAGTTGCGAAATGTTTTGCCTTTATTTTATGAGCGGGGACTTCCAACTCCACTCCTATTTTTATAGAAGCGCAAGACAAAAAATCATAATCTGCTTAATTACCTGATTGAGCATGTTGGGGGATTTTCTGATTTAATGATAACTGTTGAGGTTAGAACGTTATGATGCAAAATATTTATAAAAATACCAAAAGTAAAACGTTGGGTTTTAATAAAAAAAATTACACAAGCAAAAAGCCCCTTGGACACGTCAAAAACTATCAATTTTTGCGCAGGCATTGGTGTACTTGATAAAATTCTCCCTCCATTTTCAAAGCAGTGACGTCATGAAGTTTTGTTTGCAATGGCACTATAAATCTTTAATTTCTGTTTTGAATACTTTCTGGCATTTACTTCATGGAATTATAAATAGATCATTATGGGTTGGTTGCATTAGAAAAATGGAAACATTTTTATGTCGCCTTTGGAATGTCGGACACAAAACACTTGCCAAGCTGCATATGGTGAACATTTCGAAAAATTTCTTCATCAAATTAAGCATAATCGCACCCGCGAGAAAGAAAATTCCGACTAATTTAAGATACTGATTTATTGCGACAATTTGAAACTTCTGATGTTAATTTATTTAAGTTCTTACACTAAAGATCTTAATAGAAAGATGGGCAAAGCACTTCGACTGGACTGTACTTTTCCTATTTTCAGAAGTATTTAAGCACAACCTTGTAGCCCCAACAGCAGTTGCGTGCAAAATAAACTGTACGCACGTTAATTACTCCGTAAAGGGCAAATGCAACACGTCATACGGATATATACCATTTAATTGTTGAACTACACAAAGGGTAGGAAGATACCGGTCGTGCTACGAGAACATAATATGGCCGCTTAAGCATACTGTCGTAAGTCCGAGTTCGCATTACCTGAAGTTACTGACAAAATTGTTTATAAGAAAAAAACTAACTTGATTTTTTTAGAAAAACGTTTCTTGGGAATAAAGAAAACCAGACGATACACCAAATTCATTAACCAAAAATTGCATGGGAGAGGGAAAATTAACCCCCTAAGTATTGCTGCACCTAAAAATTATTGTGAATATTATTCTACTATCACTCGTGAGCAATTTAGCTTAAACAGAAATGTTTTATCGATCTTCGTTTATTAAATAAAGGGCATGAATTTTGTATTTTCAAAAATCATAGAAAGCGTCACAGAGAAATTAAGGGTTGAGACAGGAACCTAATAAGAAAGTGCATACGAACCCCATCTTGTTGAAACAAATGTTTCATACAAAGCTCTGTTTGTTTAAACTTTCTATATATCTTATCAATTATTCTTAGAATAGCAGCGATATAAAAGTTTTATATTAAACACCAACACGTTTTTTGAAATTTGAGAATAGGGCTAATCATGAAACTACAAATTTAAAAAGCATAAGTTTTAGTACACATACCAGGCAATATATTTAATTCAATTTCCAATAAGTACGAGACGTCTCCTCGCAAACAAGCATTCGTGATTACGTACCATAGTTTTGCTTAACACATGCACGTAATATTATGCAGAACTGGAAAACCTCTGCTTAATAATTATTCCGTTTGAAATACAGCGAGACAGTACTGAATTCAGAACAGGTGCTCCATAAACTATATATTAAGGACACTCTTTCCCAGGTTATACCTACCGAGGGTTGTACACTCATGTCAATGGCATTTTACTGAGAAATAATTTAGCTAAAAAAACTCAATTATGTGCATATTTTATTAGTAATCTGAATATTATTGCGAATGTGAAGGTTTTTCCATTGATGCAATTTATTTGAAATTTAGTGCAAGAACAGGCGCGTAAAACTAAGATTGAAGTAATTAAATCAACTTTATATTAGAATTAACATAGAAATTTACTCCAGTTAAAAGGTCTTTACAGTTAAAATTAAATATAACCATTTCCAATTTTATTAAAAAAATTTCAAAACATCGTTCAATAAAATATTTATAAATTATAATCATGGCACGCAGTAAAAGTGATACGGCAATTTTGCGAATTAAGCTACACCATAAAAAAATTATAATGAACAAAATTGAAATTAATTTCGAACACACTTTCCACGTATTAGAGGACGTAAAAACGTTAAAGCCCTTTGACAACAACTAGAGCTCCCAGATTAAAAACACCGCGAAAACTTTTAGTTACCTAGTCGGTGTTCAGCCCTTGCTCATTAAAATTCCCTAATCCTAGTTTATGAAAGCTCCTGCAAAGGTCCTTTGACATGATAATTGCCGGTCGATGCCAACGCCTCTGCAAGCGACAGTTCGTACCATCCAACCTTGATATCGCATGCTTTCGCAGGAAAAGCTCTCCTGTAATTTATCGATGTCTACGAAAGCTTTTGTACAAAAAAAATAGAACGCTCGACAAAAGGACGCTTTTAGGGGCGACTAAACGATACTACTTCCTTAAAAAAAACAACAAAGTAGGTCGAGGTGCTTAAATTTGAAAATTACGTTAAGAAACAAATCTTTGAACTTCGATTAAAACGTGGAGGTTAGTAATAGTGTTTTTATTAGAAACTACTAGAAACACGGGTTAGATGGTCATATAATTTTTTGCGAATCACATAGTACTTGACAGGTCGATCAGATTCAGTGAGCAAATGAATAAAATCCTACCCGATCACCTGACCAAAGCTCAGACTTTTTCTTGTGGTTATATTTATCAGTCAGATTACAGGAAGGTAGAATGGAATATACAAAAAAGCAAAATATTCTCATCGATTCCTTGAATTAAGTTCACTTTAGACACGGATTGAGCAAAACTGATTTTTCATTTTGATTGGCATGCCTGAATAATTGGTAAGTAAGCATGGCAGACTAACTTCATTATATTCTGATTCATAGGTGTGTAGTAGAAGCAAATGTAATTAACGGGATTTATATGGTATCGAAACAGTTCACCTAAAATTTATAAAATGCTACAATTTATTACTTAGAATAACCACGGTCTTATAAAAAAATATAGTTCTGAAAGTTTTTTATGTTTGTAAGCGTAAATATGAACAACACGAAATTGCACTAATGCACCCCATCTAAATGTCAAGATAATGATCATATCTACTGGGTTAGTCCCTTAGGCATGTGGATCATAATGCCAATTAGTTCGAGTTCGAGTTTTAGAATACATTAGCGCTGTCGAAAAAAAAAATGAACCGATTAACCGGTTTCGCATTTCAAACCGGCCTGAAAAACCGGTCTGAAAATACGGTCTAAACAATTTTTTCTAATAAACCGGTTTTCAGACTGATTTTTCGCACATATTCAGTTATTTAAACCGGTTTGAAAAACCGGTCTAAACGCCGTCTGAAAAAACTGGTCGGAGTAAACCGGTCTAAGAAAATCTGACCGAAAAACCGGTCTGAAAACCGGTCCAAATGCATTCATTAAACTAAATTTGACGCAATCACCGATTTTTAGACCGTTTTTTAGACCGGTTTCAAACCGGGATTTAGAAAATTCGGAACAGACGGATTCCGTAAAAAAAACCGGCTAACCGGTGAATCATGACCAGTCGACAACACTAGAATACATCTTTCAGCTGTGACGTCAGAGCTTGCTCAGCGGTTGCTGCGTTCCTAGTTTGCTATTTGGTTTGTAGGAAGAGCACAAGCGGCCACACGTGTTTGTGTATGTACTTCTGATCATTTTTACCGTGTATTTTCGAAGTTTTCAGGTGTTGTTTTAAAAAATCTTTTGATATATTTAATTATAAAATTATCAGTTTTCCCACCGTATGTACATGGTTGCGCGATACGGGCGCCGCCATTCCATTAAAAACATCCATAGAGCGTAACCACCATGTGCACAATAAAACAAAATTAATAAAAAGCCACACTGCGTTGTGGTTGTTTTTTGCTCACTGAGCGATTTCGATGTTTGGACGTAACATACGTACTAGTTGGGTTAGATTAGAATGATAGAGTAGTAGAAATTTTCCCCGATCGCCTGATCTACTTCCTTTAGATGTCATGTAACGATAATTATGCCACTTATGTTTTCCGATTCCGATTCTATTATGTTAACATAAAATGGAGGAAAAGAAGGAACATTTCATCAATCGCGAGTTTGTTACCTTTTTTTTGCCCTGAGTTAACTTACTAGCACTTAGCAGAAAAAACAAATATCCTCCATGATCGCCTGACTTCAGCCCTCCGAATTATTTTCTACAAGGCATTCAGTTATTATTTGGATTAGATTAGAATGCACGCAAAGACGCAAAGTATTTACGCACAACGATGCAGCAGTGGCGCTGCAAAACAAACCCACGTTGATATTACCCCGCATAGAGCAAATGCAACGTACAGATGCCTGTCGTGCAATGAAAAATATATCATTAAAATCGCCTGCTCGGTTAGCGCGAGCTTTTCATGAGAAAAACTACCACTTATGTATTATATTTTTTATTGTTTCCCGTTTTTAAATAAAGAGGCACAGACTTCCGATTTTCAAAAATTCACAGAAGGCGTCACAACACATAAATGGACTGGGACACGAACTAAATTTATTGATTGATCATCCTCAGCTGTACGTGCCTACAAAATTTAAAAATAAATAACGTGGCCAGTTTTAGAGCAATATTTTTTTTTAAATTTCAAAATTTGGAAAGTTATTTTACTTCACAGTTTTAGAAGATCCAAAAATTCTCCTAGTTCATAACACTGTGTGGTATGGGTACCACTAGGGTTTTTACATAACAAATTTCATCCTAACCTGATTACTCGTTTTTGAGTAAATTTTCAAAATAAAAAGGCATCACAGAGAAATCAGCGAGCTGGGACGCAAACCAAACTGTAGTTCATCTGCAGCTCTACACAATTAAAAACAAATCATTCGCCATGTTTTTGAGTGATATTATTTTGATAATTTTCCAAATTTGAAAATTATTTGTGCTAACATTGAGTATCCTTATAACTACTACATTACCAAATTTGATCCCGACCTACCATCTCGTTTTCGAGTAAAACATCGTCAGAGTTAAAATTTTCAAAATAATCGTAGCGATCGCAATTTTGAAGCTAGTAAATTCTGCAAAAATGCGTTGGATTTAGGTCTTTTTATCAGATTCCGTTGTGAGATTAAAAATATTTCTTTTGTGAAAAAATTCTACCATAAACACATGTTTAACTCCTGCTTCTGGTTTTGGATTTTTTATAAAATTTTTGTTATCGGTTAATTTTTGGTATACTGCCACATTCCAAAGCTCTTCAAATTCAGACGATCCGTTCGGAAGTTATGGTGCACTACACACATACCCAACCACATCAATTTTTTTGAAACAATTTTTTGGGTTCCTGCAGGTCCAAAACATGTATTTCCGTCAAATCTCGAATTTTTAAATTTTTATGAGCGTTGTGGCTCCCTTTTGCTCGCTGAACCATTTCGATGTTTGGGCGTAACGTATCTGCTAGTCGAATTACATTAGAATGAATGCAAGGTAGAAATATTTCCTCGATCACCTGACCTAACTCCTTTATATTTATTCTCATAGATCAGATATACCTATGCACCAATTAAGAATACATTCTGTTGAAATGATCTATCAGTTACGTCAGATTGAGTCAGAGTGAAATACGCCAGTGGCGTGCAACTTTTTTTACCCGCGACCCCTAAGTTTGGACGTTACAAAAATACAAAAAAGCTAAAAGCAAAAAGTGAGTAGCAACCCCCAAGTTGTGGACCACTGGAATAGACGATAAAGTACAATGTCACCTCAGATCGTCTGACCTAACATCCTCACATTTTTTTTGAGAGTTATTTGAAGTAATAGAGAACAATGTAATATATTAAATGTAGTCACAGCTATAAGTAAACATTTTTTGGTATATCTATAATTCTATACTGGTTAGACAGAAATTTTGCAAAACGTTTGTTTTACCGTTACCTATACTAGCAGCGAGAGATTATTTTCATAATTTTTTTGTAACTCTGTTTCTGTATAACAAACACCTATTGTTGTTTAAAAAAGGGTAACACCATTTATAGTAATCCTTGGCCTACATTCTTATTAAATTAATTAACACATGTATGTAGATGTCAAGGGTTCTATGACATATTTTGGTTTCATATTCAGCCGCGGTTATTACTGTTATTACTAATTTTAGGATACGCTTTTTGACGAGTTACACAACGCTAGAGAATGCCTCAGTTATGCGGAATCACTATTAAATTGCAAAATCCTAGCATAAATTCGGTGTGAAAGGATAAGTAAAAGGAAGAAAAAGGCGATTTTATTGGCGAACAAACACACCGCAAATTTCAAGACTCACTACGTTAACTACCGGGACAATTTCCGAATTTAATCTTGCAGAAAGGACATGAAAGGTAATAAAACTTTGCACGCAGGCAAATTGTCCCTGTGGAAAATTACATTTGTAGCTGGCTAGATTAGATCGTGTTTCCTCTGCGAGTTTGCAGCTCTAAGTCGGGGAAAACTACCGAGAAAAGTTTTACTTGGAGAAGTTTGCTAAAGTTCGTCCCAAAACTCATAACAGTCTCGTTTATATAGCTTCAGATTCCAATAAAAGCAATAAATTTAACTTAGTAATCTTAAATTCACGAGAATTTCATTCTGGAAGTATTTACGAGTTTATATAACATTGCTAGAAATCAATAACGAATTTAATCAAAAATATTGCACAACAAAAATTTAATAAAGAGAAATAATTGAGATTGTTTGCGAAAAACGCAGGAAAAATAAACAAGCTTTTTATATTTATTATTCTCGTTGTAAACAATAAACAATTCTGCCAAAAGAAGTTCAGAATTTGTTAATTATTATTTAATGGACTTTTATTACCAGGCAATTACTTAAAGTAATTTAATGATTCTAAACAATTTCTGAGTTCATCTTGAATTTTAATAGAATGCTCATTAATACTTTTATTTTATTTAATTTTATTAAATGTTTTCAATTATATTGGAGCGAGAAAAGGAGGAGAGTTGTCGGTCAGTTAGAGACACGTATGATCAGTGTTCGAACTTTTAGTCCCAAAACCTGCACAAATATTCGTTAAAATTCAACAAGTAAACCAAAATCATGGGCGTACTCAAATCCATTAACGATTTTGCAAGGTTTCTACAACTACAACTGCAATATTTGAGATACATCGTTTCGTTCGGTGTTATTATTATTGAGCCAATCCAAAAATTCTGCACTCAAAAATATTTTTGCAAAGTTTCATAAAAAAAAACAAACACCTGACCATTCATATTCCACGTTTTTCAACTTCGTTATCGGTTTACTCGAAATGATGAAACAGCTGACCAAATAAATAATACGTAACTAAACGAGCTCGCATAAGGTCAAAGATATAAAAGTGTTTCTATTCTAGGCGCTTAGATAATTCGTTTAAAATTGCATATATGAGCACTATATATTTAAAGGAATTATAAGAGAATTTTTAAATAATTAATTGACTAAATACTAGACTAAAAGTCCGGACACTAGTTATGATAAAGAAACTATTTTACATATTCGTTTACATGTGGTAATATTTTGATGGTTAATAAAAGTCACGTTCTAGACATGTTTATTCAATAATTTAGTTACACCCTGTATGTAAAGATATTTTCTGGAACTCCTAAAGTTTGTAGGAAATGCACAGCCAATTGTTTACATAAACCAGTATAAAAACTTTAACAGGAATTTTTCCTGAGAATAATAAAGATCGTATCACCTACATATTAGCAAGAGATGCCTCAGCCATTTACTTCAATGTCACATTTTTATATCCGCATGAAAAACTACTGTATACACAGAAAACAAGAAAAATTTAACACAAATTAGTATTATGACATAATATGGAAGATGGCTCCTCACGAACTTTTAATTCTTATCGTAATTTACTTCTCGAATTTATAACTTTCAATGTCTTCGATAGCTTCAGACTGATCTTGAAGGTCACAGACGAAGATTCCTCGGTAATTATACTATGCAAGTAGCAAAAACTGGTGGATAGACTATCTGGAAAGTTGCATGGCTGTGTTGTAACATTCTTGGACGCCTTTTCCGGTTAACTAAGACGATAAAATATCGCTTTAATTAAATATTTATAAAGTTGCGGTGACATTATCCGTTTATAGACTGTTTTTAAAATAGCTACCTATTAATTTAAAAAAAAACTTTTAAATGTACAGGGTGTTTCACCATATAAGTAGGTATAGTAATGCAACAAAAAAAATTTTGACTACAGTTTTTTTGGTTTAACTCAATAGACTGATTTTATGAAGCATCATTTTTCAATAATAAAAATCAAACAATGTAGCGCATGTTCCACAATTTATGTCACATGTAAAAATTATTAAATATTTCAGTTTTCAAATTTTGATTCTGCTTTAACTAATCGGACTGATTTTATTATTTATTATCTTGGAGTATTAAACATCTGATAAATATATCTGAATTTACATGCTGAAAAAAATAATAAAATATTTAATTAATTAAAAATTTATTCTAATAACGTTTTAATAAACGTTGTTAGACTAATTTTAAGGTGATGATGTACGTACCATATACGATAGCAAATAGATCTTGAAATATTAAATTTGATTCTACGAATACAGCATGTTCTACAATTTACGTTTCATTATGTGTAAATTATTTTTTGTCTCCCATAGGTAAAAAACACTGGTTAATTTTAAAATTGCAGCGACAAAAGTAATCGTAAATGTACTGTATGTCCTATAATATATGTCCTCTGCTATAAAAATGAAGTGCTTCACATCTCACAAGATTTTTCTGCAAAAGGTTTGCTTTTCCCTTTAACCATCTTGATTGCAAAATCATTTACAGTAAACATACGGGCTGCTTCAGAATTTATGTCACAAAGTGTAAAGTAAACGACGTTTTCCTTTATGAAACATTTCTCGAAGTAATAAACAATTAGTAGAAAGACTTTTTGAAAAATTACACACGAGTAAATTAATATAATTTTCATACATTATTTCATAATACGTCATAAAATAATTTTTAGACGTTGGACCAAAATATATTTTTCCATAAATAATTGTTGAAGTTAAAAATCATTTTCAGACTTCTAAAATTGCTTTTTGGTGTTAAAATAGTTATTTTCATAACAAGTTCAGGAAGTAAGTGTTTCCCACGCGAGTTTAAAAATCAAGCGACTGTGGGAAACACGCTTATCAAACGTGTTTCGAACAACGTTTTATCTACAATCGTACAGGAAATACAGAAAACATTGAAGTATCCGAATAATTTTGCCGCCATCCTCGTATTTTCAATTTTTGTGTCAAAATTCGATGTTACATTTTTAACGTTATATTTTGTATTAAACAAACAATAGTTTAACTTGTCACTTTCCCGCACTAGTGCGGGAATTGGCAACCTTTGGCGACCATTTCCCGAACGGTTGTAGAAAAATAGTGGTAATTAAACACTTTTTTGACATGAAATATTGATGATTTTGACTTAAAAACATCGCGTGTCGACGTCTGAAAATCGCTTACGCAATTTAACATTCAACAATAAATTACAGAACTGCTATTCTTTAATAATAATAATTTATTCTTGGTGTGAGAAAGAGTACATGTTTAACCATAATAATTATTCAGAAATCATTAAATAATTTTTGGGCGTCAAAATGTATTTATGAATTTAAATGACCAATTGGTGTTGTACGAAAATGCTGCAATCTAACAGCGCATATTTGATCTAGTTGCCACATGAGTGCGCATTATTTTGGGTTTAAACAAGATTTATAACAAAGAATATTATTATTATCAATTACTAGTGTTACCCCAGCGCAAATTTTGGAAGCTGTCAACATTTGACAATTGGCTTATATTAAGTATTGCCAACTTCAACACTTCGGCCATGGCCTGCTCTGAATCATTTTTTTTTACGATCACCCGGTATTAATTTTTAATAGTTCAATATTTATTAATAACTAGTGTTACCACAGCGCACAATGCACTGACAGACTGAGCGTTGACAGAACCGGCTAAATGCTAAGTCACGTGATGCATTAGTTCCATAAGGGAGATGCGACGTTGGTGCAGATGTCGCCTCAAGTAAAGCGCGTTTAGCCGATTTTCATATATATTATAAATTAAAATAATTATTATTGAAAAATCGACGTAGAATAAAAATATAAAAATGTTTCATGTTCCATCTGAGGATAGCGACCTTTCATGGTCCAAATTGGTGAAGCGGTCGCCGCTGGAGGAACCGGAGAAAAAAAACCTTTTATTACCGTGCGCCCTCTTTAGGCAGGTAGCTCCCTTGTTAGTCAATATTACAGAACGATTCTAGTCCGCACTACTATCCTATGGGCAATAAATTCATAAGGCTTTGACATGGGAAACAAAACTCCCGTTGAAACTTAATTTTACGGCTCCAAACTGTCATTAAACAATAATTTCACGCGACAGCTTTAAAGCGTTTTTTACTCATAGGTTACCATAAATATACAGTTAAGTGGTAGCAGTATTTGACGTCAAAAATTCATGTATTAGCGAAAAGTAATCATTTATTGACGTCGAATAATCATTTATTCAAATAAATTTTTATGGCATCAAAATTTAATTTTTTTTGTCGTTTAAAACCCCGTTATTGTCGTCAATAATACAGTTAATCACATCAAAAATTAATTTTTAATGTCAAAAAATTATTGATTGGCGCCTGAAAATAACCTATTTATAGTTACATAGCATAGTATTATTTGGTTTGTTCTTTTATTATTTTATTTTAAACTGGCTGAATGGTTTTCAGACGTCAAGAAATGATTTTTTTATGAAATGGGTTTTTGACGTCAATAAACGAATTTCTTGGGTCAAAAAATCCGTTGGAGGTTTTATTAGAAAATTTTTGATCAGAAATTCGATAATTTTTAGATGTCAAAATAGTATATTATAATACAAGTGTATAAGCAAGCCTTTAAAGCACGCGCGACGGGTTTAAAAGCACGAGGCAAAGCCGAGTGCCTTCTAACGGACCAGTGCTTTAAAGGCTCTTATACACGTGTATTATACGCTATTTTTTTTATTATACCTGCACTACAATCTGAAAATTATAACAAAAAAAGGAAATTGAAATCCCCTTTTCGAAGTAATCTCATTTATCGTTGATATAGAAACGGTTAGCAATTGTTGTTGTTTCGTTGCTATGTATATTTATTATAAATTTGTTGATTTGTGAAGTTTGTTTCGACTTTGTGTTCGTGAATTACTAAATGAACGAAAACATGGATATTTTATCCGAGATTAGAATGTTAGCCGAACTGATTACCTGTGTATTTATCATTGTTCAAAATTTGTAGGTGAATTTGTTGTTACCTAGGCAACTTTAAAGGACTAGTGCCCGATTTTGCACGCTTTTTAATTTCAAAAGCAGAGACTATGATTCAGGTATAATAAAAAATAATTTTTTTTTATTGGTGCCCCATTTTACCTATTTAAAGCACGCCTCAGCGTGTTTAAATCGAACTTTCAAAAACGCGCGTTTTTTAAAGTTACCATGGCAACATCAACAACTCGAAAAACGTGAAGTCTAAATGACAATTTTTTGATTATTGATCTGACAGGAGTACCTTGTAACGTCAAATAAAATATTACTAACAAATTTCTGAAGGTAAGCAAGCACAACTCGTTCATTTATATCTGTTACCTTTTGCTCTTCCATCCATTTGATGAACTTGTCATATTCTTTTTTATACGCATCATTAGATTTTTGCGGTATTAACCGCGATTCTGCTTTACTATTTAAAAAATCGATATTAGAATTCATTTTTAAGCAGTGCGGTGACAACAATTAATCTTTGATGACAAATTGCAAATTAATTTCTGTTTTTCTCATTTCCATGACAACGAAAGGTATACTGATGTCACATCACGAATTCAACCATTTTACATTATTAGTTCTTATTTCCATTTTTTGTAGTAATAATACCAGTATTTATGATTTCAAAGTGCACCAATAAAAAAAAATAGCGTAAAGTATTCGTGGATAACTGGTCTTTAAAACACTTGCTCTATTTCGAGCACTCCGGCTGCGCCGTCGTGCTCGAAAAATCGCGCGTGTTTTAAAGACCTTTTTATCCACTTATACTTTAATATACTATTTTGCGACGTTTGTTATTCAATTCGTGACGTCCTATAATTTAATTTTTGACGTAAGAAATTATTGAGCGAATTTAGAAAACAAGTAAAACGGCATTTCATAAAACACAATAACTCTAAATTTTTAAATATTACATTCAACTCGGTCTTTTTCGAAATGTTTGAAATTCTTGCCGGTTGGTTGATTCACTCGTGGCGCCAATAACAGGACAAATGAACATGTTATAAAATTGTATCTCTCGTAAAAAAACTGGATGCTTCTGGTATGTAATTCCCAAACGAAAACCGCGAATTATAAATAAAAATTCGCCAGAATATGATTAATAAAACAGTAATATCCGCAAAAAACAAATAACATTAAAGCTCAGAGTATCATTGCACTTGTTTCTATTTTTGTCTAACCATCAGTAAATTGTAGACACGTCCTTGTCACACTTATAGCAGTCATTATCGAGCATTGAACTTGGCCTGGACGTGTTTTATGAGATTCATTTTGTGTAATTATCAAGGAATTCTATCAAAAATAATAAAAACGATTTGATGATGCAGTAGTTGAAGGAAAGGGTGTAATTGAAGAGATAAATTGATGTAGAAGTTCGTGTAGCTTTTACAGAATTTTTAAAGTACCGTGCACGTTTAGCGTGTCTTATAAAATTATAAGAAAAAACGCGATCAAAGGAAGGGAATGCAATCAGTGGAACATAAAAATTTACTTCTTATTGTTATTTTTATTACCCGTTACAGATTACAGCATTAAATTCTTACCATCAACAGCATTCCAGTGAGAAGCTTTCGCGCATCAACCACAACAATCCAGACAATCGAGATACACGAAATAAAAACAAATTTTTGAAATTCCATTTCTGTATAACTAACGTAAAATGTGTTTTCAGGTACCACAATGAGGGTGTGGTGGACGAAATCGCTCGCACTTCTGGGAACCTGCAGCATGATTTTGCAATTTCTTCAGGGAAGCGTTCTAGCAGGTAATTTCTCTATTCAATGATTATGACAAAATGACAATATTGTTTTGATTAGCATTGTGCAAGTGAATCAATTTCAAATTGGAAGAGACTCGGGCTAAATCAGGAGGAAACGAAACATCGGCTGGCTTTTATCTTTGCGGTTATGTAAAAAGAGAAATTGATGAACGATTACATCAAAATTGATTTGCGCTCCATGATGCTTATTCCGTAAATTTATTGGTACTACGT
Organism: Ctenicera cuprea; assembly: GCA_958336395.1. Taxonomy (NCBI): domain Eukaryota; kingdom Metazoa; phylum Arthropoda; class Insecta; order Coleoptera; family Elateridae; genus Ctenicera; species Ctenicera cuprea. The sequence continues at coordinate 19,884,037 of OY284491.1, forward strand.
CATGTTGTAAACTAATTATAAATTATAAGTAGCAGCAGATGTTTATGTATTTGTCACTTTTAATAATTAATGCATATTAAATTAATTACTAGTAAGCAGATACGCCTTGGAAAAATAGGTAGGGGGTCCGTTGATTAACTAATATACAAATTAAAATTCCTGCTGACAAAAAAAATTACATGTGTTTTAATCTGTGGTAGTTTTGAAATTTCAGCAAGACCCCCTTACATGAAGTGATAGCGAAATTGCTAATCAGCGTGAATTGTTCGGCTTAGAATAAGGTCTTAATTCAGAATAACTAAGGTATTAGTTAAATCACGGTAGCTGTTTTCTTAGGAAATTATTGAAATTTTGAGAGTTGTTATTCAGAGTCCCACGAATACGCGTGCTAAACTATAAAATTATTGACCGATTAGAACATGAGATAGTCGTCTTTGAAATTATGTTCTAATCTTCAGCACATCTCAAACCACGTTGCAATTTTATGTCTCTCAATTTGCATTTAAATAGTTCGTTACTCTAAAACATACGGCTTTAATCCAAAATTTGAATATTTGTTTTAAAACTAGTTATCCTATCTCCAAATTATTATTGAATTAAATAACAGGAATAAAACCGAAGTAGTCAGTTTCGGTTATAAACAGCATGATTACCACACGATTTCGGATATAGCGAGTCACTACGACGTTACATGCATAAAAAGAACGGTTACTTCAAGATTTTAGATATAACGAGCACAGTAGCTACGGATGTAACGAGCATGGTTACTACGATATTTATTCTATAATGAGTACAGTTACTAAGAAACTATAACTAGTACGGTTACAGACTTCGGCTATAACGAACAAAGAATAATAAATACGTATTTTAGTTTCATATTTTAATCACCAAATTCCTAAAATTTTATGTTGTCTCCACTGTTTAACCGTTTCTCCGGACTACTGTATGAAAACTTTTCATTGCGTTCTTATATAAAAAAAATGATATAAACATTTTTTCGGGGGCGTCAGTTTTTATTTTGGTAAGTTTGTCTGTTTTGAAACCAAATTTTTTCTTTCTTGTTTTTTGCAACACGGGCTGTTTCCTGTGTTGTGCACAGAGGCCGGTAGTCATTGCTGATATCTGCTTTGCAGGTTCCGTTCACAGAGTTGTCGGTTTGTTGCTTTGCAGCTTTACCTGGCCGTGCATCAGAAAGGGCGTTAATTCTGTAAATCCCCTTTATTGATTTTCTTCCTGGCAAGTGTCTGCTTGTTTGTTTTTGGTTTCAACTATGGTTAGAGTTGTGTCCACCTGTCGAGTTCAAGAAGAACGAACCAGTTATTAAAACCAAAATTTTTAGTTTTAAAACTGTGCGCTTAAAGTACTGTCAGAAAAACAGCTGTTATTGTTCCTATGGTCATTTGGCACCTCGATACAGTGTCCGAAGCCAAAATTCTAGTATTTAAAAAAAATCAAAAAATAGATAGTGGGGTGACTGGGGGGGGGGGGGGGGCAATATCGCGCGTGTGTAGATCAAATATTTGAATTATCTAGAACACGAAACAGAGCATTTATTCAAGCGCGCCTATGTCGAAGTAGACTACCCTTTTCCCACCCCTTAGTGTTTGATGAAGGAATAATAAAACAATGCTTATCTGTTGAAATCTTAAAATCTTTACTGCTGGGACTTGGTCGCTTTTTTTGGCGATTACTGAATTAAGTTGTTCAGGTAAACGACCAACCTTCCAAAAGCTTTTTTCAAATCCTAACAGCATTTAACATGCTTATACCGAATTTGAAGTCGAAATTCGTAAAGTTTTAAAAAACAGAAAAGCTTTGTCTAGGGATTGTTAGCTATGCGTAGAATACACATACGAACTTCTTTTTCAGTGCGTCTATATTTAAGTAAAGCACCTGTTTCAATCCCACTTCATTTTTTGACGAACCAACCTCATTACCATTATTTTGAATACAAATTAAGTAGTCTGCATTTCGCCGTATGGGCTGTAAAACGTATAACAGACACACATAGACATCATGAAACTTGGACTTTACTATACTTTGAAAATTATTACATATTATATATTTAAAAGTATGTTTGTATTAACGTTGTTCACCCCAACATAAACTAGAATAAGATCCCATCATTCTTACAACTTTACCGAGACCATAGCTGCATAATAGTAATATTATAATAACGTACTACTTTACGTTATACTAAAATAGCGAATATACCCACAAAGTTTGAAAACAATAGACTAAGTAGGTATTCAGTCATAAAAAGTGTACCTGAAAAGCAGCTATCTACGAGTCTCTGCAAGTTTCGTTTAGTATTTTTTTTTGTGCAATAAGTTTTTAAAGATCGTCTTCTTGCGCAGGTTTGAAAAAAAATTAGCGGAGACACAAACAATAGGCTATACGTCAAACGTGTTTATGTAATCAGCATTAGTGCCCATTTTGCAGTCACACATTTCCCAGTTATCCATTATTATGCAGTGTTTTTTTTTTACAGTTCTTAAATGTGCATGCGAAAAGTTGAGCTAAGAATTTCGGATTTGACATGTACTAACGATACAAACCATTTTATATGTTTTATAGGAAAATACGTTCTGTATTTATAGTTTTCAAGGTTTCTGAAAAATACCATATAGATCACTAAAACACCGTGCACACATTGCCTACATACATCATCACTTCCGAAGCTTAACGAAGCTATTTTATTGTTTTTATGGGGGAAAATTCGCATTTATAATTTTTTGAGAAAAGGTTCCTTGAGATTGAAAAAACCTTAAAACTAAGGGATATATTCGTTTGCCAAAGTTTGAGTAGGAGGAATAAAAATTAGTTACCGTAATTTTTGCTGCAGTTGTGAACCTTATTCTACTATCACTCATGAGTAATTTAGCTTAAACAGTATTCAGTTTTTAGCAATATTTTTTTTGAAAGTGTTAAAATACTTCGTAACATTACAATACGAAATTTCATCTCGATTTTATAACTCGTTTTTGAGTAAAAAGGCTTAATTTAAAAAAATTCACAGAAGGCATCACAAAGAAATTGGCGGGCTGAAACATGAACCAAGTTGCAGTGCATCCCCAACCTTACACATAAGCCTATAAAATTTAAACAAAAAAATGTGACCGCAGTATTTGAGCAATATTTTCACGAAAAGTTTCAAAATTTTAAAATAATTTTTACTTTACAGTTTTGATGCGTTTAAAACATATTGAGCCCCCCTGGATCTACTACAACCATATTGGTCAAGATCAGCATACTTGGTTTTGAATAATAAGATGTTAAAGTCAAAATTTAAAAAAAAAATGTGAAGCCGCTATTGTAAAACTAAAAAGTACGAGAAAAACTTTGCTTTGCCCTAAGAAGGTTTCCTAACAAATTCCGTTGTCAGATTTATAAAAATTCGTAATCGGAAAAAATGCTACCAAAATGCATGCCTAACTTTCGGTTTCGGTTTTCGATTTTTTTAAAGCTTATTTTTTGATGAATTTTTTATATAACCCTGAATTCCAAAGCTCATCGAAATCAGATCATCTGATCCGTTCGGGAGTTACGAGGCGTCACCTACCGACAGACAATTTGTAACAACGTTTTTAGGTTGCTCTAGGACCCGCATTTCCATCAAAATTTCGGTTTCGAAAATTTTCATTAAATCAATACCTCCGTTGCTGAGAGCATAGAACATTAAAAATGTCGAGTTACTGTTGTTGAAGTTTTGAAATCTACGAGCAAATGCAAATTTTTGATATTTTAATAATTTTGTCGAAATTTTAGATTACCTGATTATAATTTTGCTTTCAAAGTAAAAACGCGAATTAAATAACAAAATAAAACAAAAGATGAGAAATGTTGCCTTATAATATAGAAATACAAACTGATCTGAATAATTATTATTTGTTGTTAAAATTTTTATTCGTTTAAAGAAAGATTCCATTTTCCATCAAAATTTATACACATGAAAAATTAACACAATCGACCGTGTAACGTAAAAGCAAAGTTATAGCAGTAAACTTTTATCACCACAGAAAGATTCATTGGCAGAACTGGATCGAAAAAATTCAATTAAATATTTCGAATTACCTTGACACATAAAAGTTTTAGAACGTTTTTCTTATTTTTGCTTATAATACGTTCGACGCTATTGAATCTCAACAATGTACCTCGATATAATTTCCTCGCTATAACAACGCAATAAATTATTATCAGAACGTAAGGCACAATAAAAAATAAGCAATAATTCCTGTAACGAACTAACAGCAATTAAGTTCATACGTTCTGGAAAAATCGAATTATTGTGCTTTTATTATTGATGTCTGTGCATTAAGTTCTATTTCAGGTAAACCTTAACTAATGAATGGCGCAGGTAATGGAAACAGTTTAATACGGAACAATGGGTATTAACAAATACAAAACATTTGCAATTTCGGTGAGTCACGAAGGCTGCGTAACTAACTACTATCCTGTATATTGGGTTTCAATATTTGTTGATGCCTTTCGAACAGATAAAAGAGACAGGTCATGGTTAGTTAAGTCGTCTAATGAGGTTTGGGTTTTAAGGATTACCCAATCCAGATTCCAAAAAAATGAAGGGAATTGACGATTTTCTCAGGCTTCGGAGAAAAGTTCCATTTTCAAGTTCAACAAAAACAAATTAGTGTTATTGCTTGTGCACGAGTAATTGATGTAAAATTAAACATTTCTCTTTTGACATAACCATTACTGTTAATGGATTGCCAGTAGCTGCACGTTCCAAAGAAATCCAGTAATGTTGGAATTACCTGATAACTGTAAACACTTTTCAAGTTGCAAAACAGAAGCACAAAAGGAATACAATATTTTATTTATGTGGTTTTGCAACACGATCTTTTTTACAGTTATTAACACCAAGTCAGGGTTAACACCAATTTGAAGTTAATTATGTGAAAATTATTGCTAAAATTGTATACTGCTTTCCCCCAAATTTACCAAATTGCAGATTGCATTACTGCTCGTCTTAAATTAGCTAATAGTGTCTGTTGCCCATGCAAATTTGTTTCGTAAGCCCGAGATGCAATTGCAAAATTTAGGATTTCTAGCTCTGTAAATCGATGCTTTTACTTTTCATGCTCGCAATAACGATGAACATTGCAGTTTATTTATAATTATGACTAGATCCTTAAATGTTGCTTCACTTATCTACAGAGTTAATGAAAAGATGTATAAAAAACGTTGCAATAAATAGTTATTTATATATAAAGTTCCCAAAGTGGAAACAAGTGTGCAGTGCCATAAAGGCACTTTGTTAACGAGGTAGATACACTATTTTTCATAAATCGTATGAAAATGCACCACTTTATTGAAGAAAATTTCAACAAAAAGTCCGTGAAATGCAATTATCATTACAGCATTTGAAACAAAACAATAATTGAAAATGTTTGTTGTTGACAACCAAAAAGTGTCCTTTAAAGCACTAGTGCTGTAAAGATTATTTTATAACAGTAGTGCTATAAAGTGACACTTTGGACACGACTTTGGTTGCCATAATAACGACGATTTTAGAAACAACCATAAAAAACTTTTAAATTGGTCCATACAGCCTTTCTAATGAAAACACACCAATAGGACATGTATGTGGCAGTTCACTGTATACGAGAGTTACCAGTTGGCGGCGCGGGTAATTTATGTTGTTACCGAGGTTCGTCAGCAGATGGCTCTACAATCGAGGTTAGGTATTAAGTTTGTTTCTTATCTCTGTTTAAATCATCCATTTGAAACGATATTAGGTTGAATGTTTTCAAAATCAAATTTAAATTTTAACAACTTGAATACCTATCTTTGATTGCAAAGCCATCTGTCGCTGAATCTAGGTAACAACATAAAATTTCCAACATCAATTGCTGCGCCTCCCACATGCAACACTATATGTGTTGCCTGCATTAGTTACAAAAAATAGAGCGAAACTGATTAATAAAAAAAAATTAAATATAATCTTGAAATTTTAATCTAACCCAGGAAGGAAGAAGAATTTAATAAATTATTTTTTAATTATAAAAGTGCCTTCATATTATACCAGAGACGAACTAATTGACAAGTTACTTGTATTTGAAGGGGCAGCTGAACTGCGCATGAAGTAGCTCGTTTGCATTCTCTAAAATACCTAAAAGAAAGACACCTTGGCGCGTCGAAATTGTTAAGGACTGTTGCAAAGAATGCGCGAGACACGTACTGTACCAATAAAAAAATATGACTATCCACCAGTGTGTCATACGGACACAGAAAACGAAGTAATGCTTCACGTGGAAAATGGTAAATGATCTTCAGTTTCTGGAATCATTAAAAGAAATAAGTTTAACTCACACAAAATGATCAATTATTATCAATAATTGTTGGAAAACAACTACATGAAGACTAAATAAAGCAGTATTATAATTAAAATAACCAATAACTTCAACAGGTTTTCATTTTAGCTTATGAAATACGTACTTCGACGTTTTTAGGCGTCATTAATAAAAACAAATTTAAAAATAAAGTTTGTGTTGCTATGGGAACAATATGGCGTGATCTTGATTATCTATGTCTGCAGATTACTTGATTTCTTATTTCAAAACTTCTTATAATGGCGAATTTAGGAATGGAAATACCTGTTGAAATTATTGATTATTTTATTGACAAATATATTAATATGAACTTCATTAAGGTCAAACTCCAACTTATTAATGGACTAAATAAAGCTCTGTATTATTATTATTAATTATTAATACCATTTTCGCCTCTTGTAGGCGTATACAATATAGAAGGCAAACGTTGTTTCGAAAAATACCTACCACAATGGTTCTTCGGGTTTTTAAGTGATTGGGAAAGGGAAGGGTAATTTTTTTAACATTTGTGGTAAACCATAATTATTTGTATTTTCGAAATAAACGAGGCTATCGTTAGTGTTGTTTTAGTCTGTGTTAACTATAAAATTTAAAATTCAAATAGGTACCAAGTTTACGAAAAATTTAGTTAAATCATAGATTTCTTGATTGCAGTTTTATTTAAATTTGCATTTTATTTCTTTAAATATTTTATTTCAAAAATTGATTATTTTGCCAATTGGGTGCTGTACATACATCTTACGATTACACGGAAAATTTCTTTGGCTTTTACAACATTTTCTATTGTAACTTTAACTTCTACCACTAAAGTTTGCAATTTTAGAACTTTCCAGATAACATTTTAAGTTTTAAACCGTGATTTTGATTAAAACAAATTAAATTCATAATCTTGAATATGAACACGAGATACTACTTATGGGCGTAACCAGATTTTTTAATGTACCAAAACGTATTAACGCATTAATAATATTAGTTTTTTACATTCATGATTTTAATAATTTAAATTTGTTTTATATATCTCCGTCTTATCTTGCTGCATAACGAAAGGGTAGGTTTTCAAGCTATTAATTTCTTTAATCATACTATAGTCAGCACGGCCAAATGAGCTTTTATTTATATGTATGTGACAACAGATAATATTCACCAAAATGTCAACATTTATCGACAATGATTCAACAGAGGGCAGCACGTTAAGTCAGCCAATAATAGAACAATTGACTTTGCTGCCCTCTAGTATATAATATTATAAAATAAAACCACTCAATTTCCATAGACGGATTCAATTGTTATGTAAAATTAAAAAATAACGCACTTCTTTTATTTTAAAGAAAGACCATAGAGCCACATCGAAAAACTCTATGATCTTTCCCCATCCAACTTGCTCCGATTCAGCCTTGTGGCTCTACCACAAACCTAGAAAAAAAAATAAGAGTATAAGTATGCTATACTATGCCCCACTCCTAAAAATTCTACTTGTAATGTAACTAGCTTATGAGTGCCGTGTAAAACTTTTTTGGTGAAATAAGTTCCTAAAAATTGCGTACTTCAGTGGTTGGAAATAAAAACTGAAATGAAACTTGAAATTACGTTTATTTTTCAACATAATCCTCTGCCACCTTGATACTTGTGGAAACAAATGGTAGTCCGATGGTGCTAAGTCTGGCGAATAAGGCGGGTGTGGCAGCAAATCGAAGCCTAATTCGTGAATTTTTGCCATAGAAATAACACTCGTCTGGGGCCGTGCATTGTCCTGGTGAAAAATGATTTTTTTCTTGGTTAAACCAGAACGCTTTTCATTAACTTTTTGCTTCATTTTGTCCAAAAATCGCGTAGTACGTAGACGGAACGGCTCACAGAGGTGCAGCAGTAATTATTCGTAATACCATACCACATCATGAACTACCAGCACATCAGACAAATAAAATTTACTACTTCAAGTAAAACTTGTGAAATTGTGAAGCAGAAGTTCTAATGGTATATCTTTTTTCTTTTTTCATTAGAAATCGACATTCAAGCGCGCTCTTCGAATTTTTTTCCCAAACTAGGTTCAGCTTAAATTCTCACGAAACCCAAATATTTCTCCCAGGAGTTGTAAATTGTGGAATACCTCGCATTTTCATTTCCTGGATATAAAACGGCGCCAGCAACAACGTAAAATCGATGATGTATCGACAAATTAATGGCAGTCATATTCACAAGGATATACGCTTGATTGCTCTACCATGACCGACATAACAACTCTATTTTTGTACTTTTGAAAAAATACAACAGCCAATTCAATTTGGCCAATAAAACCGTGATAATCTGTTGGGCTGACTCTTTTACGGTTCACAACAAAAGATAATCTTAATTTTGCAAGAGTTTCATTAAAAATCCTTGGCGCAAACGTCTAATGATTATTATGCTGTTTTTCTCCTCAAATTGTAATTTTAGACCGAGAAAGTTAAACATAAACAATTAAATTGCACAATTTATATTCTGTTGTGTGCGTTGTTTAATTAAAATGACAGAAATGTAAAAGACAATTGTAGTACGCACAATACAGTTCAAGGATTACTAGAAATTGTTAGGAAATCAAAGGTAGAATTAAAAATTTGCGTATTATTAAATTTAAAAAAAAATCAATTTTGCAACTGATTAGAATTGCATAAGAGTTCTTTGAACTGTAATTTGCTAGTAACATCTTAGCTAATTAATTAGCAACCGAGTAGATATACAGAAAATTACGTTTAATAGCTACGTTAAGAGTAGTAAAAGTAAATAATAACCACTTATGGTTGTAAAGTTCTTATTACTTCACACCAAATGCTTTCACATACAAAATCAATAATTAATATTGTAAACGTTGCAGGTCCAGTCAGAAGATCCAGTCGAATGATCCGGGAAGTATATCCGGAAATCGAACCGGAGAAACTCGAAGGAAATCAAGCAGAAGGTAAAAATATTAACAAAAATGTTTTACGTTCACATAACATTTTGTTTACTTTCGTCATTACTCTAAATCATAAACGGAAAAATAACGAAAGAGAAATTTCGTTTTCTATATAATTTGTTCCCATTCTTTTGTGTTCAGTTCTAATAAAAAATCTTTTATTGTAACACATTCCTGTTGTTTTTCCCAAACAAAAATATTAAAAGCTTCGTTTTTCTTTTATTTTGCTTAATGCAAATTAATGTGAATATGTTCAAGTCCAATTAAGTGTTATGAGAAAGTTTATTTGAAATGAAGAATTAAAAATTCAGAACGAAAGTAAATTTGTTAAATAACCGTGTCATAATTACTATTCTTTAAGATTGCAAACGTGTGTGAAAGATCGTTTGCCTTTATTCGGCTGAAGAATTGTCTCAAGCTGTAGTAAAATATTTTTATCTGAATTCCTGAATCGTTCAATTGTTGTTGCTGATGTTACAAAATGTGTACCAATGTCTGTTACCGTAAATTGAAAGTTACATTTTAGTAGATAACGATGTAAAAATAATGCAAGCGTGCACTTTGTCTGAATTTTGCCTTCTAACAGTTACTATAAGATGTGTATAATTAAAATATTGCTAGCATTTAGCCGCTCACAACGCAACGCTGTGACAAGCAGTGAGTTTGCACTGGAATATGTTTTTGTGCTATCAAAAATGTTCTAAATAATCTAAATTTCCAGAAACTAAATATCTATTTTTAGATTTAAAAAAGATTAAGATTTAAAACAGCCAGAGATTATAAATGAAATCTATCGGACAAAAATATGATGAAGCGAGATGAATTTATCTACCTTAAAGTTACGGCATTAAAAAAATAAAGTAATTATTCTACTGTTACTAATAAGCAGTTTAGCTCAATCGCTTTTTTATTGAACCTTGTTTATTTGAATACGAAGTTATAGAAAATTTTATGGATTATACAAATTGTGGTCGGTTTTGCAGAAACATTTTTGGACTATTCAACTCGCATGTCAAACTGTTTAAATCCATCAATCATATTTTAGTATTAGTTGTTTTTTTGACCAATCGGCGATAATTGTACTGGCAATTGTAACTGGAATTTTAGTGAATATTCCATTCTCATTGCAACGACCAATGGCAGCCGTTTATTTGCAGGAATTGCAGGCTCTTAGCCAATCACACCTAGACTGATCGCGATAATACTTTTTTTTTAGGTAACCAAGTTCGTTGTCAGTTTTTAATTCACTTGTATAGCTGTTTATAATTGTTTTCGTCTCCTTTAACAGTATAACAATTGAAAACTTTAATAATTTATTGTAAATAATAAACATTTCTAACCTTGAGCACTTATTAGGTGAAAAATGTAACAAATTTAATCTATTTTAAACAACTAGTTATCGGTAATTGTAAAAATGCAATTATTGTAAATGTATTGTGAAATCAATCTCAAAACACGACAGAAAGTTTTTTTCTTCTATTTTTTTAATGTTATTTACACAATAATGCTATGGAAACGAACTACTTTATAACTTAATTTGAACGAAATATTTACAATTATAAGAAATTATATTATTTTGTTCATTCGCTTAGTTTGACAAAAACTGCCGGCAGAATTTTGACAACTAGTGAATTAATTATCATTATTTTATATTAAAACCAATCAGAATGCAGTATTGACCAACCAATCTAGTATTGCCTCAGAAATCTTTCAGCAATGAGAATTTTCGAAATTGTGAACATGACAAAGAACAATTATTTGCGTTTTACACTTTTACACTTGCCTTATATGAATTTGTCTATACAGATATAGAAATCTCAAACGTCCATCGTTCATAGATTATTTAATGAGATTTCGGAAAGTAAAAAATAAGCAAATGAATATCAATGGAAGGAAAGGAAAATTGGTTTCGGTTCATTCCTTGTGAAGGGGCGGGCCGCTATAGGAGCCTTTCGGACTCCGCACCGGAGTTCTAAGCCCCTTTACAGCAGAAAAAAATGGTAAGGGTGGGTTAAAACAAGCAGTTCGGATAAGGGAGGATTTCCGCGGAAAGTACTGTCTCAGAATTCATTTTTTTGGCTCAGGAAAACTGCGAAAAATACCCAAATAATAATAGCCAGGACAGTTGGCCAGGCCAGGAATCGAACCCAAATCCTCCCGAATGATAGGCGGATGCGTTAACCGCGGAGCCACCTCTCTAGATATCAATTGAAAAAAAATAAACAACTTTTACGAACGAATGCTTGTGCTTCACAGAGTTAATTGATCCGGTGTAACACGTTTGCAGTTTATGCTCATGGAGGAAAAAATAAAAATGTTCCGGGCTACGTAGGTATGTAGGTACCTTCCTAAAAGGCAATTACAATAAGACAATAAATACTGAAATGAGTTCAATTCAGTTGTTGTAATGAGATACAGATTGGGTGGTGGCCCAGTTCACTAATTTTTCTACGAGAAACACATTTTTTTTAAAATTATTTAAAATGCATGCTGATTCGTTGAATAAACGGAAGAGAACAAAACATTTCAGTTTAAGCTAAGTTGCATGAGTGGTAGCAGAATAAGATATGCAACTTCATTTTTAGGTATAGAAATATTTAAGAGGATTGGTTCTCACCCCGCCCTCTGCCCAATTTGTAGCTGACGAATTTTCTATTTCGTCTCCCTTTTTCTTTAATTTCATATAATCAAACACAAAAATAATTTTTTTCATAAAAAATACAGTTTTAGTTTCTAACTATATAAATTCTTGATAACGTCTTAGCGCCCTACCGGTGTAATTTACATCTTTCTCTGAAGCTTGTGGAAGATACACCGTAGACCGAAGCATATAGTTATATATAGTCAAAGTTGCACAAACGAAGCTAATGTTAAAACGAGATGGCCTCTGCATTACCACTTTTTTCTTCATAGCCAGAAATAGTAATAAATTAAAGTTTCTCAAAAAGTTGGTACTATTATTTTTACATAAAAGCATTCTATAATATTTACACTATTACATGCAGCTACGCTCTCGCTACAGTAGTAAGAGCGGTGTCACTGTTGGTGCGTAACACGTTAATTCAAAAATACTGATAAAGTGAAAATTTTGAAAGTTTGGGAAAGTCTAGGCAAAGTGCTTTCCTCATTTTTGTATAAGCCTCCAATTCCCGAAAGAGTTTTATATGGTCTAAATTAAGTTTCTTAATAAAAAAACAATGTAGATTGATCATTAACACCTAATCGATATTCTTAGGCGCCTCGTATTATTCTTTCAACTAATCGGCTTATTTTAGATTTTCAAATGATTAGAGTTTTTCCAATAGTTTTTATGATTTTTCTAACCTTAGGTCTTTTATAACTTAATGCATGCCCTACTTTACGGCCTAAAAATTTAATATTGTTATACATTTTTCGTACTGAACGTTGAAACCATTTTTTTAATAAAAGAAAGTCTGACATTTTTCTAACCTAACCAATCAACCAAAATCGTTCAACAGAATGTAACAATATATTTGTTTAATGTAGGAACCGAATTTTGTGTTGATAACAACACATACACAAAAGCAGTTATTGTAAATAGCAGCATCATGTTTCTAATGCTAGAACGTACATTATATTGTTTTGTTATCAGATACCAGAATTACATTTGCGATAGTACGTTTAATTGTAGCGTGGCGTATTTAAATGGAAATATAAAACAAAGCGAGTTATTAAACGAAACGACCGAGGAAAATTGAACATCTTAATCAGTTACCGATTTTAAAGCGATCTACATTCTTGAAATTTCGCATTAAACAATGCTTTCATCTTTTTGTCATTATGATATTTAATGACAGAAAACAATATCTAATTTTTGCTCTAATTAAATTCTACTAATGAAATGAAATATTAGTATTGGGACAACTGAGCCTTAACGTGTTTTTTATCCGATCAACCCTTTGACTTTTCCGTTTTCATATCTATTTAATCGTGGCACGGTTGATGGTTCCATTAAACCATCTCCATTACCGATACCGTTATGACAACCTTAATTACATACTAAAAATACCTTTTGGTCACTTTTTAATGAAAGAATTTCGATACAGCTTGTCAATACGGTAATTAACAGTCAAACTCACAATTAACCAATGAATGCATTATGTTGTTAGTATGTATCGTCGGAGATGTCGTCTATGGCGCCGAAGAGCCGGTTCCAGCGGATCAACCCTGTCTCAAGTGCAAGTGTCAACCACCAGGAGTTCAGTGCGAGACAACGAGATGCGCTAAAAAACCTGGTTGCAGAGCCATACACAAACCCAACCAGTGCTGTCCGGAGTATCAATGTGGTAAGATCTTCTTTTTATCATCAATTGGGACTTGATGAGATTGAAATCGAATTTGTACTTCTTCGTGCTTTTGTATAGAACAATATCAGTAGTCTCGGAAGAAATTTTGGAATCTGAACCAAAGTATTTAACCATTAAACTCAATTATGCCGATGCAGTTTATAAATAAAAAAGATAATGGCTGCAGAGATTAAAAAAATTATAAGCTAATACGTAAAATAAATAAATCGTTTAACCTTAAACTAATAAGACACCTTCATATCTAATGACCTCTTTTGTCGCATTTAATGCAAATTTACGATATCTTCCATAGAGAAAATAAGACACGTTTTAAGTTGATTGCTCTTAGAAGCAGCGCTCTTTAACGGAAAATTCTTACATTTAAACGTTTTAGAAAAGAAAAAAATGCTTACAACGTAATTCACCTTTCTAATTTCTAAATAATGCCAAAATTCAAAATATGTTTTTGTTAGGTATTCTAAAAATATTGCCTATCATAACGAGTTAAACCCAACGCTTTCTATAGAAGGATAGCTACGCGGACAGTGACTCACCTTCATAGCTTAGTCCCTCTCCAGAAAATAAAGACGAAAACAAACGGTTTTTCTATTTTTAACGTAAAAATTGTGTGGAATTAGTTACATAATAAAATATGCTAGCCGGTAGCCGGAGGGAGAAGAGTAGCCACTGTAAATAATATAACTAGATCTAAAAACACGCATACGGCCTACGGCATATTTTTTTATTGACACCAGTTTACCTAATGAAAAGCATTACACTTTAAAATTTCTAAAATTCATAGAGTTGCAGGAATGGGGAGAAGAATTAAAGTATAACGCATTACTTGTTCTTTTGCCCAATAAAATTTAAAAAGTCGTGTAGTCTGTTTAAAACGTTTCGAAAATTTCAAAAAGTTTTAATTTATGTAGAACAAACAGAACATAACAAGCCGATATCGTTCCATTTGCAAAATCTGACACAATTAACGTTACAATTTTTATTTTTTAATTATTTTATCTACGACTGCTTGGATAAGAACTTATTATGTCATTCATTTGCGTTAGGTAATGAAGTTCATTATGTCACTAGTGAGATAATGGATTCAATACCTAACTCATTTTATTAAACTGAAGCTTTGTTTATAAGAAAACTGGCTGATTGCCATAGAATTGAACAAATCGAATCTATCTCGTTCCTTTGATTATTATAAAAGTAACTTGACATTTGCAAATAAATCAATGCGAAATGTCAAATATCATTTCAAGCAAAAAAATTCGATTATCAAATTTTGAGCAGTAGTAGATAAAATTTTGTGTCACACGTGGGATAATGCATTATTATGGCACTCGTTTGATTACACCACCTAGTCTACGACATCGTCGTGAGAGTTTCAAACTCGTGTTATAATAACGCCTTTATTCCACTAGTAACATAAATAACTATTACTTCATTGAAACCGTCGCGTCGTGGCATTCTTGACGTGAAACATTATTTTGGTCACAAAACATTTTGTTTATTGAAAATTAATTTAAAGAACACTACCGTACCATACATACTATTCCGATCCGAAAAATTCAAAATATACAGGGTGTTAAATTTAGAATAAGAAAGAAATATGGGATAATCTCCGGTGAAACTGGAGGTGCAAAAATTGTATATAAATCAAATATTATGAAATTTATGTGTATATTAATTACTCCAGCTATCATTGGGTAAATTAATAAATTAAACAGAAGAGGATAGGGGACAGGTTTCGTTTACATCTGATATACAAACTTTACAAATAAAAAATTCTCGTATACAGTGTAATGCAATTTTA